>OX451740.1:879070896-879731622 GCA_948472305.1 Vicia faba | reverse complement strand
TGAGACCCATGATGCAGGCTTCATACTCCGCGATGTTGTTAGTGCAGTTGAAACATAGCCGAGCAGTGAAAGGAGTATGACAGCCCTCAAGAGATATGATTAATGCGCCAATGCCGTTACCGAGTGCGTTCGAAGCTTCATCAAAAACCATAGTCCATCGGGATCCTTCCTTAGGTCCTTCATCTGGTCCAGGTTCTTCGTAGTCAGTCACCAGCATAATATTTTCATCCGAGAACTCAAAATTCATGGACGGGTAGCCATCTACGGCCTGATGAGCCAAATGATCAGCCAATACACTCCCCTTGATTGCTTTATGGGTTGTATATTGTATATCGTTTTCAGTTAAGATCATCTGCCATCTTGCTATTCTTCTAGAGAGAGCACGCTTCTCGAAGATGTATTTGATTGGATCCATCTTAGATATCAACAAGGTATTGTCTTCTTCGTAGGTCTGTCCTCTTAGGTAAGTAACTTATACCTATGGATAACGTTTATGGCTAAAAACCTGTAAATCTCAACAATCCAACACAGGCATGATAAATCAATTATGGCTACATCAATCAATTTGTTTTGACCTCACGAGTATGATGGTACCCTTTGTTTAGGCCAATTTCACCTGTATTAAAAAGCCCCAAAACGTGACTTCAAACGCTAGCCATGGCAGTCACGCATATAAGCCTCAAAAGTTCAATTAAACGATCCAGACATGTTATAAATCCATCAATGATTACAAATATGTCATTAAATTATGCTAATGATGCAAGAATGGCTGTAATCGATTTTGAAAAAACAAGCAAACCATATGAGGTCTAGGGAGTGATTCTGGGGGCGAGAGTGCTTGCTACTGATTGTGTTAGCTTCTGGGAAGGTCCATGAATCGTTTAGGAATGTTGGAAGGCCTTGAATCGTCCTTTAGGGTAGAGATCATATCACCACTTTTTGCCAAAATTTTGAGTTTTGTATTGTGCTTTCCACCACTGCTAACCCTTGTTTTTGTGCATGGCCTTGTTCATTATATATCCCTAAGTAAATTAGGGTTATAAAAATAGTTGGTATCTTTGAAGTTTTTAAAGATTTGATTTGGTTTTCATCTTGTATGATATCTTTCCAAATTAGGCCTAATCATGCCATTCTTGCTCCAATCAACCTTGATTCGATTTGATCTTGATATGCCAGCATAATTAGCTTGTGATTCTGTCCAAAAATCCATTCAAAACAAATCTTTGCTATTATTTATCATTTATTTGATTTAATTCAATTTTTAATTAATAAAAAATAAAAATAAAATGAACAATGAAGCAAATAATGTGTGGGTGAATGTTTGGGTCGTGGACCATGTTATGAGTGAGGTGCAAGCATAAAAATTTAGACCCATTTGGCAAAAAATGCATTTTTGAGCACATTTGACTTTTGGCAATTTTGCAAAAATGATCAACTTTGACAAGGCATATCTCTTCCAATTTTAACCCTAGAGAGGTGTTCTTGGACTTTTTAGAAATCTTAGGATGTACCCTAAACAACCCTTTTCGTCTCATCTCAATTGGGTCTTCCATGTTAATGTAAGAAGCTTTGACCTAAAAAGTGTTTTTGTTGACTTTCCAAAAGGACCTATAATGTGGAAATTCATATCTCTTTGTGAGTGCATATTTTGAACTTGAGGTCTGAAGATGAATTGTAGGGAATTTCATCCTCTTCAAAATGAGACTTGGATGGAAAATTTTTGATAAAGTATGAAGAAGTTATGCTTGGTCAAAGTTTGGTTGACTTTTCCTAAGAAACCCTAATTTAGCAACTTTTGTGTTTTGATGAATTTGGGGCATTCCTTGAGAAATCATGATCAACCCTTGATCAAATGATGGATATAACTTCAAAATGTTGATTTTGACCAAAAATATTGAAATTTAACTGTATGTGGGCCACAGTTGACTTTTGACCTAATATAGTCGATTCTCAAGCATCTGAGCATTTGACTGAGCAAACTTCTTGTGCAAGGCTTACAATTTGACATGGAGGGTATTTAGAGCATATTAGGACCATGGAAAGAATTTGATACCTTTGGAGTACACACATCCTGATGAAAATGGAAACCCTAATTTGAGACACATTGCCTTAGGAGAGAGTTTGTCTGATCAACTCTTGGGTAACCTTGAGTAAATTGAGGATCTCAATGGGCATGTACTGAGTAAAATGAGAAGGCAAATTTTGGGGTACAACAGCTGCCCCTGTTCAATCTTCTTAAACCTGAGGATGTAGATTGGCTTGTCTACCTTTCGTGATTTGAAGGTGGAAGATGATTGAACACTAGAGTGCCCATAAATTTGCACTCGTATGAAGTGAGTGTCAATCGGTGGTATCGAGAATGGGCTTACAGATGACTTTTGGAAGTTGACGGAGAATCGTCGGGGATGGGCTCAAAGATGCCATCCAGGATGTGACAGAGAATCGTCGGAGATGGGCTTAAGGATGCCATCTAGAGGATGTTGATTTCCTGAGATATTCCTTTGATGATAATTCCTATTTCTATTGTTGAGGAGGAATTTTTTGAGGAATATTGGTATCTGTCTTGGGAGAAATAGAATTTTAGGAGCTTCATCTATTCATTACTCTATTGGGGAAATAACTCCTACTTGAGGAAGCGGAAGTGGACTGCATATCTGGTCAGGGTACAGGTTGCGCTAGACTTACTGAGGAAATGCGAAATCGATCATGTTTGATCAGGTCCAGGTTTTATAGTGTTGTGAACTGTTGTCTGGAGATAAGAGAGAAGAAACCTGGATGGTAAGGTTATGAGAAGGAACCTGGATAGTAGGGTTACTTCGAAATGAAATCCTGGATAGTAGGGCTATGAGAAGGAACCTGGATAGTAGGGTTACTTCGAGATGAAAGCCTGGATAGTAGGGTTGTGGGAAGGAACCTGGAGAGTAGGGTTACTTTGAAATGAAAGCTTGGATAGTAGGGCTATAAGAAGGAACCTGGATAGTAGGGTTACTTCGAAATGAAAGCCTGGATAGTAGGGCTATGATAAGGAACCTGGATAGTAAGGTTACTTCGAAATGAAAGCCTTGATAGTAGGGCTATGAGAAGGAACCTGGATAGTAGGGTTACTTCGAAGTGAAAGCCTGGATAGTAGGGCTGTGAGAAGGAACCTGGATAGTAGGGTTACTTTGAAATGAAAGCCTGGATAGTAGGGCTGTGAGAAGGAACCTGGATAGTAGGGTTACTTCGAAATGAAAGCCTGGATAGTAGGGTTGTGAGAAGGAACCTGGATAGTATGGTTACTTCTAAATGAAATCCTAGATAGTAGGGCTATGAGAAGGAACCTGGATAGTAGGGTTACTTCGAAATGAAAGCCTGGATAGTATGGCTATGAGAAGGAACCTGGATAGTAGGGTTACTTCGAAATGAAAGCTTGGATAGTATGGCTATGAGAAGGAACCTGGATAGTAGGGTTACTTCGAAATGAAAGCCTGGATAGTAGGGCTTTGAGAAGGAACCTGGATAGTAGGGTTACCTCAAGATGAAAGCCTGGATAGTAGGGCTGTGAGAAGGAACCTGGATAGTAGGGTTACCTCAAGATGAAAGCCTGGATAGTAGGGCTGTGGGATGGAACCTATATAGTAGGGTTACCTCAAGATGAAAGCCTGGATAGTAGGGCTGCTTCTTTTGATCACATAGATTAGTTGACCCGTTTGGTTTCGGGAACTGATTTTTCGTTAGTTGTCTGCAGATATGACATGTATAGCTTCATGGATTTAATCTTGAACTGTTGGAATTGTTGATGATAATCGTCTTTTCCTGAAAAGATATTAGAGTTAATTATATGCAATGCATGAAATGCAAGGTGAGATGATGTTCTCAAAATAAATGAGATTATGTTGTATATGATATGTATGCACATGTCATGATGTATGTTCACAAAATGCTATCGGGGTATGCCCGCGTCTGGGAAAATAAATCCCTGACGGTTGCTAGAGATTTACAAATATTCTGTCAGGAAGAGATTCTGCTTGAGAATAAACTCTGCGGGGAACAAACTTAGAAAATGAATTTTTGTAGCTGAAGTCATGAATTCTGTCGGGGATTGAGCCTTTGTATCTAGAGAAATAAACTCTACTTGGTGGATGAAATTTACTGACCCTCCCATGATTATGAAATTCGACTGGGAGATATAACTGTCAGGTTTCTGAATGACCCTGGCTGGGAAGGTTACGTCCTGTTTCGGGAAAGCTGACATTAATGCTTTTGAATACTTTTACTCTGTGGGGAGTGTATGTACCAATGATTGCGCTCCAAAGTTGACTCTATCCCAGTACCTGCTGGGAAGAGTAATTGTCGGGTTTGGCACTTCTTGTTTTTGTCTCTGTTTCTGGAATTACGAGTAATTGTCTTTTGTTTCTTATGTAAATATTTATGAGCAGCAATCATTTTCAAATGCATATGTCAAAAATAAGTTATTGGACGTTCTTTCAAAATAAAACAGAAAAAGAAAAACAAACTCGAAGTTTCTTGTGAAAATGATTTGTATTGATTTTTGAAGTTGGTCTGTAATAGGCGTTTTTGTACAAAGAGGATGGCGCTCTAGTAAGAGAACGCTGCCAAAAAAATAGAAGTTATACAAATTTATGTAAAAGAAAAAAAAAACAACTATGTGAAACAACCCCATTGGGGGTCCTACTCTACTATTGCCTTTATATCTTCAAGTGTCTCATCACTTTGCTTCTTGGCCGAAAGTTGATCAGATTGATTAGCATCGTCCGAGCTTGATAGCCGATATGTAAATCGGGTCGCAAGATGATCCAATGAGACATAGTGGTACGCTTTATATCCCTAACTTTTTCCTGGACCGCCCTTTCGGGTTTTCAGTCCATCGGGATACCCTTTTTTGCCCAAGCTGCCCTTTCGGGTTTTCGACTTGCCGGGTGTACAAAATTTTTTATTTTCATCCCTTACTTTTGCCCGAACCCTTTTGGTTCACCGGGAAGCCCTTATTTTACCTAGGCCAGTCAACCTAACAGGTCTTTTAATTAGGCGTAGTATCTTTTCACTATGTATGCATTGATAGGGTGAGGAAGGTCGTCACCGTCCATGGTGGTTAGAATCATAGCTCCACCCGAAAAAATGTTCTTAACCACAAATGGTCCTTCGTACGTGGGGGTCCATTTTCCCCTGGGATCACCTTGCGGTAGTATGATGCGCTTGATCACTAGATCCCCGACTTGATATTCTTGACGCCTAACTTTCTTGTTAAAAGCCTTGATCATTCGCTTTTGATATGTATGACCATGGAAGATAGCAGTAAGTCTCTTTTCATCGATTAGATTTAACTGATCAAGTCGGGTTCAGATCCAGTCGTCTTCGTTCAAATATGCATCCTTCATAATCCTAAGAGAAGGTATCTGGACTTCGATGGGTACGACTGCCTCCATGCCATATACCAGAGAGTAGGGTGTTGCCCATGTCGACGTATGTGCTGAGGTACGGTACCCATGAAGAGAAAATGGTAACATCCCATGCCAGTCTTTGTATGTCACCGTCATCTTCTGTACAATCTTCTTGATGTTCTTGTTAGCTGCTTCAATAGTGCCATTCATATTTGGCCGGTAGGGAGAATAATTATGATGTTGTATCTTGAACTGTTTATAGATCTCGGTGATCATTGTGTTGTTGAGATTCGTACCATTGTCAGTAATAATTCTCTTTGGCACACCATATCGACATATCAGATTATGTCGGATAAACCGCGCCACGACATTCTTGGTTACTGTAGCAAAGGAAGCTGCCTTAACCCACTTCGTGAAGTAATCAATGGCTACTAGGATGAAGCGATGCCCGTTGGAAGCGGTAGGTCTGATCTCGCCGATCATGTCAATGCCCCACATTGCAAAGGGCTGGGAAGCCGTCAAAACATTCAAGGGAACTGGAGGTATATGCACCTTATCAGTATAGATTTGGAACTTATGACAGGTTCGAGAATGCTGATAACAGTCGGCTTCCATAGTGGACCAGTAGTATCCTGCCCGTAGGATCTTCTTTGCCATGGTATGTCCACTGGAATGAGTTCTGAAGGTGCCTTCATGCAGATTTGTCATGATCCTCTCTGCTTCGCTCTTGTCTACACACCGTAGTAGTGTGGAGTCATGGTTGTGTTTATAGAGGATTCCATTACTGAGGAAGAACTTTGCAACGAACCATCTCATAAACTTCTTATCATTAACAGATGCCCCTTCAGGATACTCTTGAGCCTCGAGATACCTTTTCACCTCATGAAACCAAGGTTTGTCTGCAACTTCTTCGGTATCGACTTCACAGCAGTGTGCTGGTTCATCTAACCTCTCGATAGTGATTTGGGGAGCTTCATTGTCCCACCTGACCTTGAATATTGACGACATAGTAGCTAGCACGTCCGCTAACTGATTCTCTTCTCGTGGGAAATGTTCAAAGGTGATCTCTTCAAAATGCGGCAGCAGTGTCAGTACATACTCTTTGTAAGGAATAAGGTTAGGGTGCTTCATGTCCCACTCGCCTTTGATCTGACTTATCACCAAAGCGGAATCCCCGAATACACTCAAGAACTTGATCCTTTGGTCAATAGAAGCTCTAAGACCCATGATACATGCTTCATACTCTGTAATGTTGTTGGTACAGTTGAAACATAATCGGGCAGTGAACGGAGTATGACAATCCTCAGGAGATATGATTACGGAGCCAATAACATTACCCAGTGCGTTTGAGGCTCCATCAAAATACATAGACCATTGGGATCCTTCCCCAGGTCCTTCATCCGGTCCAGGTTCTTCATAGTCGGTTACCAACATGATATTCTCATCCGGGAACTCGAAATTCATGGACTGGTAGTCGTCCATAATCTGATGTGCCAAATGATCTGCTAACACACTTCCCTTGATTGCTTTTTGGGTTATGTATTGGATGTCGTATTCATTTAAGATCATCTGCTATCTTGCTATTCTTCCGGAGAGTGCAGGTTTCTCAAAAATGTACTTGATCGGATCCATCTTTGATATCAACAAGGTAGTGTGGGTCAGCATATATTGTCTTATTCGGAGAGCAGCCCATGCCAAAGCGCAAAAAGTTTTCTCGAGCAGTGAGTATCGTATCTCACAGTCGGTAAACTTTTTGCTAAGGTAGTATATTGCATGCTCTTTTCGACCAGACTCGTCATGCTGCCCCAGCACACACCCCATTGAATTGTCTAGCACTGTCAGGTACAAAATCAAAGGTCTTCCTTCAACTGGGGGCATCAGAATTGGTGGTTCTTGAAGGTATTCCTTAATTATTTCAAAAGCGGTTTGGCATTCATCATTCCACTTTACCACTTGATCTTTCTTCAGAAGCTTGAAGATGGGCTCACAAGTAGCAGTCAGATGTGAAATGAACCTGGAGATATAATTCAGGCGTCCCAACAAACCTCTAACTTCCTTCTCTGTACGGGGAGCTGGAATTTCTTGTATAGCCTTTACCTTTGCAGGATCTACTTGGATGCCTTTGTCTCTGACAATGAAACCCATAAGTTTACCAAACCTTACCCCGAAGGTGCACTTGTTCAGATTCAACCTCAGCTTATATATCTTCAACCTGTCGAACAACTTTTGTAGATGATCAAGGTGCTCCTCCTCAGTTTGAGACCTGGCTATCATGTCATTAACATAGACTTCGATCTCGTGGTGAATCATATCATGGAACAAAGCGACCATGGCGCGCTGATAAGTTGCCCCAACATTCTTCAACCCAAAAGGCATCACCTTGTAGCAGAAGGTGCCCCACTGCGTGACGAAGGTTGTCTTCTCCATGTCTTCAGGAGCCATCTTGATCTGGTTGTAGCAACAGTAACCATCCATGAAGGAGAATATTTTGTGTTGCGTGGTGTTATCAACCAAAACGTCAATGTGAGGAAGTGGGAAGTCATCCTTGGGGCTTTCCCTATTCAGATCTCTGTAATCCACACACATCTGCACCTTACTGTCCTTCTTAGGTACCAGAACGAAGTTAGCAACCCACTGTGGATAAGAAGTGACAGCTAAGAATCCAGCGTTGAACTGCTTCATAACTTCCGCTTTGATCTTATGACATTTCGGGACGCATACGGCGGACCTTCTGTTTAATCGGAGGACAGTCTTCTTTGGTCGGCAGGCGATGAACCACAATATCAGTGTCTAAACCTGGCATGTCTTCATATGACCAGGCGAATATCTCAACATAGTCATGCAACATCTGTATCAACCTCTGTTTGACGCTAAGCTCCAGATTTGCACCTATTTTAACCTCTTTTTTGTCTTCCTCAGTACCCAAGTTTATCGTCTCAACCGGCTCTTCATGAGGCTGTATAGCCCTTTCTTCCTGTTGTAATAGTCTAGCAAGTTCTCCAAGCACCTCACAATCATCCTTACCTTCGTCTTCGGCTTAGTTGATCAGATTTTTGAAGTCATAACTGGCAATCGCATAGTTGTTATCAATGGGATCCAGAGTGGATATGGATCTGCATTATGATACGTGAGTGTGTGTAAGAGAATAGCTGTTTTGATAAAGTGAAAATAGAAAAGAAAAACAGAGAGCGCAAAATTTGTATGCAAGAAACGTCCAATGCTTTATTAATGATATATGAAATGACAAATAATAGCCCTCATAAGCAAAGCCAATGTGCCTCGGGCAAGGCACAAGGTCGTAAAGTTATAAATTGTTTATTACAAATCTCAAAACAAGTAAGACAATTACTGCGGAATAAAAGAAACTGGTATAAAGGCCCTACCCATCCAGTTACTCGGTCCACCGTTGGTAGTTGTGTAGATCCAGTTGTCAATGTCTGAGTCTTCCTCGCCGTCTTCAATGACATTAATTCCCCGATTACTGATATGTAATGGAGGCCCTCCAGCCCGAGCGCGTCGAACAACCCTTTGAGCCCCTGTAGTAAAGCCAAAACCAAATTTGTCAATTTTGTGAGTGAAATCGGGGAGCTGACCCCAATTGGTACACCCACCTTCTTCAACTACGGCCCTGGCGTCCTTGAGAGAAGCAATCTTCAGAGGAGGTTTGTTTTTGGTAGTAGTTTCAGTTGATGCCAAGATCTGAGGGACCTCTTCGAAGTTCTGACAAGGAGTTTCTATGAATTCCCCATCCATCTCTATATACCGGAAGGAATTGAGGTGGCTCACCATATACTCCTCTTCATCCTTAACAGTGACAATCTTCCCTTTTACCGGATACTTTAGCATTTGGTGTAGTATGGAAGTAATTGCCCCAGCCTTGTGGATCCAAGGACGACCCAACAAACAAGAATACGATAGCCTGATGTCCATCACATAGAAGGTGGACCCAAAGGTCTGAGAACCCACTTTGATAGGGATGTCCACCTCTCTGTGCACCATTCTTTTCGACCCATCGAAAGCCCTTACCACAATGTTACTAGGCTTTAAAGTCAAACTCTCGCAATCCAACCGGTCCAATGCCTTCTTCGGTAGAACATTCAGCGAAGACCCATTATCTACCAACACATGAGCCATAGTGGTGCCCCTACATTCAATCGAGACATGCAGAGCATCATTATGCTTCCTTCCCTTTGATGTCAAGTCTGCATCTGAAAAACTCAGCCCATTGTCAGCAGTCAGGCTGGCCATGCAATCTTTAAATTGATCAGCTGAAGTCTCTTGTAGCACATGTGCAGTTTTGAGGAATGCAATCAAATCCTTCGCATGGGCCTCGGAGCACAACAGCAGCGATAACATGGATATCTTTGAGGGGGTCTTCCCCAGCTGCTCGACCACATTGTAGTTGCTCTTTTTAATTATTTTTAGTATTTCCTCTATCTCTTGCTTAGAGGCTTCCACAGCAATTTTTCTAGGTGCCTCCGTCCGGGCAAGCACACCTATAACTTCTTTGTCGCGGGTATCAGACGATTCACCGACAGGGGTAATAACTGGAGTAAGAACAAGGGCCGTAGTTGATGTACCAGCAGGAACAGTAGATGGAATAACAATAGGCCTGTTGACAGTCTCAGGGGAAATCTCGGGAGAGAAGACCCTTCCACTTCGGGTAACCCTTGTTGGTCCCGACAATGTTACCAATATCAGGATCAGCCTCTTCATTTTTCAAATCTTGTTTGATGCCATGATAGTACACATCGGCACCGTAATGCTAGGAGACAGCTTTGTCTGAGACATACGGGACAGGACCAGGAATAGTGATTATTAGCAGAGAGATTCTTGGAGCAGATGTAATCCTAACAGGTCTTCTCGATGAGACCTTGGAAGGATTGGCGGAAATGGTTATAATGGCAATGTCTTCAGATGGAACAACGGGAACCAAAGCTTTCTCGTACAAAATTTCTTTGTTATCCATCAGGCGTTGAACACCTGACTTCAGCGAATGGCAACCAGAAGGTAAAAATGAACACATGTGGCAACCTTCACCATAACCCGGAAATAAACCAGCCCACAGCAAATTCTTCTTCACATTCATGAGAGGAGTAGAAACTTCATCCACCAAGGTCACAAACAAGTTGGTATCAACAACATTAACTCCACGATCGTGCTTAGGCATGGGAGCAGTTATGACATTGGGCTTCTCTGGAGCATCGAACTCAATTTCCTTGGCTTCAATCAAATATTGTATCTTATTTCTTAGAGCCCAGCAGTCATTGGTATCGTGGCCAGGACTCTCAAAATGATAGGCACACCGAGCATTTGGATTATATCGGGGAGATGTGGTATTTGGATTCTTGGGAACCTCTTTCAAGGTTGCCAAGTTGGATCTCAGCAGATGAGGTAGAACTTCAGCCAATGTCATATTTATTCAGGTAAACATCCATTGTGGTCTTTCCACCATTTGCTGATTGTTGCATTGTGGAGCGGCTGCAGGCCTAGGTATCATTACAGCACTTACTGTTTGACGATGTTCAGCTCTGTTTTGGCCCCTCGGGCTGTAGATGGAACTGGCTTTTTTCTTACCATCGAAAGGCTTCTTTACCGAACTCGAAGAGGCATCCTTCTGTATCTTGCTGCTCCAAATCCCAGCTTCTACTCTCTCTCTAGTTAGAATCAGCTCGGTGAACCCAGCTGACGAGCTTCCAATCAAATGATTAAAGAATGGACCAGATAGCGTCCCCAGAAACATATCAACCAACTCCCTATCAGACAACAGGGGTTGGACTCTTCCAGCCAAGTCTTTCCACTTCTGTGCTTAGTCTTTGAAGCCTTCACTCACCCCCATGGACATACTCTGGAGTTGAGTACGAGTAGTAGCAAGGTCGGTGTTATATTGATATTGCTTATAGAAAGCAGCAGCCAGATCTTCCCAATTTCGGACATTGGCTCTCTCCAGTTGGGAGAACCATTCAAGCTGAGTCCCTGACAGACTATCTTGAAAGAAATGAACCCACAAATTCCTATCAGCAGTGTGGGGCTAGATATTTCTGACATAAGAGGTAAGATGGAGTTTTAGGAATGACACCCCATCATACTTTGCAAAAATTGGAGCTTTAAACTTTTGCGGGATGACCACTCCCGATACCAATCCCAATTCTTAGAAATCCAGCCCATGTATCCTCTGGACTTCCATGGCACTCAAGAGATCTTCCAAATGCTTGTATCTATCCTCATCATGAGGATACTGCTCATCATTGTAGTCGGTATCATTGTCAGAAACTTCAGGACTGGGATCCTTCTCCCTTGTCTCTTCTTCTTGATTCTCCCCTTCTTTGGATGAAGAGGCAGATCGAATTGTCGCTTCAACGGCCCTCCAAACCTTCTGCCCATATTCAGAATACCGGTAGCCTTCTTCTTTTTCTTTTTCTCTTTCAGGATGAGGGCTTTCAGATCCTCCCGCCCTTTTGCCAGATTTATGAACATCTGCTGGAACTGGGAATTTTGTGCCTGAAGATCCTTGATGCTTTGTTCGGAATACATTTCTGCTGAAATAAACAACAAAGAAGATCATAAGCCTGTAATGGTACCTGTACATGCAATTCTATGAATGGGATGAGCATGCAATGATTTCAAAGACTTTGGGAAATTTAAATTTGCGAACCAAAATAAATAAATAAAGATTTTATTAGCTGAATTCAAAGTTCAAATGCCTTTTAGGAGTTACAATTAAAAACAAATCTAAAACTAGAAAAATCAAAATTCCCATGGATGCTTCCTCTTCGTGCCGAGATAAACATTGAGTCCTCTTTCCTCATGGAGCTGCTTTGTGAGCTCTAAAACCTTCCTCTCCTGAGCATAGAACAGATCCCTGTAAGTATCCTGCTCCTTCTTCCACTGAATCCAAGACCTCTGTAATTCTCCAAGATCAGTGGGCATATCAGGATAGAGAACCGTGTAAGGAATACCCCTTTCAGTAGTGGGTTCCACAATCACTGGTAAAACGGCCATATAGGGCATCATAAGCTTCTGGGCGCGAGCCCGTACCCATTGGAGGTAAGGTTCCATAGGAATGGAAGCCTTTGGCTCCAAATCCCAGGCGCCAGATCTGTTTACCATGCCCTAAGCTCGTATGAACCTCCGGCGATACTTTTGAACATCATCCTCATAGTTGAATACAATGCCCTCAATAAGTAACTCATGGGGACCATCTCTTCGAGCGTAACCAAATTGTCGCAGAGCTAAACAAGGATTGCAGGTTATACCCCCTCTGATGTCAAGTAACGAGACCTTAGGGTACTCCCCGCAGCGGTCAATAATAGCAGTGTTTTCCATAGCTCGGGAACACCAGAGAATATCCATGTGAGCGAGTGACATTATCCTTTGTGACCAACCCAAACCTTCTTCATTCTTCAGTATGGACTTAGGGAGGTGAGAAATAAACCACCTCTACAGCAATGGCATGTAACACATAAGAACCCCTCTTCTCTTCATGGTACGAATATGGAGAGTGTGCAAAATATCTCCGAGCAAGGTAGGCACAGGGTTGCGAGAGAGGAAGATCTTGATAGCATTCACATCTATGGATGAGTCTGGATTAGGGAATAGTACTAACCCATAGATTAGAAGAGCCAAGATCTCCTCAAAATCCTGAAAATCCATATCATCCCAAAATAGTTGGGCCTTATCTATCAGGAACTTGGCTAGAAAACCCTTGACTCCGCTTCTTGTTTCTCAATTGGATACCACGTCGGCCTGTTTCAGATGCAAAGCTGAGGTAATGACATTTGGCTTAGGAACTTCTTCCAGACTTATGAAAGGAAATTGTTCAAGAATGGGTATATCCAACAACTGAGAGAACTCTTCCATGGTAGGCACCAACTGATAGTCTGGAAAGGTGAAGCAGTGGTGCTTGGGATTAAAGAACTGAAAGAGTACACTCATCATCCTTTCATTAAAGTTTGAAGTAACCAGGTTGAGAAGTCGTCCATGTCTCTTGGTGAACGCAGAAGTTTCGGAAACCTTTGATACTAGCTCTTTGAGTTGGGAAGGTATCTTCACAAAGCTGATTCGGATAGTGTTTCTACGAACGGAAGCCATGATCTGCAAAACAAAAACAAAGATAAATTCCCTTGGTTCTTGAAATGGTTAGTGCAATAAGAATGGATGCTATGTTATGATGCATGATGTCATGATAAACCACAGGTATAATAAACACAGACAAATCACACCAAGTTCTTAGGTTTAAGGCTTGCATGAGGTTAAAGGTCATACTCTCTTGAAGTTTAGTTGGTCTCAAATCTGTCTTAAAAATTAACCGGGTTCTAAAGATTCTCAATATTACTGACTATCCTTTATCGGGCATTGTCTCAGCTCAAGCAATCTTTTCTTGCGGCCGAAATATCCCAAAATTTTGATCTCAATGAGTGTAGCATCAAGTATCAACCAATCCTCAGCTCCATACCGAGGCCGACTATCTCACTACTTTCTAATGGCCAAGTTTGTTCAACTAAGGTTCTAAGGTCCGTTAGTGCTTCACGACACCACGTGACGGCCCCGTATTCTCCTCGTTTCCCCATGAAGGATACCGGTACCAACCAAAGTGCCACACCAATACAACCATCGCTTAAACCATATCGGCCTACGCCGTATAGTCTCCATGATCTATTAATGTTTACCTAAAAAGTGCCCTCAGATCCGGGTGTAGGATCTATAGTAACCCAAGCAAAAACCCTTTAAGAATAAAGCAAACAAGCAAGAAGGCAATTTTAAAATGATTTAGATCCTAAGGTAAACCCCACTTTATTAATTCCCCAGCAAAGTCGCCAGTTCTGTGATACAGTGGCAGAACCGACTGTTAATACTAGTTTGTGTTTTGTATTCACAAATGTCGCAGTAAGCAAGAGTCACCACTGACTTTTATTTTGTCCAATCAGGAAAAGGAAAAAGAACAGAAAAAACCTTTTTCGAGAATATTTTTGAGTATGGGGGGTAGGTTATAGAAAGGGAAGGTGTTAGCACCCTTTCTATCAATGGTTTTCCTTGGGCTCTTAGGTATTTCCTCATTTTAAAATTTCTTGTGTGTGTGCTTGTTTTGAAAATTTTTTGTTTAACGTCGTGATAACCCTTGTATCTGTCCTCAAGAGTGTGACGAAGTTATTTTTGAAAATTGTTTTTGAAAAGTGTTTGTGTGAAAAGTTTATTTGTTTGAGCAAGCACTTAAGATTTAATCTACCTACTCGAAAAAGACTATTCGTTTTCCTTTAGACAATGCTATCTTGTTATTAAGGAATAGGTAGCACCGTCGTTGGAGTTTTTAGGGACATTTGAAGGGACAAATACGGTCACAAAAGCAATGTTAGGAGGTGTTAGTAATCATCCTAAAGTCTTAAAGATCTTTTTCCGAGGCAACATCTGAATGGGTCATTTGAGATCTTTCGGGGCTAGAGGACGACCACTAACAAACCCTATACTTCATGATCGTTTTAACCGAAGGCAACCGAAGTGGAGTAAACCCTAGGAGTGAGCATGTGCGAGTGTAATTTTTCAGTTAATTTGTCTTTGCACATTTAGGGTTTTCTACCATTTTAATTTTCAAATATTCTTTCCATACAATCCTATTAGCCATGCATCTAGACAGTTAAAATTTGCAGGAATTTAAAGTGCGGAAATAGAAATCCTAGCTATTACAGGGCTTTCGCAGATACAGAATTATTTTAACTGAAAATAAAATGCGGAATTAAAACCTGATTAAATCTATTACAACTCCGAAGCAGTTACAAAAATAATTTAAAAAAAGTAATTAGAATACGCGCGATGAATTAAATGCGAGGACGATTAGAAAACCTAAAAAATCTAATTTGACAAAAATATTTAAGTTATTTTTGAAGAAAAAATTAATTATATACAAAAATTAAACCCTAATTTCTAATTGATTTTAATTATAAAAAAGGAGTTAAATTAACCTAATTTTTAATTTAATTAATTAATTAAAGGAAGTAAAATATTTTATAAAATAAAAAGATTTTTGGTGTTTTTTGTGATTTTGATTAAATAAAAAATAATTTTGATGTTATTTTAAAAAGAAAAATAATTAGGGAATAATTAAAAAGAAATAAAAATAATAAATAAAAAATAAGAATGGGCTTGTTTGCTGAAGAAATCAGGGGGGTGTGTTATTGAAATTATTCCAAGCCCACCAAACTGAAGCCCAGTCAGCGCTTGATCCAATGCTGACCCTTTTTGATGGTACACCATAGTCCTTCAGTGATAGGCGTTGGATCTGGTTGATCATGAATCCTGTGGCTGGCTGTTGATGGATGTATGGTGGACGCTTGGGAGGATGATGCATATGATCCTGCAAAGAAGAATCAAAACAAAGAAAATTGTTGGGACCTGGGATCGAACCCAGGCCCTCTCACTATCCAACGTGCACGCTTGCCATCTGTGCTACATGCGTTAGTTGTTATTATAATGAAAACACACAATATTATATGCAAACGAGGTGAATTAGTGGACAAAACAAAAAAATGCGTGCTGGTTTGAATGGTCCAGTGGTTGACTGCCACGTTATTGTCTTCTTCGCAGGTCCGTCGTCTTAGGTAAGTAACTTATACCTACAGACAACGTCTATGGCTAAAAACCTGTAAATCTCAAAAATCCAACACATACATGATAAATAAATTATGGCTACATCAATCAATTTGTTTTGACCTCACGAGTATGATGGTACCCTTTGTTTAGGCCAATTTCACCTATATCAAAAAGCCCCAAAACGTGACTTCAAACCCTAGCCATGGCAGTCACGCATATAAGCCTCAAAAATTCAATTAAACGATCCAGACATGTTAGAAATACATCAATGATTACAAATATGTCATTAAATTATGCTAATGATGCAAGAATGGATGTAATTGATTTTGAAAAAACAAGCAAACTGTATGAGGTCTAGGGAGTGATTCTGGGCGCGAGAGTGATTGCTACTGATTGTGTTAGATTCTGGGAAGGTCCAGGGATCGTTTAGGAATGTTGGAAGGCCTTGAATTGTCCTCTAGGGTAGAGATCAGATCACCACTTTTTGCCAAAATTTTGAGTTTTGTATTGTGCTTTCCACCACTGCTAACCCTTGTTTTCGTGCATGGCCTTGTTCATTATATATCCCTAAGTGAATTAGGATTATAAAAACAGTTGTTATCTTTGAAGTTTTTGAAGATTTGATTTGGTTTTCATATTGTATGATATCTTTCCAAATTAGGCCTAATCATGCCATTCTTTCTCCAATCAACCTTGATTCAATTTGATCTTGATATGCCAGCATAATTAGCTTGTGATTCTGTCCAAAAATCCAATCAAAACAAATATTTGCTATTATTTATCATTTATTTGATTTAATTCAATTTTTAATTAATAAAAAATAAAAATAAAATGAACAATGAAGCAAATAATGTGTGGGTGAATATTTGGGTCGTGGACCATGTTATGAGTGAGGTGTAAGCATAAAAAGTTAGGCCCATTTAGAAAAAAATGCATTTTTGAGCACATTTGACTTTTGGCAATTTTGCAAAAATGGTCAACTTTGACAAGGCATATCTCTTCCAATTTTAACCCTAGAGAGGTGTTCTTGGACTTTTTAGAAGTCTTAGGATGTCCCCTAAAAAACCCTTTTCGTCTCATCTCAATTGGGTCTTCCATGTTCATGTAAGAAGCTTTGACCTAAAAAGTGTTTTTGTTGACTTTCCAAAAGGACCTATAATGTGGAAATTCATATCTCTTTGTAAGTGCATATTTTGAACTTGAGGGATGAAGATGAATTGTAGGGAATTGCATCCTCTTCAAAATGAGACTTGGATGGAAAATTTATGATAAAGTATGAAGAAGTTATGCTTGGTCAAAGTTTGGTTGACTTTTCCTAAGAAATCCTAATTTAGCAACTTTTCGGTTTTGATGAATTTGGGGCATTCCTTGAGGAATCATGATCAACCCTTGATCAAATTATGGGTATAACTTCAAAATGTTGATGTTGACCAAAAATCTTGAAATTTGACTGTATGTGGGCCACAGTTGACTTTTGACCTAATATAGTCGATTCTCAAGCATCTGAGCAGTTGACTGAGCAAACTTCTTGTGCAAGGCTTGCAATTTGACATGGAGGGTCTTGAGAGCGTATTAGTACCATGTAAAGCATTTGAGGCCTTTGTAGTACACACATCCTGATGAAAATGGAAACCCTAATTTGAGACACATTGCCTTAGGAGAGAGTTTGTCTGATCAACTCTTGGGCAACCTTGAGTAAATTGAGGATCTCAATGGGCATGTACTCAGTAAAATGAGAGGGAAACTTTTGGGGTACAACAGACTCTTCCAGCCAAGTCTCTCCACTTCTGCGCATATTCCTTAAAGCCTTCACCTGCACCCATGATCATACTCTAGAGTTGAGTACGAGTGGGGTAAGGTCGGTGTTGTATTGATACTGCTTATAAAAAGCAGCGGCCAAATCCTCCTAGTTTTGGACATTGGTTCTCTCCAGTTGGTAGAACCATTCAAGCTAAGTCCCTGACAGACTGTCTTGAAATAAGTGAACCCACAAGTTTCTATCAGCGGTGTGGGGCTGGATTTTCCTTACATAGGAACGGAGATGGAGCTTAGGGCAAGACACCCCATCATACTTTGCAAAAATTGGAGCCTTAAATTTCTGCGGGATGACCACTCCCGACACCAATCCCAGTTCTTCAAAATCCAACCCAGGTATCCTCTGGACTTCCATAGCACTCAAACGTTCTTCCAATTGCTTGTATCTATCCTCAGTGGGAGGATACTGCTCATCATTGTAGTTTGTATCATTGTCAGAAACTCCAGGACTGGGGTCCTTTTCCCTTGTCTCCCTTTCTTGATTCTCCCCTTCCTAGGATAAGGAGGTTAGATCTACTGGTTGCTTTAATGGCCCCTTGAACCTTCTTCCCATATTCAGAATACCAAAGACCTTCTTCTTTTTCTTCTTCTCCTTCAGGATGAGGGCTTTCAGATCCTCCTACCCTTTCGCCAGAGTTATGAACATCTGTTGGAATTGGGAATTTTGTGCCTGAAGATCTTTGATGCTTTATTCAGAAGACATTTCTGCTGAAATAAACAGCGAAGAAGATGAGAAGCCTCTAATGGTACCTGTTTATGCAATGTTATGTATGAGATGTGTATGTAATGATTTCGAGGACTTTGGGAAATTTAAATTTGTGAACCAAAATGAAACAAAGATTTTATTAGTAGAATTAAAAGTTCAATCGCCTTTTAGGCGTTACAATTAAAAACAATTCTAAAAATCTAGAGAAAAAAAATCAAATTTCCCATGGATGCTTCCTCTTCGTGTCGAGATAGACATTAAGTCTTCTTTCCTCATGAAGCTGCTTTGTAAGCTCTAAAACCTTCCTCTCATGGGCATAGAACTGATCCCTATAAGTATCACGCTCTTTCTTCAACTGAATCCAAGACCTCTGTAGTTCTCCAAGATCAGTGGGCATATCAGGATGGAGAACCGTGAAAGGAATACCCCTTTCAGTAGTGGGTTCCACAATCATCGGTAAAATGGCCATATAAGGCATCATAAGTTTCTGGGCGCGGGCTAGTACCCATTGGAGATAAGGTTCTATAGGAATGGAAGCCTTCGGCCCCAAAGCCTTGGCTTCAGATCTGTTTACCATGCTCCAAGCTCGTATGAACCTCAGGCGATACCCTTGAACATCATCCTCATAGTTAAACATAATGCCCTTGATAAGTAACTTGTGAGGACCATCCCTTCGAGCGTAACCAAATTGTCGCAAAGTCAAACAAGGATTATAAGTTATGCCTCCCCTAATGCCAAGTAATGGGACATTAGGGTACTCCCCGCAGCAGTTAATAATAGCAGTATCTCCCATAGTTCGAGAATACCAGAGAATATTCGTGTGAGTGAGTGACATTATCCTTTGCGACCAACCCAAACCTTCTTCATTCTTCAGTACAGACTTTGGGAGGTGAGAAATAAACCACCTCGACAGCAATGGCATGCAGCACATAAGAACCCCTCTTCTCTTCATGGTATGAGTATGGAGAGCATGCAATATATCTCCGAGCAAGGTAGGCATGGGGTTGCGAGAGAGGAAGATTTTGATAGCATTCACATCTATGAGCAAGTCTGGATTAGGGAACAGTACTAACTCGTAGATTAGAAGGGCCAAGACCTCCTCAAAAGCCTGAAAGTCCATATCATCCCAAAACAGTTGGGCCTTGTCTATTAGGAACTTGGCTAAAAAACCCTTGACTTCGCTTCTTGTTTCCCAATTGGATATCACGTCGGTCCGTTTCAGATGCAAGGCTGAGGCAATGACTTCTGGCTTGGGAACCTCTTCTAAACCTGTGAATGGAAACTGTTCAAGAATGGGTATATTCAATAATTGAGAGACCTCTTCCATGGTAGGCACCAACTGATAGTCTAGGAAGGTGAAGCAGTGGTGCTTGGGATCAAAGAACTAAAAGAGTACACCCATCATCTTTTCATCAAAGTTTGACGTAACCAGGTTGAGAAGTTGACCATGTCTCTTAGTGAACACGGAAGTTTCAAGAACCCTTGATACTAGCTCCTTAAGTTGGGGAGGTATTCTCACAGAGCTGATTCGGATAGTGTTTCTACGAGCGGAAGCCATGATCTGCAAAACAGAACAAAGATAAATTCCCTTGGTCCTTGAAATGATTAGTGTAATAAGAATGGATGCTTTGTTATGATGCATGATGTTATGTTCAAACAGAATAAATCACACACAAGCAAAACACACAATAGACCTTAGGTTCAAAGGCTTGCATGAGATCAAAGGTAAGTACCCTCTTGAAGTTTAGTTGGTTTCAAACCTATCTTAGAAAAGTAACCGGGTTCTAAGGATTCTCAATATCACTGATCATCCTTTATTGGGAATTGTTTCAGCTCGGGCAATCTTTTCTTGCGGTTGAAATATCCCGAAAGTCTGATCTCAATGAGTGTAGCATCGAGTATCAATCAATCCTTAGCTTTATACTGAGGCCGGCTATCTCACTACTTTCTAATGGCCAAGTTTGTTCAACTAAGGTTCTAATGTCCGTTAGTGCTTCAGGACACCACGCGGCGGCCCCATATTCTCCTCGTTTCCACACGAAGGATACTGATACCAACCAAAGTGTCACACCAACACAACCATCGCTTAAACCATATTGGTCTACGTTGTACAGTCTCCACGATCTATTGGTGTTTACCTAAAAAGTGCCCCCATATCCGGGTGTAGGATCTTCAACAATACCCAAGCAAAAACCCTTAAAGATAAAGCAGGCAAAACAAGCAAGAAATCAATTTAGAAATGACCTAGATCCTAAGGTAAACCCCACTTTATTAATAGTCCCCAACAGAGTCGCTAGTTCTGTGATACAGTGGCAGAACCGACTGTTATACTGGTTTGTGTTTTGTATCCGTAAATGTCACGGTAAGCAAGAGTCACCACCTACTTTTATTTCATCCAATAAAGGAAAAGGAAAAAGAACAGAAAAAACCTTTTTCGAGATATTTCTGAGTACGGGGGGTAGATTATAGAAAGGGAAGGTGTTAGCACACTTTCTATCAGTGGTTTTCCACAGCCTCTTAGGTACTTGCTCATTTTTAAATTGCTTGTGTGTGTTAGTTTTGAAAAGTTTTATTTACTTCGTGATAACCCTTGTATCGATCCTCAAGAGTGTGATGAAGTTGTTTTTGAATACTGTTTTTAAAAAGTGTTTGTGTGAAAAGTTTTTATTTTGAGCAAGTACTTAAGAGTTTTCTACCTACTCGAAAAAAAGTTTGTTCATTTTCGTTTCCTTTAGACAGCGCTATCCTACTATTAAGGAGTAGGTAGCTCCGTCGTTGGATTTATAAAGGGACGTTCGAAGGGACGAAATGGTCTCTGAAAGCAACAAGTAAGGATATCTTAGCGTTTCGAAGGGACTATCGTCATAAGATCAATTCGTAGGCAACTCGAGGGACAAGTAGGGACTATGATCTTTATGACGATTTTGAATCGTGGGTCATTGCTAAGGTATCCCTACATTCGAGGGACACGACCATTATTTCCGAGGCAACCAAGTCGGGCAAACCCTAGAAGTGAGCATGTGTATGTGTTTGATTTCAGTTATTTAATCTTTTCACAATTAGGGTTGTCTACCATTTTAATTTGATTTATCTTTCGCATGCAATCCTAATGTCCATACATCTAACAGTTTAATAGTTGCGGAAATTAAAAGCGAGAAATAAAAAAACCTAACTATTACAAGGCTTTGGGGAGGGGATTACATAATCATAAACTGAGGATTAAACTGTAAATAATATGTGGTAAACCCTAATTAAAAACTATTACAAACCCGAAGCAAGTACAATAATTGGAAAACAAAATATAAAATATTATGCGCGATAATTAAATACGGGAATCAAAGTTTAAATTCAAAGGGAATCACAAAAAATATTTTTGTTATTTTTTTATTGAGAAAACAATTAAATTGCAAATTAACCCTAATTTTCTAGTTGATTTTAATTATGAAAATAAGAATTTAAATTGACGTAATTAAACTAATTAATTAATTACAATTAAATGTTTATAAAAAAAATGAACTAGAATCTAACTTTTATTGATTTTCTGATTTTATGATTAAATAAAAAAATGATTTTTGTAAAATAATCAAACAATAAATAAATAATAAATAATATTAATAAAAAAAGTGAGAATGGGCGTGATATGATGAGCAACTTGGGGGGCGTCTAGCCAATTCTGTGTTGGGCCCAAAGCTGGTGGCCCAGAGTCCTGCGCCTGATCCATTGGGACCAGCCTCTGAGGGTTCATGGTGGATCAACATACATTGCACGTTGGATCTGTGATGGAGATTAATCCAAGGGATGAGATCAGAGGCGTATGGTGGACATCTTTGGATATTGTATACTGGAACCTGTAGGAAATGTTAAGAAAAATGAAAAAGCACACGCCTGGGGTCAAACCCAGGACGTGCACTTCATGGACCTTCCCCTTTGCCAACTGCGCTGCTAAGTTATTCATTTATATAATAACACACAAATAATAAAAGGGAAACTATCATTAGATCCAGGTCATCAAAAAATCAACATGTTGGCAATGCTAGTTAGCCAATCAAAACATGTCAAAATGACACGTGGGTTCCCTGACCATAGTCAATATTTAACGATGCCGGAGAGAGTCTCCAGTCATCTTCTCCGGGAAGACGAAAATCCCAAAACCTGCCAAAACGTGGAATTTAAAAGGCGCAAAAGACCCTACCCCCCTGAAATTTTCCCAGGAATCCAAATATGGAGTTAGTTTGGCCTGAAGGTCCTTAGATTAAAAGTTTCGCAAGCTTCAGTTCGTGATGCCCTACCAATGGCATCACGTGATTTAAACCTTGATACTCTAATGCAAAATGTCCAACCTGTCCTAATGAAGGTCTTGAGTAATAATCAAAGTATTAAAGCATTCAATAATGCGGAGAAAAAAAGATTAAATTTCAAAAAATTTACCCAAACGGTGATGATCGTGGATGGTGGTTTTGGCATGTGATTTCTTGATTAAAAGGGTGGTACGTGTTCCTAGGAACCTTTAGGTGTGAATGGGATGCTTAGGTTGGATTGAAAGAGGCTAGAACTTGTTCTTTTTTTTCCACGATTTAGAGTGATTTTTGCAATTTTTGTTTGAGCACCTAGGGTTGCCTCTTCCTTCCCTCGTGCTTCTGAGTGGGCATACATATATAATGAATCAAAATTAGGTTAACAAAGTTGAAAGAAATCTTTGCTTTCAATGAGAAAATAATGACTTTTAATAACATGATTTCTTGCATATTTGGACCAAATCAAATCTTTCCTTCTCCACGGATTTTTCTTGCCATGCCAGCACATCTTGCTCTTTATTTTGATGAGAAAAAGATTTGAAATCAAATCTTACATTATTCCTTTTACTCACCTTATTTAATTTTGCATTCTATTTAATAAAATATCAAAAATAAATAATATAAATGATAAAATAATGTAAGAAAGGACTCAAAGGTCGTGGGCCATGTTGGAAGTGATATGTAAGCACAAAAAGTTGGGCCTATTTGCCAAAAAGTGCAATTTTGGGCATTGTTGACTTTTGACAATTTCCCAAAAATGGCCAACTTTGTCAATGCACACCTCCCTCAATTTTGACCCTAACAGGGTGTTCTTAGACTTTTTAGAAAGCTTAGAATGTCCCCTAAACAACCTCTTTTGTTTCATCTCAATTGGATCTTCCATGTTCATGTAAGGAGATTTGACCCAAAAAGTGTTTTTGTTGACTTTTTGGAATGACCTATAATGTCTGAATCCATATCTTTTCATGAGTGAATTTATTGAACTTGAGGGATGAAGATGAGTTGTAGGGAATTGGATTATCTTCAAAATGAGCCTTGGATGATAAATTTCTAATAAAGTATGAGAAAGTTATGCTTGGTCAAAGTTTGGTTGACTTTTCCTAAGAACCCCTAATTTAGCAACTTTTGAGTTTTGATGAATTAGGAGCATTTCTTGAGGAATCAGGATCAACCCTTGATCAAATAATGGATATCACTTCAAAATGTTTATGTTGACCAAAAATCTTGAAGTTTGACTGTGTGTGGGCCACAGTTGACTTTTGACCTAGTATAGTTGATTTTCAGGCATTTGAGCAGTTGACTAAGCAAACTTCTTGTGCAAGGCATGAAACTTGGCATGGATAGTCTTGAGAACATATTAGGACTATGGATAGAATATGAGGCCTTTGGAGCTCCCCCATCTTGATAAAAATGGAAACCCTAGTTGGAGGTTCATTGCTTTAGGAGAGAGTTTGTCTGGCCAACCCTTGGGCATCCTTGAGCAAGTTAAGGGTCTTAATGAACATATATTGAGTAAAATGGGAGGGAGTATTTTGGGGTACAACAGTACCATTATCCATAATGATTCTCTCCGGGATACCATACCGACAGATGAGATTCTGTTTGATGAATCGGGCCACAACGTTCTTGGTAACAGAAGTGAAAGAAGTTGCCTCAACCCACTTCGTGAAGTAGTCAATGGCAACCAAGATGAAGCGGTTTCCATTAGAAGTTGTTGGTTTGACTTATCCAATCATGTTGATGCCCCACATCACGAATTTCCAGGGAGCAGTCAGGACGTTTAGAGGAACTAGAGGCACACGTACTTTGTCTGCATGGATCTAACACTTGTGACAGGTTCGTGAATGCTGATGGAAATCTGCTTCCATGGTATACCAGTAGTACCCCGCCCGTAGGATCTTTTTAGCCATTGTGTGCCCACTAGAATGGGTTCCAAAAGTGTCTTCATGTAGATTAGCCATGATCTCGCCTGCCTCACTCTTGTCTATGCAATGAAGCAAAGTAGAGTCGTGGTTGCGCTTGTAGAGAATGCCATTACTGAGAAAGAACTTAGCAGAGAATCTTCTCAAGAACTTCTTATCATTGACTAAAGCTCCCTCCAGATAATCTTGGGCCTCGAGATACCTCTTAACTTCATGGAACCAATGCTTGTCCACTACTTCTTCAGTATCGATCTCGTGACAGTAAGTTGGTTCATCCAACCGCTCAATGGTGATCTTGGGAGCCTCTTTATCCCACTTGATTTTAAACATGGATGAAATAGTGGCTAGCGCGTCCGCTAGTTGATTTTCCTCTCGTAGAAAATGCTCAAAGGTAATTTCCTCAAAATGTGGGATTAATGTCAACACATGTTCATTGTAGGGGATGAGATTAGGGTGCTTTGTGTCTCATTCTCCTTTGATATGACTGATGATTAAGCCTGAATCTCCAAATACCCTTAAGGACTTGATTCCAAAATCTATGGCGGCTTTGAAGGGAGTATGACATCCTTCAGGGTATATGATCACATCACCTATGCCATTACCGAGTGCGTGGGAAGCTTCGTCAAAAACCAAGGTCCATCGGGATCCTTGTTCAGGTCCGTCATATGGTCTGAGTTCTTCACAATTGTTTACCAACATGATGTCTTCATCTGGGAACTCAAATTTCATGGACTGGTAGTCATCCACAGCCTGATGAGCAAGGTGATCGGCTAGCACACTGCCCTTTATTGCTTTTTGGGTATTTTATTAAATGTCGTATTCAGTCAGGATCATCTGCCATCTTGGTATTCTTCCAAAGAGGGCGGGCTTCTCGAATATGTATTTAATTGGATACATCTTGGATATCAATAAGGTAGTGTGGGTTAACATATACCATCTTAGCCGAAGAGTAGCCCATGCCAGAGCGCAACAAGTTTTCTCGAACAGTGAATATCTGGTTTCACAGTCGGTAAACTTTTTGCTCAGGTAATATATTGCATGCTCTTTTCGGCCAGACTCGTCATGCTGCCCCAGCACACACCCCGTTGAATTTTCCAAGACAGTTAGATACATGATCAAAGGTCTTCCCTCGACTGGAGACATCAAAATAGGAGGCTCTTGAAGGTACTCTTTGATCCTGTCGGAGGCAGCCTGGCAGTCGTCGTTCCAATCCAACACTTGATCTTTCTTCAGTAATTTGAAGATTGGTTCACAAGTAGCGGTTAGGTGAGAAATGAATTTGGCGATGTACTTTAGCCGTCCTAAGAATCCTCTGACTTCCTTCTCGGTGCGAGGAGCAAGCATTTCTTGTATTGCTTTTACCTTTGCAGGGTCCACTTTGATACCTTTACCGCTGACGATGAAGCCTAGGAGTTTACCGGACCTCACTCCAAATGTGCATTTACTCGGGTTCAACCTTAGCTTGTATTTCTTTAGCCTTTCAAAAAGTTTCTGCAAATGGTCAAGATGTTTCTCTTCAATTTGAGATTTGGCTATCATGTCATCCACGTAGACCTCTATCTCGTGATGGATCATATCGTGAAACAGAGCTACTATGGCGCGCTGATAAGTTACCCCGACGTTTTTCAACCCGAATGGCATAACTTTGTAACAGAATGTGCCCCACTGTGTGACGAAGGTCATTTTATCCATGTCCTAAGGTGCCATTTTGATTTGATTGTACCCGGAGAATCCATCTATGAAGGAGAATACTTTATGATGTGCGGTATTGTCAACTAGAATATCGATATGGGGAAGCAGGAAATCATCCTTAGGGCTTTCTCTATTCAAATCTCTGTAATCCACACACATGCGTACTTTACCGTCCTTTTTAGGCACTGGAACAACATTGGTGACCCATTATGGATAGGAGGTGACGGCTAAGAATCTGGTGTTGAATTGTTTCATGACTTCAGTTTTGATCTTCTCTGACATTTTTGGCCGCATGCGACGGACTTTCTATTTTACCGGAGGGCTGTCTTCTTTTATCTATAGACGATGGACCATGATATCAGTGTCAAGTCCTGGCATGTCTTTATATGACTAGGCAAATACCTCAACATAGTCATGTAGTAACTGAGTTAAGCGCTTCTTGACACTAGGTTCCAGATTGGCACCTGCCTTAACTTCTTTCTTGTCCTCTTTGGTACCTAAGTTAACTATGTCAACCGGTTCTTCGTGGGGCTGTATGGTCCTTTCTTCCTGTTGTAGTAACCTGGCTAGTTCCCCTAGAACCTCACAATCTTCCTCACTTTCGTCTTCGACTTGGTAGATCGGATTTTCGAAGTCACAATAGGCCATAGCAGAATCATTACCCATGGGATCCTGAGTGGATGTGGATCTGCATTTTGATATGTGAGTGTGTGTAAGAGCATAGCTATCTTTGAAAAAAAATTAGAAAAAGGAAGAACAAAGAGCATAAAATTTGCATGCAAAAACGTCCATGATTCATTGATGACATATGAAAATGAAGTGATAACCCTTACAAATGGACCGTTGTGCCTCAGGTAAGACACAAGGTTTTAAAAGTCTAAATTGTTTAATTATTACAAGTCCGACAAAAACTTAAAGACAATTACTGTTGGATAAAGGTAATAGGGAGAAATTCTTTGGCTTCCCAGTTGTTGATTCCTCCGCTTATAGTTGGAAAAATCCATTCTTCCAGGTCACAGCTGTAATCACTATCCTCCATTGCGTTGACTCCATGGTCACTGATCCACAAACATATTTTTGGGCTCCTGAAGTAAAACCCAAACCAAATTTATCAGATTTGTAGGGAATATCTAGGAGTTTTCCCTAAATGGTACACCCACCTTCTTCGACTACTGCCTTGGCATCTTTCAGAGAAGCCATCTTCAACGGAGGTCTGGTAATCTTCGGAACTTTAGAAACAGTCTTGGTTTCCGAAACTGTTTGTGGGACTTCCTCAAAATGCTGACACGGAGTTTAAATGAATTCACCATCCATTTCCACATATCTGAAGTAGTTCAGGTGACTGACCATATATTCCTCCTCTCCATGGATAGTGATGATTTTTCCCTTGATTGGGTACTTCAACATCTCATGTAATGTATAGGTGATGGCACTAGCATCATGAATCCAAGGTCGGCCTAATAAACATGAATAGGAAGGGAGAATATCCATCACATAGAAAGTTGAATCAAAGGTCTGAGTTCCAACTTTAATGGGGATGTCCACCTCCCCGTGCACCATTCTTTTCGAACCGTCAAAGGCCCTTACCACTATGTTGTTGGATTTTAAGGTCAAACCTTCACAGTCTAGTCTATCCAGAGCCTTCTTAGGCAGCACATTCAATGATGAACCAGTATCTACCAGGACATGGGCCAAAGTAGTGCCCTTGCATTCGACAGAGACATGCAACGCCTCATTGTGTTTCCTCCCTCTAGGTGTCAGATCAACATCAAAAAAGCCCAAACCGTTATCAAATGTAAAACTGGCCACATAATCTTCAAATTGGTCAGCAGAGGTTTCCCGTGGCACATGGGAAGTTTTAAGAAATTTCATTAAGGCCTTCGCATGAGCTTCGGAGAACAACAGTAAAGCTAGCATAAAAATATTTGAAGGGGTCTGCTCTAGCTGTTCGACTACATTGTAGTCGCTTATCTTTATAATTTTCAAAATTTCTTCCATCTCCTTCTTGGAAGCCTTTGAGATAGATACTGATTGCGCCTTCATCTGGACAGGTTCAAACAAAATGCCTTTGTCCCGAGTCTCGGTCGACTCGGCGATAGGGGTGTCAGCAGGGGTAACCACAGGAACTGTAGTAGTAGTAGTATCAGCAGGAACAAAAGCAGGAATGATCACAGGACCGGTAACAGTTTTCGGAGGAGCAATCTCAGGGGAGAACACTATTCCACTTCTGGTTATTTTTCTGGTTTCCACAATGTTACCGATGTCGGATCCACCCCTCTCAAAAACGGGTCTTCAACAGCCAGTCAATCTTGCTTGACACCGTGGTAGTAGACGTCACCCCCATAGTTCTAGAGAACAGTTTTGTATGAGGAGTACGGGATTGGACCTGGCATACTAATTATCAATGGAGTCACCTTCAGAACAGATGTAATCCTAACGGGTCTTTTGGTGGAGACCCTGGGAGGATTGGCTGAAATGGTTACTATTGAAACATCCTTGTAAGCAATGGTTAGAACGGGAGTCTTTTCAAACAAAATCTCTTTGTCATCCATCAAGCGCTGGACACTTGCCTTTAATAAATGACAACCAGTCGGTAGGGATAAACAGAGGTGGCAGCCTTTCCCACAGCCTGGAAATAAATCGGCCTTCAACAGGTTCCTTTTGACGGTTAGGAGAGGAGTAACAAGTTCATCAACAACAGCAACAAACACATCATCTTCAACAACGTTAACACCACGGCCGTGCTTAGGCATAGGAGCGGTGATAACATTTGGGATCTCAGGAGCGTCAAATTCAATTTCATATGCCTCAAGAAGGTCTTGCACCTTGTTTTTCAAAGCCCAACAGTCGTTTGTATCATGACCTGGACTTTCTGAATGGTAAGCACAACGAGCATTAGGTTATAACGGGGAGAGGCAGTGTTGGGATTCTTCAGACCTTCCCGCAAGGTCACCATATTAGATTTTAACAAATGCGGCAAGACTTGAGGTGGCGTCATATTTATCCGGGTAAACTGTCTTACCGGCCTTTCCGTTCTAGGCTGATTGTTCCTTTGTTGAATAGGTGCATGCTTAGAGATCATGACAGCCCCTACCGCTGGACGGTGTTCAGTTCTGTCCTAATTCCTATGGTCATATGCAACACTCACCTCCTTCTTTCTGGTAAAGGGCTTCTTTATAGCGCTCGAGGATGCATCTCTTTGAATATTGCCACTTTTTATACCCGCTTCTACCCGTTCACTGGTCATGATTAATTCGGTAAATCTAGCTGAGGAGCTTTCGATCAAGTGTTTAAAGAATGGACCAGATAGCGTGCCTAAGAACATATCCACCAATTCTCTGCCAGGTAGAGGGGGTTGGACCCTTCCCGCGAGATCCCGCCATTTTTGAGCATAGATCTTGAAACCTTCACCTGTACCCATAGACATGCCTTGCGACTGTGTTCGTGTTGGAGCCAAGTCAGCATTATACTGGTATTTCTTGTAAAAAGCGGCTGCCAAATCTTCCCAATTGCGGATGTTGGTCCCTTCCAACTGATAGAACCAATCCAACTGTGTTCCTGGCAAGCTTTCTTAGAAGAAATGCACCCACAGATTCCTATCCGCAGTATGGGGTTGAATTTTCCTGACGTATGATCTCAAATGCAACTTTGGACAAGAGACACCGTCATATTTATCGAAAGTGGGGACCTTGAATTTCTACGGTATGACAACCCCTGATACAAGTCCTAGCTCCTCAAAATCCAACCCAGGTACTTTCTGGATCTCCATAGCATTGAGGCGATCTTCCAACTGTTTGTATTTATCGTCAGCTAGAGGATACTTCTCTTCAGAGTAGTCAGCCTCTTCTTCCTCTTCAGATTCTGGAGGGTCAGTCACTTCCTTGTCTTTCCCTTCTTGATTATCCCTTTCACCTGACGATGTTGCGAAGTCTAGAGTCCGTCTGGATGGTCTTTGAACCTTCTTCCCAGATTCAAAACACCGGTTGATTTCTTTGCTTTCTTCTTCTTTTCTTTGATCAGCAGGGTTTTCAACTCATCTTGTCCTTTTTCCAGAGTCAAGAACATTTGTTGAAACTGGGTGTTCTGCGCCTGGAGATCTTTTACTGTATGTTCAATATCCATCTCACTGAAATAAACAGTAGAAAGATAAGGAGACCTGTTGTAAGAAACTTGTTTGTGTTATGATGAATAAAGATGCATATGCAAATGATTTCAAGGAAATTAGAGATTTAAATTTGATTTAGACAAAAAGGAACACACGTTATATTAATAAATCAAAGTTTGAGTACATCATGCCTCTTTGGGCTTACAAAAATACAAAACTCTAAGACAAAAAAGTTGAACGCGTCATCTTCAGTGCGATGTAGGCGTTCAGACTCCGCTCTTCATGAAGCTGCTTGGTGAGTTCCAGAACTTTCTTCTCGCTGGCGTAGAATTAGGCCTCGAAAGTGCCTCGCTCCCCCTTAAGTTGTATCCAATCCCTTTGCAAGTCTTTGAGAGAGGTGGGGATGTTAGGATGAAGGACAATGTATGGGACATCTCCTTCCATAACAGGCTCCATGATGACTGGTAAGATGGAGGGATAAGGCATCACAAGTTTCTAAGCACGAGCTCACACCCATTTAAGGTAAGGCTCGAGGGGAATGGAATTCTTGTGTCCTAGTGTCTTACTATCTACCTTGTTCAACATCCTCCAAGCTCGGATAAACCTCTGGCATTAACCTTGATCGTCATTCTCGTAGTCAAATACCAACCCTTGAATAAGCATCCCATGTGGACCATCCCTTTGTGCATAACTAAATTGTTGTAAGGCTAAGCAAGGGTTGTAAGTGACACCTCATCTAATACCAAGTAAGGGGACATTGGGAAATTCTCTATAACGGTCAACGATAGTAACATTCTCCAAAGATCGGGAACACCAATGAATATCTAAATGTATGAGCGTCATCAACCTATGGGACCACCTTGAACCTTGCTTATTCTTCAATACAGATTGGGGAAGAGGCGAAATAAACCATCTTTCCAAGAGAGGAGTGCAACACATGAGGATACCTCTCTTCCTCATAGTGCGAGAGTGAAAAGAATATAGGATGTATCCTAACAAAGTAGGCACTGGGTTATGAGACATGAAGATTTTGATGGCGCTTACATCTATGAGTTGGTCAGGATTTGGAAACAAAACCATCCCATAGATGAGAAGGGCCACAATTTCCTCAAAAGCTTGTAAGTCCAAGGAGTTCCAAGAATCTTGAGCTTTCTCAAATAAGAACTTGGCTAAGAAACCTTTGACACCACTTCTTATTTCCCAATTAGTTTTGACATCAGATTGTTGCAAGTGCAGGGCTTGAGCAATCTCTTTTGGTTTTGGATCTCTTTCCGTACCGTTGAAGGGTGGTTGATTGAGAATGGGAATCCTCAAAAGTTGGGAGAATTCTTCCAAAGTTGGCACAAGTTGATAATCGGGAAATGTGAAGCAATGGTGTAAAGGATCAAAGAATTGGAAGAGCACCTTCATCATATCTTCATCAGTGTTAGAGGTAACCAAGTTTAGGAGGCGACCATGTCTTTTGGTAAATGGATAATTCTCAGGAACCCTTGATGTTAACTCCTTAAGTTGAGGAGGGATCCTTACGAGATTGACTAGAATGGTTTTCCTGCGAATAAAATTCATGTCCTACAAAATAAAACAAAGATAAATCCCAAAAATCCTTGAAATGGTTAGTGAGTATGAGTATGATGTTATGATGTTTATGATGTTATGTACAAGTAAATATATACAAACAAAACAAACAAGTCCTTAGGTTTAGGCTTGCATGGAGTCTTATAGGTAAGTACCCTCTTGAGGTTTAGTTGGCTCAAACCTGTCCTAGAAATAGTAATCGAGTTCTAAGGGAGCTCAATATCACTGGTTTGTCTTCTCGGGCATTGTTTCAGCACAAGCCTCTTTAATGGCGACTAAAATATCCCAAAAAGTCAAACCTCAATGAGTGTAGTATCGAGCATCTACCAACTTCGGACCGCACCAAAGCCGGTCATCTCACTACGTCCTAATGGCCAAGTTGGTCAAGTAAAGGTTCTAAAAGTTAGTTAGTGCTTCATGACATCACTCAGCGGCCCCGTATTCTCCTTGACTACTCAAGGGCTACTAGTACCCACAAATATGTCACACTAATGTGGCTATTGCTTAGACCATGTCGGTATACCCCGCACACTTTCCAAAATGTATTGCTACGTACCTATAAGGTATCCCAAATCTGGGTAGAGGATCAAAGCAAGCCCAAACAAGGAACCAAAAAATGTAAAGCAAGCAAGTCAAACAAGGAAAGCAAGTAAATGTGATCTAGCCCTAAGGTAACCCCAATTTTAAGAATATTCCCCAGCAGAGTCGCCAGTTCTGTGATACGGTGGGAGAACTAACTTGGTATTTTGCATTTTATCGCAAATGTTGCGGTTAGCAAGAGTCGCCACTAAATTTTCTTTTATCCAAAAGGAAAGGCTGAAAAGAACAGGAAAGACCTTTGAGATTGTTTCTTGAGTTCGGGGGGTAGATTATGAAAAGGTAAGGTATTAGCACCTTTTTCATCCGTAGTTATCTATGGGATCTTAGTTGCTTGCTAGATCACTTGCTTTTGTTTGAAAAATGTGCTTTGTGTGGTTTTTGAAAGTATTTTGAAAAGGCGCCATCGTTTAGGCAAACTTTGTAATAGTTCCCGTTCGTAAGAACGTATACAAAGTGTTAATATTTTGAAAATGTTTCAAGTTTGAAAGATGTTTTGAAAGTGTTGGTGTTTTTTTTGAAAATAGCAAGGATGTTTTTATTTGAAAATGAGCAAGCAACTAGGAACATTCTACCTACTCAAAAGTATTTCTTGTTTATTTCCTCTTTTCTTTGACATTGTTATTTTACCATGGATTGGTAAGTAACCTTATCTTTGGATGTAAAAAGGGACGGGCAAGGGTAATCATATAGTCATGAATAACAATGTTGTAACATATCTTAGTATTTTCTTTAAGGGACTAAGATCATTTGTAAGACAACATTTGTAGCATCATCGACGGACTATGATCTTGTATTTTTGTTTGTTTTTGCTAAGACATCTTACATGCGTATTATGACCATTTATTTCTCAAGGAAACAAGTGGAGTTAACCCTAGAGGTGCAAAGTAAGCAAGTGTATCTTTTTCATGCTTGATTTGTCTTGTATTAGGGTTTTCTAAGCATTGATTTTGTCTTTCCATATAAACCCTAATTACTAGCATTTATATAAAGCGATAAATTGCGGAAAGTAAATATTCTACGCTATTACATCATTTGGGGGATGGGGTATACATTCTTACAAATGGGGATTGCAAGAATTTAAATCTAATTAACTATTACAACCATATTGAACAATGTACACGAATTGAAATAATATTATACAAGCATGAATAAATGGAAAAGAATATGAATTCGTTTGGATTTTTGTTAAGAAAGGTTTTGTTTGTTTTAACCTAAATAAACTAGAAGAAAATATTTAACCTAAAGAAATAAAAAAAAATTAATTAAGTTAATTAGAAAAGAAAAGTTATTTTTTAAGGTTTTTTTTATGAAAGAGGTTTTGAATATTAAACTAGTATTAATTAAATAAAAGGAACTAGGTCTCCTAAATTAATCTTAATTAAAAAACTAATTAAACCTAGGTCTATTATTACTTAAATAAAAAAATAAATTAATTTGTTATAGAAACATGTTTTTGTCTTTGTCTTTTTAGTCTTAAAAGAAATAAAATATAAACATATTATTACCTAAATAATAAATAAAATGTTTTTTGGGATTTTTTATTAATAAAAATAAATATTATGATAATATTAATAATAATAAAAATAAGAAGATAAATAAAAATAAAAATAAAAAAAGGGTAACTCAGAGGGGTGAAGATTTGATTTGTGGTGTTTTTAAGTAAAAAACAGTTTTTGTGACTAAGCCTGGCCCATTAGCATTTTTTTTTAAGTCAGAAAATAAAATAAAAAAAGGTTCGGGTTGTGTGTATATAAGCAAACAGGAGGGGTGATTCTCAGCAAAAAGAGAGGAAGCCCAAAGGGGGAGGCCCAACGCTGCAAAGGAAAAAGAGAAGGAAAATGTGAAAAAGAAACAAAAGGCAGCGCGCGCTGAGGTTCGAACCCACGCCCTCTTGGTTACCAACGTGCTTCCTTACCACTGGGGTGGCTATACATTTGTTTATTAAAATGAAATGATAAATACATAATACATAATGCTTCCAATGCCTGTACTTCGTCTTCAACCTTCAGCCAACCAGAGCACCTGTAACTTGTTCATCTTTCAACAAAAATGGAAAGTACAAACATGAAAGTTGTGGCATTTCTTCCGACGAATCCAACCATATAATTAACTAAAGATAAAAATCAAGGATGAGTGAGAATTTTTATGGCCCTAATTTAAAACCTAAAAATTTCAGAAACTTTAACTCCAAAATTCTCTAAGCTCAAACCATATAAATGCAAACTAAGGATATGTACAACTTCGTGGCAATGAGGTCTACATTTTACCTTTGAAAATGGAAGCCTAACAATGCCTATATGAATAGTTCAAAAGTCAGAAAACTCACCTTGCAAGAGGGTATCGTGTTTTGAGTTTGAGCAGCTTTTGATGAGTTCTAGTGATTGGGTTAGCTTCCTCAAGTTCCCAGGAAGCTAAAGTGATGCTTGGCTTGAACTGAAAGGGGTTGAGGAGTTCTGGAGAAGTCAAGTTGCAGACCTATGTTTTTGAAAATGGAACTTGATGTTGGAGGTGCTACAGTTAGGCAAAAGGACTTTGGATGGTTTGTATTTTATGTTTAGAAACTTTAGGAACCAAAAGGCTTGGAAACGTACGAGGGAGATGTAAGTTTCAAGTTTTTGGTCAGATTGTGCAACAATGGAGTTTTTGTGTGTGATTCTGAGTTCTAGGGAGTTTTAGGGCTTCATCATGCCCGTGTTAGCTTGCAAATGACTTGTATATTTATAGGCAAGAGGTCTTGTATGTTACAACAAGCCAGAATTTGAAATCTCAAGTTGTAGCATCTTTCTTGTTTTTGAAGCAATGTTGAAACATCTTGTTCCAAGGCATGGTACAGGGCTACATAGAGTGGTTAGTACTTTAGACATTCTTTCTTTTGGTTTATAGGGTTTGTGTGTGCAGAAAGAACAAGTTCAATGCTCAAGGAGAGTGGACTTTATGATTAATGTCACTTTTCAAGAATAGCAATGGTGCCTTTCTTCCAAAAATAGAAATGCAACTTGGATAATGGTTTAAATGCTTGGACAATTGCTCAATATGTTGTGTAAATAATTAATTATGGAGTGAAACACAATTTATAAACCTGAAAAGTGAGATTATGCAGCATGGCTATGTGATTTGGTCCATTGTGCATCACAAATTCTGCCTTGCAAAATAACTTGAAACCCTAACTTCTTGCCTTCGATTCTCCTTGATAAAAAATGATCCCAAGGAGTTCTTAGACATTTTGGAAATATTGTAATGTGCTCTATAACCTCTATTTGAATCACTTTTGCAAAATCCAATTGGAACTATGTGAAACTTGGCCCAGAAGTTAGGTCAAAATCCTGACCAAAATGCTCAAAATTTCACTGTGTTTTAGTTTCATGAACATGATTTCATGGATTAATAACTTGAAATCCAAGCATTTATAGGATGAGTTGTGTTCAGAAATGTTTTAGATCTCATTGATATCCACAACTTTCACGTTGAAAGTTTCCTTTGAATCATCTTGCATCATGATGAAAAGTTGGCTCAAAGTTGTGAAAAAATATGAAGTTTTCAACACTTAGAAAAAAAATTTAAGTTTGGAAACTTTGACTTTTCAAAATGAAATCTTGAATTTTTGATTTCTTGATGAACAAGTTTCATATTTTGACATGTTTTGATGAATTATGATCTTTGACACTTGATTTTGACCCAAAAAAGTCAAAGTTTGACTTTTCAGTGTACAGTTGACTTTTGATCAATTGACTGAAAATCAACTATCAATCAATTAATCTTGAGGGAATTTTGTAGTCATATCATTAGGTCAAAATGATGCATTTGAAACCTTGAGATCATGTCTCAAACCAATTAACCATTTTCTAGGTCAAAAATCAGAAATTGCCATTTCTCAGTCAAAACCCTAATTTTGACCATTTTTCCCTTTTGATGATCTGATCAAATTTCTTGAGGAATTATGGTCCAAACTTGATCAAATGACATATATGAGTTTATAATGTTGACATGGATCAAAAATTATGAAGTTTGACTGTAAATTGACCACAGTTGACTTTTTCCCAATACAGTTGATTTTTAGGTCAACTGATCAATTGACTGAGCAAAAATGTGATCCAAGACTTGAAAATTGACATGAGAAATATTGAGAGTCCAAAATGATCCATGAAAGTCATATGAGACATTAAAAGTTCATTTGTCCTTTTGCAATCTTAAACCCTAATTTTCAGTCATTAGTGCTTAAGGAGGTGTCTTGAACTGCTCAACCCTTGTGCAGTCTTAAACCAAAGGAGATCTTGTGAAAAAATACTTGATAAACGAGAGGGAAAATTTTGGGTACAACATATAGCATTGACTCCATTGTTTCCTACGCGTAATGGAGGTCTTCCAGCATGAGCGCGACGAATAGCTCTCTGACCTTCTGTAGTAAAGCCCAAACCAAACTTACCAGATTTGTAAGGGATATCAGGAAGCTGACCCCAAATTGTGCAACCACCTTCTTCTATAGTCGATTTAGCATCTTTCAAGGAATCCATCTTATGCGGAACCCTGATAGTCTTTGGAATGGAAGAAACATCTTCAACAGCAGCAGGGGAAATTACTTCAAAAGCTTGACATGGAGTCTCGATAAATTCTCCATCCATTTTCACGTACCGGAATAAATTCAGGTGGTTGAACATGTACTCCTCTTCTCCTTAGACAGTAACAATCTTCCCTTTCACATGATACTTTAATTTATGGTGCAAGGTGGAGGTAATAGCGCCTGCCCCATAGATCTAGAGGCGTCTTAATAGACAAGAATAAGATGGTCGGATATCCATTATATAAAAGGTGGATTCAAAGATCTTTGAACCCACTTTGATCGGGAGGTCCACTTCTCTATGTACCATTCTTTTTGATATGTCAAAGGCTCGAATTATGATGTCACTGGGTTTCAGCACAAACCCTTCACAATCCAGTCTGTCAAGAGCGCCCTTTGGCAAAACATTTAGAGAAGAGCCAATATGAATAACACATGAGCCAAAGTAGTGCCCATGCACTCAATGGAGACATACAGAGCCCTATTATGATTTCTCCCCTCTGGAGTCAGGTCAGTATCGAAGAAACCTAATACATTGTCAGTCGTTAAGCTAGCAACATAACTTCTAAATTGATCGGCAGAAATATCTAGTGGTACATGAGCAGTATTCAAAAATTTCATTAAAGCTTTTGCATGAGCTTCATAACACATTAGTAAAGATATCATGGAGATTTTGGACAGGGTTTGCCCCAGTTATTCAACAATTTTGTAATCGCTTCAATGAATGATTTTCAAAACCTATTCCAACTCTTGTCCAGAGGTGTCCTTGACTGTAGTTTCTTTTGGAGACTCCGTCCGGGTAGGCTCTATCATTGGATCTTTACCCCGAGCCTCAGCAGTTGTCTTGGCAACTGTGACTTGAACAGGTGGAGAGATTTCTGGGGAGAAAATCCTTCTGCTTCTAGTAATTTTGTTGGTTCCCGCAATATTGTCAATGTTGGGATCAACCTCTTCATCATCTTCGTCAGATAGGTCTTGTTTAATGCCATGGTAATAAACATTAGACCCATAATTCTATGGAATAGCCTTCTCTGAGGAATATGGGATGGGCTCAGATTTTGTAATTATTAAGGGAGTTGATTTTGGATTGGCAGTAATCCTTACAGGACCCTTGGAAGTGATCTTGAAAAGAGTACCAGATATGACAAACAAATCTCGGCACAAATTCTCATCATACGGAACTTTCTCAATCAAAATTACATGTCCATCCATCAGGCGTTGAATGTCTTCCTTTAGTAACCCACTGACATTGGGTTAAACTGCACAATAATAACATTTTTTTAACACAACCCGGAAATAAACCGGCTTGTAGCAAATTCTTCTTGACTGTTGAGAGAGGAGTAACCACATCACCTATAGAGGTAACATATAAAACATCTTCAATAACACTTATGCCTTTGTCATGTTTCAGCATAGGAGCAGTAATCACGTTCGGAGTCTCTGGAGGGTCGAACTCAATTTCCTTGTTATCAATCATGTCTTGGATTTTGTTTTTCAGGGCCCAATAGTTGTTGGTGTCGTGCCCAGGATTGCTTGAATGACAGACACACTTCGCATTTAGATTGCACTTTGGAGAGGATGTGTTGGGATTTGGAGAAGGATACGTGAGTGTTATGAGGTCACCATTTATCAAATGTTGTAATGCTTAAGATAAAGACATACTAATCCTGGTGAATTGCCTTCTCGGGGCGTCTGACCTACGTTGATTGCCCTGTTGTTGTTGTTCTTGAACAGACGCCGGATTAGAGATTAACACCATTCCCACAGACTGGTGGCGATCATTTTTACTATGGCCTTTCCGAACATAGACAACATTGGTTTCTTTTTTACCAACGAATGGTTTCTTCACAGCATTAGAAGATGTATCCGTCGGAATCTTCCAACTCTTGATACCACTTTCAACTTGTTCTCCAGTCAGAATTAGCTCAATAAACCCTGATGAAGAACTCCCAATCAGCAAATTAAAGAATGGACCCTTAAGAGTACCCATGAACATACCCACCAATTCCCGGTCAGTCAAAGTAAGTTGCACCCTTCCATCTAAGTCCCTCCATTTTTGTGCATACTCCTTGAATCCTTTATTCAAGCCCATAGACATGTTTTACAACTGCACATGAGTCGATGCCAGGTCAACATTATATTGATACTTTGTGTAGAAAGAAACAACCAAGTCTTCCCATGTGTGAATGTTAGTTCCTTCCAGCTGGTAGAACTATTCAAGTTGAGTATTGGACAAACTTTCTTGAAAGAAATGGACCCATAAATTCCTGTCAGCAGTATGAGGTTGGATTTTTCGAACATACAACCTCAGGTGAAGTTTGGGACAAGAGACCCCATCATATTTAGCAAAGATAGGGACCTTGAGTTTGTGAAGGATAATCACCCTTGGGATCAGACATAGCTCTCCAAAATCCAATCCAGACACTTTTTGGATTTCCACAGCTTTGAGTCGGTCTTCCAACTTCTTATATTTGTCATCTGCAGGAGGATATTGTTCATCGCAGTAGTCTTCATCCTCAGAAACCTGATTATTCTATCTTCACCCCTGACACTTCTGCCATCCTCCTCTTGGTTGTCATCTTCCTCATAGGAAACATCATTCTTAGTTTTCTTTTTTATGGTGAGGAGCGCCATCATCTCTTGTTACCCTTTGGCTAGATTCAGAAGAGTCTCTTGAAATTGTGCATGCTGAGTTTGGAGATCCTTGACAGTTTGTTCGAGAGCCATCTTATACTGAAATAAATAGTAAATAGATAAGGAAACATATATTGGAAAACCTGCTTATGAAATGATGCATGACATGTGGATGCAATGTTTTCAAGGACCTTATGAGATTTAAATTTGTTAACCGAAAGGAAACAAAAACAAAGATTTTTATTAGTAAGTTCAAAATTACAATTTCCTCTTGGGCTTACAACGAAAAGCAAAAGGGTCTCAAAGAGACAACAATATAAACTTCTAAAACCTAAGATTCAAGTCTCCCACAGAAGCTTCCTATTTGTGTCGATGTATGCATTAAGGCTTTGCTCCTCGTGAAGTTTCTTTGTGAGCTCCAAACTTTCTTTTCACTTGCATAGAATTAAGCTTCAAAGATGTCTCGTTCTTCCTTGAGTTGAATCCAGGACTTCTGCAATTCTTCGAGGTCAGTGGGCATGTATGGATGGAGGATGACGCGAGAAACGTCTCCTTCAACAACAGGCTCTAAGATCACCGGTAGAACAGATGGATATGACATCATAAGGTTTTGTCCTAATGTTTTGCTATCAACTTTATTTACCATGCCCCAAGCACATATAAACCTTTAATGATAACCTTGAGGATCATTCTCGTAGTCGAACATAATACCCTGGATAAGTGCGTCATGAGGACCATATCTTCAAGCATAACCAAAATTTCGTAAATCCAGAGAAGGGTTGTAAGTAATACCTCCCCTAATTCCAAGGAGTAGAGCATTAGGGAATTCACCATAGCAGTTAATGATAGTAACATCTTTCAGAGATCGAGAACACCAATATATATATATCTGAATCAGAGAGCGACATCATCCTTTGAGACCACCTTAAACCTTGTTCATTCTTCAATACTGATATGGGAAGGTGCGAAATAAACCACCTTAATAGCAGAGGTATGCAACACATAAGAGTCCCTCGCTTCCTCATATTACGAGTGTGAAGAGAATGCAAAATATCTCCAAGAAAGTAGGTACGAGGTTACGAGAAAGAAATATCTTGATGGCGTTCACATCTATGAGTTGGTATGGATTAGGGAATAGCATCCAGAAACAATCGAGCCTTCTCTAACAGAAATTTAGCAAGAAAACCCTTGACTCCACTCCTTGTTTCCCAATTTGATACAATGTTGGACCACTTCAGATGTAAGGTTGTTGCAATTTCTTCAAGTTGTGGATCTTTCTCTAAACCAGTGAAAGGTATTTGATTGAGAACAGGTACTCCCAGTAATTGATAAAAATCTTCCATTGTGGGCACCAACTGATAATCAGGAAAGGTGAAATAGTGATGTGTAGGGTCAAAGAATTGGAATAGAACACTCATCATGTCTTCTTCAAAACCCGAAGTAACCAATATGAGTAGTCGACCATGCCTTTTGATGAATGACAAACTTTCGGGAACCCATGAAACTAACTCCTTAAGTTGAGAAGGTATCTTCACAAAACTGACTTGGATAGTATTTCTGCGAGCGGAGGTCATAACCTATAAAACAGAACAAAGGTAAATCCCTAGGTAGTTGAAATAGTTAGTGAAAATGATATGGTATGATGTCATGATGTTATGATGTCATGTTCGAATAATTAATCAAACATAAACAAAACACATCAGGCCTTAGGTTTAAGCTTGCATGGAGTTTGTAGGTAACTACCCTCTTGAAGTTTTAGTTGGCTCAACCTGTCCTAAAAGAAGTAATCGGGTTCTAGGAGCCTCAATATCACTGATCTTTCTCTCAGGCATTGTTTCAGCACAAGCATCTGAATTACGACCAAAATATCCCGAGAGCCCGATCTCAATGAGTATAGTATCGAGTATCAACAAACTTCAGTCTACACCAAAGTCGGACATCTCACTACTTTCTAATGGCTAAGTTGTGTCAACTAAGGTTCTAAGGTCAGTTAGTGCTTATGACACCACGCATAGCCCATCATTCTTGTAACACCCCAGTTTTAATTATTTGATTTATTTAATTGGGAATTTATTTTATTAGAATTAATAAAATAAAAAGAAATTATTTATTTTGGAATATTTGAAGAAAATAAAAGAAATAAGAAATATTGGGTTTTTAGGTTATTGGGCTTGGATGTTGTTAGTAAAGAGTGGGGGTGCAAAAGGAATAAGGATATGATTTGGAACTCAAGTTATTTTTCTCATTATTCACGATAACACAGAATTGGGAAATTTGGGAAGCAGAGCTCTGAAGGTACGAAGAACGAAGAACATCGCTCAAAGAGTTTAAAGCTGCAAATTGATAAGGTAAGGGGGGCTACTACTCAATTTACATTTGTTTATGGGTTTAGATGCAATTGGTTGGGCAATCGTAGGATAATCCCATTTTCTCTGACGTTCTTAGTGATCGATAACTTTAGGGTCGAATTCCTTTAGAAAAGGTTAGGTTCCCAATTTTATGAATCGATTAAGGACTTTAGGTTCCCAAATGGTGGATTTGGAGTATATCTATATGATCGTGAATTTACCTTAGGTGTTCTAGGGATGACCTTGATGTGTTAGAATTTCCCTAAAGGACAGGTAATATGTAACTTAAGGTCAATTTAATAAAATTTGTTGTTGATGAAAGAATGTTGATAAAATAGTATGTTTTAAAAATGAAAATTCTGAGTTTTGGTTGATTTTGGAAAATGAGACCTTAAGTGAAATACTGCTGTCCTTAGGATTGGAAATTGATTTAACGTAGAAGGGAATTGAGTCCTAATTGATGTGTTGCTTTGAGTTATGCACAATTGATGTTGTTATGTACCGAAAGGCACGTTTTGGCCGGTATTTTTCGTGTCTGGATGCTGTTCTGAACTGCTGCAGGTACAGGAAATTTTGGGTTCGCACTCATCAACACGGGCGTGTTGATTAACACGGGCACCCGTGTTGATTCACTGTGTTGGCATAAATATGTGTTTTCTGGGCACAATTCAACACGGGCCGTGTTGATTCACACGGGCGTCCGTGTTGATCCCCTGTATTGTCAAAAAAACGTGTTTTCTGGACACATTTCCACACGGGCAGTGTTGTTTTACACGGGCACCCGTGTTAAACCTCCTGTGTTGGTTTTTAAACTATGTTTTCTGTGCATGCTGTTAAGTACAGATTGATCCGGTTTTGATGTGCAGTGTTTGACATGTTTTGAATATGTGTTTATTGATTTCCTAGTGTTGATTGATGCTAGTATCGAATAACGATCGTATGTTATGATACCAACACTATATGGATTTTATTGTCATGCTTTTAGATGATGTATCAAGCATGAAATATGATATAACTTGATATGATTGATGTTTAATAGTATGCTGAGTGATTACATGCTATTCAGATCATGTTATATTTGATATTGTTGATGTTGCATGATATGTCGATTGATGTTAATAGTATGCTGAGTGTTACATACTTTACATATCATGTTGCATTTGTTAATTCCCATTGTGTGGAATTAACATGGTGGCCAATATACGTGTCCGCGATTTAATGGAACGTTGAGGTGGTAGCCGTGTCCGCGATATAATGGAACGGTGAGTTATCCGTGACCCGAGATTTAATGGGGCGGTAAAATGGTACAACATGCATGGGTGTGTTGCATTACATTGAATATGACATGAATGAATGATTTTTCCAATGTTGTATTTGATCGATTGTATGCATGTATTGATACTAAATTGCTAACGATGTTTGATGTTAATTATAAGCATGAAAAGTCAGATATTATGAATATATGATTTGTAAAGGTTTTTGTAATCTATAAAACATGCTAATTGTTGGGTGATGCTTATGGTTTCCTGAGTTGATTGTTATGAACGTATAATCAAATGTATAGTTGAGATGCTCACCCTTACTGTTGAATATTTCAGATTGAGGAGCTTCGTTCAGGTGCTTAGTGAAGGCTTGTTGTTTCTAGTTATTTCCGTTTAAGTATTGTCCGGGTCATGCTCTGATAGTTGTAACTCCGGGAACGTTTGTTTGTCGAGCTGCTTTAGTCAGACTCGTTTATTTCCTTACGTTGTTATAATACGATGTTGATATTTTCCAGGTGTTAATCCCTGATGATTTTGAAAATATTATAACATTGGTTTTGTTAATTAAATTATTCCGCTGTGTAAACATGTATGAGTTGCTTCTATGTTATGCATGACAGGAACTTGTTTTTATTAAAAGAGAATTGTGACATCCTCGTTGATACATGTACTCTGAAATTATAATTTTAATTATTCGCGAAAATTTATTCGGGGTTTTTAGAGGGTGTTACAATTCTCCTTGACTTACTCAAGGGACAATGGCACCAACCAATGTGTCGCACTAATGTAGCCATTGTCTCAACCATATCGGTATACGACGTACAGTCTTCACGATATTTTGCTACTTACCTAAAATACCCTCAGATTCAAGTATAGGATCTATACAAGAAATAAACCCAAGCATATCCAGAAATATAAAGCATACAAGGTAAACAAGTAAAGCAATAAAGATGATCTAGCTTTAAAGGTAACCCCACTTTAAGTTTTCTCCCTAGCAGAGTCGCCAATTCTGTAATACGGTGGGAGAACTGACTTGGGTTTTGCATTTTATCACAAATGTTTCAGATATCAAGAGTCTCCACCGACTTTTCTTTTATCCAATAAAGGAAAGGGTGAAAAGAACAGGAATGACCTTTGAGAATTTTTTGAGTAAGGGGGGTAGGTTATGAAAAGTGAAGGTGTTATCACCCTTTTCATCCGTAGTTATCTACAGGCTCTTAATTGCTAGCTCACTTTTGAAATGCTTTATGTTTGAAAATATTTTGAAAATTCCTAAGTACGAGAATTTTGTAATGATTCTCGTATCATTGAGAATGTGTACAAAATGTTTGTTTTGAAAATATTTATTGAAAGAAAGTGTTGTTTTGTGGAAAGATGTTTTGAAAATTCCAATGTAAGGAAGTTTTCTTTATAATAACTCTTGTATCAGTCCTCAAGAGTGTTTATAAAGTGCTTTAAAAGTAGTTGTTTTGAAAGTGCGAGGTGTGAAAATTGTTTTAGTTTGTGAGCAAGCGATTACAAGCGATCTACCTACTCAAAAGGTCTTTTTTCTTTTCCTCCTCCTTTAGATAGTGTCGTCATACCATTAGTTAGTAGGAAGCCATATCATTGGATGTAAGGGACAAGCGCGGGTCATTGTACAGTCATAGAAGGTAATTTGTAGGATACTTTAGCAATTGTCATAAGGACTAAGATCGTTTACCGAAGGCAGCATCGAAGGGTCATCGAGGGACTACGATCTCTTTTTTAATCGAGGGTCTTTGCTAAAGCATCTCACGTTCGAGGGACATGACTGCTTTTCTAATGTTTTAACTTAGATCTTTCCATACAAACCCTAATTACTAACAATAATAAAGAAAGCGGTAAATTGCGGAAATTAAATGTCCTACGCTATTACAATGCTTCGGGGATGGGGGTACAGGTTTATGAATGGGGGAGGAAAATAATAAACCCTAATTATCTATTAAAAACTTTTGACAGTTACATAATTCTATTAATGCGAAAAATAAATAAATGTGCAGAGATAGAAAGGGGAAAGATGTAAAAATCCTAAAAATTTCTAAGTATTTTTTTTAAGAAAATATTTTGTTGTTGTTTTTTTTGTTTAGAAAATGTTTGAAATGTGAAATAAAAAATTTAGACCTAATTCTAATTTAATTTACAATTAATTATTAAAAATAAAACAAAGTGATTAAATTAAATAATTTTTTATTTATGAAAATTAAATTAATTAATTAAAAACCTAAATCTAAATTTTTTGTGATTTTATTATTATTTTCTGATTTAAATAAAAAAATGATTAAAAAGAAAACAAATAATTTAAAATAAAAAGAAACTTAAATGGGTCTGGCGCTGTAAAAGAAAAATGGGGGTGTTAGAAAGCAAAAATAAAAAGGCCCAAAAGGGAGGCCTAGGCGCCTGTTTGAGATTCAATGTGGGCAATGTAACGCCCCAGACTGCATTCAGGATTACCGACTGACCCCACAAACCAACACGAGTCTTTTCAGCATGCTTTGGCTTCACTCGCACGCTTTCCGAGAAACTTCCCAGAAGGTCACCCATTCCAGAATTGCTCCAAGTCAAGCACGCTTAACTGTGGAATTCTTATGAATGAGCTACTGAAAAGAAGATGCATCTTGTTGGTATAGGTAGTACCAATTAATCCTTATAAGTCTTTCTTCAACCATGCAGTCCCATACATGCATAGCCTTGGATCCCTCTCATTCCGATGTGGCGACCACCTTTGCCCTCTTTTGACAGTTACATAATTCTATTAATGCGAAAAATAAATAAATATGCGGAGATAGAAAGGGGAAAGATGCAAAAATCCTAAAAATTTCTAAGTATTTTTTTTAAGAAAATATTTTGTTGTTTTTTTTTTGTTTAGAAAATGTTTGAAATGTGAAATAAAAAATTTAGACCTAATTCTAATTTAATTAACAATTAATTATTAAAAATAAAACAAAGTGATTAAATTAAATAATTTTTTATTTATGAAAATTAAATTAATTAATTAAAAACCTAAATCTAAATTTTTTGTGATTTTATTATTATTTTCTGATTTAAATAAAAAATGATTAAAAAGAAAACAAATAATTTAAAATAAAAAGAAATTTAAATGGGTCTGGCGCTGTAAAAGAAAAATGGGGGTGTTAGAAAGCAAAAATAAAAAGGCCCAAAAGGGAGGCCTAGGCGCCTGTTTGAGATTCAATTTGGGCAGTGTAACGCCCCAGACTGCATTCAGGATTACCGACTGACCCCCACAAACCAACACATGTCTTTTCAGCATGATTTAGCCTCACTCACATGCTTTCCGAAAAATTTCCCAGAAGGTCACCCATCCCAGAATTGCTCCATGTCAAGCACGCTTAACTATAGAGTTCTTATGAATGAGCTACCGAAAAGAATATGCATCTTGTTGGTATAGGTAGTACCAATTAATCCTTATAAGGATTCCTTCAATCCATGCAGTCCCATACCTACATAGCCTTGGATCCCTCTCATTCTGATGTGGCGACCACCTTTGCCCTCTTAGGCCTCGGGTGTTACATGAGGTGCAACCACTCCTCGCCTTTTTCGGTCTCGGGTGTTACATGCCCACCAACTTCCGCATGGTTCATTCTCGAACCACATCGTACAGGGAGAGGTATGGCTATGATACCATTTGTAACACCTCATATTGCCGTCAAGATTACCGACTGACCCCACAAACCAACACGAGTCTTTTCAGCATGATTTAGCCTCACTCACATGCTTTCCGGGAATTGCTCCATGTCAAGCACGCTTAACTATAGAGTTCTTATGAATGAGCTACCGAAAAGAATATGCATCTTGTTGGTATAGGTAGTACCAATTAATCCTTATAAGGATTCCTTCAATCCATGCAGTCCCATACCTGCATAGCCTTGGATCCATCTCATTCTGATGTGGCGACCACCTTTGCCCTCTTAGGCCTCGGGTGTTACATGAGGTGCAACCACTCATCGCCTTTTTCGGTCTCGGGTGTTACATGCCCACCAACTTCCGCATGGTTCATTCTCGAACCACATCGTACAGGGAGAGGTATGGCTATGATACCATTTGTAACACCTCATATTGCCGTCAAGATTACCGACTGACCCCACAAACCAACACGAGTCTTTTCAGCATGATTTAGCCTCACTCACATGCTTTCCGGGAATTGCTCCATGTCAAGCACGCTTAACTATAGAGTTCTTATGAATGAGCTACCGAAAAGAATATGCATCTTGTTGGTATAGGTAGTACCAATTAATCCTTATAAGGATTCCTTCAATCTATGCAGTCCCATACCTGCATAGCCTTGGATCCCTCTCATTCTGATGTGGCGACCACCTTTGCCCTCTTAGGCCTCAGGTGTTACATGAGGTGCAACCACTCCTCGCCTTTTTCGGTCTCGGGTGTTACATGCCCACCAACTTCCGCATGGTTCATTCTCGAACCACATCGTACAGGGAGAGGTATGGCTATGATACCATTTGTAACACCTCATACTGCCGTCAAGATTACCGACTGACCCCACAAACCAACACGAGTCTTTTCAGCATGATTTAGCCTCACTCACATGCTTTCCGGGAAACTTCCCAGAAGGTCACCCATCCCAGAATTGCTCCATGTCAAGCACGCTTAACTGTAGAGTTCTTATGAATGAGCTACCGAAAAGAATATGCATCTTGTTGGTATAGGTAGTACCAATTAATCCTTATAAGGATTCCTTCAACCATGCATTCCCATACCTGCATAGCCTTGGATCCCTCTCATTCTGATGTGGCGACCACCTTTGCCCTCTTAGGCCTCGGGTGTTACATGAGGTGCAACCCCTCCTCGCCTTTTTCGGTCTCGGGTGTTACATGCCCACCAACTTCCGCATGGTTCGTTCTCGAACCACATCGTACAGGGAGAGGTATGGCTCTGATACCATTTGTAACACCTCATACTGCCGTCGGGATTATCGACTGACCCCACAAACCAACACAAGTCTTTTCAACATGCTTTGGCTTCACTCACACGCTTTCCAAGAAACTTCCCAGAAGGTCACCCATCCTAGAATTGCTCCAAGTCAAGCACGCTTAACTGTGGAATTCTTATGAATGAGCTACTGAAAAGAAGATGCATCTTGTTGGTATAGGTAGTACCAATTAATCTTTATAAGTCTTCCTTCAACCATGCAGTCTCATACCTGCATAGCCTTGGATCCCTCTCATTCCTATGTGGCGACCACCTTTGCCCTCTTAGGCCTCGGGTGTTACATGCGGTGCAACCACTCCTCTCCTTTTTCGGTCTCGGGTGTTACATGCCCACCAGCTTTCGCATGGTTCGTTCTCGAACCACAATGTACAGGGAGAGGTATGGCTCTGATACCATTTGTAACACCTCATACTGCCTTCGGGATTATAGACTGACCCCACAAACTAACACGAGTCTTTTCAGCATGCTTTGGCCTCACTCGCACGCTTTCCGAGAAACTTTCCAGAAAGTCACCCATCCCAGAATTGCTCCAAGTCAAGCACGCTTAACTGTGGAGTTCTTATGAATGAGCTATCGAAAAGAAGATGCATCCTGTTGGTATACGTAGTACCAATTAATACTTATAAGCCTTCCTTCAACCATGCAGTCCCATACCTGCATAGCCTCGGGATCCCTCTCATTCCGATATGGCGACCATATTTGCCTTCTAAGGCCTCGGGTGTTACATTCGGTGCAACCATTTCTCACCCTTCTCGGGCTTGAGTGTTACATGCCCACCAGCTTCCGCATGGTTCGTCCTCGAACCACATCATACTGGGAGAGGTCTGTCTCTGATACCATTTGTAACGCCCTAGACTATATTCAGGATTACCGACTGACCCCAGAAACCAACACATGTATTTTCAGCATGATTTGACCTCACTCACATGCTTTCCGGGAAACTTCCCAGAAGGTCACCCATCCCAGAATTGCTCCATGTCAAGCACGCTTAACTGTAGAGTTCTTATGTATGAGCTACCGAAAACAAGATGCATCTTGTTGGTATAGGTAGTACCAATTAATCCTTATAAGTCTTCCTTCAACCATGCAGTCCCATACCTGCATAGCCTTGGACCCCTCTCATTCCGATGTGGCGGCCACCTTTTCCCTCTTAGGCCTCGGGTGTTACATGCGGTGCAACCACTCCTCTCCTTTTTCGGCCTCGGGTGTTACGTAGCTCAATTGGTAGTGGGAATGCATTGAGCATGTACTTGAACCCCAGGGTACAGGGTTCGATTCCCACGAAAGGCAAAAACTCTACTAGTGAGGGGGTAGAGAAGATCATGAGGTAATAGTGTCGGGAACGCTGAAGGTTCGGGCTGTTACAGGCAGCTCAATGGGGTGCACTATGGAGAGGACACATATAGAGCATTGGATCTGGATCTATTGAGATTTGAAGGTTGTAACATGAGGATGTATGATGCGCGTATATGCCTGGCTTGCACTGAATCTATAAAGGAAATGTTAGAAAATAAAATGCCAGAGGCAAGGATCGAACCCCTGCTCTGGCACACCAACGCCTTACACACACACACGCTTGCCATTGGGGTGGTTGTTACATCCGATGATAAAACATGTTACACTAAATATAAATTAAACTCATTTTTGAAAATTTGAAGATAAACTTCATCTTCCTCGCGCGGAAAACACCATCACCAACATCTTTGAATTTGTAAAACCTTCATTTCTCAACCATTTCAAAACTGTAAACACCAAACTTGTTCTAAATTTCACAAGGAATTCAACCATGTGAATTATAAAAGCTACAGGTCAAAGAATAGCGCCAAATTTGTTTGGTACCAAACTGGAAACCTAATATTTCATAAGACTCAGTTCCAAAATTCTCATCCCACAGTTAATTAAAATGAGATTTAAGGACATGATTAGCTTCATAGACATGATATCTACATTTTATCTTTAGAAAGTAAATGCAAATGATGCTTGTACAGAGATTTCAAAGTTTGGAAAACTTACCTCTTGATGCCAAATTTCAATGCCCTCTACGCGTCTTCAAGAGGTGAGATGATGATTTGGTGAGCTTGCTTGGACCCTGAGGAAGTTTTTTGGATGCTCACTTGGTGTTGAGAACCTCTGGATACCTCTGACCAAGTCAACTTGCAAGTATGAAAAGTGAAAATGGTGGATGATGAAGATGATGTTACAGTGACGAAACAGGACCTTAGATCAATTATATATGATATATATGAAGTGTTTGGAGGATTTGTTTAGACAAAGGTTGCAAGAGTGATGAGTTTCAAAGTTAAGGTTTCAAAAGCTTAAAAATGGAGGTTTTTGACCAATTCTAACTTGAGAGAGTTTGAGATGGTTTTAGGGCTTGTGAAATCATGTATTAGCTTGCAAATAACCTCTTTATTTATAGGCAAGATGTTTGGAAGACTCAAGTGTAGGATCAAGAGCTTACCACTAAGCTAAAAGCAATTGCTTGTAGCCAAGGTGCAACTTTATTTCCATATAGTACGAGCATTTTTAGGGGCTGCACCTAGTTTACTAAGCGCCCATGGGTGGGATGTTAAGCCTTTTCGAATCCCTAAGGTTAACGCTGGATATTTTAATCCAATAATCCCCCCCCCCCCCCCAGTGTCATCTGGGGGGATTCGAACTCATGACCATGCTCTGATATTACTTTTAGGATCAAGTGCTTACCACTGAGCTAAAAGCAATTGCATGTAGCCAAAGTGCAACTTTATTTCCATATAGTACAAGCTTTTTCAGGGACTGCACCTAGTTTACTAAGCGCCCATGGGTGGGATGTTAAGCCCTTTCGAATCCCTAAGGTTGACGCTGGATATTTTAATCCAGCATCAAGTAACCAGATTTTCAAGATAGCATGTTATAGTGTGGAAACTTAGTTTTGAAGTAACCTTGAAGAACATGGTTCTAATGCATTGTACCTTGTCTCATAGATTTGTTGGATACTTTAAGCAAGCTTATCTGATCTTTTAAGTTGAGTGTGTGCAGAGGAAATAAGTGAGAGGCTCAAGGAGTTGACAATTGCATAAATCATGCTTTTCCAAAATGGAAGTGTTAACTTTGTGCCATTAATGGAAAATTGTTTTGCATAATGCCTTCTACACTTGGATAATAGCTCAAAAGAAAGTGTAATCTTCTAATTAGGGAGAGATTTGTGGGTTTAGAGGCCTGCAAAGTGAGATTACAAGGCATGGCATGAATATTTGATTATGAACTTGTCACAAAAATGACCTATAATGCAACCTTAGATACCCAATTTCATCTCTTTTGAAAAGCTTGAAACATTGTCCACAACTTTCATGTTGACCACTTTGGATAAATCAAATGGGAACTTGGTGGAAATTGGCCAAGAAGTTAAGATAAAAAAAACTGATCAAAACTTGTCTGAAATTTTTTCTAAGTGTTGGATAAAAAACATCATAACTTTGTGGGCTTATATCTCTTGAATTAAGCACTTTTTAAGGATAACCTCACATTAACAAAGTTGTAGAATTCATCAATTCCTACAATTTTCATGTTGAAAGTTTTCCTTGAATCAACTTTTATCTTGAGGAAACTTGTTTGTGAAGTTAGGGTTTTGTAGGTACAAAACACTTGAATTTTTTCTAAGTATTTTAAAAATCTTGACTTTTGACTTTTTTTGACTTTCTTGATTCTTGATGACAAAGTTTGATAGTTTTGAATGTTTTGATGATTCTTGATTTTTTGAATTCTAATGTTGACTAAAAAGTCAAATTTTGACTTTTGTGTGACTGTTGTACCCCCAAAATTTTCCCTCTCTTTTCTCAAGACATTTCTCACATAGATCTTCAATAGCTCAAGTTTGCACAAATGTTGACTAGGTCAAATCACCTCTTAAGCACTGGGACCCCAAATTAGGGTTTTGATTTCCACAAGGACAATTGGACTTCTAATGCCCCAAATGACTTTCATAGTTCATTATAGACCTCCAAGAATACTCATGCCAAGTTTCAAGTCTTGGATCACAATTTTGCTCAGTCAATTGATCAGATGACTGAAAATCAATTGTATTGGGTAAAAATTCAAATGTGGTCAAGTTACAGTCAAACTTCAACAATTTTTTGGCCAATGTCAACATTTTGAAGTCATATTCACCAATTGATCAAACTTGGATCACAATTCCTCAAGAAAAGTGTTCAAAACATCAAAGGGGCAAAATGGTCAAAATTAGGGTTTTGATTGAGAATGACTGATTTTTAACTTTTGACCTAATACATGAACTAATGACTTGAAGCATGATCTTAAGGATTCAAGGAAAATATCTTTACCTAATTTCATGGTTCAAATCATTTCTCAAGATCAAACAATTGATAGATGAAATTTGGTCAACTGATGAAAAGTCAACCGATTCACAAAAAGTCAAACTTTAGTTTTTTGTCAACATTGAGCTTCAAAGATCAAGATTCATCAAGATACTTAAAAATATCAAACTTGGTCAACAAGAATCAATAAAATCAAGAAAGTCCACAAAAAGTCAAAGTTTTCAAGACTTAGAAAAATTTTCCAAGTACATTTTATACTTGATAAATTCATTACTTCATGACCCTTTTTCACCAAGATGCAAGATGATTCAAAGGAAACTTTCAATATGAAAGTTGTAGATATTGATGAATTCTACAACTTTATATTAGAGGTTTGATATCCAAAAAATTCTTAGATTTGAATATATAAGCCCATGAAGTCATGACATTTTTCCTAAAACACTTAGTGAAAATTTTGACAAGTTTAGGCAGATTTTTGACCTAACTTCTTGGCCAATTTTCACCTAGATCCAAGATGATTTAGCCAAAATGGTCAACATGAAGGTTGTAGATGATATTTAAAGCCTTCTAAAATGTCCAAGAACATGAGGAGGTCATGCTTGAGCTAAGAGAATCGAAGTCAAGAAGTTAAGCATCCATTCTTGAATTACAAGTCATTTTCATGATGAACACATAACCAAAACCCTAGCCCATGCTGCATAATCTCACTTTGCAGGCTTCTAACTTGTGTTTCACTCTATAATTAATTAATTATACAACTGTTAGATCTTTGATCCAAGCATTTGAGTCATTGTCCAAGAGGTTCATCCATTTTTGGCACAAAGTAACATTGCCATTCTAGTAAAGTTGCTTTAATCACAAAGTCAACTTGTCTTGAGCTTTGCACTTGTTATTTCTGCACAAACTTCCTCTACAAAATCATATAAGTATGTTTAAAGTTCATAACCACTTTAGATAGCCTTGTACCTTGCCTTGGAACAATGCTTGTCAAGCTTGCTTCAAAAACTAGTCAAATGGCCATAACATGTGAACTCTTGATTTTGATCCCTCCAAGCTTTCAAACCTCTTGCCTATAAATTGATACATTTTTTGCAAGATAAGGGACAAATTGGCAAGCCTAAAAACTCCCTCAAACACTCTCAAACCAGAATTGCATTCAAACTTCCATAACTTGTCATTTTCTGCCCAAAAACTTCCATCTCATAATCCACTCGCGTGTTTCTTCTCCAAATCAATCCTAAAGCTCCCTTACATCAAATATAACTCATCCTCGTCCCTGTTTTGGAACTGTAACACCTCCTTCATTATCCTCTATAACCAAAATCAGTCACCTGCACATTGACTTCTCTAGCATGATTCAGCCACTCTCAGCTTAAAGTAACTATTGAAATAGCTTCCTAGAGGTTCAGGGGAGCTAACCAGATCATTACAACACCTTGAAGTGTGCTCAAACTCAAAACACGATCTCCATCTGCAAGGTAAGTTTTCTGAACATCTATCTCTTCATACAAGCATCATTTGGCTTTCATTTTAAAAGATAAAATATAGATATCATTGCCCTAAAATTAACCATGCTTTTAGATTTCATTTATATTGCATAAGCATTGGGAATTTTGAGTTTGAACTTCCTGAAAAAGTTAGGTTAAATTTGGTACCAACAGAAATTCGTGTCCATCTTTGATCCATAGCTTTAGTTATTTACATGGTTGAAATCATGGTTAAATTTCAAGCAACTTCCATGTTTACACTTTCCATTTTGGTTGAGAAATTAGGAAGTTACAGATTTTGAAAAATGTTGAAGAACATCCTGGCGTGAGGAAGAAGAAGATGACATGTCTAGGACAAAGTTTATAATATATTTATTGGTTTGTAATCTAAATATCAAATGTATAGTCACCCTAGTGGTAGAGAGCGCGTGCGTAAGGCATTATTGTTAAGGGTCCTGGGTTCGAGCCCCATCGACACCTTTTGTTCCTTTTTTTCAATATTTTCCTTGTTTTCTCTTCTCATTTTAAGCACGCCTAGGCCATCCATTATTGGCCCCGGTTCTTTTACTCACTATCACCCCCTTTTTGCTCAACAACACTGGCCCTACATTTTATTTATTTTGTTTTTTCTGATATAAACAAAAACAAACATTGGGCCTAAACCAAAACATTTCTTCTCTCAAACCTCTCTGTTTTCTTTTCAAACTCCCTGACCCTATTTTTTTTTATTTTTTTTATTTTATTATTTATTTTTTATCAAAATCCCAAAAATATATTTTTCTTAAATATATTTTCCCATTTTTATTTTATTAGGCAAAAATAGTAAAAAATATTTTCTTAAAACTATTTAATTTCTTTTCTTAAGTAAACTAATTTAGACTTAGGTTTTTATTATAATTTTCACTTTTAATTAAATTAACTTAGATTTTAGGATTTAATTAACTTTTTTTAATTAATTAGTTTAATTAGGTTAACTTTAAAATCTTTTCATACAACAAAAATCATAAAAATAATTTCTCTTCTCTTTACATTTTTGTACATTCTATTATTTTGCATTATGATTTATGTAATTGTCAAAAGTCTTGTAATAGTAATTAGGGTTTATTTCACTTGTCATCCCCATTTGTAAATTTGTATCCCTCATCCCAAAATATTGTAATAGCATAGGACTTTAAATTCCGCGATTTATCATTTTCCATATTATTTCTAGTAATTAGGGTTTGTATGGTAAGACTTAAAATCAAACAATAGACAACCTTAATTCAAGACAAATTAAATGAAAGCAATACACTTTTCACACATACACCTCTAGGTTTAACCCACATTCGTTGCCTTAGATTAAAACAGCCATGTCCCTCGAACGTGAGATACTTTAGAAAAGACCTTCCATTACAAGATCATAGTCCCTCGATGACCCTTCGATGTTGCCTCCGATAAACGATCTTAGTCCCTTATAAAAAATTTCTAAGGTATCCTACAATGTTGCCTTCTATGACTGTACGATGACCCGCACCTGTCCCTTCACATCCAATGATAAGGTTTCTTACTAATTAATGGTAAGATAACATTGTCTAAAGAAGGAGGAAAAGAACAAAGACTTTCTTTTGAGTAGGTAGAACGCTCGTAGTTGCTTGCTCACAAACATTTCAAAACAAAACATCTTTCAAATACACCAACGCTTTCATGAAACATTTTCAAAGTCAACACTTTGTATACATTCTTATAGAGACGAGAATCGTTACAAAGTTTGCCTAAACAAAGGCGCTTTTCAAAAATACTTTCAGACAAACACAAGTACATTTTGCAAAGCATTTTCAAAGTGAGCTAGCAACTAAGAGCCCGTAGATAACTACGGATGAAAAGGGTGCTAACACCTTCCCTTTTCATAACCTACCCCCGGAACTCAAGAAAAATCTCAAAAGGTCTTTCATGTTCTTTTCACCCTTTCCTTTATTGGATAAAAGAAAAGTTGGTGGCGACTCTTGCTATCTGCAACAATTATGATAAAACGCAAAACACCCAAGTCAGTTCTCCCACCGTATTACAGTGACTGTTTACTTTTCATTAATTGATTCAATTCTTCAACTATCATTCACTTTCATATTTTGAAATGTCTTGAATCATTTAATTAAGTAAAGATGTTGTATTTGAGATCTTGAGATCATGCTTTAAGCCATTAGGTCATGCACTAGGTCAACAGTCAATGATCAGTCGTCTTCAACCAAAACTCTAATTTTTTAATTTCTTGACCTTTGATGATTTGAGGGATTCCCTTGAGGAATCATTATCAACCCTTGATCAAATGATGAATATCACCTCAAAATGTTGATGTTGACAAAAAATCTTGAAGTTTAACTGTATGTTGACCATAGTTGACTTTTTGCTCAATACAATTAATTTTCAATCATTTGAGCCATTGATTGAGCAAACTTGTGATACAAGACTTGAAACTTGACATAAGCATTATTGAGGACCTATGATAAACCATTAAAGTCATTTGAGACCATTGTAAACCAATATTCTCTGAGAAGCACTAAACCCTAGTTGAAGACCCTTGCTTAGGAGTGGGTTTGACAAGTTAACTCTTGAGTGGTTTTGAATACTTGAGACCCTTATGAGTATGTTTTGAAGAAAATGGGAGGGGAAATTTTGGGGTATAACATTACCCAACTGTTTTTCTTGAGAGAGCATATTCTGGGATGTCTCGAGCTTCTTGAAAGACTAGAAATGACTCCTGGGATCTTCAGGAGTGTAATGGAATGCTTGGAATTGCTTGGGAGAGGCTGCAAATAGGGTTTCACGCTTGCCCTAGTTCTTGAGAATTTTTTATGATTCTTGGAGCTTGCTCTTGAGGTAGAAATTTGTGTTCTCTCTTCACTGATTATGTCCTCTATTTATAAGCATCATATTAACAAAAATGAATGGCAATCATGAGGAGTTAAGTGTGAATCAAACATGATAAAACATATTTTCAAGCTTCTAAATTTGAAGATTCTTGCCAAACCAATTAAAAACCTTCCAAAACAAATGAAACTCTTCCCATATTTAGGCAACACGGTTTTGGCAAGTTGTATATGTGTTCTTGGGCCTCAAACTGATCCAAAACCAAGCCCACATGCCTTGGTCCATCATTTGTTATTTTATTTTATTTATTTTGTATTTAATTGAATAAAAATCAAAATAAATATAAATAAAGAAAAATCATGGTAAGGTATGAATGAGTTTAGGAGTCCTCTATAAGGTCGTGAATATGTTTATACCTTAGAAGATAGGTTCACTAGTTCAAATTTTCAAAATTGCTCAATTGAGAATTCATGCATTTCTCAAAAATTTATCAAATTTCCCCAATCATAACTTTCTCATATTTTATCATATGAAGATGATCTTGGACCTTTTGGAAAGCTCAACATGTCCCCTACAACTCTTATGTTGGTCATTTTTTCATTTGAAGTCTTTAACCTGATCTAAATTTCTTTGACAAAAAATGTCTTTTTGTTGACTTTCAAAATGACCTATAATGTTTTGGCTCATATCTCTTAAATGAAGCATTTTTTGGACTTGAGCTTAGAGAGACAAAGTTGTAGAGAATTTAATTTCCATCAAAATGGGCTTTGGTGGAGAATTTTCTGATGAAGCGTGTGAAATTTATGCTTGGTAAAAGATCAATTGACTTCTCCTAAAGAAAACCCTAATTTAGCAATTTTTGACTTTTGATGAATCTTGGGTTTTCTTGATGAATCATGATAAACCCTTGATAAAATGGTGAATGTGACCTCAAAATCTTGATGTGGACCAAAAATCTTAAAGTTTGACTGTATGTTGACCAAAATTGACTTTTTGTCTAATACAATTGATTTTCAACCATCTGAGCAATTGACTGAGCAAACTTGTGATGCTAGGCTTGAAACTTGTCATGAGGGTAATTTAAATCATATGAGGAATCATGGAATCCACTTTAGGCATTAGAAGATCAATTTTCTTTGAGAAACACAAAACCTAGTTGTAGGTCAATTGCTTAGGAGATGTGCTTGTATGCTCAAACCCTTGAGTATTCTTGAGCAATTGAGAAACCTAGGAGCATGAGGAGGTGTCTTGAATTAATTGTATTAAAAAATGGGAGGGAAAATTTTGGGTTACAACAGCTTCCCCTGTTCAATCTTCTTAAACCTGGAGAGTTAGATTGACATGTCTGCCATTCGTGATCTAAAGGTGGAAGAGGATTGAACACTTAAGTGCCTAGAAATTTGCATTCACATGTGCACGAAGTGACACTGTTGGTTGATTATATTGCTTGAATGGGCTTAAAGATTCCATTCAGAGAGGTGATAGAGTGTCGTTGGAGATGGGCTTACAGATGTCATCCAAAGTAATTGTTGATTGGAGTATCAGAATGAGTCTATGCTTGACTGTATCTGAATGATCTTTTCAGAAGGAAAATGCTCGCCATAATTCAGTATCTGGGGGGAATGCTTTCCAGAATAAACTTATGAAGGATATGTTTTTCATAATAAAGCCCTGAAGGAGATGCTTTTCAGAATAAACCTCTGAAGGAAATGCTTGCCAGAATTCAGTCTCTGGGGGGAATGCTCGTCAGAATTTAGTCTCTGAAGGAAATAATTTGGTCATGTAGATAGTCGCCTTGTCCTGTTTCAGGAATTGATCTATAATCTATTTTTCATGGGTAAACCTGTCTTGTTTCGGGAATTCATACCGCCTGGTCATATAAATAGTTGCCCCGTCTTGTTTCAGGAATTAATCTGTGACCCTTTTTTTGTTGGTAAACCTCTCCTGTTTCGGGAATTCATATTGCCTGGTCATATAGACAGTTGCCCCATCCTGTTTCGGGAATTAATCTGCAACCCTTTATTTTTTTGTTGGTAAACCCGTCCTGTTTCAGGAATTCATACCGCCTGGTCATATAGATAGTTGTCCTGTCCTGTTTAGGGAATTAATCTGTGACATGTTTTTGTTGGTAAACCCATCCTGTTCTGGGAATTCATACTGCCTGGTCATATAGATAGTTACCCCATCTCGGGAATTAATTCGCGACCTGTTTTTTTTGTTGGTAAACTCATCCTATTTAGGTTATTCATACCGCCTGGTCATGTAGATAGTTGCCCACTCTTGTTTCGGGAATTAATTTGCGACCTGTTTTTTTTTGTTGGTAAACCTGTCCTGTTTCAGGAATTCATACGGCTTGATCCTATAGATAGTTTCCCCATCTTGTTTAGAGAATTAATCTCTGACCTATTTGAAAATTGTTGATGATATTCGTATGTTTGTGAACTTTTCTTGAAAAGACAAAATTAGATTTATGTAATGTCATGATGTATGTAATGCATTGTGTAATGATACTCTCAAAATAAATGGGAATTTCATATGCATTTTGGTATGAATATGCTATATTGTATTGTGAAATGATGTATGGATGCAATATGTCGTTGAAGTGTATCGGTAGCTCCTTGTAACAACTCTGGCTGGGAAAAATAAATCTATGACTTTTGTTGGGGGTGAAGAAAGCGATTCTTCAATTTCTGATGGGAATAATTTTGCTAGGGTTTCCTGCTTTCTGTTTGAGGATACTCCACTGGGGGTCTTCGACTTCTTCTTGAGGATAGAGGCATTCAAGGAGATTCGGTCGTTAGTCGTTATTTTTGTTGAAGGATTTTATTCTTACGTACATTGATTGGGGATAAAAGAGATGGATATTCCTCTGGTGTGTTATCTATCCAGGTTTCAGATACCGTAGTAACTCTTTTGGGGATAGAAACTTTGATTAAACCCTGCTGGAGAAGAGAATTTTGTTAGGGATTTACGACGTTAGAGTAATAAACTCCGCTGGGGAATTAAATTCCTATAGACTGTGTCGAGGAAATAAACTCTGATGGGGATTGGAATTTTATAGGTTGCACCGAGGAAGTCTCCATTGTATGCTGGGAAATGATCAGACTTCCTTGTCTGTTAGGAGACCTTTTGGGGATGATGATCAGGTCAAGCTATCCATTACGACTATGGAGGTGAACTGCTGGAAGATGCCCCAATTTCTGCCCGAGGGCATACTGAACTTTCTGAGGAATATATCTATGTTGGGGATGAGCTTGTGAAGATAGCTCTGTAGAGATAATTCCATGGAGATTGCTCTGTGGGGATTTATAGATGACTTGAACATTATCCCAACTCCTAGAGTCTTTAGTAAATGCTGATCAGAGTGATAAACAAGTGATGAGATAACGGGACATAATCGTACGCTTTAATCCCTAACTTTTTCCTGGACTGTCTTTTCAGATTTTTCAGTCCATCGGGATACCCTTTTTTGCCCAAGCCGCCTTCTCAGGTTTTCGACTTGTCAGGTGTACAATTTTATTTATATGTCCCTAATTTTTCCCCGAACCCTTTTGGTTCGTCGAGATGCTCTTATTTTTTCCTAGTCCAATCAACCTAGCAGGTCTCTTTTCCATGCGTAGTATTTTTGACTATGTCCGCGTTCATAGGGCGTGGGGAATTTTCACTGTCCATGGTAGTAAGTGTTGTAGCACTGCCAGAAAATATTTTCTTGATCATACGTGGCCCTTCGTATATGGGAGTCCATTTGCCCCTGGGATTAGTCTTGTGCACCCAATGTTTGAAGTTATTGATCAACCATTGATTACCAGGTTTTTGATAGTCTTGACCTTCCTCAGTATAACTATCACGATAGAATAACACCATCTGATACTGTTGACGTAGACGAGCGATTCGGTGATAGTGAAGATTCAATTTTCATAATGGATTTTGTTGAATCTTATGATCAATGTAACATGCCCCAAGTGATTCAGATGGAGATCTATCCCTAGTTATTCAACACTTTTGAGAGATTCTTTGAATCTTGACTTGACTACCACAGATGAGTTGGACAATAACATGTCACGCCCCTTGATTTATAACTAATTGTGTCCATGAAAAGCCTGTTACTGGAAGTGTCTTTCTCTTTTACCCATCCTCTGAAGTAATTTTTTCCATTGGGAGGATTTTCATTCATTGAATATCAGTCATGCGAATTTCTCTGTTGTCAAACACTTAGTCATATGCAAATACTGGTATTAAAATGCAAAGCTTATGTCTGTCTTGAAGTTTAAAATATGCATTTTTAAGTAAAAAAATTGTAAGAATGTGATATCCACTCAGGATTTATAGTAAACCTTACAGGAGTCAGGATACCTTTTTGTAACAGTATGTTTTCGAGCTAACTCGTGCTTCAGTTAGGACTTTGAAGGGTTGTAACGTGGCCTGGTTCACGGTTTAAGAAACAAAAGATAAAGGCTCAAAGTTTATTTGTACCCAACCCGTTCTCCATGATGTCCTTCAGTCATATACTCAGTTAATTATGCATTTAGGTTCCAATAGAGTTTGGAATTATAGCACTGATACTCGGTGATGGTTCAGAAACCAAAAGTTTATTTGAGAAGGCAATCATTTTTTCTTGTAACATCTTTCGTTTGTTGAGGATTTGTAGCGGCCTCTTTTTTACTTTATTATCCCTAACTTTTTCCTGAACTGTTCCGTTTGAGATTACAATCAGCGGGATGCCCCAATTTTTTTCCTAAGTCTCCTTCATAGGTTTCGACTTAGGGGGTTTTTCTTTTGAAAGATAACGATTTCCCGACTTAATGATTACGGGGAACCATCATCGACTTTTGATTTGGAAGAATGTCTTTCATACTACCTGTTGTGTATTGTTGTACCCAAAAATTTTCCCTCTCATTTTACTCAATACATGTCCATTGAGATCTTCAATTTGCTCAAGATTGCCCAAGAGTTGACTAGACAAACTCTCTCATAAGGAAGTGCACCTCAAAATTAGGGTTTCTATTTTCATCAAGATGGGTGAGCCACAAAGGCCTCGTATTCTCTCCATGGTCTTAATATGTTCTCAAGACCCTACATGTCAAGTTTCATGCCTCGCACAAGAATTTTGCTCAGTCAACTGCTCAGATGCTTGAGAATCGATTATATTAGGTCAAAAGTCAACTGTGACCCACATACAGTCAAACTTCAAGATTTTTAGCCAACATTAACATTTTGAAGTAACTTTAATCATTTTATCAAGGGTTGACCATGATTCCCCAAGGAATGCTCCAAATTCATCAAAACCCAAAAGTTGCTAAATTAGGGTTTTATAGGAAAAGTCAACCCAACTTTGACCAAGCATAACTTCTTCATACTTTATCAAAAATTTCCCATCCAAGGCTCATTTTGAAGAGGGTGCCATTCCCTACAATTCATATTCATCCCTCAAGTTCAAAATATGCACTCATCAAAAGATATGAATTTATACATTATAGGTCCTTTTGAAAAGTCAACAAAAACACCTTTTGGGTCAAAGCTTCATACATGAACATGGAAGATCCAATTGAGATGAAACCAAAAGGGTTGTTTAGGGGACATCCTAAGATTTATAAAAAGTCCAAGAAAACCCTCCTAGGGTCAAAATTTTGAGAGTTGTGCATTGTCAAAGTTGGCAATTTTTAGAAAATTGTCAAAAGTCAACATTGATCAAATTTGCATTTTTTCTAAAGGGGCCCATGTTTTCTTGCTTGAAACATGTTTCTAATAGGACCTACGACCCCTGAGCTTTTTCACCTATTATTTCATTACTTTTATCATTTATTTTGATTTTTTATTCATTTAAATCAAAATAAATCAAATTAAATGGTAAAATAATGAAAACAAATTAAATCTTGGGATTTTTGTGCACATTTGGAGTCCATGTACATCTAGCATGATGATCAATTCATGCAAGACTCATTAGGGTTGGAAAATATTAGATTGAAGCTTGTTTTAGAAAGATATCATACATGAATCAAATCAAATCACATTTTCATAATTCTCAAAGATATGATGCAATTTTACAACCCTAATGAAGTATACTATATGTATACAACAAATACAGATCAAAAGAGAGGTTTTTGCAGTCGTAGGGAGCAAGAATGAAAACTCAGAATTTGGACAAAAAGTGGGTATTTGATTTCTGCCTTAGAGGACGATTCCAGGCAATTGAAGGACTCTAATCACTTCCTGGCCATCTCCAGAAGCCAACAACATCATTTGCAGCCTTCAAAACATCAAGAATCATCGCCTAGACACATCACGGTTTGCAAACTTTCTAAAATTCGATTATTACAATTTGCGCATCATTAGCACCTTTAATTGTTATATTTGTGATATTCATCATGTTTGCAAGATGACCACATAGTTTAATTGTATTTTTGAGACCCTTACACGCATCTGCCATGGTTAGGGTTTCCACAAGAATTTTAGGGTCTTTTTGTACAGGAAAAATTGGGCCATGAATCAAGTACCATGATGCTCGTGAGGCCAAGACGAGTTGATTGGTACCATCACAATGGATTTATCATGCTTGTACTGAATATTTGAATGACACGGGTTTTTAGCAACGGACAACGTCCATAAGTATAGGTTGTTTATCTAAAACAACGGGCTGGAGGTAGAAGAAGGTGATTTGTTATCACCCCATTGGTTAGTTTGAATTCAGTGCGCGCGGTTTTTGTTCCAGGGTCATTGCATTTATTTTAGATATTATATATTCTTGTTACTATAATAACAAATTAATAAAGCAGCCTAGCTGGAAACGCATCGTTGGTGGGGAGTATAAGGACCTGGGTTCGATCCCAGGTCCCAACAATTCCCTTGTATTATTTTTTCTTATGTAATCAGGTGTACCACGCTCTCAACCATCCACCATGCATTAGCAATTCCTGACCACTAGATGCACTGCTGGCTAGATCTAACGCTTCTCCCCTGAATGTCCTTGGTACACCTCATGTCAACGCTTGCACAGGATCCAACGTGGTTGACTGGGCTTGGAGCATAATGGGCTTGGAAATTCAATTCCACCCCCCCCCCCCCCTTTCAGCTAGCATACAGGCCCATTTGGTTATTTCTTTTATTATTTTCTTTAATTTCTTTTCTTTATTTATTTTCCTTTTTTTATTAATACAAAACTTATTTTCATTAAATTAACAAATCAAAAATCACAAAAGATATCTTTTTCTTAATAAATATTTTTTGAATTAATTAGTTTAATTAATTTAGGGCAATTTAATTTTCTTTTTATAATGAAAAATAATTAGAATTAGGGTTTTAAATTATACACAATTTAATTAATTTCCTTTAAAATACATCAAAGATCATTTTTTATAAATATATATTTCTTTAATTAATTAATTTAATTAGAAAATTAGGTTAATTTAATTTCTTTCATAATTTTAAAAAAACAATTAGAAATTAGGTTTAATTGATTTGTAATTAAATTGTTTTCTTCAATAAAAATCCAAAAAAAAAAAATACTTTTTCTCTCAAATTAGGGTTTTAGATTATTTCAATTGTCCTCGCATTTAATTTGTCGTGCGCTTGTTAATTATTTGTCCATTATTTTATAATTGTTCAGGGTTTGTAATAGTTAACTTAGGGTTTTTATTTACTATTTAAATCCCCGATGTTTGGTTATGTAATTAATCCCCCTCCCCGAAGCCTTGTAATATCTAGGTTTTATTTCCTCGCACTTTTAATTTCCGCAATCTTTAACTGTCTATATGTATGGCTAATAGGATTGTATGGCAATAATGTCTGGAAAATTAAAACGGTAGATCACCTAATGTGCAAAGATTAAATAACTGAAACAAATCATATGCACATATTCACTCCTAGGGTTTACCTCACTTCAGTTGCCTTCGGTAAACAATCATTAAGCGTATGAGATTTTAGTAGTTACCCTCTAGTCTAAAGAGATCAAATTGTCCCATTCGAATGTTGCCTCGGAAAGATCTTAAGACTCTAGGGTTACTACTAAAGTTTTCTAACTATTGCTTTAGTGATTGTATTCGCCCCTTTCGAATGTCCCTTACAACTCCAACGACAGGGCTACCTACTCCTTAATAGTAGGATAGCACTGTCTAAAGGAAATGAGAACAAACAACCTTTTTTCGAGTAGGTAGAATCTTAAGTACTTGCTCAACAAAACTTTTCACACAAACACCTTTCAAAACAAATTTTCAAAACAAACTTCGTCACACCCTTGAGGACTGATACAAGGGTCATCACGAAGTAAAACATTTTCAAGACAAACACACACAAGCAATTTGAAAAATGAGCAAGTACCTAAGAGCCCGTAGATAACTACGGATAGAAAGGGTGCTAACACCTTCCCTTTCTATAATCTACCCCCCGTACTCAGAATATCTCGAAAAAGGGTTTTTTATGTTCTTTTTCCTTTTCCATGATTGGATAAAATAAAAGTCGGTGGCGACTCTTGCTTACCGCGACATTTTACGAACAAAAACGCAAAACGTAAACCAGTAAAAATAGTCAGTTCTGCCACCATATCACATGTATGAAGGAAAAGTTTGCGATTGAATGCACAGTTGAATTAGCTAAGAAACTACCCTGCCCCAGGTTATGATTAAGGGTTCCAATCTACGTGAAAAAGAAAACTCCTACTTCTTAGGCTCAAAGGGGTTGACTAGGGATTAACTTACTTATATCTCCATTGTTTAGGAATTGAAGCAACGTCTGTACACCGTCAGCAAGGTCTATTCAAAAGCATATTGTATGAGATTATGATATCGTTTTTGTCATCCTCTCTCTAAAGTCTTATAGCTTTTAACGAGAGTTCAGTATCACAAAAAGTAAGTAAAAAGCACAGTTTAAATATAGTGAAAACAAATGGGTTAATTCAAGATAAATATATGCAATGCATTAATGAAAAAAAAAACAAAGTTTGACATAAATATAAGTGTTCGAACAAACAAAAGAAATTATAACTAAAAATTTAAATGAACTGGGCGCTCTCAATTTTAGTCATGATTTGGCATGGGAGCAGTGATCGTATTAGGAGTCTCGGGAGGGTCAAACTAAATCTCCTTAGCATCAATCATATATTGAATCTCGTTCTTTAACGCCCAACAACCATTCATATCATGTCCAGGACTATTAGAATGGTATGCACATCTTGTATTGGGATGATAGCTAAGAGCGAAAGTATTTGGATTCTGAGGAGGATCCTTCAACGTAATCAACTCTTCCTTCAACATGTGTTGCAACGCTTGAGCCAATTACATGTCAATTTTGGTGAATTGTATCCTGGGTGCATCCTGCCTACGCTGATTATTCTGTTGTTGATGTTGCGTTGGTGCGGGATTAGAGATCAATACTTCCCCCACAAATTGGTTGTGGTCTCTCTTATTACGACCCTAATGGCCATAAATAACATTGTACTCTTTCTTCCTGTTGAACATCTTCTTCACAGTACTTGAAGATGCAGCCACCTGAATCTTTCCGCTTTTGATTCCGCCTTCAACGTGTTCCCCCGTTAATATCAACTCAGTAGATCCAGCTGAAGAACTTCCAATCAGATGATTGAAGAAAGGACCCGTCAAAGTTCCCATGAATATATCAATCAACTCCCTATCAGATAAAGGAGGTTGAACTCTTCCAGCTAAATCTCTCTATTTCTGGGCGTATTCTTTAAAACCTTTGTTTGAGCCCATAGCCATACTTTGTAATTGCACATGGGTTTGTGCAAGATCAACATTGTATTAGTATTATTTGTAAAAAGCATCAGCCAAGTCTTCCCAGGTACGAATATTGGTATTTTCTAGTTGATAGAACCATTCCAATTGTGTTCCAAATAGGCTCTCTTGAAAGAAAGGCACCGATAACTTTCTGTCAGCAGTATACAGTTGAATCTTCCAGACATATGACCTCAGATGAAGCTTTGGAAAAGAAACACCGTCATACTTTGCAAAAGTGGGGACCTTGAATTTATGAGGAATAAAAACGCCTGAGACTAAACCCAATCTTCAAAATCCAACTCAAGTACTTTCTAGATCTTTATAGCATTTAAATGATCTTCCAGCTATTTTTATTTTTTGTCAGCAGGGGGATATTGTTCATTCAAATAATCTTCCTCCTCTTCATCATAGTACTTGGCAGAACCATGGTTGCTTTTTTCATTTTCATGACTCTTGTCATCCTTATCTTGTTTGTCGTCTTCTTCTAATAGAGTATCAGGATCCTGAACTCGCTTGAATGGTCCCCTGAACCTTCTTCCCATATTAAGGATGCCTGCTGATTTATTTGTCTTTCTCTTCTTCTCTTTGGTGATGAGTGCTTTCAGTTCCTCCTTCCCTTTGGCTAAGCTTAGGAACATCTCTTGGAACTAAGCATTCTGAGCCTAGAGATCTTTCACTATTTGTTCAAGATTCATTTCTGCTGAAATAAACAACAAGAAGATGAGAAAACCTGTCTTGGAAATACCTGTTATGCAATGATATGGTATGTAAATGCATATGCAATGTTTTCAAGGACCTCGTGGGATTTAAATTTTTTAAACAAAAAGGAAACAAAGAAACTTAGTAGTAAGTTCAAATTATAATTTCCTTCTAGGCTTACAATGAAAACAAGATAGTTAAATTATAAAATTCTTGAGGCCTAAGGTATTAAGTCTCCCGTGGACGCTTCCTCTTTGTGTTGACATATACATTAAGGCTTTGCTCTTCGTGGATTCATTACGTCAGCTCTAATACTTTCTTTTCACTAGCATAGAACTGAGTCTCAAAGGTATCCCTTCTTTTATTATTTTCCCTAGCAGAGTCATCAGTTCTGTAATACGGTGAGAGAATTGACTTTTTTTAGCGTTTTATCGCAAATGTTGCAGTTAGCAAGAGTCGCTACCGATTTTTCTTTTATCCAACAAGGAAAGGGTGAAAAGAACAGGAAATACCTTAATAGATTTTGAGTTCGGGGGGTAAGATATGAAAAGGGAAGGTGTTAGAACCCTTTTTATCCGTAGTTTATCTATGGGCTCTTAAATGCTAACTCACTTTGAAAATTGCTTTGTGTGTGTAATTTGAAAATATTTTTGAAAAGTCAAAGTACGGTTAACATTGTAATGGTTCTTATATCAATCCTCAAGAACGCGTACAAAGTGTTTGAAAATATTTATTTTGAAAAGGTGATGTGTAAAATATTTCATTTTTAGCAAAGAGTTATGAGCAAGCGATTAAAAGTTCTTACCCACTCAAGGTTGTTCTTATTCTTTTCCTTCTCCTTTAGAGATGGTGTTATCCGTATCATTAGTTGGTAGGTAACCCTATCTATTGAATGTGAAGGGACGGACAAAGGGTCGTCAAATAGTCATAGAAAGCAACATATAAAGATAATTTAGCAATTGTATCGGGGGGACTAGATCATTTTTCGTAGGCAGCATCGAAGGGTCATCGAGGGACTGTGGTCTTTATTTAAGGATCTTTTTCTAAAGCATCCCTATTTTCGAGGGACATGACCATTGTTTTTCGAAGGCAACATAGGAGGTTACCCTAGAGGTGTATGCGTGCAAAGTGAGTTCAATTCAGTTATGTTATCTTGGAATTGTTTAAGGTTATCTACCGTTTAATTTTATCTTGTCATACAAGTCTATTACTACACAATTATATATATATATATATATATATATATATATATATATATATATATATATATATATATATATATATATATATATATATATATATATATATATATAGACATAAAGAATAAGTGCGGAAAAGTAAAGTCTCACGCTATTACAGGGCATTGGGGCAGTTACATGATAAAAAAATTGTACGGGAATTTAAACTAGGTTATTACAAAATTTCTACATCCTATACAATTTGTCTAATAAAATAAATAGAAAAATAAAATAAAATGTTAGTAAATTATTTTTGATGTCCTAATATCCAAAATGTTAGAAATTAATTTTTTGTGCATTTTTTGGTTTGATTTGAATGATAAAATAAATAGATTTTAAACCTAAATTAAACACTTAATTAATTATAAAAAATCCTATGTCTAATTAATTAATTAAGAAAAATATTTTTAAAAATTAAATTAACCTATTAAAAGTCTAAATCTGATTTTATTATATTTTTTATGAATTTTTTTGATTTAATAGAAATTAATTAAATGAGTAAGAAAATGTAAAGAAAGAAAGTTGGAAATAAGTGGAACTAAAAAATGCATGGGGTGGGAATCGATTCATCCATGGGCAACCAGGATTTGGATGTTATAAACTCCATGTAATGGTCGTGACATGTTCTAAACATCATCATAAACATACACGAACATACAAGATTAGTTAACGATGCATAAAATAGAAGTTTAGGATTTTGGAAAAGTTACCCAACTGGTGTTCTTGAGAGAGCATGTTTTGGGATGTCTCGAGCTTGTTGAAAGACTGAAAACGACTCCTGGGATCTTCAGGAGTGTAATGGAATGCTTGTAATTGCTTGGGAGAGGCTGCAAATAGGGTTTCACGCTTGCTCTAGTTCTTGAGAATATTTTGTGATTCTTGGAGCTTTCTCTTGAGGAGCAATTCGTGTACTCGCTTCACTGATGATGTCCTCTATTTATAAGTATCATATTAAGTCAACAAAAATGAATGACAATCACGAGGAGTTAAGTGTGAATCAAATATGATAAAATATATTTTCAAGCTTCCATATTTGAATATTCTTGCCAAAACCAATTAAAAACCTTCCAAAACAAGTGAAACTCTTCCCATATTGAGGCAAAACGGTTTTGGCAAGTTGGATATGTGTTCTTGGGCCTCAAATCTGATCTAAAACCAAGCCCACATGCCTTGGTCCATCATTTGTTATTTTATTTAATTTATTCTGTATTTAATTGAATAAAAATCAAAATAAATATAAATAAATAAAATCATGGTAAGGTATGAATGAGTTTAGGAGTCATATATAAGGTCATGAACATGTTTAGACCTTAGAAGATAGGTTCACTAGTCCAAATTTTTAAAATTGCTCAATTGAGGTTTCATGCATTTCTAAAAAATTTCCCAACTTGCCCCAATCTTAACTTTCTCAAATTTATCATATGAAGGTGATCTTTGACTTTTTGGAAAGTTCAAGATGTCCCCTACAACTCTTATGTTTGTCATTTTTTCATTTGAAGTCTTTAACCTGATGTAAATTTCTTTGACAAAAATTGTCTTTTTGTTGACTTTCAAAATGACATGTAATATTTTGGTTCATATCTCTTAAATGAAGCATTTTTTGGACTTGAGCTTAGACTTACAAAGTTGTATAGAATTGAATTTCCATCAAAATGGGCTTTGGTTAAGAATTTTCTGAAGAAGCATGTGAAAGTTATGCTTGGTCAAAGTTCAGTTGACTTCTCCTAAAGAAAACCCTAATTTAGCCATTTTTTACTTTTGATGAATCTTGAGTTTTCTTGATGAATCATGATCAAACCTTGATCAAATGATGAATGTGACCTCAAAATCTTGATGTTGACCAAAAATCTTGAAGTTTGATTGTATGTTGACCATATTTGACTTTTTGTTTAATACAATTGATTTTCAATCATCTGAGCAATTGACTGAGCACACTTATGATGCTATTCTTGAAACTTGTCATGAGGGTACTTTGAAGCATATGAGGAATCATGGAATCCACTTCAGGCATTAAAAGCTCAATTTTCTTTGAGAAACACAAAACCTAGTTGTAGGTCAATTGCTTAGGAGAGGTGCTTGTATGCTCAAACCCTTGAGTATTCTTGAGCAATTGAGAATCCTAGGAACATGAAGAGGTGTCTTGAATCAATTGTCTTCAAAAATGGAAGGGAAAATTTTGGAGTATAACACCTTTAGTACATAAAACAAAGAAACCGTAATGGGTTAGGCCTTATGGGCCTTTAATACAAAACCGAATTAAATAAAACAAATACAATAGAAATTGCTTAAATATTGAAACAAAAAATTGCTTAAACATTAAAATATTTTTCGACGCGCGATTCTTCGATACACGCGGCCAAACTTCTTACATCATCCATCTTCCCTCAAAGGCTCCTCTAAATGTTCTTCCACACAAGTAATAACTCTAAGCTTCATTATGGTTTGTGGTGACACAAAGGATCCATATTCATTCCAGGGTTCAAGAGGCAACTTGGGGTTAAGTTCATGAGTAGGAGAACTCAACAAAGGTGGCACCTTTCGTGACTTCTTAGACAGTAACTCATTCTTGTCTTTCAACCACCAGTGGTAGAACCACGTGTGCAGCTACGAATTCGACAACCCTAACTTCCCCGACAGCTTCACCCTTGTAGTCTCTGATGGGTAAGTTTCCACTAATCAAAACAAACAGAAATTTCCCAAAATCATCAAAGGTAAACCAAAAAACTCAAAATTTAAAGAGAAAAGAATTAAAAAGTGTTGAAACAAACAAGTATAAGCTTTCTTTAGCGTCTCAAGTTGAAAAGGGGTTTTCATCTAACGCTTGGGTTTGCTTTGACCTTCATCGTTGTAATCTTGTAGGCTTAAATCAATCAGGCAAAAAATCTATAAAATTCAAAGATACTTACATTATTATGGTCCATTATCCTATTTGCATCCTCCAATGTTTAGTGGTCTTAAGTCGTCAATAATAAATATTTACTTAAATTGAAAAATAAAATCAAAAGAATTGTTCATTTCACATTTTAATTGAACCAACCGCCACTGCATCTAAACAGATCTGAAAGGAATGAATTGTTCATTTGCCTTTATTCAAATAAATGAAATGAAATTAGGGTTTATGATTTTTACCAAGAGTTTGATCACAAATAATAATAAATTCAAAATAAATAAATAAAAAGATGTGAGATAACATAATACCCGCTAGAGTGGCAGATATGCGCAAGTTAAATAGTGTACTTTAAATCCGATCAAGTAATAATGGCATAAAAGTTAAATAGTGTGGTACTAATGACATATGATTCATAAGTATCAATAACCATATTATAAACCATTTGCTTGAAGAATCTGAACTGATCCCGCTACAAATTCACCTTTCATTACATCCTTTCCTTTTTCTTATCTTAACTGATTAAAGGTTTTACAAATTTTCCTTTGATTTTTATAAGTCTTGGAAACAACAACGCGGTTTCAATCAAAGCGTTATTAAAAAGAATAATAAACAGAAAGAAAGAAAAAAAAGTGGAAGATTCTTCATTCGTTGACGATTGAAACATAGCGATGAACATCTTCACCAAGAAACCCACCGCCAAAGGTTCTTCTTCTTCTCTTTCATCGTTAATTTTCAATTACGCTTTTTGATTTTGATTTTTGATTTTTGATTTTCCTTCAGAGGCTCTTCGAGAGAGTAAACGGGAAATGACAAACGCTACTAGAGGTAATCACGATCATAATCAAATTAATTATTCAATTATCTCGTGATTTTGTAAATTAAACTAAACAGTTTTTGATTAATTGATAATATAGGTTTCTTTGTTTTTTATATCATTCTTTAGGTATAGAAAGGGAAATTGCATCATTACAATCGGAAGTATGTTGCTTAATACTTAATTCATTATTATCCTTTTGATTTAATCGATTTATTTATATAAGCGTTTAATGTTAATTTTGTTAGGAAAAGAAATTAGTTGCTGAGATTAAGAGAACTGCTAAGACTGGAAACGAGGTATTTGATCATAATCATTAGTTATGAAGCACGGACACCAGAAACACGACACTGATAGATAAATTAAACTTAAATCACTAATCATAAATGTTGGTGTGCTAAGTTACGTAGACTTTAGAATGTGTCACGTGGATCTACTATCTGCAGGTTTGAAATTAGATGTTTTATTCTCAGGCAGCGACTAAAACTCTAGCTCGGCAGTTGATAAGGCTTAGGCAACAGATTGGTAATCTCCAGGGTAGTCGAGCTCAGATGAGAGGCATAGCAACTCATACGCAGGTTGATTGTTGAGTTATGTGTTATTTTTTTGTGTCTGAGATTGTACTTGTTCTATGATCCTTGTCTTAGCTATGGCTGTTTGTTGTTTTTGTGCAGGCAATGCATGCCAATTCTTCTGTTGCTGTTGGTATTCAAGGTGCTACCAAGGCAATGGCAGCTATGAATAAGGTAAGGTGTTTGGCTGTTTTTCATAATATAAAGGGTGGGCCTATTGTACAAAGTTTCCATAGAATGGAGTCTAGATCAGAGGGTAAATTTACACAGCCTTACCTCGACAAACATGTGAATCTAGGTCGCAAGGCAAGCAAACTTATCATTGTACCAAGGCTCTCGCCCTCATGTTCCTTCATAATATATTGTTTCAAATTTTGATTGGGGTGTCATAGCAATGTTTTGAGTGTATGACGTTAGACTTTTACTTATGGAACTGTGTACGAGTTTGTGTGAGTTTGATGGAATGCGGCAATACACAGAAGATATTTAAGGGTTGCTATGGAGATTGTCAGTTGTTCATTGGCTAAATATTATGGAAGATATTCCTTCCCTCTTTCTTCGGTTGTGTCACATGCACACACAAAGAAAGGGAATTTAGAAAGAAGGAAAAATGTATGGTGTGGAAGTATCTAATGTCAAGGAGAAATTAAAAGGAAAATACTATCAGGAAACTGGCCTTGATAATAGCAATTCTTAAACTTCCTAAATGAAACACTGATATTGGAGTACATAAATATTTTCTTCACCATTTTTAGTGTTTTTACCTTTTGTTAAATTGGCGGATTCATTGCAGCAAATGGAACCAGCTAAGCAAGCCAAAGTTATGCAGGAATTCCAGAAACAATCGGCACAGATGGATATGACTGTAAGATGTTGCTTTTGTTTTACGAATTCTTCAAGTTGGAGAAAAACAAGAAAACATTGTTTCATTTAAACAGATTTTGGAATTCAATTCGTATATGATTTTCTGTGCAGACTGAAATGATGTCAGATGTCATAGACGATGCCTTGGATGATGATGAAGCTGAAGAGGAGACTGAAGAGCTTACAAACCAGGTACACTTTCAATTACCTTTTATTGCAATATTTTTTGGAAAAATTTATATTGCTCTATTTTCAAATAATTAAATTTTAAAAGGACTTGCAGTATACGATAAGGACTAACTAACACGTATATGTTTTGTCATAATCCTTGAGGATTAGCCATGCTTGGAATCATAGGTCCTAACCTATTAATTATCATAACTTCTGTAATAACACCCGTGGGAAATCAAGAATCAAAACAACTACTAACAAACCTTATCCTACTAGGTGAAGTTATTTAGAGTGTGTTTGGATTGACTTGTTTGAGTTTATATGTTGACATAATAGCTTGTGAGACTGTTTGGAAGAGTTTATGAAAGCAGCTCATGATATGTCCATAAGCTCTTCAGGATAACTTAAGAAAATGAATTGTAACTTATTTGAATACAATTTGACTTTATTATAACTTCTGTTATAGAAATAGATGATGCATAAGCACTTATATGATAAACGTTTATGCTATGAACGCCTGATTAAGTTGTTTATTCAAACATGGCCTTAGTATAGTTACATGGGACATGCCATTGGACTATCCACAATCTGATGGAGATAATTTAGGGAGTAATCAGTGAAAAGCTTAGGTTTCCCTCGTAGCCCTCTAATATAAAAATAATATCAAGAAAGGTCTGGTTTTTTTACCATCGTGTTTCCTTATGAAGACCTGAAACTATTTTTGAATTTCAGAATGTCAGTGATTTCTTATGGCTTTGTGACTTAGTTTACAAGGTTTAATGAATGATTTCTGATTCATAAAGAGTAAGATTAGCTTTTGAGGGCAGATATTCCGGACCTTATTATTTGAGGGCAACATTAGCTTTTGAAATCACAACAAAAAAAAATACTTGTAGTAATTTCACTTCCTCTTTTTTTGGCAGGTGCTTGATGAAATCGGTGTAGATGTTGCCTCACAGGTAAGAATGAGCTGCTATTAATTTCTGCACTTGTATCATTTGGCATTTTTGCACACCCCTATCTGACAGTGCTTTTAGTCAAGCTAATTTTGGTTGTATTTGAACTCTTTGGCAGTTATCAGCAGCTCCCAAAGGGAGAGTCGCAAGAAAGAATACTGAAAATGTCGGCAGGTATGTTCTGCGTAACTCTTTCTCTTTTCTCTAAAAACAAAACGAAAAATGAAGGGAAAGTATTTTATAAACTTTTGTGTAACTTGCAACTCGGGAGGAATTTGGCTGATTATGTGCATGAATAAACAAGTTAAGACTTCTTAAGTGGTGAGCATTTTTTGTAAGTTTTAATGATCTTTGAAATATGATGTTGATGCAGCTCGGGCATTGATGACCTTGAGAAACGTTTGGCAGCTCTAAGAAACCCGTAATTTTGGCTGTAGTTATATTGTTCACGATCTCGAAGATTCAAACTAAAATTCTTTCCATAAGTTTTATGTGTATATACTCTTAAGCTATATACGACTTGAAATTGCTATGTAAATGAGGGAGGGCCAAGTCAATTTGTTATGCCCATTGCCTATATGATGTTTGGTAGGACTGAAATTATGCAGGGGGAGAACAATAGTAGGTTGAACATAATACATGCAAAGATATATCACTATTTTTCATTTTTTAAATCTTCGCTTTCCATCTATTTTTTCTCTTACCAAGTATTGGAAGAAAGGATTTTCAAGAAAGATGATTTATGGAAGAGAAGAAGAAGAGAGAAGAGAGAGAATTGAGAGTTTGTTATGTGAATTATTTCTCAATGTTTTTTTTATTACAAACTCAATAGTCCTTTATATAGGCAAACAATGACCAAGCCCAATATAACAAAATGCTAAAGTCTAATACATAAATTCGACAAACTATTATATCTGTTGTATTCGGCTCTGTCGAATACAACTTACAACCTATACAAAAGCTATTCAACATACACCATACTAGCATTTCGACGGAACAAGAATTATACATCTAACACCCCCCCTAATTCATGTTCTCAAGACTTCTCATCCCGGTACCTTTCTTTAACTCGTCAAATTTGACTTTCTTCAGAGGTTTGGTAAATATGTTGGCCAATTGTACTTCAGTCTTGCAATGTTTTATCTCAAGCTTCCCTTTGTTGACTTGATCCTTCAAAAAATGATACCTTCTTTGTATGTGTTTATTTTGACCATGACACACTGGGTGATTCGCCAGGTTTATAGCTGACTTGTTGTCGGCAAACAGCTTTATCTTCTTAGTTTCCATTATCCTGAGTTCTTCAAGTAGCATTTTGATCCATGTTGCTTGGCATGCAGCATATGATGCAATCACATATTCGGTTTCGCATGATGACAAAGTCGCAATACTTTGCTTCTTCGAACTCCAAGAGATTGGAGCACCTTCCATCATGAAGATGTAGTTTGCGGTACTTTTCTTTTTGTCTTGATCTCCACTGAAATCCGAGTCAGTGTATCCATGAACTTCGACATTTGTGTTGTTCTTCGACTTCTTTGTTAACAACACACCATGATCAATAGTTTCCTTTATGTATCTCAACACCCTTTTTACTGCGATGAGATGACATTCTTGTGGTTTCTCCATAAGTCTACTCAACAATCATACACTTTGGCAGATATCTGGTCTAGTATTGCAAATATATCTTAAGAATCCAATGATTTGTTTGTAAAAAGTCGAACTTACAAACTCATCATCCATTTCTTTTTTCAACTTTGATCCAGTTTCTAACGGAGTGGCCGCTTCATTACAGTTTCTCATATTAAACATCTTCAAAATATCTTGAGCATACTTCATTTGATGCAAGAAAACTCCTTCTTCAGTGTCTTTGAATTCCATCCCTAGGAAATATGAGAGATTCCCTAAGTTAGACATTTTGAATTCCTACATTAGTTTCGACTTTACCTTCATTATCTCAGCTTCATTTGCTCCTGTAATGAGTAAGTCATCAACATAGAGGCATAAAATGATTCGACCGACACTGTCGATATCATTTACATACACTATATGTTCAGAGACACACTTTGTGAAACCTGCGTCGACCAGGAAGTTATATATCCTCTTATTCTAAACTCTAGGAGCTTTCTTCAAACCATAGAGAGCCTTCCTTAATCTATATACTTTCGACTCATGTCCTTTGACATCGAATCCTGGTGGTTGAGTAACGTAGACTTCTTCTTCCAATGGACCATTAAAAAATGTTGAGTTTACATCTAATTGATGCATTTTCCATCCTCTGTATGTGGTTGTCGAAACAACAATCCTGATTGTTTTTAACCTCGCAACAGGCGCATATACTTCGTCGAAGTCAATACTAGGTTTTTGTAGAAAACCTCTGGCCACCAATTTTGCTTTATAATTTTCAATCTCACCATTTGGCCTTCGTTTCACCTTGTAAATCCAATTTACATCAATTGATTTTTTGTTGGTTCTTTCAACAAGCTCCCAGTTCTTGTTCTTCTCAATAGCTCTAAGTTCTTCTTTCATGACTTCACACCAATTCGAATTGCTTAAGGCTTTGCCCAAGTCAATTGGTTCTGCTTCAGCCATCATCATGGCTTCTTCGATTAAGTCACCATCTACATTGACTATTTGATCTGAAAACCTTTCATATCCAGTTAGCCTGGTCGACTCAGTTTTTGTTCTTGTCGACCTTCTTTCATTCTGCACGGGTGGTTCTTTATTTCGACTAGTTGAAGTATCACCTTGTTCATTTCGACTTGTCGAAGCTTCGTTTTGTTCATCTTCGTCAAACACATTTGTGACTGTGTCTGATTCTTGCTGATCTGAACTTTGAATTTAGTCTCATCCTTTGCTTTCATCTACAAGAACATCTCAATTGATCACTAGTTTATCTTTGTTTGGCGAATGCAACTTGTATGCACCAGTCAAATGTTAACCTATGAGCACCATGACTTCACTTTGATCATCCAGCTTCTTTCTCAATTATTCAGATACATGCCTGAAACACATTGATCCAAAACCATGACTCACATTTGGCTTCGACCCTGTCCAAGCCTCATGCGGTGTCTTTTCGACCATCTTCTTCGTTGGGTATCTATTTAGAATATATACTACTGTCAAAGCTGCTTCAGCCTAAAATCTCTTAGGCATATCTTTAGCTTTCAACATATATCTCGTCATGTTCAATATACTTCTATTCTTTCTCTCAGATATGCCATTATGTTGAGGCGTATAGGGTGCAATAACCTCTTGATTTATACCTTCCTCATTGCAAAATCTAGCAAACTCAGCAGAAGTATATTCACCACCACCATCAGTTTTTAACTTCTTCAATTTACAGCCACTTTGTTTCTCAGCATGCAACTTGAACTTCTTGAACCGTGTGAATACCTCACTCTTTCTTTCAATAAGGTAAATTCATATATGTCTGGTGAATTCATCAATGAAAGTAAGAAAATACTTGTTACCTCCATTCGACTTTACTTCAAAGGATCCACACACATGAGAATGAATGAACTCCAGTTTTTGCTTTGATTTTACGGGCAAGTCATGTTTGAATGCCTTCCTTGCTTGTTTTGCTTTGCAACATTTCTCATATCTGCTTTGGTTCCTTTACATACGAAAACTCAAACACCATTCTTTTCTGATTGAGCATGCATAAACTCTTGAAATTTAGATGTCCATACATGTAATGTCATAGCCAGTTCTTGTTTTCTTCTGTACTTGAAGCAATACATTTGTGATCTGATGTGTTAAGTTCAACTTTGAATGTTTTGTTCTCCGCTAATGGTGCTTTCATTATTAGCCTCCCATCAGTTCTATATACCTTCATCTAATTTTTCTCCAACTTCATATTGAAGTCTTTTGCAAGTAATTGGCCTACACTTGTCAAGTTACTTGTCATAGAAGGTACATATAGTGCTTCAGTGATAGTAACTTTTTGACCATCCTTCCTAATAATCGAAATATCTCATTTACCGCCTAATTTGATGTGTCTGCCATCTGCAAACCGTATCACCTTTTCGACTGACTCATCTAACTTGGTAAACCAGTTTTTATTGTCAGTCGTTGTTGCATCCTGAATCCAGATACCACATGTTGTTTTTCTCAGTATTCGACTGAGTGTTCACCATCAATAACACATCATCTGAATCACTATCTCCAACTCATGCATATTGAGCTTCATCACTGTCTTTCGCCCTCACAGCTTTCTTCGACAGTCTTTAGCATAGTGACTAAAACCTTGAGAATTGTAACATTGCACCTCTTTCGTGTCAATTTTCTTCCCAGAATACTTGTTTTCCACACTTTTCTTGATCGAATCAGTATTTTTGCTTGACTTTTCATCACTAGCAAGATTCTTTCGCTGCTTCGACTTTTCCTTTTCAGCTTTCTTGCTGAATCTTTATTGTAATGCATGTTTAGTCACCTTCTCTTTTTCTGAGTTTCTCTGCTTCAACCTCATTTCATGAGCCTCCAATGAAGCTTGAAGTTCTTCCAACTTTATCTCAGATAGATTCTTGGCATCTTCAATTATCACCACGATGTAGTCAAAATCTGCAATTAAAGATCTCAACACCTTTTCTATCTTATGCAGATCTGTAACCGATTCACCACATGTCTTCATCTTGTTTGTTAGCGTTACAACTCTTGAGAAATATGCAGAGATTGATTCATCTTCTTTCATATGAAGCATCTCGTATTACTTCCTTAGTGTTTGCAACTTCACCTTCTTCAATTTCTCATCTCCACCATACAAGGTTTTTAGCTTTTCTCAAACTCCTTTTGTTGTTTCTTCTTCAATTATTTTTTCGAATGCATCAAAATCCACACACTGGTGAATCAAGAACAATGTTTTATCATCTTTCTTCCTCTAATCTTTGTGCGCAGTTCTCCGGGTTTTCGTCGCGGCTTCTAGTTCTGATACTCTATCATTCAAGATTTCAACAACATCTTGAAATCTGAAAATAACCTTCATCTACGCAACCCACCGTTGATAGTTTTCACCTTTGAAAACCGATAGATTCGTTGGAAACTGTGCTGATGTTATTGTTCTGTTTGCCATTAGATTCTCTCTGAATCGCAACCGAGCTCTGTTATATCAATTTGTTGGAACAAAGGGTTTTCAAGAAAGATGGTTTATGGAAAAGAAGAAGAAGAGAGAAGAGAGAAGAGAGAGAGAATTAAGAGTTTGTTATGTGAATTATTTCTCAATGTTTTATATTACAAACTCAACGGTCTTTCGTATAGGCAAACAATGTCCAGGTCCAATATAACAAAATGTTAAAGTTCAATACATAAATTTGACAGACTTCTATATTTGTTGTATTCGACTCTGTCGAATACAGCTCACAACCAATATAAAAGCTATTCAACATACACTATACTAATATTTTGACCGAATAAAAATTATATATCTAACACCAAAAACTTGAAACCGAACTTTCTAGTGTTCTTTATACTCCGGCGAATAGTTCATTGTTCATGTAAATCTTTATTGTCGGGACTCGTGAATTGCTTTTAGAAAACTAACCCATAAGTAAGTTATAAGCAAATTTTGGATAACCACTTTTGACATTAAGTGAAAGCATGAGGCACTCGTAGGTTAGATTTGATCCCTGTTATATAAAAAGTAAATTTTAATTAATTAATTTAGCTTATGATTAAGATGAGTGTTTGTAGATTTAGTATAAATATTAATTTTAAAGTAATTTTAAATCAAAGCAATTTTGGATTTTTTCCTCCTATTAAAATGATGTGAAAAAAAAGAGTTTTTTTTATCTATTTGGGTCTAGATCAAAATGAAATTTTATCTCAAACAAACAAACAGAATCAATTTTAATTTAAAGAAATCGAAAATTATTCTTCAACCATTGTCACGTTTATGCATTATGTACATGCCTTCAAAGTTTATTATGACTGTCAATTCAAGGTTGAAATTTATAATGAACTCATTATTTAAAAAAAATAGTTAAAATATTTTATATTTAAATATTATTTAATAATATATATACTAAATAAAATATTATTAAAGTAAGAGCATTTATTATTTAAGTGATTAAATAAAATATAAAGATTAATTAAATTTTTATTCATAAATTAATTAATTGAGTATAGATGATTCATTTCATAATAGTGAATACGTTAATTGGCCATCATTTTATATGTAGTTATGGTCTTTAATATATCATTCGAAAACAATAATTCTTTTTCCTTTTTTAAAGAGGATTTAAGAAAATATTAAGAGTATACTTTTGCGCTTAAGAAAATATTAGTTGAGAAAAATTCACAAGTGAACAAATATCAATAAAATGCTCATATACTTTTGCGCTTTAGATCAGTAGTGAAAGATTTACCGTCGTGGATACATGTGTCTTATAGTTTCATTTTTCATAATTTTGTAATTATATATAAGCTCGTTTTTTTTCTTTCTATTCCACACTTAAAATATAATTGATATCATGGAGCATGTTGGTATAATTAATTGTTATTGAATTAATTTTGATTTTATGGAAGAGCGGAGAGATGGAAGACTCACATTTGTAAGAGAATAGTTGATCGAAAGTGTGAGTAGTTAAGTCTTATATTGTTTACGAATAAGTGGAATGTAAAATTGTTGAAATATTAGATTATATTTGACTATATTTAATATTTAAATATATTTAATATTTAAATATATTTCAAGTTGTGTAAGTTCAAGCTTAATTATGATTGTATATAAATAGTTATAGTGTGTATTCTTATTTTGAACAATACAATTCAAGTGAATAATATAATTCTTATTTTCCCTTATTCTCTCTTTCTCTTCTCACTAAAAGTGTCTCATGCACTAACAAATTGGTATCCAGAGCTTTCGGTTATTGTTCTTGATCGAGTTTTCAAGAATCTCACGTCAAAGATCGTGTTTCCAGAACAAGTGAATCAACCGCTACGAAGATGATTAGTGATAAGGGAATTTTGAATTCTCTTCCAATGCTTGACGACAAAAATTATATCCGATAGAAAAAAAATATATGCAATTTTTGTTTGACTTCCATGAAACCCTAGAATTGGTTACCGGTGGCGTTCATGCATTGACTGTAGATGCAACGGTAGCACAGAAAACTGCCCGCAACAAAGTTAAGAAGAAATATTGCAAGGCTTCTTATTGCATTCAGATGGCGGTAGACGCTGTTAACTTCAACGGGATTTCTCATGCTAAAACGGCGAAGGAGGCATGGGATATTCAGGTGAAGTATTACGAAGGAGGTGAGAAAATCAAGGTTGTCAAGTTACAAACTTTATATCAATAATATGAGTTATTTTCGATGGGAGAAGACGAAAAAGTAGCATAATATGTGTCGAAGGTTCAGAAACTCGTCTATCTCATGAAGGGTTGTGGTGAAACCATAACTGATAAGATGATAGTTGAGAAGGTAATGAGAACGTTGACCTCTCACTTTGATCACGTTATCGTAGCTATTCAATATTCCAACACTCTTGAAATCCTAAAAGTGAAAGATTTGGTTGGTTCGTTGGAGGCGCATTGTTGTACCCCAATTTTTGCCCCTAAGATCCCTTCATCATACCATATTGTTTCAATCACAACAAGATCACATTAGGTTTTTTTTTGGTTTTTCTCCCTATCTTTAGCTTTGCTCTTTTGAGGAGTTACCAAGCACCTTGACTTGTTTTCTTTTGTGATCATGGATATTTTGCTTTGATTTTCTCTCTAATTAACAAAATACAATATTGATTTGTCTTACTTGTTAAAAATGTAGGTAAAGGCAATGAGGTTTAGCAAGTTGCTTCATGGGTTCATGAGTTTATTTCCATGCCCTAGTCAATAGCTTGAGAAATTCAAAGCTCACCATTGAAGTTGTTTTGAAAGAATTGGTATGGAAGTGGTTTTGGTGTCCATGAGTCCTCATCATCATCCTCAACAATTTCTATTCATAAAGGAAGTTGCCTTAAGAATGCAAAAGATTATAGGTCATTTCATGATTTTTGGCCAACTTCAACAAGTCATGACTTGCTAAATTTTTGGAGATTTTGAGTGGTTCAAATTGCAAAATGTCATTCAAGAGATTTACTTCATTCCATCTTTTTTGGTCAAGAGAAAATTCTAAGTGGAAGGCCATGTTTGGATGCAAAGGATTATAGGTCATTTTTAAAGAAGAATTTGAAATATTTCTAAGTATGGAAAGTCAACTCTTTTTCTTCAACTTTGACTCCATGTAACTTTCAGCACAAGCATCCATTTGATTCCATTCTTTTTCTATTTTAAAGCTGGTAACCTCATCTTTCCAAAGCATCAAGAATTATGCCCTAAGACCCCTTGAGGTGGAAATGCCATGGTTTTGAATTTGGTAGTTTGAAACTGAATTTTGCACAAAGTCAGAATTTTGAAATCTTTGTTTTGGCTTCTAATCACAAGAATTTCACGCGTTTTTGTTTCTAATCATGTTTAGCGACTTGCCAGAAGTGATTAGTATCATGAAACACACGATTTGGCTGAGTTTTGATCAAGTTTGAGTCACACTTTCTTCATGATGCAAACCCACACGAATTCCCTCCAAAACGCATCATTTTCTATTCCTTTTGATCCCATTTGCTTCCCTATAAATAGAGGGTCATCCCCCATTCAATTTCCCAAGCTTAGATAGCCAGAATCACCCTGTCAAACTTGTTTCACAACCCAGAATTCAGCAACTTCGAATTCTATTCTCAAGCCTTTTTCAATCCATTTTCCCCTCAATTCACCTTCCTTGATCTTCCCTGAAGCTAACCATATAATTACATTCAAGAATCGAGCCCTATATTGCACCATAGAAGTCCAGTTTCAGAGCTCTACAACTCAACTTTAATAGATAGATTCCTTCATCAATTCTTCAAAATTTGTTATCACTGTGATGCTCTCATTGCCCTGGTTCTAGTCACAACACTTACTTTCATCTAGAAACTCGTTTTGACCATGAATTTTCAAATCCCTTTTCAAAACTTTCTTTCCAAATTGCTTGAGCTACAGTTTATATGAATTTGGCGCGAGGGTGTGGTTGTCTTCGTCTTGAAGAGACGAAGCGAATGGCATAGGTCTGAGCTTCTGATTTTACAGTTTGAGAGACCTGCAATTCGTGATGGCTGCAGGTTGAAGATGACCAACGTGTCATCTTCTAACCAATGAAGACGCGCCATATGTATTTTTCAAATTCTGATTTTATTATTGATTATGTATATTATTCATTAAAGACCATGATATGCACAGCGTGCCAAATCCCTTGGATTTAATTACTAACGCATTTTGACTCTCATCCAATGGTCCACATCTTTTACTTTTATTTTCTTTTTCTGATTTTTATATTTTAATTATTTTAAATTTCAAAAAATCATAGAAAATTCATTTTTAATCCAAAAAATCTGAAAAATTTATGAAAAATATGTTTGATTATTTTCTTTCTGATTTTCATTTTTTCACAATTTAATTTTGTGTTTTGGTATTTTTTATAAATTTTACACTTATTTGATTTGTTTAAAATGTTTAAAAATACTTTTATACATTTTTAAATTCTGAAAAAATTATGGAATAATCCAATGATATTGTGACAAATATTGGTGATCTTATTTTAGTTTTGTTTCTGACTTTACTATTTTTTACCATTTTTTGTCTATTTTACCCATTTAATTTAATTTTAAAAATAGTTTCTGACTTTTGAAAATTCCCAAAATTTTTGTAAAATTACTTAGCCTCTTTTATGATTTTTCTATGGTCTTATTTTTCATTTCTTGATTAATTTGAATATAAATAATATTTTCCTCATTATTTTCCATTTTTTAAAACATTTTTAAACCTTTTAATGTATATATTAAATATGATATTATTTTGTGATTATTTTCTGGCTGTCTTGGGTTGATTTTTTTATCATGACTTTATTAACATCATTGGATCCATGGTGTTGAGTTTAACTCCACAAAAAATGAATGAATGATTTTAATAATAGTTTAATTAAATATTAATTCAAATGTGGTTTATCTTTTTACCCTAATTCCTCTTCATCTCATCCCCTTCTCATTGCACTAAGTGTTGTTGGAGCATGATCTCTATATCATGTCTCAAAACGAATGGTGTCAAGGTTGCTATTGACCGGCCTCAAAATAGGTGCGACTTCTATATAAGTCCACTTACGATTGCTTAACATAGCGCTAAACTTTATCTCGATTCGAATAAATGATCATTCGTGGCCCAAACTTATGATTGTAAGCCCAAGTATGTTAATTTGATCTCTTTGATCTAATAACTTTGAGATTCATTGTGTGGAGGCTTTGGTTCTACCAATCCTCTAATGGATCTACAACACTTTTAGTCAACGCGAATCACTTAAACATCGTTGATCATTAAATGGTACTTATGAAAATTCCAAATGGATGATATACTTGACAAAAAGCAAATGCAACTTGTTGTGTGGAGGCTTTGGTTCTACCAATCCTCTAATGAGTTCCAAATGCGAGTTTCAAGATGGTCATCCAACTAACCACTAATTATTGCCTTGTTTATTTTATGCCTTTATTCTTTTATGCTTTATGTACTATTTATTTTTTAGCATTTTTCATTTTCATGCCATTTTCATCTTTGCTCATTTGAGCATTTATCTTCTTGCCACTTTTACTTTGCTCAGTTGAGCTTTTCTTTTTTCTTTTCCTAAGATACTTAATAATCAACTTAAACGCTAAAAAATTTTTAATGGTACTTGGACTATTTGGTTGCTATCCTTGGCATTATGGAGCATGAGACTTTTTCTTGGACTTAGGATTAGAAACCTTAGCCAATCTTGGAGACCTTGTGATCTTATCTGATTATTTTGACTGGAGCTCTTGAGGTTTACCTCAAGACATTGGGTTTCTTGTTTGTTTTTGTGTGCAGGTTTTTGTGATTACATCCTTTGTTTGTAATATGGAATTCACCCGTATACAACCGTTACTCTGCCTAATTTTTTTGTGAAGACTTAATACACTTGAAGAGGTCTAGTATCTTTGCTTGCTTGGTTCCAATACAAAGAATGGGAATTCTATCTTGGCTCATAATATCAAGTTTTGGCTTCTTGTTGGTTAGATAGTTCTTATCTTTAGCTTTTATCTTATGCTTTAGGATAGTCTCTTCTTCTCCTCCCACCTTCTTTATTTTCAAAAATCTTCTCCCTCCTTTTGAAAACTCTTCTTGTTTTGAAACTTAAACCACTTTCATAATAAACTTAGATTTAGGTCCATGCATTTTCAAAATATTTTCATAAATAAACTTCAATCAATTTAATAATACCTTGATATTTTTTGTGAGAAGACTAAAAGTCAATTAATCTCATTTCAAACCATTTTGCCACTTTGGCTTTTATCTTTAAAAATTTTTCTTAAAAGATTAGACTCTTGTCAATCCTTGTAGTGATGTAAACAACTATACTTCTACAATATGTAGTGAAGTGAGATATTTTCCACTTGGATGTTGAGTGAGGCATTGTTGATTTTTAAATCCAAGTCATTATCCTCCACTTTGAGATAATACAAATTTTTCTTTCTCATGATTGTGGATAGTAAGTATGTTTTCCACGCGGACAATGACGATGATGTCTTATCTCTTAAAATCAACCAACACACTTGTGTTTCAAACTTTTAAAAGAGGAACTACGTGTACCCTGATCCCCTATTGCATGAAAGGTGGTACGTAGGAACTAAAGGTTCGCAACCGCGGCGGATGCAAAAATCATAAAAAATATATTTCTTTTCTCACCTCCACCATCCATTTTATATACAACACATTTTATATAGCGAAAATATACAGATTTTTTCAAAGAGGTTCCTGCAGAGTACCGTAGATGTTTATGGTGCTAATACCTTCCCTTTGCATAACCAACCCCCTTACCTTGAATCTTTCCCCCTCTTTTTGGGTTATTCGCTCTTTTCCCATTCCTTTGGAAACAATAAAGCGCGGTGGCGATTTTTATTTTTTGATTTGTACAAAGTCTAGTCAATCCAATGGCTTAGTCTTGAAACATTTCTACCGCTACACGCATGAGATGAGGATTGTCGATAGAAAAAGAGTTTAGGACTCGATACAGGCACTGAAGCTCAGTCGTGGAAAAGGAATCGTGGTTCTAAAAAGTTTAAAGGCAATGTTGACAAGACTCGGGGAAGGAAGTCTTGTTCGAACCCTCACAAGCATCAGGTCAAAGACAGAGCTTCTGCATCCTCGAAAAGAGGAGGAGGAAACTATCGAAAGGACAAAGAAGATGAAAAAGGTGTGCAATGCTATAACTGTGAAAAGTGGGGTCATGTAGCCAAGAATTGTACGTACAGAAAAGACAAGGAATCGACAGGAAATGACGAATGAGCGAACCTTGCACACCAAGATTTAGATGATTTTGAAAGTGATATTATGGTTATGGCTGCAGTTGTAGATAACCACGTCGAATCCAAGATCTAGTTCCTTGACTCATATTGCTTGAATCACATGACTGGTCAAAAGGAGTAGTTGGCATATTTTGATGAGTCAAAGAAGAGCAAGGTAAAACTTGTTGATAATAGTTCGTTGCAAGCAGAAGGTATTGGCAACATAGTCTTTCAAATGAGTAATGGAGGAAAAGCAATGATTAAATATGTGCCTTATGTACCTGGAATGAAGTGCAACTTGCTAAGTGTTGGACAACTAGTCGAAAAAGGTTTCTCAGTTGTCATGAAAGATGGAGTTTTAAAACTGTTCGACACCAAGAATAATTTGGTCTTAAAATCTCCTATGTCGAAGAACAGGACGTTTAAGACTATAATCAATTCGACTGAAGTACAATGTCTGAAAGTTGTTGTCGACCACAAGGATAGTTGTTTGTGGCATTTGAGATTTGGAAATTTTAACTTTCGATCACTCAATCAGTTGCTTACTCAAGATATGGTATATGGTATCCCAAGTCTTGAGATGCCCGACAAACTCTGTGAAGGTTGTTTAGTTGGAAAGTAATCCATAAATTCTTTTGTTTCAACTATGCCAATAAGATCATCATGCATACTCAAAGTGGTACATTCAGATGTATGTGGTCTATTCGAAGAACATACCATTGGTGGAATGAGATATTTTGGTTCATTTATCGATGAGTTCAGTCAAAATTTGTAGATCTATGTGATCAAGAGAAATGACGAAGTATTCGAAATATTTAAGAGATTTAAGATACTTGTCGAAAACCAGAGTGATAAGTGGATCGAAGTTCTGCGAACAGATGGAGGTGGAGAATACACATCCAAGATTTTTGAAGATTTCTGTGCAGAACATCATGTCGATCATTAGGCAACTGCTCCTTATATGCCTCAACATAATGAAATTGCAGAAAGAAGAAACAGAACCATATTAGATATGGCGAGATGCATACTGAAGCAAAAGAGTTTCCCAAAGTCCTTATGGGGTGAAGTATTTTCTAATGTAGTTTATATTTTGAACAGGTGCCCTATCAAGATATTGAAGAACAAGGTTCTTGAAAAAGTATGGAGTGGCAAACAACCATTAGTGGGTCATTTGAAGGTGTTTGGCTCTATGTGTTACAAGCATGTTCCTGATGCGAGAAGAAGGAAACTTAATGACAAGAGTGAACCTATGATTCTGGTAGGATATCATAAAACTCGTGCATACAAGCTATTCAATCCAATTAATGAGAAGATTGTGTTGAGTTGATACATTGTGACTGATGAAAAGTCTGCCTGGAATTAGAATTCTAATGATGCAATTAATAAACCATTGATGAGCTATAGTTTCTACGAAGAAACTGATGAAGTCAAAGTCGAAGAAATTGCTAATATTCCAATCAAAGTCGAAGCTGTTTCTGACATTCCAGAAACATTTGAAGTCGAAGAGGTTGTGGCTGAAATAAGCCAAAGACCTCAAAGAAATAGAGTTCTTCCAACAAGACTTCATGATTATGAAATGGTGGGTGATGATGAAGTCACACCAAATGGAGAATTAGTTCATTTTGCTTTACTTGCAGGTGCTGAACCAATCAACCATAACAAAGCTTTGAAGATTAAACAGTGGAAGTTAGATATGGTCGAAGAGTTACAAGCAATCGAAAGAAACAATACATGGGAGTTAGTCGAATTGGCAGCACACACAAAAGCTATTGAAGTGAAGTGGGTGTTCAAGTTGAAACACAATGATGATGGGCCGACAGCAAGACATAAAGCAAGATTAGTAGCTCGAGGGTTTCTTCAACGAGAATGACTCAACTACTCTAAATCATTTTCTCCAGTAGCAATATTGGATACTGTTTGACTAGTGGTAGCATTGGCATGCAACTAAGGTTGGTCGATATTTCATTTAGATGTGAAATCAGAATTTCTAAATGGTTCTTTAGACGAAGAGGTTTATGTCACACAACCGCCAGAGTTTGTGATTCAGAAGGAAGCGAGTAAAGTATATAAGTTGCACAAAGCGCTATATAGCCTCAAGCAGGCACCTAAGACATGAAACAAGAAGATCGACTCATACTTAGTCGAATTAGGATTTGTCAGATACAAATCAGAGTATGTGTTCATGTTCAGGTTGTAGGACAATATGTAACAATCATTTGCTTGTATGTCAATGACTTGCTAGTAATTGGAAATAGTTGGAGAACTTGTCGAAGTTCAAAAATCTGATGATGAGAGAATTTGAAATGTCAGATCTGTGAAAATTGTCTTATTTCCTAGGTATGGAATTTCAAATGTCGAAGCAATGTATGGTGCTACATCAAAGGAGGTATGTCAAAGAGATACTCAAGATATTCAGAAAGGGTGATTCAAATTCTGCGTCCTCAACTGTCGAACCAAATGTGAAGTTGGAGAAGAATGGAGAGGAAGACAAAGTCGACGTAACTTTGTTCAAACAAATCATGAGATCTCTGAGGTATGTGTGCAACAATTGACCTGATATAGTATTTGCAGTCAGATTAGTGAGCAGATTCATGGGTAAACCAAGACTATCGCACATGAAGGTTGCAAGAAGAATTCTAAGATACTTAAAAGAATCGATAGACTATGGAAATGTATTTCGACGAGATTCTGAAGGCAAAGAAGCAACAATTACTTATTTTTCAGATGTTGGTTGGTGTGGAGATAAGGAAGATCGAAGAAGCATAACTGAATATTTTTTCAAATATTTGGTGTCACAATCTCACTGTGTTCGAAGAAGCAACCGGTGATGGTATTGTCATCGTGTGAAGCTGAATATATAGCAGGATCTTATGTTGCATGTAAAGCAATTTGGATCAGATTTGTACTTGAAGAAATGGAGGTCGAAGTGAATAAACCTCTAGTGTTACAAATCGACAACAAGTCAGCCATAAATCTAGCGAAGAATCAAATTCTGCATGGAAGAAGTAAACATATCGAAGCTAGGTTTCACTTCTTGAGAAAAAAGGTAAATCGAGGTGAACTTGAAGTTAAGCATTGCTCAAGTGAAGCACAGTTGGCCAATATTTTCACCAAAGGATTGAAGATCGACAGATTCCTGAATTTGAGAAAGAAATTAGGAATAGTTCAGATCGACTATGATTAGCGTAGGTCCGACAACTTGGATTATGATGGGTATGTTGAAATATTAAATTTGATTAGATTTAATATTTAAATATAATCCGAGTTGTGTAAGCCCAAGCTCAAACCCAATTACGGTTTATAGCCATGGTGTGTATCCTTATTTTGAACAATACAATTCAAGTGAATAATATAATCCTTATTTTCTTTATTATTCTCTCTTTCTCTCTTCACCAAAAGTGTCTCACGCACTAACAAAAATTTATTAAAGAGAAGAATCAAATATATGGGGCCTTAAAAATTTTGTTGGAAATGTGATGGCATTCTCTCTTATCCTCTATTATGATTCTAAAATATTGGTCTTGTTATCGCTCTCGCTAAATGATGGCAAAAAAAATTGTACTCGTAAGTATTCACGGATAAAATTCGTCATAAATACGAGTTTGATGGTTAATTCACAGATACAGATTTGACGATACTCGTATTTGTGGGTATACATATCTGTTAATAATTATTAAAATTACTTAAATATTAATATATTGAATTAAAAATTATTACTATATTATTAGTATTAGTATTAGTATTTAGTTAAATATAAATTATTATTATTATTATTATTATTATTATTATTATTACTATTATTATTATTATCATTATTATTATTATTATTATTATTATTATTAGAATATAAATTATTATTATTATTATTATTATTATTATTATTATAATATAAATTATTGTTATTATTATTATTATTATATAAATTATTATTATTATTATTATTATTATTATCATTATTATATAAATTATTTATTATATAAATTATTATTATTATATTAACTATTATTATTATTATTATATTAATTATTATTAATACTATTATTATATAAATTATTATTATTATTATATAAATTATTATTATTATTTATTTATTTACTATTATTATTATTATTGTTATATAAATTATTATTATTATTATTACAATGTTCTACAAAGATGTATATGACCAAAAGTTAAGTAGCGTCTTGTAGTGTTCTTCTTCATCTTCTTGTTAAGCAAGTTACGAGCAACAACTCCTTGCTTCTTCTGAGATCTACCATGATATATGTGATTAGAAGTTGAATAACATCTTGTAGTTTTCTTCTTCTTGAGCAAGCTACAAGCAACAAATCCTTACTTCTTCTGTTTCAATCAAGATGTATATGATGATAGTTGTATGACATCTTAATAAAATCTTTTTTCTTTCTTTTCTATCTTCTTTAGTGGTCTTCAAAATGTGTAGCATTTCAGCTTTAACTTCTTCAGAACACTTGGTCTTCATCTCAGAACCTGGTTTCTATCAGCACTTGATGAAGAATCAAAGTCTTGATTTTGAGCATGATTAAATAATGCCATGCATCATGTATCAGCGCTTATGTTCTATGATTCTAATATCACAACCAAAACATTATACTTCTCAAGTATCGGCGTTTGATCTGATATATTCCAATGTATCAAACATTCAGACAGACAGTTCACAACTTCTGAATATAGTGTACGTTGCAGAAGCACACGTATCAGAGCACAGCTTCTGAGTTGCATCTATGTATGAGAGCATACATCAGAATGTTGACTTGTCTTCCTTTCAGGATAGCACAACTTCTGAAGCTTTAAGTCTGAAATTCATACTTTCAGAAAGTCCACAGGTTCTGAATACTATGATATTAAGCAAGATTACTTACTTTTAGTAAGTTTATAACTTCCGAATTGTGTTTGGTACATCTGTTTAAATATTCATATATTCACAAAGTGTACAACTTCTTAGATATGAGATCAGATTTGATTTCATCCATAAGGTTTTCAACCTTAGCAGCAAGATCTTCATCTTCAACCTATCTTAAGAATACTTGGTGAACTTGTTCAAAGTTCCCATATTGAAACATCAAACAAACAGTTAATAGCAACAACATTATACATGTTTGAGTTTAATGTACCGAGCATACACATTATCAAAATATCATTTTACTTTCTCCCTGTAATACGATGAGAGAACTGACTTTTGGTTTTGCATTTTATCGCAAATGTTGCGGATAACAAGAGTCGCCAACGAATTTTCTTTTATCCAATAAAGAAAAGGGTGGAAAGAACAAGAAAGACCTTTGAGAATTTTCTGAGTAAGGGGGGTAGGTTATGAAAAGGGAATGTGTTAGCACCCTTTTCATATGTAGTTATCTACAGGCTCTTAACTGCTAGCTCACTTTTCAAAATGCTTTGTGAATGTGTATGTTTTGAAAATATTTTGAAAAATGCCTAAGTGCGGAAACTTTGTAATGATTCTCGTATCGTTGAGAATGCATACAAAGCGTTTGTTTTGAAAATATTTCAGAAGAGAAGTGTATTGTGTGAAAAATGTTTTGAAATGTTCACGAGCAAGCGATTAAGAACTATCTATCTACTCAAAAGTCTTTTGTTATTTTCCTCTTACTTTAGATAGTGTTATCCTACCATTAGTTAATAGGAAGCCCTATCGTTGGATGTTTGAAGGAAAGACGCGGGTCATCATACAGTCATAAAGGAAACATATAAAGATACCTTTAGCAATTCGAAGGGACTATCATCATGTATTCGTAGGCAACATCGAGGGACAAGATCATTTACTGAAGGCAGCATCGAAGGGTCATCGAGGGACTATGATCTTTATGATGATTTTTAACTGAGGGTCTTTGCTAATGGTATCCCTACGTTCGAGGGACATGATTGTTTCATCCGAAGGCAACAAGTGGAGTCACCTTAGAGGTGCGTGTGTGAATTGTGTTTTGATTCAGTTGTTTTATCTTATATTTAAGGTTTTCTAGCGTTTGATTTTAAATCTTGCTATACATGCCTAGTTACTATACAGTTTTATATATATATATATATATATATATATATATATATATATATATATATATATATATATATATATATATATATATATATATATATATATATATATATATATATATATATATATATATATATATATATATATATATATATATATATATATATATATATATATATATATATATATATATATATATATATATATATACAAACATACATACATGCGGAAAGTAAAAATGAGGGAAAATAAACCCAGGCTATTACATCCCATGAGCAGTTATATAATAAAGAAAAATGCGGAAAAGTAAACTAAGCTATTACAAAATCAACCGTGCGATCTATACATTTGTTTTCTAGAATTTAAATAGAAAAAAGAAAAGAAATTAGAAGAAGGTATTTAAAACCTAAAGAAAATTTCTAAGTGTTAGAAAAATATTTTTTGATGTTTTTATTTATGAAGAATAATTAAAGTGATAATAAAATAATTAAAATCTAATTATTTCTACTTTTTCCTTTTTTAAATAAAAAAAACTAATATCTAATTATTTTTAAATAAAATTAGTTTTTTTTTTGTATTTTTAATTAAATAAAATAAATGGATAAAAGTAAAAGAAAAATTAAATACAAAGAATATTAAAAAAAAAAACAATATTGGGCCTAGTATGAAGAAAAATGGAGGGTGCTGAAAGGAAAGAGGTCTAGGCCCAAGATGCCAACGTGGGATACGGTGTGAGTGGCTCCAAGAGATTCACCGTACATTTACAGATCTGGGTCGTTAGATCAGACCTATACAGATCTGGTGGTGAGGCGTGGCCTTATTCCTGCATTGAAACACACATACTATGGGTCAAAATTATTCTAAATATCAATATAAACATGTATGAGTGCACTACATCAATTAATAAAGCATGAATCGGGAGTTTGAAATTTAAGAAAATTACCAACACCGTGATGATTGGTGGCACGATTCTGAGATGTCTTTCACTTGATGAACGTTTAAAAAAAGTCCATGGGACCTTCAGGATGGTAATGGGACACTTGGTTTGGCTTGAGAGTGGTTGGATCGTGTGATATAATATTGCACTTTTCTTGAGAATTTTGTGAATTTTAGAGGTGTATTTGAGGCAATATTTCTGTGTCCATTGCATTTGGTCTTGTTATGCTTATATAGAGGAAGGAGTAGGGTGAACAAATATGGCAAGAAGACAATGCAATCATGGCATGAATTATTTCTAAAAACCAATTGAAAACTTTCCCAAAAAAATGAAGATATGCTTCCATATAGGTCTCTCATGGTTTTGATATGTTTGGCATGTGTTCTTGGGCCTCCATGTGATTGAAATCAACAGCCCATGCGCCTTGGCCCAATGCTTTTACATTTTATTTGATTTATTTGCATTTAAATGAATAAAAATTCAAATAAAATAAATATAAATCATAAAAAATATGTGAATGGATTTATAGATCCTTTAACACATTCAGAACATGTTTAAACATCAAAAGTTAGGCTCACTAGTTCAAAATTTCAACTTTGCTCACTTTGCATTTCATGCATTTTACCAAAAATTTCCAACTTGCAATGGTCATAACTCTCTCAATTTTCATCTTTTAAAGGTGATCTTTGACTTTTCGGAAAGCTAGAGATTCCCTCTTCCATTTCTCTTTTTATCATTTCTACATTTGAAGAATTTATCTTGATGTAAGTTGCCTTGACAAAAAGTGTCTTTTTGTTGACTTTTGAAATGACCTATAATGTATGGGCTCATATCTCTCAAGTGAAGAACTTTTTGGACTTGAGAGTACAAATTCAAAGTTGTAGAGAATTGAATTTATTTCAAAATAGGATTTGGTTGGGGAAAAGTTGATGAATCATGTGAAAGTTATGCTTGGTCAAAGTTCAGTTGACTTCTCCTAAGGAAACCCTAATTTGGCAACTTTTGAATTTTGATTATTTGGGGGCTTTCCTTGAGGAATCATGATCAACCCTTGATAAAATAATGAATATCACTTCAAAATGTTGATGTTGACCAAAAAATTGAAGTTTAATTGTATGTTGACCAAGTTGACTTTTTTACCCAATACATATGATTTTCAATCATCCGAGCTATTGACTGAGCAAACTTGTGATGCAACACTTGAAACTTGACATGAACATTGTTGAAGACCTATGGATAACCATGAAAACCATTTGAGACCTTTGAAACCCACACTTCCTTAAAAAACACAAAACCCTAGTTATGGACCCATTGCTTAAGAGGAGGTTTGACTGGTCAACCCTTGAGTATCCTTGAGCATTTGAGAACCTTAGAAGAATGTTTTGAAGAAAATGGGATGGAAAATTTTGGGGTACAACAATTGCCCTGTTCAATCTTCTTAAACCTAAAAAGTTAGATTGACATGTCCACCATTCGTGACTTGAAGGTAGGAGATGATTGAACATTTAAGTGCCCAGAAATTTGCACTCGCATATGCACCAAGTAACACTGTTGGTTTATTACACCAGAAATGGGCTTAAAGATGTCATTTGGAGAGGTGATGGAGAGTCCTCAAAGATGGGCTTATAGATGTCATCCAAGATAACTGTTGATAAGAAAATCAGACTAAGTCTACGCCCGACTTTGTGCAAAAGAATAATCAGAATAAATCTACGCTCGATTGTATCTGAGCTAGAAGATGTCTACACCCGACTTCGACTAGTAGAGGTACCAGAAAGAGTCTATGCCTGACTTTTAAAAAAGAGCATCAAAAAGAAATCTACACCTGATTTCATCCAAACTAGAAGATGTCTATGCCTGACTTCAACTAGGAAAGGTACTGGAAAGAGTATATGCTTGACTTTTCCAAAAAGAGTAACAGAAAGAAATATATGCTTAATCTCATCCAAACTGGAAGATGTCTACACCTGACTTCAACTAGAAAAGGTACTGGAAATAGTCTACGCTTGAATTTTCCAAAAAGAGTAGCAGAAAGAAATCTACGCCCGATTTCATCCGAACTAGAACATGTCTACGCCCGACTTCAACTAGAAAAGGTATCAGAAAGAGTCTACGCTTGACTTTTCCAAAGAGAGTATTAGAAAGAAATCTACACCTGATTTCGTCCAAACTAGAATATATCTACGCCCGACTTCAACTAGAAAAGGTACCGGAAAGAGTCTATGATTGAATTTTCCAAAAAGAGTATCAGAAAGAAATCTACGCTCGATTTCATCCGAACTTAGAAGGTGTCTACACCTGACTTCAACTAGAAAAGGTACCGGAAAGAGTCTACGCTTGACTTTTCCAAAAAAAGTATCAGAAAGGAATATACGCCCAATTTCATCTGAACTAGAAGATGTCTACGCCCGACTTCAACTAGAAAAGGTACCTGAAAGAGTCTATGCTTGACTTTTCCAAAAAGAGTATCAGAAAGAAATCTACGCCTGATTTCATCTGAACTAGAAGATGTTTACGGTCGACTTCAACTAGAAAAGGTACCGGAAAAAGTCTACGCTTGACTTTTCTAAAGAGAGTATCGGAAAGAAATTTGCGCTTGATTTCATCTGAACTAGAAGATGTCTATGCCGGACTTCAACTAGGAGAGGCACCGAAAAGAGTCTTCGCCTGACTTTTCTAAAAAGAGAATCATAAAGAAATCTACGCCTGATTTCTTCCGAACTAGAAGATGTCTACGCCCAATTTCAACTAGGAGAGGTACCGGAAAGAGTCTACACTTGACTTTTCCAAAAAAAGTATCAGAAATAAATTTATGCCTGATTTCATCCGAACTAGAAGATGTCTACGCCCAACTTCAACTAGAAAAAGTACTGAAAAGAGTCTACACTTGACTTTTCCAAAGAGAGCATCAGAAATAAATCTATGCCTGATTACATCCCAAGTAGAAGATGTCTACGCATGACTTCAACTAGGAGAGTGTAATACTATGGGAGAACTAATTTGGGTGTTTTGTGTTTGATCGCAATTGTTGCGGATAGCAAGAGTCGCCACCGATTTTTCTTTTATCCAATAAAGGAAAGGGTGAAAAGAACAGGAAAGACCTTTTGAGAATTTTTTTGAGATCGGGGGGTAGGTTATGAAAAGGGAAAGTGTTAGCACCCTTTTCATCTGTGGTTATCTACGAGCTCTTAATTGTTAGCTCACTTTGAAATGCTTTGTAAATGTGCTTGTGATTGTTTGAAAGTATTTTTGAAAAGTGCCTTCGTTTAGGAGAACTTTGTAATGATTCCCGTCTCTATAAGAATTTATACAAAGTGTTGAATTTTGAAAATATTTCATGAAAGTGTTGGTGTATTTTGAAATGTTTGTGAGCAAGCAACTACGAGCGTCCTACCTACTCAAAAGAAAGTCTTTGTTCTTTTCCTCCTCCTTTAGACAATGTTATCTTACCATTACTTAGTAAGAAACTTTATCATTGGATGTGAAGGGACATGCGTGGGTCATCGTACAATTATAGAAGGCAACATTGTAGGATACCTTAGCAATTTGTTGTGAGGCACTAAGATCGTTTATCGAAGGCAACATCGAAGGGTCATCGAGGGACTACGATCTTGTAATCAAGGGTCTTTGCTAAAGTATCACACGTTCGAGGTACATGACTGTTTTAAATCTGAGGCAACAAGTTTGGGTTAGCCCTAGAGGTGTAAGTATGCAAAGTGTTTTGGTTTTCATGCATTTATCTTGAATTAGGTTTATCTATTTTGCTTGATTTTAAGTATTGCCATACAAACCCTAATTACTAACGAGAATATGGAAAGCGATAAATTGCAGAATTTAAATGTCCTACGCTATTACATCACTTTAGGGGATAGGGGTACAAGTTTACAAATGGGGATGACAAATAAAGTAAACTCTAAATTATCTATTACAAGGCTTTGACAATTACACAATTGTAGTGTGAAATGATAAAATGTACAAAAAATGCAAAGATAAAGAAAAGAGAAAAGAAAATTGTTTTTTGTTGTTTTTATGAAAAGGTTTTAGTTAATCTAATTAATTGGAAAAGAAGTTAATCAATTAAATTCCTAAGATCTAAGTTAATTTAATTAAAAGAGAAAACTAAAATAAATTTTAAAAAAACCTAGGTCTAAATTAGTTTTAATTAATAAAAAAATTAATTTGTTAAGAAAATATTTTTAGGTCTTTTGTTTAAAGGAAATAAAATGAAGTGAAAATAAAATAATAATTTTTATTTTAAGTATTTTAGTAAAATATATTTTTTTGTATAAAAATAATAATAAATGAAAACAAAACAAAACAAAATAAAATTAAAAAATAAGATATGAGGTCAGGGGGTTTGATAATAAAATGGGTGGTTAGAAAGTAAAAGAGTTTGATGTTAGGCCCAAACAGATTTTTTATTTAAAATCAGAAAAGCATCAAAAAAATAAAAAAAAGAAAGATGGGCCTGCGTGTTTTCAGTAAGAGAGGGGGTGAGAGTTAGAAAAATATTGTGGCCCAATGTTGGAAGGCCCAAGCGCTAGATAACAAAAAAAACAAGGAAAAATGTTAGGAAAAATAACAAAATGTGGCGTTGGGGATCGAACCCAGGTCACAAAGGTCATAGGCGTGCGCTTTAACCACTAGGGTGGTGATACATCCGTTAACTTATGCACAACCAACGTATTATATTACAAACTTCTTCTTGAATGCACTTCATCCCTAACCTCGCGCCAGTAACCAAGACAACAATTTTGAATTTTGTAACTTGCTCATTTCTCAACCATTTCAGAAATTGTAAACATCAGACTTGTTAGAAATTTCACCATGATTTCAAATATGTAAATAACTTAAACTATGGATCAAAGATGAACACGAATTTCTGTTGGTACCAAATTTAACCAAAATTTTTTTTGTAAGTTTAACTTCAAAATTCTCTATGCTCAGGTAACATAAATGAAATCTAAAGGCATGGTTAGATTCAGGGATATGATGTCTACATTTTATCTTTTAAAATCAAATCCAAATGATACTTGTATGGAGAGTTAGAAATTTAGAAAAATCACTTTGTAGATAGAGATCGTGTTTTGAGTTTGAGCACACTTCAAGGTGTTGTAATGATTAGGTTAGCTTTACTGAACCTCCAGGAAGCTATTTCAATAGTTACTTTGAGCTGAGAGTGGCTGAATCGTGCTAGAGAAGTCAATGTGCAGGTGACTGATTTTGGTTATAGAGGATAATGAAGGAGGTGTTACAGTTCCAAAACAGGGATGGAGATGAGTTATATTTGATGTAAGGAAGCTTTAGGATTGATTTGGAGAAGAAACACATGAGTGGATAATGAGATGGAAGTTTTTGGGAAGAAAATGATAAGTTATGGAAGTTTGAATGCAATTCTGGTTTGAGAGTGTTTGAGGGAGTTTTTAGGCTTGCAAATTCGTGTCCTTGGCTTGTAAACAATGTCTAAATTTATAGGAAAAGGTTTAAGGACTTGAGATGGTCAGAAAACAAAAATCACATGTTATGGATTTTTAACTTGTTTTTTAGGCAAGCTGGAAGAATATGGTTTCAAGGTGAAGTAAAATGCCCTCTAGGGTGGCTAGACACTTTAAACATGTTTCTTCTGATTGTTTATGTTGAGTGTGATCAGAAAAACCAAGTTAGAGGCTCAAGAATTTGACTTTGTAATTAAAGTGAACTTTTCCAAAATGGAAGTGTGACCTGTCTTCCCTAAATGGCAAGTCAACTTGGACAAAGCTTGAATCACTTGGACAATTGATCAATCAGTTGTATAAACATTAAATTAAGGAGTGATTTCCAAGTTAGAAGCCCGCAAAGCAAGATTTATGCAGCATGGTTAGAGATTTGGTCAAGTGTTCATCATTAAAATGACTTGTAATTCAAGAATAGATGCTCAACTTCTTGTCTTCGATTCTCTTAGCTTAAGCACGACCTCTTCAAGTTCTTGGACATTTTGGAAAGCTTGAAACATTATCTACAACCATCATGTTGACCATTCTGGCTAAGTCATCTTGGATCTAGGTGAAAATTGGCCAAGAAGTTAGGTCAAAAATCTGCCTAAACTTGTCAAAACATTTCACCAAGTGTTTTATGAAAAATGTCATGACTTCATGGGTTTATATCTTCAAATCTAAGCATTTTTTGGATATCAACCCTCTAATACAAAGTTGTATAATTCATCAAGATCTACAACTTTCGTGTTGAAAGTGTTCTTTGAATCATCTTGCATCTTGGTGAGAAAGGGCCATGAAGTAATGAATTTATCAAGTATAAAATGTACTTAGAAAATTTTCTAAGTCTTGAAAACTTTGACTTTTGTAGACTTTCTTGATTTTCTTGATTCTTGTTGACCGAGTTTGATATTTTTGAGTATCTTGATGAATCTTGATCTTTGAAACTCAATGTTGACCAAAAAGTCAAAGTTTGACTTTTTGTGTAACAATTGACTTTTCATTAGTTAATTAAATTTCAACTATCGGTTCATTGATCTTGAAAAATGATTTGAGCCATGAAGTTAGGTCAATATGTGTTTGAGACCTTAAGATTGTGCTTCAAGTCATTAGATCTTGTATTAGGTCAAAAGTCAAAAATCAATCATTCTCAGTCAAAACCCTAATTTTGACAATTTTGCCCCTTTGATGATTTGAACACTTTTCTTGAGGAATTGTAATCCAAGATTGATCAATTGATGAATATGACTTCAAAAGTTTATATTAGCCAAAAAATCTTGAAGTTTGACTGTAAGTTGACCACAATTGATTTTTTATCCAATACAATTGATTTTTAGTCATCTGATCAATTGACTGAGCAAAATTATGGTCTAAGACTTGAAACTTGGCACGAGTATTCTTGGAGGTCTATAATGAACTATGAAAGTCATTTGCGGAATTATAAGTCCAATTGTCCTTGTGGAAATCAAAACCCTAATTTGGGGTCCTAGTGTTTAAAAGGTGATTTGACCTAGTCAACATTTATGCAAACTTGAGCTATTGAAGATATTTGTGAGAAATGTCTTGGGAAAAGAGAGGGTAAATTTTGGGATACAACAGAGAGGTACCAGAAAGAGTCTACGTCTGACTTTTCCAAAAAGAGCATCAGAAAGAAATCTACGCCTGATTTCATCCGAACTAGAAGATGTTTATGCCCGACTTCAACTAGGAGAGGTACCGGAAAGAGTCTACGCTTGACTTTTCCAAAAAGAGCATCAGAAAGAAATCTACGATTGATTTCATCCAAACTAGAAGATGTCTACGCCCGACTTCAACTAGGAGAGGTACCGGAAAGAGTCTATGCCTGACTTTTCCAAAAAGAGCATTAGAAAGAAATCTATGCCTGATTTCACCCGAACTAGAAGATGTCTATGCCTGACTTCAACTAGGAGAGGTACCGGAAAGAGCCTATGCCCGACTTTTCCAAAAAGAGCATCAGAAAGAAATCTACGCTTGATTTCATCCGAACTAGAAGATGTCTACGCCCGACTTCAACTAGAAGAGGTACCAGAAAGAGTTTACGCCTGAATTTTCCAAAAGAGTATCAGAAAAAATCTATGCTTGATTTCATCTTAGTGATATGCTGGAGTGAGCCAGTGTCAAGTCTCACCAAGAAATGTATTAGAAGGAAACCGTGTAAGGCTGCTTCAGGATGAGCCTATGTTAAACTGCATTTAGAAATATATTTAGAAGGAGCCTGGGTAGGGCTGCTTCAGGATGAACCCGTGTGAAGCTGCACTTGGAAGTTTTTAAAAGTAACCTGTGTAAAGCTTATTTAGGATGAGCATGTGTTAAACTTTATCTGGAAATGTATGAGAAGGAGCCTGGGTGGGGCTGCTTCAGGATGTGCCCGTGTGAAGCTGCATCTGGAAGTTTTTAGAAGTAACCCGTGTAAAGCTGCTTCAGGATGAGCCCTTGTTAAACTTCATCTAGAAATATATTAGAAGGAGCCTGGGCAGGGCTGCTTCAGGATGAGCCCATGTGAAGCTGCATCTGTAAATATATGAGAAGGAGCATGGGCAAGGCTGTTTAAGGATGAGCCCGTGTGAAGCTTCATCTGGAAATTTTTAGAAGTAACCCGTGTAAGATTTCTTCGTCCTGTTTCAGGATTTCACACCGTCTGGTCATATAGATAGTTGCCCCGTCCTATTTCAGGAATTAATCTGTGACTTGTTTGAAAGTTGCTGATGATATTCGTCTGCTTGCAAACTTTACCTAAAAATACAAAATTAGCTTTATGCAATGGCATGATGTATATAATGCATTGCATGATGATGCTCTCAAAATAAATGAGAACGTTATATGCGTTCCGTATGAATATGCTATGATATATGATGTATGTGAGATGTCTTTGAAGTGTATTGGTAGATTCGTATAATATTTTTGATCAGGAAAATAAATCTTTGATTGTTGCTGGAGATTTCGAATATGAATCTTCGATCTGCTAGGGATTCTTGCTTGTTTTTTGAGGAAACTCCGCTGGGGAATGTTGATTTCTTCTTGGGGAGAAGAGATCGAGAACATTTGTCGTTCGTTTCTCTACTAGGGAATTAAATTCTTATATACCCTGACTGGGGATAAAAGAGATGGATAACCTTTCAAGATGTTGTCTGTCAGAGTTTTTGATATGGATGCTGACTCGTCTGGGAGAATAAGGTTGAATGATATTTGGTCCGGTTTCAGATTTTGTAACAACTCTCTGGGGATAGTAGCCTGGAATTTCCTTTGCTGGAGAGAGGAGTTTTGTTGGTGATTTGCAGAAGCTAAAGGAATAGACTCGGGCTGGAGAGGTTGAATTCTGTTGGGGAAATAAACCCTGATGTAGAAACACTTTGCTGAGGAATACTTTTGCTGAGGAGATGAGTCCTGCTGGAGGAGAGAATTCTGCGGGGAATTTTATAGTGTTGGAGAAATAAACTCATATGGTGAAGAGAATTCCTATAAATTATGCTGACAACCTGATCTCTGATGAGGGTTGGGACTCCGTAAGTTGGCGACATTGTCGGGGAGACGATCACACTCATTTATCCGTTAGTGGGATCTACTGGTGAGTACGATTATGTTAACAGCTGGAAGATGCCCTAATTTCTGTCGTGAAGGCATATTAGACTTGCGGAGAATGTATCTCTTGTTGAAGATGAGCTTGTACAGATAGCTCAGTAGGGATAATTCTGTGGAAACTGCTATGTGGTGATTTATGGATGACTTGAACATTATCTCAACTTCTAGAGCCCTCGATAAATGCTAATCAAGGTGACGAGTCTTCTATTGATAGACAATAGTTAACGGGACATAGTCATACACTTTAATTCCTAACTTTTGTCTGGACCGTCTTTTCAGATTTTCAGTCCAACAGGATACCCTTTTTTTCCCAAGCCGTCTTTTCAGGTTTTCGTCTTGCTGGCTGTACAATTTTATTTATATATCCCTAATTTTTTCCTGAACTCTTTGGTTCGCCGGGATGCCCTTATTTTTTCCTAGTCCAGTCAACCTAGCGGGTCTTTTTTTCACGCGTAGTATTTTCCGACTATGTCCATGTTCACATGGTGCAAAGAATTGTCATTGTCTATAGTACTAAGTGTTGCAGCACTGCTAGAAAATGTTTGTTTGATCGTACGTGACCCTTTGTTGGAATTCATGTTTAATGCCCCAAGTGATTCAGATGGAGATCTGCCCCTGGCTATTCAGCACTTTTGAGAGATTCTTTAAATCTTGACTCGACTGCCACAAATGAGTTGGATAATAACATGTCACGCCCCTTGATTATGGAAGGCTTTTTATTGGAAGTGTCTTTCCATTTGAAGTGATTTTGTTTATTGAGAGGATTTCTGTTCATTGAATATTCGTCGTGTGAATTTCTCTACTGTCGAACAATTAATTATATGCAAACAGTGGTATTAAAAATGCAAAGCTTATGTCTGTCTTGAAGTTTTAAAAATGCATTTTAGTAAATAAGCATAATTTTGTAAGAATATGAATTCAACTCAGGATTTATAGTAAGTCTTACAAAAGTCAGGATACTTTTTGTAACAATATGCTTTTGAACTAACATATGCTTCAGTTAGGACTTTTAAGGGTTGTAACGTGGCCTGGTTCACGGTTTAAGAAACAAAGGATAAAGGCTCAAACTTTATTTGTACCCAACTTGTTCTCCGTGATGTTCTTCATCCCTATACTTAGTTAACTGTGCGTTTAGATTCCAATTGAGTCTGGATTGACATTTTGGTGATGGTTCGAATACTGGAAGTTTGTTTTAGAAGGCAGTCATTTTTTGTAACATTTTTCTGTTTACGAGTATTTGTAGCGACCTCTTTTTGATTTTATTATCCCTACCTTTTTCCTAAATTGTTTCTTCTGTGATTACATTCAGCGGGATGCCCCAGTTTTTTCTTAAGTCTCCTTCATAGGTTTTGACTTAGTGGGCTTTTCTTTTGAGAGATAATGATTGTCTGTTTTACGGAGAACCATCACCATATTTTGATTTAAAAGGATGTCTCTGATACTATTCACTGTGTATGAAGTAAAAGCTTGTGATAGCATGTGCATTTGAATAAACTGAGAAACTACCCTTCCCCAGGTTATGATTAAAGGTTTCAATTTGTGTGAAAAGAAAACTCCTACTTCTTAGGCTCAAAGGGGTTGACTAGGGATTATCTTCCTTATAACTCCACTGTTTAGGATTTGAAACAACGCTTGTACATCGTCAGCAAGGTCTGTTCAAAAGCATATTGTAAAGATTATGGTATTGTTTTTGTCATCCTCCCTCTAAAGGCTTATATATTTTTATTGAGAGTTGAATATCACAAAAAGGAAGTAAAAGCGTAGTTTAATTATAGTGAAAACAAATGGATTAATTCAAGACAAACATATGCAATAGATTAATGGGGACAACCAAAGTCTGACAGAAAGATACGTGTTTGAACAAACAAAGAAATTACAAATGAAAATTGGAATGAATAAAAAGCTTCTCCGCCTGAATTTGTCACTTCAGATGGTGTGCCTTTGATGGACGATAGAAAAACTCAATCTGACCATCTTGTGTGAATTCCAATATTCCTTCATCGATCAAGTCTTCAATCATATATTTCAACATCCAACAGCTATTAGTGTCATGCCCCAGACTGTTGGAGTGATATGCACACCTTGCATCAGGATTGTAGCTAGGAGCAGAAGTATTGGGATTCTGAGGAGGATCCTTCAATGTGACTAAATTCATCTTCAACATGTGTTGAAAAGATTGCGACATCGGCATGTTGAGTTTGGTATATTGTCTTTTGGATGTATCATTTTTACACTGACTACCCTGTTGTTGGTGGTGAGGTTGTTGTTGGGCTTGTGATGTAGTAGCAATTCGAAAAGGCCTACTTTCAACCAAGTCGACTTCCTGGCTTATCAGAAGTTGATTGATGATTTGATCCCCAATTCTAGTCGTTCATCCCATACGGTTGTATTCGTCCTGATGAAGTTTTTTGATGAGAGTTCTCAACTCTTCTTGTCCCTAAGCTAAGTTTCAGATAAGAGTCATATAACCCATCATCTGGATTCTCATATTTTTCATCTCAGCTAGCAATTGTTACAATTGATTATCCTTGTTGTCTTCAGGATTCTTCTTGGTCATGTTCTCAGTGAGGAGTGTTTTCAATTCTTCTTGCCCCTTGAATATGCTTAGCAACATCTCCTGGAATTGTGCATTTTGAGCTTGAGATCTCTGACGGTCTGTTCGAGATTCATTCTTCTGCTGAAATACACAGTGAGAAAATGAGAAACATGTCTTGAGAACTACGTGTTATGTAATGACATGCATGATATGTAGATGCAATGTTTTCAAGGATCTCGTGGTGTAAACACAAGACAATGTTAGAAGTTCAATCTGACCACAACTTTAATTGAAGAACTTCGTGTTGTTGAATGTCCTTCTACGAGAATCAAGCTCACCATGTCGAGTGGGTCGTAGACTTTGATTCAAGATAACATGCTTTGGTGTTTGACAACATTGGTCAGAGGGAAATAAATCCCCTTGCCCCTTACTAGGCATCGGTTCATGATACTTTGACGATATTTGGTTAGAAGAAAATAAATCCTCCTGCCCCTTGCTAGGCGTCTGGTTCATGATAACCTACATCACATGCCCTTGAGATCCTTGAACTGGTCAGTGAAAATGATATGGTATGATGTTATGATGTGTATGTTATGCACCAAGAGAAAGTGTAAGGTGGTGAAAACAAGTAAGTCTTGCAATAAGTCCAGGTTATTGGATGATGACTATAAAAAAAAGTCCTGCAAGGAATTCACGTCGTTAGATGATGAATACCAACATACCCTGCAAGGAGTTCAAGTTATTAGATAATGCATGCAAATAAGTCACACAAGTAGCCTTAGGTTTAGGCTTGTATGAAGTTTGTAGGTAAGTACCCTCTTGAGTTTTAGTTGGCTCAACCTGTCATAAGAAAAGTAATCGGGTTCTAGGAGCCTCAATATCACTGATCTTTCTCCCAGACATTGTTTTAGCACAAGCATCTGATTTACGACCGAAATATCCCGAGATTTTGATCTCAATGAGTGTAGCATCGAGTATCAACCAACTTAAGTATGCACCAAAGCCGACCATCTCACTACCTTCTAATGGCTAAGTTGTGTCAACTAAGGTTCTACGGCCAGTTAATGCTTATGACACCACGTGGCAGCCCAGCATTCTCCTTGACTAACTCAAGGGACACCGACACCAACCAATGTATCACACTAACATCGCCATCGCTTCAACCATATCAGTATACGTCGTACAGTTTCCACGATCTATAGCTACTTACCTAAAATGCCCCCAGATCCGAGTATAAGATCTATACAAAAATAACCCTAGTAAAACTCTAAAATGTAAAGCATACAAATCAAGCAAGTAAAGCATTTTTAAATGTGATCTAACTCTAAGGTAACCCCACTTTTAGTTCTCCCCCGCAGAGTCGCCAGTTCTGTAATACGATGGGAGAACTGACTTTTGGTTTTGTGTTTTATTGCAAATGTTGCGGATAACAAGAGTCACCACCGAATTTTCTTTTATCCAATAAAGGAAAGGGTGAAAAGAACAGGAAAGACCTTTGAGAATTTTCTGAGTAAGAGGGGTAGGTTATGAAAAGGGAAGGTGTTAGTACCCTTTTCATCCATAGTTATCTACGAGCTCTTAATCGCTAGCTCATTTTGAAAATGCTTTATGAATGTGTAAGTTTTGAAAATATTTTGAAAAATGTCTCAGTGCCGAAAACTTTGTAATGATTCCCGTATTGTTGAGAACGCATACAAAGTGTTTATTTTAAAAATAATTCAGAAGAGAAGTGTATTGTGTAAAAATGTTTTGAAATATTTGCGAGCAAGTGACTAAGAACTATCTACCTACTCAAAATTCTTTTGTTCTTTTTCTCTTCCTCTAGATAGTGCTATCCTACCATTGGTTAATTGGAAGCCCTATCATTGGATGTTTGAGGGACAAGCGCGGGTCACCATACACTTATAAAGGCAACATATAAAGATACCTTTAGCAATTCAAATGGACTATCATCATGTATTCGTAGAAAACATCGAGGGACAAGATCATTTACTAAAGGCAGCATCGAAGGGTCATCGAGGGACTATGATCTTTATGATGATTTTTAACTGAGGGTCTTTGCTAATGGTATCCCTACGTTCGAGGGACATGATTGTTTTATCTTAAGGCAACAAGTGGAGTCACCCTAGAGGTGCGTGTGTGAATTGTGTTTTGATTCAGTTATTTTATCTTGTATTTAAGGTTTTCTAGAGTTTGATTTTAAATCTTACCATACATGCCTAGTTACTATACAGTTATATATATATATATATATATATATATATATATATATATATATATATATATATATATATATATATATATATATATATATATATATATATATATATATATATATATATATATATATATATATATATATATATATATATATATATATATATATATATATATATATATATACAAACATACATACATACATACATACATACATACATACATACATACATACATACATAGGTGCGGAAAGTAAATGTGCGGGAACATAAACCTAGGCTATTATATCCCATGAGCAGTTACATAATAAGGGAAAATACGGAAAAATAAACTAAGCTATTACAAAATCAACCGTGCGATCTATACATCTGTTTTCTAGAATTTAAATAGCAAAGAGAAAAGAAATTAAAAGAAGGTATTTAAAACCTAAATAAAATTTCTAAGTGTTAGAAAAATATTTTTTGATGTTTTTATTTATGAAGAATAATTAAAGTGATAATAAAATAATTAAAATCTAATTATTTCTACTTTTTCCTTTTTTAAATAAAAAAAAACCTAATGTCTATTTTTTTTTAAATAATTTTTTTTGGTATTTTTAATTAAATAAAATAAATGGATAAAAGTAAAAGAAAAATTAAATACAAAGAATATAAAAAAAAACAATATTGGGCCTAGTATGAAGAAAAATGGAGGGTGCTGAAAGGAAAGAGGTCTAGGCCCAAGATGCCAACGTGGGATCCGGTGTGAGTTGCTCCAAGAGATTCACTGTGCGTTTGCAGATCTGGGAAAGTTGGATCAGATCTATACAGATCTAACGGTGAGGCGTGGCCTTATTCCTGCATTGAAACTCACATACCATGAGTGCACTAAATCAATTAATAAGGCATGAATCAGAAGTTTGAAATTTGAGAAAACTACCAACACCGTGATGCTTGGTGGCACGATTCTGAGATGTCTTTCGCTTGATGAACGCTTGAAAATAGTCCCTGGGACCTTCAGGATGGTAATGAGACACTTGGTTTGGCTTGAGAGTGGTTGGATCGTGTGATACAACATTTCACTTTTCTTGAGAAATTTGTGAATTTTATAGGTGTGTTTGAGGCAATATTTTTGTGTCCATTGCATCTGGTCTTGTTATGCTTATATAGAGGAAGGAGTAGGGTGAATAAATATGACAAGAAGATAATGCAATCATGGCATGAATTATTTCCAAAAACCAATTGAAAACTTTCCAAAAAAATGAAGATATGCTTCCTGTTGTACCCTAAAATTTGCCCTCTCATTTCTCAATAATTTCCTCCCAAAATCTCCCATGACATCAAGTTTGCAACACTAATACATCAATTTAGGTTTGGAATTGGCATAAGGGCAAAATGGTCAAAATGCACACTGAAAAGTCAAACTTTGACTTTTGGATCAAAATCAAGTTTCAAGAATCATATTTCATCAGGACATGTTAGTAGAATATGAAGTTTGTTTCATCAAGAAAATCAAAAGTCAAAATTACTTTGGAAAATCAAGGTTCTAAAAAACTTAGGAATTTTTTTAAGTGTTAAGAAAACATGTTAAGTTCAGAACTTCTGGCCAGATTTTCATCATGATGATTCAGGAAGAACTTCTGACACGAGAGTTGTAGATCTCAATGAGATCTAAAACATTGCAGAATAGAACTTCTCCCAGAAATGCTGGGATTTCAAGTTATAAATCCTTGAAGTCACGTTCAGGAAACTAAAACACTCAGTAAATTCTGAACCTTTCCAAGTCAGAATTTGAGTAGAACTTCTGGGCCAGTTTTCACGTAGGTTCAATCAGAGTTTGCTAATATGATTCAAAGAGAGGTTACAAAGCATGTTACAAGCTTTCTGAAAAGTCTGAGAACTTCTTCAGATCATGCTGGAGCAGGGAGATTCAAAGATCAGAAGTTAGACATTTGTTCTAAGTTACATTGATGCTGAACTTCTGATCCAGTTTCAAGCTATGCTGCACAATCTCATGTTACAGGCTTTCTTGCTTGTTAAATCTCATCATCATTTAATGCTTACACCAACTTTTGAGTCTTTATCCAAAGGATCTTCCCACGTGTGGCATGAAGGTACCATTGCTGCCCTTGAAAAGCAAACTTTAGTACAAATTTTATCTTGAGCCCATGCTTCACTTTGCTTCTGAGCGTACTTCTCCATAAATCTTGCCTACAAACTCAGAGTAGGTGTGTTTAAAGCTGCTAATCACCCTACCTCGCCTTGAAATATGCTTGTTAATGATCCATAATCCATGATGGTTGTACTCCTGATTTCTCCAAGCTTCTAAATTCTTTGCCTATAAATTAAACTTCATTTGCAATTGTTAGGGGAGAGATTGAAAAAAGCCTTGAAACCTTGGTGAAAATTCCAAGAACCCTGCAACACAAATATAAAACCTGCTAATTTCTGGTTTTTGCATCCAAATTCTAATTTTTTTCTTGTGCGTTTCTTGGCCAAATCATCAATACAGTTTCTGATATACACATAGAGGCCTTCCCAACTTCTGTTTTCAAACTGTAACACAATCTTCACCAATCTCCATTTTAAAAACTAGAACTTTTCACCTTGACTGCTCCAAAACATTCCAGCCATTCTTAGCTCAAGTTAAGGGTTGTTCTAGCTTCCTGGAAACTTGAGAAAGCTGATCAGAACATTACAACAATCAGAACCAGATTCTAACTCACAGAACAATCTCTAAAAGCAAGGTAAGTTTCTTCTGACTTTCATCTCATTACTTAGACATTATCATGCTTGCATTTTCAAAGATACAATGTAGATATCATGGTTCTGATTCTGTACATATTTATAGATCTCATTTATGTGACCTAAGTAGTGAGAATTTTAGATCAAAACTTCTTGAGGAAATTAGGGTTCAAAATTAGGATTAGCAAAACTCATATTTACTTCTGGTTTACAGTTTTGGTGCTTTGTATTTCTGAAACATGACGAAATTTGCCATAACTGCTATGTTTGCATTTTCCATTTTTGTTGAGAAATGACTAAGTTGCAGATACTCTGATCGACATGGAGAAGAAGATGAATTTAATCATCAAAACTTACTTGGTGATACATGTTTATGCTTTTGCTTCTAATACCGGATGTATAACCACCCCAGTGGTAGAAAGCACGCACATAAGACATTAGTATTAAGGGTCCTGGGTTCTAGCCCAAGAAGCATCTTTTTTATGTTTATTGCTTGAAATTTTTACCCCACTATTTATCAAACAATATTCCTGGATCATAACTTCTAGATATCCTCACCCAATAGCATTGACACCTCACTGACCCATTATCATAACTTCTAGCTTGCCAGTGACACTAGAACTTCTAGGTTTCCAGCTGCATCAGAACTTCTAGACTCCCTCAACAACCAGAACTGCTAACCTTCCTGAAACACCAGAACTTCTAGAATCTCTCAGCAACCAGAACTTCTAGGTTCTCAGTGATTAGAACTTCTAGGCTTTCCTTTGTTCCCAGCAATCTCAGAACGTTAGTGCGTCTGGATCCAGAACTTCTGGCTTTCCCCTTTTTGCTAACATCTACTTTCTGATTTGCAGCACGCCTGAGTCAGAACTTCTTCTCTCTCCACTTTCAGCAATGCACTGATTCAGACTCTTACTCTCTTATTATTTTTTATCAGCACTTTTTATTTTCATTAATCAAAAACACCAAAAATTCTTTATATTCACATGATTTCTTTTAAAACAAAAAGACTAAAAATATTTTCTTGAGCAAATCCATTTCTTCTCTTAACAAAAACAAAACAAGTCTATTTTATATTTCTCGTACATTATTTCAATATGGTTGTAATAGATAATCAGGACTTTAATTTATTGCAATCCCCATTTGTAAATTTGTACACCCCATCCCCCTAATGATTGTAATAGCGTGGAATATTTACTTTACGCAATTTATCGCTTTCATATAAATTCTAGTAATTAGGATTTGTATGGCAAGATAAAAACAACAAGTAGACAACCCTTAATAAAAGACTAAATGCATGAAAATCAAACACACTATTCACACATGCACCCCTAGGGTTAACTCCACTTGTTGCCTAAAAATGGTCATGTTATGCATGTGAGACGTCTTAGAAAAAACAATCAAAATACAAGATCATAGTCCCTCGATGACGCTTCGAATGTTTCCTTTCAAATGATCTTAGTCCCTCGAGAGAAATGCTAAGATATCTCACAATATTGCTATCATGTCTATACGATGACCCATGCTCGTCCCTTCACATCCAATGATAAGGCTTCTTACCAATCAATGGTAAGATAGCAACATCTAAAGGAGGAGGAAAAGAACACTAAAGACCTTAGAGTAGGTAGGTTGCTCCTAGTTGCTCGCTTGCTCACAACAAAAACAATTCATACTTCAAACGCTTTCATTTTTGAAATATTTTCAAAATACAAACACTCTGTATGCATTCTTATAGAGACGAGAACCATTACAAAGACACCCTTTTCAAAATCACTTTAAAAAATAAACACTTCTTTGAACTATTTTCCAAACAACACTTTGTATGCGTTCTTATAGAGACGAGAATCATTACAAAGGCACGTTTTCAAAATACTTTCAAAAAACCACACCACAAAGCACACATTCAAAAAAAGCAAGTGATCTAGCAAGCAACTAAGAGCCCATAGATAACTATGGATGAAAAAGGGTGCTTCCCTTTTCATAATCTACCCCCCGAACTCAAGAAAATAATATCAAATGTCTTTCCTGTTCTTTTCACCCTTTCCTTATTGGATAAAAGAAAAGTCGGTGGAGACTCTGGCTATCCGCAACAATTGCGATCAAACACAAAACATCCCAAGTCAGTTCTCCCACCGTGTTACAGAATTGACGACTCTATTGGGGAAAAATCTTAAAAGTGGGGTTACCTTAGGGCTATATCACCTTTACTTGCCTTTCTTTGATTGACTTCTTTGCTTTACATTTTGGTTCCTTGTTTCGGATTGTTTTGATCCTCTATCCGAATCTGGGACACCTTTTTTAGGCAAGTAGCAATAGATTGTGGAAACTGTACGGCGTAGACCGATATGGTTGAAGCAATGGCTACGTTAGTGTGACGCATTTGTTGGTACCGGTATCCCTTGTGTTGAATCGAGGAGAATACAAGACCGATGAGTAGCATCATGAAGCACTAACTGACCTTAGAACCTTAATTGAAAAACTTGGCCATTAGGAAGTAGTGAGATAGACGATTTCGGTGGAAAGCTAAAAATTGGTTGATACTCGATACTACACTCATTGAGATTGGACTTTTGAGATATCTCGGCACAAGAAAAGATTGATTGTACTGAGATAATGCCTGAAAGAAAGGTCAATGGTATTGATATCCCCTAGATCTCGGTTACTATTACTAGGACTGGTTGAGCCAACTAAACTTCAAGAGGATACTTACCTATAAAACTCCATACAAGCCTAAACCTAAGGACTTGTCTGCTTTGTGTGTATATGATTATTTGTACATAACAACTTGCTTGCTTTGCATTCTTGTACATAACATCATAACATCATACCATAGAATTTTCAATAACCATTTCATGGATCTCAAGGGTCTATGGTGCAGGGTCATGTTGAACCACACGCCTATCAAGGGTCAAAAGGATTCATTCTCTAATCAAATGTCGTCAAAGACCAAAGCATGGTAACTTGAGTCAAGGGCTATGACACAATTGACATGGTGAGCTTGATTCTCGTGGAAGGACATCCACCATTACGAAGTTATCCAATCAAAGTTGTTAATCAAAGTTCAAATTCTAACATCTTCTTGTGTTTACCCCGCGAGATCCTTGAAAACATCGCATAACATGCATGTCATCATAACAGGTTTTCCCGTACAGGTTTTCTCATATGCTTACTGTTTATTTCAGCAGAGATGACTCTAGAGAAAACAGTTAAAGATCTTCAAGCTCAAAATGCTCTATTCTAACAAGCGTTCATAAACTTGGCCAAGGGGCAGGAAGATCTGAAAACACTCTTCACCAAAGAGAGCAAGAAGAAGAAAAAGTATGTCATTCTCAACGTGAGGAGAAAGTCCAAGGGGCATGCCCAACTAGCTCAAAAAGAAAATGCTTCTTCTAAAAAAGAAGACAGTCAAGAAGAGGAAGCTAGAAGCATTAGATCTAACATAGCTACTGATAATGAAGACTCTTCTGAGGAGCAGTATCCACCAGCGGATGAAAAATACAAACAACTTGAAGACATACTAAAAGCTGTGGAGATCCAAGTTGTGTCTGGCTTGGACTTAGGAGACATGGGTTTGGTTTCTGGACTGGTCATCCCACCAAAGTTAAAAATCCCTACCTTTTCCTCGTATGATGGAGTCTCTTATCCTAAGATGCATCTAAAGTCTTATGTCCGCAAGATTTAACCATACACAACTGATCAGAAACTCTAGATCCATTTCTTCCAAGAGAGCTTAGCTGAGATGCAACTTGAGTAGTTTTATCATTTGGACAGTTCCCACATTCACACTTGGGAATATCTAAGTGTTTCTTTCTACAAGCATTACCAATACAACGCTGATCTTGCACCAACTCGTGTGCAATTGCAGAACATGACCATACGTCCCAACGAGGGCTTCAAAGAATATTCCCAAAAGTGGAGAGATTTGGCCGGTAGGGTGCAACCCCCTTTAACTGACAGGGAGCTGATTTACATCTTCATGGGAACCTTGACATGACCTTTCTTCAATCACCTAATTGGAAGCTCCTCAGTCGAGTTCACCGAGATAATACTGACTGGCGAAAGGGTCGAAGCTGGCATCAAAAGTGGAAAAATCCAAGGGGATACATCCTTTGATGCTCAGAAAAAGCCATACATTGGGAAGAAATAGTCCAATGATGTTTACAGCCAGAAGGGTCATAACAAGAACAATCATGACCAACATGTGGGGGCAGTCCTGATCTCCGATCCTACTTCACAACGACAATAACAAAGGGGAAATAAGCGAGGGAAAGAAGAGCCCAAGAGACAGTTTACCAACATCAACATGCCACTGTCACAAGCATTGCAACACATGTTGAGAATGAATCTTATTACATTAATAGGACCTCATCCAAACCCCAAAACATCTTCCTCTAACTACAATCCTGATGCAATATATGCCTATCATTCCGGCAGTCCCGAGTGTAACACGGTGGGAGAACTGACTTGGTCGTTTTGCGTTTGATCGCAAATGTTGCGGTTTAGCAAGAGTCACCACCAACTTTTATTTTATCCAAAAGGAAAGGCTAAAAAGAACAGGAAAGACCTTTGAGATGTTTTCTTAAGTTCGGGGGGTAGATTATGAAAAGGGAAGGTGTTAGCACCCTTTTCATCCATGGTTTTCCATGGGCTCTTAGTTACTTGCTAGATCAGTTGCTTTTGTTTGAAAATATGCTTTGTGTGGTTTTTGAAAGTATTTTGAAAAGGCGTCATCGTTTTAGGCAAACTTTGTAATGATTATCGCTCGTAAGAATGTATAAAAAGTGTTGATATTTTGAAAATGTTTTCAAGTTTGAAAGATGTTTTTTTTGAAAGTGTTGGTGTTTGTTTTGAAAATAGCAAGGATGTTTTGGTTTTGAAATTGAGCAAGCAACTAGGAACATTCTACCTACTCAAAAGTCTTTCTTGTTTATTTCCTCTTTCCTTTGACATTGTTATTTTACCATGGATTGGTAAGTAACCTTATCTTTGGATGTAAAAGGGACAGGCAAGGGTCATCGTATAGTCATAAATAGTAATGTTGTAAGATATCTTAGCATTTTCTTTAAGGGACTAAGATCATTCGTAAGGCAACATTTGTAGCGTCATCGAGGGACTATGATCTTGTACTTTTGTTTGTTTTTGCTAAGACGTCTTACATGCGTATTATGACCATTTATTTCTCAAGGCAACAAGTGGAGTTAACCCTAGAGGTGCAAAGTGTGCAAGTGTGTTAATTTACATGCATTATTTTGTCTTGAATTAGGGTTTGCTAACTTGTTTATTTTAACCTTTCCATACATACCCTAATAATTAGCATTTATATAAAAGAATTAAATTGCGAAAAGTAAATATTCTACGCTATTACATCATTTGGGGGATGTGGTGTATAAATTACAAATGAGGAATTGCAAGAAATTAAATCTAAATAATTATTACAACCATATTGAATTTGAATAAGTAAAAATGCAAGAATGTAAATGTAAAAAGAAATGTGATTTTTGTTTGGTTCTCATGAAAAGGGTTTTAAAAGTCACAATTGTTTGAATAAGTAAAAATGCAAGAATGTAAATGTAAATATTTTTTGTTGTGCCTCAGGTAAGACACAAGGTTTTAAAAGTCTGAATTGTTTAACTATTACAGGTCCGACAAAAGTTTAAAGACAATTACTGTTGAATAAAAGTAATTGGGACAAAATCTTTAGCTTCCCAGTTTTTGAGTCCTCCATTGATGGTTGGGAAAATCCAATCTTCTAGGTCACAACTGTCATCATCATCATCCTCCACTGCATTGACTCCGTGGTTGCTGATCTTCAAAGGTGGTCCCCCGGCACGAGCACGACGAACAACTTTCTGGGATTCTGAAGTGAAACCCAAACCAAATTTTTAATATTTGTAAGGGATATCCGGGAGTTGGCCCCAAATAGTACACCCACCTTCTTTGATCACTGCCTTGGCATCTTTCAGATAAGACATCTTTAGCGGAGGTCTTGTAATCTTCGGGACTTGGGAAACAATCTTGGTAGCTGCTACTGTTTGCGGGACTTCCTCAAAGTGCTGAAATGGAGTTTCAATGAATTCACCATCCAATTCCACGTATCTGAAGGAGTTCAAGTGACTAGCCATATATTCCTCTTCTCCATGGACAGTAATGATTTTCCCTTTGGTTGGGTATTTTAGCATCTGATGTAATGTAGAGGTGATGGCACCAGCGTCATGAATCCAAGGTCGGCCCAATAAACAGGAATAAGAAGGGCGAATGTCCATCACGTAAAAAGTTGAATCAAAGGTTTGAGTTCCAACTTTAACGGGGATGTCCACCTCCCCATGCACCATTCTCTTTAAATCGTCGAAGGCCCTTACCACTATGTTGCTGGGTTTTAAGGTTAAACTTTCACAGTTGAGTCTATCAAGAGCCTTCTTAGGCAGCATATTTAAAGAAGAACCGGTATCAACCAAGACATGGGCCAAAGTTGTGCCCCGACATTCGACAGAGACATGCAATGCCTTCTTGTGCTTCCTTCCTCTAGGTGTTAAGTCAACATCAAAAAAGCCTAAACCATTGTCAGCGTTCAAACTGGCCATACAGTCTTGGAATTAATCAGTAGAGGTTTCTTGTGGTACGTGGGCGGTTTTAAGAAATTTCACTAAGGCCTTCGCATGAGCCTCAGAGCACAACAATAAAGCCAACATGGAAATCTTTGACGGAGTCTGTCCTAGCTGTTCGACCACGTTGTAGTCGCTTATCTTTATAATTTTAAGAATTTCTTTCATCTCCTTTTGGGAGGCTCTTGGGATAGATACCGATTACGCCTTCATTCGGACAGGCTAAACCATAATTCCTTTGCCCCAAGTCTCAGTCGACTCGGCGGTAGGAGCGTCAGTAGGGGTAACCATATGGATTGTAGTAGTAGTGTCAACAGGAACAGAAGCAGGGATGATCACAGGACCGGTAACAGTTTTCGGAGGAGCAATCTCAGGGGAGAATATTCTTCCACTTCGGGTTATCTTGCTGGTCCCCACAATGTTGCTGATGTCAGGGTCAGCCTTCTCAAAAATTGAGTCTTCATCAGCCAACCAATCTTGTTTGACACCGTGATAGTAGACGTCGCCTCCATAGTTCCATGGGACAGTTTTATCTGAGGAGTACGGGATCGGACCTGGCATACTAATTATCAGTGGAGTCACTTTAGGAACTGATGTAATCCTAACGGGTCTTTTGGTGGAGACCCTGGAAGGATTGGCGGAAATGGTTGCTATTGAAACATCATTGTAAGAAATGGTTGGAACGAGAGTCTTTTCAAACAAAATCTCTTTGTCATCCGTTAGGCGTTGGACACATGCTTTCAATAAATGACAACCAGTTGGTAGGGATAAACAGAGGTGGTAGCCTTCGCCATAGCCCGGAAATAAACCGGCTTTCAACAGGTTCCTCTTGATAGTCAAGAGAGGAGTAACAAGTTTATCAACAGTAGTAACAAATATATCATCTTCAACAGCGTTAACATCACGGCCATGCTTGGGCATAGGAGCGTTGATAACATTTAGGATTTCAGGAGCGTCAAATTCAATTTCTTTTGCTTCGAGAAGGTCTTGCATATTGTTTTTCAAAGCCCAACAGTTGTTGGTATCATGGCCTGGACTTTCTAAATGGTAAGCACAACGAGCATTAGGGTGGTAATGAGGAGAGGCTGTGTTGGGATTCTTCAGGGCTTCCTTTAAAGTTACCATATTAGATCTCAATAAATGTGGCAGGACTTGAGACAACGTCATATTTATCTGGTTAAATTGTCTTACTGGTATTTCCATTCTAGGTTGGTTGCTCCTTTGTTGAGTAGGTGCAGACTTAGGGATCATGACAACCCCTACCATTCGACGGTGTTCAGTTCTTTCTTGATTCCTTTGAGGGTATACAACACCAACTTCTTTCTTCCCAATAAATGGCTTTCTCACGGCACAGGAGGATGCATCTTTTTGAATCTTCCCACTCTTGATCCCAGCTTCCACTATTTCTCTGGTCAAGATTAATTCAGTGAAGCCTGCTGAGGAGCTTCCAATTAGATGACTAAAGAAAGGACCTGACAGGGTACCCAAAAACATGTCCACTAGCTCCCTATCAGACAGTGGAGGCTGGACTCTTCCTGCTAAGTCCCTCCATTTCTGAGCGTAGTCTTTGAAACCTTCGCTTGAAACCATAGCCATACTCTGGAGTTGAGTACGGGTGGGAGAAAGGTTTGCGTTGTACTGATATTGTTTATAAAAAGCAGCGGAAAGGTCTTCCCAATTATGGATATTGGCCCTTTCCAGTTGATAGAACCAATCTAGTTGAGTCCCGGATAGACCATCCTGAAAGAAGTGGACCCACAAATCTCTGTCAGCAGTGTGAGGTTGTATCTTCCTCATATAAGATCGGAGATGCATCTTGGGACACGAAACTCCGTCGTACTTAGAGAACATTGGTGCCTCAAACTTTGGTGGAATAACAATCCCAAACACCAAACCCAGCTCTTCAAAGTCTAGCCCGGGCACTTTCTGAATCTCCATTGCACTTATACGCTCTTCCAGATGTTTGTATTTGTCATCTGCTGGAGGACACTTTTCTTCAGAGTAATCCTCATCTTCTTCCTCTTCAGATTCTGGCTGGGAAGTCACTTCCTTGCCTTTCCCTTCTTGATTGTCTTTTTCACCAGATGATGTCGCGAAGTTAAGGGTCCGTCTAGCTGGCCCTGGGAACCTTCTTCCTAGATTCAGAACACCGGTTGCTTTCTTTGCTTTCTTCTTCTTTTCTTCGACCAGCAAAGTTTTCAAATCCTTTTGTCCTTTGGCTAGAGTCAAGAACATCTGTTGAAATTGAGAATTTTGCGCCTGGAGGTCTTTTACTATCTGCTCGAGATCCATCTTACTGAAATAAAAAGTAGAAAGATGAGGAGACTTGTTGTAAGAAACCTGCTTATGTTATGATGAATGGAGATGCATATGCAATGATTTCAAGGAAATTAGAGATTTAAATTTGCTTTAGACCAAAAGGTAACACACGTTATATTAATAAATCAAAGCTTGAGTACATCATGCCTCTTTAGGCTTACAAATAAATACAAAAACTTTAAGATAAAAAAGTTGAACGCATCCTCTTTGGTGTGATGTAGGCGTTCAGACTCCGCTTCTCATGAAGTTGCTTGGTGAGTTCCAGAACCTTCTTCTCGCTGGCGTAGAATTGGGCCTCGAAAGTGTCTCGCTCCCCCTTAAGTTGTATCCAATCCCTTTGCAAGTCTTCAAGAGAGGTGGGAATGTCAGGATGCAGGATAGTGTATGGAACATCTTCTTCCATAACATGCTCTATGATAACCGAGAGAATGGAGGGGTAAGGCATCATAAGACTTTGAGCACGAGCTCGTACCCATTTGAGGTAAGGCTCAAGAGGGATGGAATTCTTATGCCCCAATGTCTTGCTATCTACCTTTTTTAACATCCTCCAAGCTCGGATAAACCTTTGGCGGTGACCTTGATCGTTTTTCTCGTAGTCAAATACCAAACCTTGAATAAACATCTCATGCGGGCCATCCCTTCGGGCGTAACCAAACTGTCTTAAGGCTAAGCAGGGGTTGTAGGTGATACCCCCTCTAATGCCAAGTAAGGGGACATTAGGGAATTCTCTACAACGGTCGATGATAGTAATATTCTCTATAGATCGGGAACACCAATGAATTTCTGAATGTTTGAGCGTCATCAACCTATGTGACCACCTTGAACCTTGCTCGTTCTTCAATACAGATTGGGGAAGATGAGAAATAAACCATCTTGCCAAAAGAGGAGTACAACATATAAGGATACCTCTTTTCCTCATAGTGCGAGTGTGAAAAGAATGTAGGATGTCTCCTAGCAAAGTAGGCACCGGGTTACGAGACATAAAGATTTTAACAACGTTTACATCTATGAGTTGGTCAGGATTTGGAAATAAAACCATGCCATAGATGAGGAGAGCCAAAATTTCCTCAAAAGCTTGCAAGTATAAGGAGTTCCAACAGTTTTGGGCTTTCTCAAACAAGAACTTGGCTAAGAAACCTTTGACACCACTCCTTGTTTCCCAATTAGTTGTGATATCAGATGGTTGCAAGTGTAAGGCTTGAGCAATCTCTTCTGGTTTTGGATCTATTTCCGTACCGTTGAAAGGCGGTTGATTTAGAATGGGAATCCTCAAGAGTTGGGAGAATTCTTCCAAAGTTGGCACAAGTTGATAATCGGGAAATGTGAATCAATGGTGTAGAGGATCAAAGAACTGGAAGAGCACCTTCATCGTGTCTTCATCAGTGTTAGAGGTAACCAAGTTTAGGAGGCGACCATGTCTTTCGGTAAATGGAGAATTTTTGGGAACCCTTGATGCTAGCTCTTTAAGTTGAGAAGGGATCCTTACAAGATTTACTTGAATGGTTTTCCTGCGAATAGAATCCATGTCCTACAAAATAGAATAAAGATAAATCCCAAGATCCTTGAAATGGTTAGTGAGTGTGAGTATGATGTTATGATGTTTATGATGTTATGTACAAGTATATATATACAAACAAAACAAATAAGTCCTTAGGTTTAGGCTTGCATGGAGTCTCTTAGGTAAGTATCCTCTTGAAGTTTAGTTGGCTCAAACCTGTCCTAGCAATAGTAATCGGGTTCTAAGGGAGCTCAATATCAATGGTTTGTTTCCTCGGGCATTGTTTCAGCGCAAGCCTCTTTAATGGCGACAAAAATATTCCAAGAAATCAAACCTCAACGAGTGTAGTATCGAGTATCTACCAACTTCAGACTGCACCAAAGCCGGTCATCTCACTGCGTCCTAATGGCCAAGTTGGTTAAGTAAAGGTTATAGAAGTTAGTTAGTGCTTCATGACATCACTCAGTGGCCCCGTATTCTCCTTGACTACTCAAGGGCTACCGGTACCCACAAATATGTCACACTAACGTAGTTATTGCTTAGACCATGTCGGTATACCTCGCAGTTTCCATAATGTATTGCTACTTACCTAGAAGGTATCCCAAATCTAGGTAGAGGATTCAAACCCAAATAAAGAACCAAAATGTAAAGCATACAAGTCAAACAATGAAAGCAAGTAAATGTGATCTAGCCCTAAGGTAACCCCACTTTTAAGTTATCACTCCACAGCAGAGTCTCCAGTTCTGTAACGCAGTGGGAGAACTGACTTGGTCGTTTTGTGTTTGATCGCAAATGTTGCGGTTTAGCAAGAGTCGCCATCGATTTTTCTTTTATACAAAAGGAAAGGCTGAAAAGAACAGGAAATAGCTTTAAGATGTTTTCTTGAGTTCGGGGGGTAGGTTATGAAAAGGGAAGGTGTTAGCACCCTTTTCATCCATGGTTTTCCATGGGCTCTTAGTTACTTGCTAGATCACTTGCTTTTGTTTGAAAATGTGCTTTATGTGGTTTTTGAAAGTATTTCGAAAAGACGTCATCGTTTTAGGCAAACTTTGTAATGATTATCGCTCGTAAGAATGTATATAAAGTGTTGATCTTATGAAAATGTTTTCAAGTTTGAAAGATGTTTTTTTTAAAGTGTTGGTGTTTGTTTTGAAAATAGCAAGGATGTTTTGGTTTTGAAATTGAGCAAGCAACTAGGAACATTCTACTGTCATACCCTAATTTTTGACCTAAGATCCCGCATTCCATCCGCATCATTGCATGGCAAGAGTTCACAAGCAATTCGACCTATTTTTGCCAATTCCCGAGTCAGATTTCAAAAATTCATAACTTCTTCAAATTTCAATATTTTGAGGGGTTATTTTTTGCATATGATTTTTCTTGACACCATCTACAATTTTTCTTTACAAGACAAGAGATGATTATGCATTGAAAAGCCACGAAAAAGTTATTAACGTTCGAAGTTGTTTCACGAATTTAATGGAATTTGATTCTTAATTTTGGACTATGTTTTATCCGACCATAAATTTTACACTTTCTCTTCTTTTATTTTTAATTCCATGAAAAAATCCTAAAAAAAAAAAATATTTAGTTCATGTCATCTTAATTTTTATTTACATTATTATTCAAAATATAAAAAAAAAAGTAGTCTCTTCAAGTTTCATTTAGATTTTTATTCTTAAGTCAAAATTATAGTCTTCTAGATTTAATTTAGTAAAAATCTCAACAAAAAAAACATGTCTTAGCATTATTTTATTTTTAGCATTTCACTTTAATCACAAAAATATATAGTTGATATCTTTTCCTTTTAATTCTTTTAGTTATTATAATTTTCATTTCTTTCTTTCAATATTAATCTTGATTTGGTTCTAATTTTAATTCAACTTTTTAGTTGAGTTATTATTAAAATTAAAATTAATTTTAATTTCTCTTTAATTTTCATGTTTTGGAAATTTTTAGTTTAATATTTTTTTATTTTTTATTTTTTGTTATTATTATTGTTATTATTATTATTATGCTATTCCTCTCCTTGTAAAAAATGTCCAAACAATAAAATCAGTCCAAAACCATGCTATTGTCCCTATCCTAACTTTCCATAAAACCCAAACATGCTACACAACAAAACTTGCTGCTACTTCACTCCAAAAACCTGCATAAAAACCAGTCTGCAAACAACCTTTTTACTACCTTTGCTGTCCAAAAAGCTTGCCCAAAATGAAATCACAAATCCCTGCATCAAGAAAGCATAAGGAAGTTGACATAAACTAGAATTCAACTGATATTTGGCTCCAATTTTCCCTCCAATTCTATCATACACTCACAATAAAAACAGAAGCAAATGGTGAAGAGTTGAGAGAGGTTGTCACCTAATTCCTGCAATAGCAGTAGGAGAAAAAACAACAAAGAATACAACAACACCCTCTCACAACAACGTAACCTCACCTCACAACCTCCCTTCACCCTCTGTTTCTATTTCCAAACAACCGCCTCTCTCTCAACCTTCTATTCCTCCACCTCTGTCAACCTTCACAGTATCCACCACATCTCCACTTATTCTTTTTGCTCACAAAGACCACCATCATCACCATGAACCACCCCTTTTGACCGATGCAAATTGACAACCGCGATTTCATCACCTCCGCAGCCGTACTGCACCAAAGCCATCTGCAGACAACACATATCCACCCGTCCAGTTTGCATCACACTTCAAATTGTGAACCTTCTCCCTTCCAGCCATCAAACTATTTTCAACCTCCATCACCGACCTCCTGTGCATGAAACCCTCTTCATCCTTCGAATGCCGTACACGAAGCTCACCCCCTTCAATCATCTCCGTGCCACCCTCGCAACTCTTTCATCTTCATCACACACTTTCTCTTCTCCTCCTTCTTCTTCTTCTTGCACAGTAAGGGCAAAGAAATTAGAAGGTTTCGCTGTATTTATAGGTTGATGAATGTGAAAAGATGCGTTCTATGCTAGTTGTTATTGTTGGTTGCTGGAGATAAAGATACTATGGGCGGTTGTTGCTGTCGTGCTTCTAAGGAGACTGTTTTGAGTGCTCCACCTGCTTACTATTATCAGTATCCAAGAGCATCAGATGAGCATGTTCCACTATCTTCTCATCAAGTCAGTGCCACTCAGACTGCACCTGTGGCTCAAGAAATTTGCTGTGACAAGAACAACACAAATTCTAACTCAGTTCAAGAACCATCTGGAGACAATAACGCAACCCCACCTAAGTCAGAAGAACTGAAGGAATCAGAATACAAAGGTCAGACTGATTTAGAACTAGACTCGGCAAAGGATTCTGAAATTGAACTTTCAAAGTTGGGCAAACCTATAAATTCAGTAGAAGAAGAGGATGGATGCCCAATATGTTTAGAAGAATATGATGATGAGAATCCAAAACTCACCACAAAATGTGACCATCATCACCACCAACAACTCCGCACAACCACCCTTCTACTGTCATCCTGCCATCATTATCACTAAATCACTACCCATCATCCAGCATCATCACCATCGCAACACCCTGTCCAATTCCCTCCGCCATCCTTCCATCTCCCAGCTCACCATCTTCACAGCTCAACGCCTCTTTCCAATTTTCCGTCATCCACCGAACCATCATAACACCACCTATCACCGCCCAAATAGCATCATCCCCAATAGCCCTTCTTCCTCTGAACATCACCATCCAAAATCTTCCCACTTCCATTCTCCTATCAAATGACAAAACAGTTGCAAATAGCCAAAAAAGAAAGAAAAAAAAGATAAAATAGCTTATCGTATCGGTGAGGATCGAGTGACTGCATCGGGAGGGCGTCGGTGTTTGACTGAGACGCGAATTGTAGGATTGCTCGTAGATGTTACGGCCAAAAATTTGTATGTCGAGGGATGATCTGAACACAGAGGGAGCAGTGAGGGATTGTTTGCAGAGGAGTGGCATGGTTCCAGATCGGAGGAAGTTGTCATCTATATTTGCGATTCGTGTTGCAGCAGTGACGCCATCCTCTGGCAGCGAATACATTTTCACGGTTCGGCTTCGAAGGTTTTTTCACTTTTCTTATTTTGTTGATTTATTGCAAGGTTATGTTGTTGTTGTATTAGATTCCACCGAAAACTTGTCAATTTTGTCCCTCCTCTAAACCCAACATAACCCGAGCCCATATGCTTTCTTCTATTTTTTTTTTCTTAAATTTTTATTATGTTTTGCATCTTGGATCTTACCCCATTTTACAGCCCAGCATTAAATTTCCCATTTCACCTCCTTTTTTCTTCTGTTTATACCGTATGCCATTTAGTTAAATTCATTAGTTTTTCTTAGTTCTATTTAGTTAATTTAGGTTAGATTAGTTTCAATTTCTTATAATAATTTTTTTTTTTAGCTTTATTATTTAGTTTAATTTAATTTAGTTATCATTTGAGTTTTAATCTTTATCTAGTTTAGTTACTAATTATAGAATTTTCATTTAATTTATTTAATTAACTTTAGAATTTTAAATTTAATTTATAATTAACTTAGCAATTTTTACAATATTATTTAGTTTAGAATTATTTTAGTAATCTTAAGTTAATTTAAAACTATTTTAGTAACTTTAGAATTTTAGTTAGTTTATAACTACTTTTGATAACTTTGGAACTTTAATTTAGCTTGAATATTTCTTTTGTTTTAGTTACATCTCTATTTCACACTTTTACTTTCTTTGTCTTCACATTTGATTCTCCTTGTTGCTCATTTAATTTGTTTGCTTATTCTCTTATAATTTTCTTTGTTGGTGAATGTTATGTCTATAGTCTTTGTTTTACTCTAAGGAAAAGAGTTAAATTTTGTTGACTTCACGTCATCAAACACATCTCATCCAATCGTGCGAATAACCTCATTCATTTTTTGCTTGTTTACTATTTTTTCAAACTTAAGATAATTTTTCTAAAAGACTCCATTTTCAAACTCACACCTTTTAAGTCAAAACTTCGACACTAGGTCGTAGCATCTTCAAAATCTCGTCCGTACCCATTTTTAGCCAAACGAACCATTTTAATCAAACAAACAATTTTAACCCAAAAAAAAGATATTTCAAAAGGTTCTTGCGGAGTACCGCAGATGCATTGGGTGCTAATACCTTCCCATTGTATAACCAACCCCCGAACTCTCAATCTCTTTTCAAAACGCATTGTATTTTCATTACTTTTAAGTATTATTATACATTGCATATTTTTAGGGTTTTATTTCGCTCTTTTCCCTTTTCCCTTGGAAATAATAAAGCGCGGTGGCGACTCTTGCTTTTGTGAGTCAAGTTAATTAATAGCTTGATCTCCGATTTTCACCGCTACAGAATTGGCGACTCTGCTGGGGAAAGATTGACCTCTTGCTGGTCCATCCCTAAGTGGGTTAAGCCTAATTTGTTTTATCTGTTTTATCATTATTTGATTGTTTGATTATATGTATATATTATGATTATTTGGGTGTTGATAATATTTACAAAGGACAAGTCCTATACCCGGACTAAGTTACACTTAGGAATAGGACGGGCGGTATAGTCATGTTAACTTTGAGGGAGTAATCCCGAAGAAGAAGGCATGAGATCCCCCACTCAGTGGAAGGCCCTTTTGAACGTAATATTTGTTTACCGAGTAATCGGGAAGACATTATTATTTTCGACCTGGGAGCCAAAGAAGCTGGGAACCGTAGAACCCTAACCCATCTTGTCCTTTTAGGTGTAGCGCGGAGATCATAACGGAGTAATCCGGAAGTAATTGTTACGCGATGCTACGCTCGGATGAGTTTCTCTTGAGAATATTGCTGATTATTGAGTAATTAAGATGTTGGTAATATCCGAAGGAGGAATGTAGACTCCGGGAACTCTTAGAACCTTGTTCTACAGGTGTGATTAAACCGTTAGTACATACCTTGGGGGTGTTCCTTACCTTGACTCCATGCTCGTGACGTTGAACCTTTCGACTTTATTTGTGACCTTGCTTGTGGTTGTTGCATAGCCATGCATTCACGCATCCATAAAACCCTTTTCACTTGACTTTGAAGGAATTTGGAGGTCTTTCTTTGTAAACATCACAAGTTTCGTCAAGCTCAATGGATCTTGGGTGTTGATAGGGCGAAAACCCTAATCCACCAAAATGGATGATTGATCTTGATGATAACTTGATCAATGTTTGGAGCCAATTTAAAATTCATCTTCTATCTTCATACATTGATGTTTACAACTTAATATCTTGAGTTCCTTGAAAATCAAATAAAAACTCTCTTTTGCATATCATACATCATTCTACATTTTTTGTTTCAATTTCAAAAGTCTTTTTCCAAGTCTTATTTTTCCCTTGGTCTCACCAGTACAACACTCGCGCTAAGAGAACCATGGAGAATATCAAGCAAGAGATTTCTGAACTCCGTAGAGAGATGACTAATTTGAAAGCTAGTGTGGAGCGCTTAGCTGGTTTGGTTGAAATTCTGGTTGCCGCCCGAGTCAATCCTTCTAAGAAAGAAGAAGTGATGATAAAAGTCTTCACTGAAACTCTAAAATCATTCTCTCATGAGAAGGTGATGGTTAATGCACCTATTGACTTTCCTGACAAGGTGAATGTGGGAGTGCGTCTAGAAGAAGACGTTGGGAAGGGATGTTCATATGAAGATGGTAGCTCAACTAAGGGTGTGAAGAAGTTTGATAATAACTTTTCCAAGAAAAGAACCAGAGGAAGAAATAATCATTGTCAGAATCATCATGTTTCTCCTATTCATCAACAGAATCAGCAAGTTCCTAATCAGAGGAAAACCCAGTTTGATCCAATTCCAATTACCTATACAGAGTTGTTCCCTATCCTGATGCAGAGGAATTTGGTTCAGACTCGACCTCCACCAAAGGTTCCCGAGAAGATACATTGGTACTAAAAAGCTGATTTGACTTATACTTTTCATCAAGGTGCTCCTGAGCATGACTTGGAGGGTTGCTTTGCTTTGAATATTGAGGTTCAGAAGTTGGTCAGAAGTGGTATCTTGTCATTCAAGGACGTTGGTTTTGAAGTTCAAATCAAGCATGCGCCGAAGAGTAAACACGATTGATAGTGACTTTGATTTTTGAAGGATGTTTTCGGTGATTCAAGTCCAGATGGAAAGCCTTCCCCGATCATTAACTTATTTCTGCTTTTTGTAATTTTTCTTGTTTATCAAAACATTGTTTGCATGTAAGAATTTGTTTGCGTCTGAATGATTATCTTAATACAATGAATATGTTTGTCTTGAAGAAATTCATTCGTTTCACTCATATTTGTTTTCAAATTTTAAATTTCTTTTTGCATTATGATACCAACTTGTTGCCCATTCTCTTGCCTAGGCAGAGATTGAAGGGAGGATGATGATCTAAAGAACACAAAATCTCTGGTTGCATGCTTTTGGATAAAATCTTGCTGATGATGTACATGCATTGTTTCAAATTCCTAAACACCGGAGATATAAGGAAGATAATCCCTTGCTAACCCCTTTTGAGCCTTTGAAGCAGAAGTTTCTTTTCTATACGAAAAAACCTTGAATTTTAACCTGGGGCGGGGTAGTTTTAGTTAATCTGACTGAGTGTTCAAAATTCATAAGGAAGTTGTTTTTTGAAGAGAAACTACGAGGGCTATCCTTCGTGTATAATGAATCTAGAGGATGTGGAACCACAATGTTATCCCTCATTCATCAAGAAAAGAGGCAATCACAATCCTCTCAACAAACAAAGACAAGCTAATGTCACACATTTTGTTCAAAAAGTCAAAAATCGAGAAAAAGAAAAGGCCTGCTAAGTCAAAAAACATGAAAACGTGTGACTTAGGAAAAATTAAGGCATCCCGCTAGACTATCAATTCAAAAGAATTAGTTCAGGCAAAAGTTAGGGAAAATAAAAATTGCAAAGAAAAGGACTGCAAAGAAAAGTCCTCAGCAAAGAACAAATTGGTGACTACAAACACAAAGACACGAGGGTGGTTTCTACTCCGAAAGCCTTGTCGTTTCCTTGACCGTCACAAAATCCTTTTGAGAGATGAACACTCATGTTGAATTAACTGAACATAGGGTTGGAGAACATCATGAAGAATGGGTGGGCACCAAATATTTTGAGCCTTAAAATCTTTTTTCTAAAAACCATGAACCAGACCATGTTACAACCTTCAAAAGTCCTAATTGAAGCAAGGTTATTTTGAAAGCATACTTCAATGAGATAGTGTTCCTGACTCCCATGAATGTTCTAAATAGTTATGTTGGTATCATATGTTTTTCCTATACAAAAATAAATGATGCTCTAACTCGCAAAATTTGTGCGATATCTTTTCAAAATCTTCAAGACTTACATAACAGTTGCATTAGAATTTTCATTCTCATAATAAAATTTTCTAACTGCAAAACATTTGTTTGATATCAAGGAAACTCACATATAAGCACCAGTGATGAGTCTATTCTTAAGGCCTGAAGCTCTGTTGAGTAATTGGCGGATCACGTCAAGAAAAATCATATCCATGGACATGTCACCTGAAGACCGTAAGCACGAACATGTTGCTTCTCCCAGTCAACGCTTTTCCCAACTTGTTTGCTCGTTTGGGGCAAAAATTCGAAGACTTTGTTGTGCCGACTATAGTCAATCCGGGGCAATCACGTAGAGATTGGATGAATCTCTCTAAGAGTTTAAGGACACCAGAGCATGGTGAATGCCAGGTCTTTTGTAAAATCCTCTTGAGACGATTTCTCCTCATCAGCCATATAGCTTGGGGCATTTTAGAAGTGAAGTTATTCGCAAGAATCGTCGTGCATCATGCAGCTTATCAGCAGTAAACTTGGGGCATCCAAAATTAATCCCAGGGGCAATCCAGATTTGTCAAGATATGTTTTTCATACATTATCAGAGGGTGGTGTTCCCAATATCTCCAGTTAAGCAAGACTTCTTTCCAGCTGAAACTTTGTTTGTGTTGTTATCCTTTCAATGGATTGTTTGCAATAGAAGACTGGACTTTGGGTTTTCCACCTGAAAATATCTTCCTCTCCAGAGATATTTAAGCCTTGTAAAAGGAACTTGCTCCAATGACGGCCTGTGTTTTATCTCCAGTAATGTTCCCCTTTTGTTGAGATTAGCTGAGCGTCGGGTTGTACTGGGACGTCTTATCATCTTCTGTCTATCTCCCTTGTCTGTTTTGTCAACGTATACATGACATTCGTTCATTTGTTCATACTTGCATCATGCACGCACATTTGGATTTGTTGATATCTTTGAGTACGTATACCTTGGTTATGTCTATTCAAATAGCGTATTTGATCTTTCCAAATAGAGTGTCAACTTAAGCAGAAAGTGTGCCTCTTTTTTCTAATTCCCCACTGAGTTAACTCTCGTGGAAGAATCTTGCTTTAGCTTTCCTTTTCCATCTCTGGATAGGATAAATCCCCATTTGAGTTGTTTCCTCATTGGGTGGAGTCTTGTGTGACTATTTTCTCTCCAGTTGAGCTTTGTCTCTTGTGAACGATACCCTGTGGATCTCTCTAGGCTGTGAAACCTAGACGGAGAGTGCATTTATTTTGCAGTGTAAATACTTGGTCTCCTCAAGAAGGATTTATTCATGGTTCCCCATTGAAGATGAACTTTATTCCCCAGCAGTGTTACCACAACCTTCTTCTGGAATATCGACATGACAACAAGCGACTGACTCTTTATTTGAGCAGTTTGATTATTTCTGATTTCTCTACGACAAATGGCGGTCTCTTCATAAGCAGTTTGTCCATCCTCGATGAAATTATTGATTCTCGCCTCCAGCAATATCTTCATGATGTTTCATGGGTATCTTTGAGAAAACAGCAAGCGACAGTCTCTTCATGGACAACTTGTGTATTATGAATACTCTTGACAAACAGCAAGCGGCAATCTCTTCATGAGGCAACTTGTGTGTTATTGTCACCTTCGAAAACATCAAGCGGCGGTCTCTTCATGAGCAACTTGTGTGTTATTGGTAATTTTGAAAAGAAACAGCAAGCGGCAGTCTCTTCATGGACAACTTGTATGTTATCAACACTTTGAAAAACAACAAGCGGCAGTCTCTTCATGGACAACTTGTATGTTATCAACATTTTTAAAGAAACAGCAAGCGGCGGTCTCTTCATGAGCAACTTGTATTGTTATTGCTACATTTGAAAAAACAGCAAGCGGCAGTCTCTTCATGAGCAACTTGTGTGTTATTTTTCTCTTGAAAAACATCAAGCGGCGGCCTCTTCACGAGCAACTTGTATGTTATTGATACCTTGAAAAAAAACAGCAAGCGGCGGTCTCTTCATGAGCAACTTGTGTGTTATTTTTCTCTTGAAAAACATCAAGCGGCGGTCTCTTCATGAGCAACTTGTATTGTTATTGCTACATTTGAAAAAACAACAAGCGACAGCCTCTTCATGAGCAACTTGTGTGTTATTGGTAATTTTGAAAAGAAAACAACAAGCGACGGTCTCTTCATGAGCAACTTGTATGTTATTGATACCTTGAAAAACAGCAAGCGGCGGCCTCTTCATGAGCAACTTGTGTGTTATTGTTATCTTTGAAAAACAGCAAGCGGCGGTCTCCTCATGAGCAACTTGTGTGTTATTGTCACCTTTGAAAGGAAGCAAGTGGCGGCCTCTTTATTTGAGCAGCTTGTGTATCCCCAGCAATAATGTCTACTCAGCAAATGGCATCCCTTTCGGAAAAGTCCCGTGGGGAAGTTTGTTATTTTATCCTTTTCAAGCGATATCTTGGTTAAAGAAGAAATGTATTACCGTTCTTGGTAAAATTCAGAAATCAGAGATGTTTATCTCCAGCCACAGTGCTGATACTAATCATTTTGTTTTCCAGCCACAGTGCTGATGTCAATCATTCTCCAGTCTCAGTACTGATGTCCATTATTTCCTTTTCCAGTCACAGTGCTGATGCCAATCTTTTTCCAGTCACAGTGCTGATGTCAATCATTTCCCTTCTCTAGTCTCAGTACTGATGTAAATCATTTTCTTTTCCAGTCTCAATACTGATGTAAATCATTCATTTCTTCCCTCAAAGTTATTCTTTAATAAGAGTCTCTCATTTGAAGCCTATGACTTTGTTTCCCCAGTGGAGTTATAATCTCTTCCCCAGTGGGATTACTGTATAATGTGCTTGGTTTCTCCAGCAGTAGTTTGCCTCATACGGAATCCTTCCTCATTAAGTTCAAAATGTTACATTCATATCAGATCATAAACATAATTGCGGTATCTTATGGCCAAAAATTATGTATTCTATATTTAAGTCCCTTCGATCTCGTCGAAATGAAGATTCCAATCTTCATATCTCCGGATAGAAGAAACTTAAATAGGGGCATCTGTCATACCCTAATTTTTGACCTAAGATCCCGCATTCCATCTGCATCATTGCATGGCAAGAGTTCACAAGCAATTCGACCTATTTTTGCCAATTCCCGAGTCAGATTTCAAAAATTCATAACTTCTTCAAATTTCAATATTTTGAGGGGTTATTTTTTGCATATGATTTTTCTTGACACCATCTACAATTTTTCTTTACAAGACAAGAGATGATTATGCATTGAAAAGCCACGAAAAAGTTATTAACGTTCGAAGTTGTTTCACGAATTTAATGGAATTTGATTCTTAATTTTGGACTATGTTTTATCCGACCATAAATTTTACACTTTCTCTTCTTTTATTTTTAATTCCATGAAAAAATCCTTAAAAAAAAAATATTTAGTTCATGTCATCTTAATTTTTATTTACATTATTATTCAAAATATCAAAAAAAAAGTAGTCTCTTCAAGTTTCATTTAGATTTTTATTCTTAAGTCAAAATTATAGTCTTCTAGATTTAATTTAGTAAAAATCTCAACAAAAAAAACATGTCTTAGCATTATTTTATTTTTAGCATTTCACTTTAATCACAAAAATATATAGTTGATATCTTTTCCTTTTAATTCTTTTAGTTATTATAATTTTCATTTCTTTCTTTCAATATTAATCTTGATTTGGTTCTAATTTTAATTCAACTTTTTAGTTGAGTTATTATTAAAATTAAAATTAATTTTAATTTCTCTTTAATTTTCATGTTTTGGAAATTTTTAGTTTAATATTTTTTTATTTTTTATTTTTTGTTATTATTATTGTTATTATTATTATTATGCTATTCCTCTCCTTGTAAAAAATGTCCAAACAATAAAATCAGTCCAAAACCATGCTATTGTCCCTATCCTAACTTTCCATAAAACCCAAACATGCTACACAACAAAACTTGCTGCTACTTCACTCCAAAAACCTGCATAAAAACCAGTCTGCAAACAACCTTTTTACTACCTTTGCTGTCCAAAAAGCTTGCCCAAAATGAAATCACAAATCCCTGCATCAAGAAAGCATAAGGAAGTTGACATAAACTAGAATTCAACTGATATTTGGCTCCAATTTTCCCTCCAATTCTATCATACACTCACAATAAAAACAGAAGCAAATGGTGAAGAGTTGAGAGAGGTTGTCACCTAATTCCTGCAATAGCAGTAGGAGAAAAAACAACAAAGAATACAACAACACCCTCTCACAACAACGTAACCTCACCTCACAACCTCCCTTCACCCTCTGTTTCTATTTCCAAACAACCGCCTCTCTCTCAACCTTCTATTCCTCCACCTCTGTCAACCTTCACAGTATCCACCACATCTCCACTTATTCTTTTTGCTCACAAAGACCACCATCATCACCATGAACCACCCCTTTTGACCGATGCAAATTGACAACCGCGATTTCATCACCTCCGCAGCCGTACTGCACCAAAGCCATCTGCAGACAACACATATCCACCCGTCCAGTTTGCATCACACTACAAATTGTGAACCTTCTCCCTTCCAGCCATCAAACTATTTTCAACCTCCATCACCGACCTCCTGTGCATGAAACCCTCTTCATCCTTCGAATGCCGTACACGAAGCTCACCCCCTTCAATCATCTCCGTGCCACCCTCGCAACTCTTTCATCTTCATCACACACTTTCTCTTCTCCTCCTTCTTCTTCTTCTTGCACAGTAAGGGCAAAGAAATTAGAAGGTTTCGCTGTATTTATAGGTTGATGAATGTGAAAAGATGCGTTCTATGCTAGTTGTTATTGTTGGTTGCTGGAGATAAAGATACTATGGGCGGTTGTTGCTGTCGTGCTTCTAAGGAGACTGTTTTGAGTGCTCCACCTGCTTACTATTATCAGTATCCAAGAGCATCAGATGAGCATGTTCCACTATCTTCTCATCAAGTCAGTGCCACTCAGACTGCACCTGTGGCTCAAGAAATTTGCTGTGACAAGAACAACACAAATTCTAACTCAGTTCAAGAACCATCTGGAGACAATAACGCAACCCCACCTAAGTCAGAAGAACTGAAGGAATCAGAATACAAAGGTCAGACTGATTTAGAACTAGACTCGGCAAAGGATTCTGAAATTGAACTTTCAAAGTTGGGCGAACCTATAAATTCAGTTGAAGAAGAGGATGGATGCCCAATATGTTTAGAAGAATATGATGATGAGAATCCAAAACTCACCACAAAATGTGACCATCATCACCACCAACAACTCCGCACAACCACCCTTCTACTGTCATCCTGCCATCATTATCACTAAATCACTACCCATCATCCAGCATCATCACCATCGCAACACCCTGTCCAATTCCCTCCGCCATCCTTCCATCTCCCAGCTCACCATCTTCACAGCTCAAAGCCTCTTTCCAATTTTCCGTCATCCACCGAACCATCGTAACACCACCTATCACCGCCCAAATAGCATCATCCCCAATAGCCCTTCTTCCTCTGAACATCACCATCCAAAATCTTCCCACTTCCATTCTCCTATCAAATGACAAAACAGTTGCAAATAGCCAAAAAAGAAAGAAAAAAAGATAAAATAGCTTATCGTATCGGTGAGGATCGAGTGACTGCATCGGGAGGGCGTCGGTGTTTGACTGAGACGCGAATTGTAGGATTGCTCGTAGATGTTACGGCCAAAAATTTGTATGTCGAGGGATGATCTGAGCGCAGAGGGAGCAGTGAGGGATTGTTTGCAGAGGAGTGGCATGGTTCCAGATCGGAGGAAGTTGTCGTCTATATTTGCGATTCGTGTTGCAGCAGTGACGCCATCCTCTGGCAGCGAATACATTTTCACGGTTCGGCTTCGAAGGTTTTTTCACTTTTCTTATTTTGTTGATTTATTGCAAGGTTATGTTGTTGTTGTATTAGATTCCACAGAAAACTTGTCAATTTCGTCCCTCCTCTAAACCCAACATAACCCGAGCCCATATGCTTTCTTCTATTTTTTTTTTCTTAAATTTTTATTATGTTTTGCATCTTGGATCTTACCCCATTTTACAGCCCAGCATTAAATTTCCCATTTCACCTCCTTTTTTCTTCTGTTTATACCGTATGCCATTTAGTTAAATTCATTAGTTTTTCTTAGTTCTATTTAGTTAATTTAGGTTAGATTAGTTTCAATTTCTTATAATAATATTTTTTTTTAGCTTTATTATTTAGTTTAATTTAATTTAGTTATCATTTGAGTTTTAATCTTTATCTAGTTTAGTTACTAATTATAGAATTTTCATTTAATTTATTTAATTAACTTTAGAATTTTAAATTTAATTTATAATTAATTTAGAAATTTTTACAATATTATTTAGTTTAGAATTATTTTAGTAATCTTAAGTTAATTTAAAACTATTTTAGTAACTTTAGAATTTTAGTTAGTTTATAACTACTTTTGATAACTTTGGAACTTTAATTTAGCTTGGATATTTCTTTTGTTTTAGTTACATCTCTATTTCACACTTTTACTTTCTTTGTCTTCACATTTGATTCTCCTTGTTGCTCATTTAATTTGTTTGCTTATTCTCTTATAATTTTCTTTGTTGGTGAATGTTATGTCTATAGTCTTTGTTTTACTCTAAGGAAAAGAGTTAAATTTTGTTGACTTCACGTCATCAAACACATCTCATCCAATCGTGCGAATAACCTCATTCATTTTTTGCTTGTTTACTATTTTTCCAAACTTAAGATAATTTTTCTAAAAGACTCCATTTTCAAACTCACACCTTTTAAGTCAAAACTTCGACACTAGGTCGTAGCATCTTCAAAATCTCGTCCGTACCCATTTTTAGCCAAACGAACCATTTTAATCAAACAAACAATTTTAACCCAAAAAAAAGATATTTCAAAAGGTTCCTGCGGAGTACCGCAGATGCATTGGGTGCTAATACCTTCCCATTGTATAACCAACCCCCGAACTCTCAATCTCTTTTCAAAACGCATTGTATTTTCATTACTTTTAAGTATTATTATACATTGCATATTTTTAGGGTTTTATTTCGCTCTTTTCCCTTTTCCCTTGGAAATAATAAAGCGCGGTGGCGACTCTTGCTTTTGTGAGTCAAGTTAATTAATAGCTTGATCTCCGATTTTCACCGCTACATCTACCTACTCGAAAGTCCTTCTTGTTTATTTCCTCTTTCCTTTGACATTGTTATTTTACCATGGATTGGTAAGTAACCTTATCTTTGGATGTAAAAGGGACGGGAAAGGGTCATCGTATAGTCATGAATAGCAACGTTGTAAGATATCTTAGCATTTTCTTTAAGGGACTAAGATCATTCGTAAGGAAACATTTGTAGCGTCATCGAGGGACTATGATCTTGTACTTTTGTTTGTTTTTTCTAAGACGTCTTACATGCGTATTATGACCATTTATTTCTCAAGGAAACAAGTGGAGTTAACCCTAGAGGTGAAAAGTGTGCAAGTGTGTTGATTTACATGCATTGTTTTGTCTTGAATTAGGGTTTGCTAACTTGTTGATTTTAATCTTTCCATATAAACCCTAATTACTAGCATTTATATAAAAGTGTTAAATTGTGGAAAGTAAATATTCTACGCTATTATATCATTTGGGGGATGGGGTGTACAAATTACAAATGCGGAATTGCAAGAAATTAAATCTAAATAATTATTACAACCATATTGAATTTGAATAAATGTACAAATTTGAATAAGTAAAAATGCAAGAATGTAAATGTAAAAAGAAATGTGATTTTTGTTTGATTTTCATGAAAAGAGTTTTTTGACCTAATTAAATAAAAATAAAATAATTAACTAAAAATAAGAAAATTGAGATTAAGTTAGTAAAATAGATTAATTTAAAGAAAAGTATTTTTTTAGGGTTTTTCTTATGAAAGTTTTTATCTTAATGAAAATACAAATGAGAATTAATTAATTAAAATAATCCTAAGCCCTAAATTAATTTTGTTCACAAGAAAATAATATTATAGTCAAACCCTAGTCTAAATATTTATTGAAAAGAAATTAATTTATTAAATGAAAAATGTTTTTGTGTTCTTTTAGTTTTTTTATATAAAAAATAATAATAAACTAAATAAATATAAAATAATAAAAATATAAATATTTTGGATTTTTATTAATGAAAATAATAATAATAATAATAATAATAATAATAATAATAATATTAATAATAATAATAAAAGGTGAAATAAAAATAATAAAGTCCAGGGAGGTTAACATTGAATTTGGGAGGTAATGTTAAGAAAAAGTCAGGCCCAAGAGATTGCTGGCCCAAGCGCTTCCTGAAAGGAGAAATGGCAAAAAATGTGGAAAAATGCAAAAGGCAGCGCGCTGAGGTTAGAACTTATGACCTCTTGATTACCAGCCCGCTGCCTTACCATTGGGGCGGCTATACATCCGTTAATATAACTGAAATGATAAATATATAATACAAAACAAGTCCTGAATACACTTCATCTTCAACCTCCAGCCAGACCACCTGTAACTTCACCATTTCTCAACAAAAATGGAAAATGCAAATATGAAAGTTGTTCCATTTTTCCATACGAATCCAACCATATGAATATCATAAACTATAAATCAACGATGAATGCGAATTTTTGAAAGTACCAAATCCTGACCTAATTATTTTCAGAGGTTCAGATTCAAAATTCTAACTACTCAAGCAACAATAATGAAATCTAAGGATATGGTTAGCTTCAGGACAGTGATATTTACATTTATTATTCACAAATAAACCATTAATGATGCTTGTATGAAGAGTTCAAAAGTCAGAAAACTCACCTTGCAAGAGGGTATCGTGTTTTGAGTTTGAGCAGCTTTTGATGAGTTCCAGTGATTGGGTTAGCTTCGGCAAGTTCCCAGGAAGCTAATGTGATGCTTGGCTTGAGCTGAAAGTGGCTGAGGAGTTCTGGAGAAGTCAAGGTTCAAGGTGCTATTTTTGAAAATGGTGGATGATGATGAAGGTGTTACATTCATGTTGCAGGTGTTGGAATTGTTTGTATATGTTATTTAGAAGCTTTTGAAAGTATAAGGCCAAGAAAACGAGCAATTTTAGAGATTGGATTCAAAACTCAAAAATGGCAAGTTTTGAGATGTTTTTGGTGGTTCTGTGTTTTAAGAGGTTTCAGGGCTTTTGCATGCGTGTTTTCTTGCAAATGACTTGTGTTTATGTAAGAAAAAGGTTTTAGAGGTTTTGCACAAAGGATTTCTGAGTTATAGAGTTATGGCTAGGTTGCTTGATTTTGAAGAAAAGTGAGAAATGTAGTTTCAAGGTAGAAAGTACAAGCATGTAGAGTGGTTACCAACTTTAAACATACTGTGATGAAGTGGGAGAACTGACTTGAGGGTTTTGTGTTTTATCGCAAATGTTGCGGTTAGCAAGAGTCGCCACCGACTTTTATTTTATCAAAAAGAAAAGGTGAAAAAGCACAGGAAAGACCTTTGAGATGTTTTCTTGAGTTCGGGGAGTAGATTATAAAATGGGAAGGTATTAGCACCCTTTTCATCCATGGTTTTCCATGGGCTCTTAGTTACTTGCTAGATCACTTGCTTTTGTTTGAAAATGTGTTTGGTGTGGTTTTGAAAATATTTTGTAAAAGAGGCCATTCGTTTAGGCAATCTTTGTAATGATTCTCGTTCGTAAGAATGTATACAAAGATGTTTGTCTTTTTGAAATGTTTTCAATATTTGTAAGATGTTTTTGAAATGTGTGTGTTTGTTTTGAAAAAAGCAAGGATAGTTGTTTTGAAATAGAGCAAGTAACTAGAAGTAATCTACCTACTCAAATGTCTTTCTTGTGCATTTTATATTCCTTTGACATTGTTGTCTTACCATTGATTTGGTAAGCAACCCTATCTTTGGATGTAAACGGGACGGGCGTGGGTCATCGTATAACCATGATTAGCAATGTTGCAAAGTATCTTAGCATTTTGAGGGACCAAGATCATTTTTGTAGGGAAACTTAGAATAGCATCATCGAGGTACTATGATCTTATACTTGTTTATTTTGCCAAGATACTTCACATGCGTAACATGGCTATTTTTATATATATAAGGCAACCAAGTGGAGAAACCCTAAGGATGCTTGTGTGCAAGTGTGTTATTTTCATGCTTTGTTTTTATCTTTCATTTAGGATTTTCTATTTTGCTTTGTTTTGATCTTACCATACAAACCCTAATTACTAATCATGGCATGTAAAGCGGTAAATTGCGTAATGTAAATATTACTAAGCTATTACAATAATTTTATGGGAGAGGGGAATACAAATTTGAATGGGGATTTGCAAGAATGTAAACCTAAATAAATTATTACAACCAAATCGAATTTATACGAATATTAGAATAAATAATATACAATATTTAAATATACAATATTATGTGCATGCAAGAAAAAGATTTTTGTTTTGTTTTTATGTGTAAGAGAAATTTAAACCTAAAAATATAAGGAAATGAAATTAATTCTTGAAAGAAAGGCTAACCCTAATTTCTATTTTAAAATAAAATAAAGCTCTTATATACTATTTTTTATGTTAAAATAATAACTAATATTGTATAAAAAAATATGAAGTTTTTATATATGCAAAAATAAATATTTATAAGTATGGAATGCAAAGGAAATAAATAAATTATACTAAACATATGTTAATTATATTTGACAAGTTTATTAAGAAAAATAAGTAATATATATTAAAGATAAAATATATTTTTATGTGAAAAATAGACTAAAATAAAATAAAATGCAATATTGTCAAAAATTATATTTTTTAGGATTTTTATGCATTAAAGGAAGTATTAATAAACAAAATGAAAACAAAAACAAAAAATAAATAAATAAATAAATAAATAAAAATGTATGGAAAATAATGGGCCAGGGGGTGTTCTGAGTAATCCAGTGGTGAAGGTTAGAAAAAAAATATCTAAGCCCAACGTGGAGGCCCAACTTGCAAAAAAGTCAAAACTGAAAGTGGAAAAATGTATAAAAAAACAAAAGATAGCGCCAAGGTTCGAACCCAGGACATGGGTCTCACCAGTGCGCTACCTTGCCACTGGGGTGGCTATACATCCGTTGATTTGAGTGAAACGAAAATAACATAACATGAACAAGGTCCTTGCCATGTACTTCATCTTCTTCCCCAAGCTGGCCAGATGTCCTGTAACTCTCTCATTCTTCCATGAAAATGAAAACTCATAACATGAAAGTTGTAGCATTTGGTCTCACGATTCTAACCATATAAGTCATGTAAGCTAACAATCAAAGATCAGAAAGAATTTTAAAAGCCCTAAATCTAAACCTAAATTTTTCAGAATCTTCAAGTTCAAAATTCTCTCAACTCAGGCTTAATAAATGCAAGATAAATGTATGTACAACTTCGTTGTAATGGGGACTACATTTTTTATTCACAAATCATGGCCAATGGTTGCTTGTACAAAGAGATAGAAGTTGAGATTTTACCTCCTTCAGTTGAAATCGTGGATGGAATTGGAGTGAGTTTGATGAAGGCCCGATGCTTGCTTGAGCTTCCTTGAACCTCCCTGAGTATGTTCCAACCCTTGCCTTGCTTTGAAAGTGGCTGAAACTCTCTGGCCAAGTCAACCTGTAAGCTTTGAAAGCAAAAATGGCAGATGATGGAGAAGAGGTTACAGTACAAGAATGAGGGTCTGGATCAGTTAGATATCAAGTAGGTAAGGTGTTTTGATGATCAAGACTTGAAACGCACGAGCCAAATGAGAGATTGGTATGCTTATGCAAAAACTGCAAGTCTTGACAGTTTTCTGGTGTTTTTCAGTTTTTGAGTGTTTGAGGCTTCCAGTAATCGTGTCTTATGTTGTATTGTGTTTGAATATTAGTATGGAATTAGTTTCATGTCAACTCTCCAACAGATTTGCAAGTCATAGGCTTTTGGCACACTTTCTTGCTTTTGAAGTAAAGTGAAGGGACAAGGCTTATCATGCTTGTACTGGCTTTCTTAGGGTTGGTATATACTTGTACAATTTGCCTTAGGCCTGTAAGACTTATATGTGTAATGGAGACAGGTTCAATGCTCAAGAATTGGAAAGTGGCAAAAGTTTAGCTTTTTCAAAATGGCAATGGTCACTTTATGCCATTTATGGAATTACAACTTGGGTAATGGCTCTAAGGCTTGGATCAAGGCTTGGTCAACTGAGTAAGCATTAAATTAAGGAGTAAGGAACAAGTTTGGGACCTGTAAAGCATGAATTAGGCAGCATAGGTACTGATTGGAACCTTGTTCTTCATGAAATGGCTTGAACCAAAAGTGAGAAATTGCCAACTTCACCTCTTCGATTCTCTCTACTCAAAAATGATGTTGAGGAGTTCTTGAACATTTTGGAAAGCTTGCAATGTTCTCTATAAATCCTCTTTGAAATTCATTTCAACATACCTCTTGGATCTAGGTGAAAAATTGCCATGATGTTGGGTCCAAAACCTGCCTAAATTAGGGCAAAATTTCACTAAGTTATTTAGTTCATGAACATGTATTCATAAATTTATATCTTGAGATCCAAGCATCTTCGGGAAAAAGTGTGTGAAGCAAAGTTGTATATTTCATGGAGTTCTACAACTTTCATGTTGGGAACTTTCTTTGAATCATTATGCATCATGGTGAAAAAATGGCCTAAAGTTGAGAAAAAATAAGAAATTTTCTATACTTAGAAAATTTTCTAAGTTAAGAAAATTTTCTAAGTTAAGAAAATTTTCAACTTTAAACCCTAATCTTCAAACTTGGATTTCTTGATGAAAAAATTTCACATTTTGACATGCTTTGATGAATTGTGACCCTTGGCACTTGATTTTGACCAAAAAGTCAAATTTTGACTTTTTAGTGTATAGTTGACTTTTGATCAGTTGACTGCAAATTTCATCTGTCAATCCAATGAAATTGCAATGTTTTGAACCATGCCATTAGGTCAATATGATGCAATTGAATCCTTGAAATCATGCTTTAACTCAATTAGTCATTTGCTAGGTCAAAAACCAGAAATTACTCTTCCTCAGTCAAAACCCTAATTTTTGACCATTTTGCCCTTTTGGTGATTTGATCAAATTTCTTGAGGAGTTGTGATCCAAACTTGACCAAATGATACATATAAGTTTAAAATGTTGATGTGGATCAAAAATTATGAAGTTTGACTATAAATTGGCCATGGTTGACTTTTTCCCTAATACAACTGATTTTTAGGTCAATTGTTCCATTGACTGATCAAAAATGTGGTTCAAAGCTTGAAACTTGTCTTGAGTGATCTTAGGGATCCATAATGATGTTTGAAAGTCACATGAAGCATTGATAGTCCAAAAATCCTTGTGCAATCTCAAACCCTAATTTTGGGTCATTAGTGCATGATGAGATGTCTTGAGCTGACCAAACCCTAATCCAGTCTTGAGTCAAAGAAATCTTGTGAGAAAAGTCTTGATAAATGAGAGGGAAAATTTTGGGGTACAACAGCTGCCCCTGTTCAATCTTCTTAAACCTGAGAAGTTAGATTGGCGAGCTTTTCCTTTCGTGACTCGAAGGTGAAAGATGATTGGACACTAGAGTGCCCATAAATTTGCACTCGACAATGTGTAGTTGAGGGAATGGGCTTAAAGATGCCATTCAAGAAGTGATAGAATCTTGTTGGAGATGGGCTTGTAGATTCCATCCAAGAATGTTTGTTGGATTGTAAATTGTAAGGTGAAAGAATGAGTATCAGAATGGCGTTTGTGTCTAGAGCGTATATGAACTGTATCTGGATTTGAATTTTGAACAAGTATCTGAGTGGCATCCGCGTCTGGAGCGTATCTGTACTGTATCTGAATGGGTATCAGTTCCTGTCTGGGACGTATATGTACTGTATCTGAACTTGAATATCTGAATGAGTATCAGAATGGAATCCGCGTCTGGAGCGTATCCATACTGTATCTGAATGGGTATCAGAATGGCTTCCATGTCTGGAATGTATCTGTGTTGTATCTGAACTTGAGATCTGAATGAGTATTAGAATGGAATCCGTGTCTGGAGCGTATCCGTACTGTATCATGATTGCATATTGTTAATGGTAGCTGTTAATCTTATCCTGAAAAGGGTAGAATGTTAGCTGAAAACACAAAGTTATGTTGTGTGATGCAATGTATTTATTTTATCAATGTTTATGATATATGGATGTAATGTATGCTCATGTAAGTTGATTTGCTGTATTGTTGTATGGTTGAGGAAAATAAATCCTTGAATACTGCTGAGGATATATGGATTCTTCATGTCTTGAAGTTTGAAGTACTGACAAAATTCTGTTGTGAGAGTAATGCCATATACTGCTTGAGGAATTCTGAGAAATTTGACGATCTCCACTGGGGATTAATAATTTGAAATTTTAGTTCCGCTGGGAATCTAAATGATGTACTATGGGGATTGCCTTATGGAATAGCGTAGAGACGTTTTCCTGCCTTTTCAACCTATCAGTAATTGTCTTTCGCATTTTGTTTATTTGTAAATGGTAATTATATTCAAATGCATATGTTCATTAATGAATCATTGGACGTTTTTGCAAATAAAACACAAGTGTAAAGAAAAAGACAAATAGTTTTCTGTACTTTCAAAGAGATATCTTTGTATTTAACTTTGAATAAGTATTTTGTATAAAGGAGACAATCATTCTAGTAAGAGAATGATGCCATAAAAAGCAAGAAAAACTTTATATAAAGAAATATAGCTATGTGTAATGATCCCATGCGGTTTCCATTCTGCTATAGCCTTCGTATCTCCGAATATCTTGTCTATTGTTGCTTCATCCGAAGATGATTGAATTGATCAGAAACTCCGAGTTTGTTAGTGGAAGTCAAGAGGTTGTCCACAAAGTGATCCAACGGGACATAGTCATACGCTTTAATTCCCTAACTTTTGCCTGGACCGCCCTTTCGGGTTTTCAGTCCACCGGGAAACCCTTTTTTGCCCAAGTCACCCTTTCGGGTTTTCAACTTGTCGGGTGTACATATTTTTTTTATTTTATCCCTAATTTTTGCCCGAACCTTTTTGGTTCGCCGGGATGCCCTTTTTTTGCCTAGGTGTGTCAACCTAGCGGGTCTCTTATGCATAGTATCTTTTGACTATGTCCATGTTCGCAGGGTGTGGAAGGTCATCACCGTCCATGGTGGTTAAGATCATTGCCCCATCAGAGAAGATGTTCTTGATTACAAATGGTCATTCATAGGTAGGAGTCCATTTGCCCCTGGGATCACTTTGTGGTAAGATAATGCGTTTGATCACTAGATCTCTAACTTGATATACTTGGTGTCTGACTTTCTTGTTGAAAGCCTTGATCATCCATTTTTGATACATCTGACCATGGAAAACAACAGTAAGTCTCTTTTCATCAATTAAGTTTAGTTGATCAAGTCGAGTTTGGATCCAATCGTCCTCATTCAAACCTACATCTTTCATAATTCTCAAAGAGGGGATCTGAACCTCAATAGGCAAGACAACCTCCATGCCATAAACCAAACAATAGAGTGTTGCCCCAGTTGATGTGCGAGCCATGGTACGATACCTGTGGAGAGCAAATGGTAGCATCTCATGCCAGTCCTTGTAGGTGACTGTCATTTTTTGTATGATATTTTTAATGTTTTTATTTGCAGCTTCGACGACACCATTCATCTTTGGCCGATAGGGGGATGAATTGTGATGTTGAATCTTGAACTGCTCGCACAAGGCGGTGATCATAGTATTGTTAAGGTTGGTACCATTATCAGTGATGATCCTTTATGGGATACCGTACCGGCAAATAAGATTCTGCTTGATGAAGCGGGCAACAAAATTCTTAGTAACGGATGCGAAGGAAGTTGCTTCGACCCATTTTGTAAAATTGTCAATGGCCACTAGAATGAAGCGGTGTCCATTGAAGGCTGTAGGCTTGATCTCCCCAATCATATTGATTCCCCACATAGCAAAGGGCTAAGGAGCCGTCAAGACATTCAGAGGAACCGGAGGTACGTGCACCTTGTCGGCATAAATTTGACACTTATGACAGGTTCGAGAGTGTTGATAGCAGTCTGCTTCCTTGGTAGACCAATAATAGCCTGCCCGTAGGATTTTCTTCGCCATCGTATGCCCACTGGAGTGAGTGCCAAAAGTACCTTCATGTAATTCAGTCATGATCTTTTCAGCCTCAATCTTATCCACACACCGGAGCAGAATGAAGTCATGATTGCGTTTGTATAGGATGCTGTTGTACCCCAAAATTTGCCCTCCTTTTTTCACAAGAAATCACAACCCTAGGGTTTTTCTCTGATTTTTAAGATTGGCTCAGGAATCGATCAAACAGACTTTTCTTTGGTAGTAAATCAAGAATCAAGGTTTCTCTCGCATTTCTCAGAAGAAATTGAATCCTTAGAAATTCAATTTACTGTTACATTGTTTTCACACTTTTTCAAGTTTGCTGAAAGGTTAACTGATTGTTCTCAAGGCCTGATTATCTGGGATAAGAGATAGGAGCTGAGACTGTTATTTGGAATATCAAGACATCTGCTTGTTAATGGAATAAAATGTCTGCCGGTTAATGAGATGCTTGCTTGTTTATTGGAATACAATGCGTATTATGATTAGAATGATGTTGCAAAGTTATGAGATTGCAAAGTTCTTGGGATTACTTGGAATTTAAGTTATCTGTATTAAAAATATTGGAAAGCAATTTCAATTATTTTTATCTGAGAATCTTAAAGGGTTAAGTGAAGATGCAGAGACAGTTGCAAATTATTGACAGTAGAAGAGTTTTACTGAGAAAAGATTTTCCAGTCATTCCAAATGTGATTACGAAGATACATTATTATTCATATGCTTTAAGGTTTTTACAACTTATAGCTATTGAAAAGTAAATTGTTACAATTAATGGAAATCTATCTAATCAGCCTAAGCCTCCTAAGCTGCCATTGCTCCCATGCTCAAGGTCTCTTGCTTCCTCTGCTTCCTCTATCATCCAATTGATGCTCACATGAAAAAGACAAAGGAAAAATGAAGATTAGTACAGTTAATTTTTCAAACAGAAAAGAAAAGAAAAATCCATCATTAAAGATTGTCGTTTGGAATCAAAATGCTATTGTTCATCATGTTTTTATTTTTCTCTTTGCAAATCACAAGAAGATTGCTCTTCTTGGTTCACAAAGAGAAAAATAAAAGTGCAAATGCAAGCATGCAAAAGCAATTGGTTCAAATGCAAACATGGGCCAAACTGAAACATGTTGTACAAAGTAAACTTGCAGCAAACTGTACAAACCTGCATAACCAAACAATGCAACAACTAAAAGCAAACTAGATGCAAACTGTCTAAACATTGCAAGCTAAGCAAACTAGATGCAAACTGTTTAAACATTGCAAGCAAAGCAAATTGTACTAAGCAAACTGAGTTACAAGCCAACTAGATGCAAATTGTACAAGTACAGAAAGTACAGCAGGCAAATCCAGCAGGAAAACCAATTTACAAGTCAAAGCTTGTCATAAGCTATCATCATTTTCCAGACATGGGCAACTTTTCAGAATATAATAAAAAAAGAAAAAATGCTTGTTTCACGGAGAGAGAAAGAGAGAAAAGGATATCACCTTTTGAAGTGTACAGTTTGGCAAAGCAGGCTATCACAAGTTGAAAACAAAAAGCTAAGAAAGATATAAAACTCAAGACTGCATAACAGTTTTAAGAGGGAGAAAAACACTTTGTCAAAAACCCTACAAACTACAAACTTGCAAAATCAGCTTGAAACTGCAACAAGCCACACTACAACAACCTCAAAACCTGCACAAGCTCCAAGCCTGTCAAACTACAAGCTCCAAGCCTGTCAAACTGCAAGCTTTCCAAGCCTAGAAAAACTGCAAGTTAACCAAACTGCCAAACTACTATCAAACTGTAAACCTGTTTGGCCAAACTGTGCACAACCAAATCTAAATTGTGCACAACCATTAACCAAACCTGTACGCAAACCAAACAGAAAAAAACATACACAAGCTTGCCAAGCTGCACAGCTTGAAGCAACACAACAGCATAACCTACAACAAAACTGCAAACAGAATGAAAACCAATACAAGCCTGTGAACCAATTCCAAAACCATTGCCAAACTGCAGCTTCAAATTGCACAGCCTGTGCAAGCTTGCCAAACTGCCTTGCCAAACTGCTTGGCCAAACTGTGAACAAGTAGAAACCATAAACTTCAAAACATAAAACCTGTACAAACTAGCCACAAACAACCAAAATCCTGCTATCAAAAACAGCACAACAGTTTCTCAACAAACTGCAAACTGCCCAACAAAACTTCCATTACCTATTAACCAACTACAAACCAACAGGCCAAACTGTTATCAAAATAGCCAAACTTATCAAGCTACACAAAATAGCAAGAGCAACAACACAAGCCTATTAACAAAACAATCATCAGCAAAATCCATCAAAACAAATTTTCAGAGTTATTCTCATCATCAACCTTTGAACTTCAAGAAAAGAGGAAGAGAATTTCAGAAGCAACAACCAACAAAAGTTTCAGATTACCACATCATCATCAACATCCAAGTCAAAAAGAACAACAAAAAAGAGATACCAGAAGCGAAGCTCCTCATCACTCTCTTCCTCGTACCTCCGGCCTCCAAGGAAGCGCCTCCGTCTCACCCTTTTCTCCTCTCCATTTTCCTTTCCAGAAAAGTCCCAAGTTATGATTCTCAAGCCCCTTTACTGGTGTTTTTAAGCATGTAAAAAATATAGGTTAATCAAACTAGAACATGCGAAGCAAACATGCAAAACAAACATAATCAAACTGTAAAACTCAGAGAAGACCAAAACGTACCCGTTTACAAGCAAAGCCATAGATCACTGTGAGGAGATGAGAGCGTGGGGTGGTGCTCCGGTGGCCTGAGAGGAGGGAGATCAGAGCATCGTTGCCTAAGAGAGATGAAGAGGAAGAAGGAGCAAGCGGCGCCGCTGTGAAGCCAAAAGCACAAACCCTAAATGCTGAAACCCTTAACAAATTGTACAAAGACCTTGCCTTGGGCCTTTGGCCCACCAAACCTCATTAAGCCCAAGCGCTTCTTCTGAATACACCCCCTCTTTTCTCCATTCCGGCCTTTTTGTTCTTTTTCCATTTTCATTTGGGCACAATTCTCAAATTCTAAGCCCATTCTTCTTTCTTTTAATTAACAAATACATGTTTTTTTAATTATTTCATTTTAAATAATTTGTTTTCTTTTCTTTTGTTAATAATAAAACCAAATAATATATTAAAATTTTGTTTTGACAAATTACTTTGATTTTATTAATATATTTTTATTTTCTTTATTTATTAATAATTGTTACATTTAATAAAAATACAAAGAATAATAGAATTTTGTTTAATAAAATTTTCTTCCTTTAAACTTTTTTATTTACATAATTATAAATAAAACACAAAAGAATAAAATACTTAATCTTTATTTTTTTAGAATTAATTTTTATTTATTTATTTTCAAGTTAATAAATACATGCATGTCATAAATTGATTCTCCTTATTTTTATGTTTTGTTATAGCTTTATATTTGAATTGCGACAATTCGATTTGGTTGTAACACTTGATATTTGGACATTGTTATCCTTGTGAGATTCATTCCCATTTGTAAATAATTGTACCCCCATCCCCGGATAATTTTGTAATAGCTTAGAGTTTTAATTCTCGCACTTTATGCTTTCAAATATGCCATGATTAGAGATTAGGGTTTGTATGCAAAACTCTAAAATCAATCGCTAGATGACCTAATACAAGATCTAAATGCATGAAAATGACAAACACAATGTACACTTGCACCTCTAGGGTAACCTCGCTTGTTGCTTTGGAAAATGCAATCATGTCCCTCGAATATGAGACACTCTAGCAAATGCCCCTTCGATAAACAAAGATCGTAGTCCCTCGATGACCCTCGATGTTGCCTTCGATAAAACGATCTCGTCCCTTACAAAATTTCTAGAGCGTCTCACAAGTTGCTTTCAATGATTGTATGCGATGACCCGCGCCTGTCCTGTTTAACATCCTAACACAAGGTTGTTCACCAAATGCAATGGTGAAATAACACTGTCAAAAGGGTTAAAAACATAGGAAAGATCTTTAAGTAAAATAGGGTAGACAACTCTTAGTTACTTGATCAAAAGCTTGCAAAACATCCTTGCTATTTTCAAACACACTTCACAACACAATTCAAAACATTTCCCAAAACAAACTTTCAAAACATTGAAATATCTTTTCAAAAGACAAACACCTTTGTATATATTCAAACAAGAATCATTACAATGGTTGCCACAATGATGGCCTCTTTTTCAAAGCATATTCAAAACCACACACACAAAGCACCATTTCAAACAATTGGAAAAGCAAAGCAAGTGATCTAAACAAGTAACTAAGAGCCCATGGATAACCATGGATGAAAAGGGTGCTTGCACCTTCCCTTTTCATAATCTACTCCCCGAACCAAGAAAACATCTCAAAGGTCTTTCCTGTTCTTTTTAACCTTTCCTTAGGATAAAATAAAAAGTCGGTGGCGACTCTTGCTAAACCGAAACATTTGCGAACACAAACGTAAAACCTCAAGTCAGTTCTCCCACCGTATCACAGAACTGGAGACTCTGCTGGGGATATACTTTAAAAATAGGGTTACCTTAGGGTTTTAGATCACCTTTACATGCTTACCTTGTTTTCTTTGATTGCTTTACTTTTTGGTTCCTTGTTTGGGTTTGTTTTAAAATCCTACACCCGAATTTGGGGGAACCTTTTAGGTAAGTAGCAATAAACTGTGAGGGAATTGTGTGGGGTATACCGACATGGTTGAAGCAGTGGCTATGTTAGTGCGACATATTTGTGGGTACCGGTAGCCTTTGAGTCAATCAAAGAGAATACAGGGCCGCTGAGTGATGTCATGAAGCACTAACGAACTCTTAGAACCTTACTTGACCATCTTGGCCTTTTTTAGGGGTAGTGAGATGACTGGCTTTGGTGCAGTCTGAAGCTGGTAGATACTCGATACTACACTCATTGAGGGTTGTTTTCTTAGAATATTTCGGTCACCAGTAAAGTGGCTAAACTGAAACAATGAACACAGAAAATAATCCAGTGATATTGAGCTCCTTAGAACCCGTTTACTATTTCTAAGACAGGTTGAGCCAACTAACTTCAAGAGGGTACTTACCTATGAACTCCATGCAAGCCTAAACTTAAGGACTTGTCTGCTTTGTGTGAATATGACTGTCTGTATATACACTTTCTTACTTTTGCATACTTGTACATAACATCATAACATCATACCATAGCATTTTCAATAACCATTTCAAGAATCTCGAGGGTCTTTGATGCAGGGTCACGTTGAACCATACGTCTACCAAGGGGCAAGAGGATTCATTTTCCTCTAAACAAACGCCGTTAAAGATCAAGTACAACAACTTGAATCGAGGTCTATGACCCACTTGACATGGTGAGCTTGATTCTCGTGGAAAGACATCCACCGATACAAAGTTCTCCAATCAAAAATGTTGATCGAAGTTCAACCGCTAACATTTTCTTGTGTTTACCTCGCGAGATCCTTGAAAACATGCATCCACATATCATGCATCACATCATGACAGGTTTTCCCCTTTCAGGTCTCCTTACCTTCCTACTGTTTATTTCAGTAGAGATGGCTCTAGAGAGGACTGTCAAAGATATCCAGGCTCAAAACGCTCAACTTCAAGAGATGTTCTTGAACCTATCCAAGGGGCAGGAAGAAGTGAAAGCTCTCCTCACAAGGGGCATGGTTACAGGGAATCCAGGCGGCGTCAGGAATGATCAGTTGGAAGGGCTACATATTGAGATGGAAATAATGAGAATTCAGATGATGGGACAACTGGTGGGCCAGATGGCTCTCATTCAAAACCTGGCTCAAGGACAAGAAGAGTTGAGGGTCCTCATCAACAAACTGCATCAAGATGGATGTAACCCAGTAGGGCAAACAACTAGGGTTAAAGATCAAGTCACCATTCAGCCTCCTTTGAGACAAGAAGTCAAGGGAAAGTCTCCCCAGTTTGCTTCAGGGTCACAAGCCCAACAACAACCTCACCAGCATCAACAGGGTAATCGGCGTAAGCAAAATATATCTGGAAAGCGCTCCACTGAGATTAATATGCCATTATCACAAGTACTGGAACGCTTGTTGGAGGTCAATCTGACTGTATTAAAGGATCCTCTTTGGAATCCCAATACCTCTGCTCCTAGCTATCATCCCAATGCATTCTGTGCATACCACTACTATAGTCCTAGACATGACACCAACGACTGTTGGGCTTTGAAAAACAAGACCAAAGACTTGATTGACAGAGGAGTGTTGGAATTCACACAGGATGGCCAGATGAAAATCTTCCGTTGAGGGTTCTCCACCTGAAACTACAAGTTCGAACTAAGAGACTTTTGTTTCATTTGAAGTTTCAAAGTTGTAATTTCTTTTGTTATTCAAACAATTATATGTTGATGTCAAACTCTGTTTCATTAATGCATTGCATATGTTTGTCTTGAATTCATCCATTCGTTTTCACTATTCTTGAACTATGCTTTCTACTTTATTGATGATATTTAACTCTTGCTAAAAGTTACGAGCCTTTAGAGGGAGGATGACGAAAACAATGCTATAATCTAATACAGTATGCTTTTGGACAGACCTTGCTGACGATGTACAGGCGTTTCTTTCAAATCCTAAACACTGGAGTTATAAGGAAGATAACCCCTAGTCAACCCCTTCGAGCCAAAGAAGTAGAAGTTTTCTGTTTTAAACACAAATCGAAACCTTTAATCAAACCTGGGGCAGGATAGTCTCTCATTTAATTCAAAATGCGCGTTGCAACCGCAAACTCTCATTTCGTAATACAACGAATGATATAAAAAAAATACATTCCTTTGGAATCAAAAGACAACGATGGTTCTTTATCTCATAGGCAGTCATTATCTCTCAAAAAGAAAAGCCCACTAAGTCAAAACCTATCAAGGGGGCTTACGAAAGTAGGGGGCATCCCGCTTGCTGTAATCTCGATAACAGGAATAGTCAGGCAAAAATTAGGGATAACGAAAAAAAAAAGAAAGAGGTCACTACAAATCCTCAACAACATAAAAAATATTGAAAAAATGACTGCCTTCCAACAAATTCAACTTGTATGAACCATCACCAAAAACGTCGTTCCAAACTCGAATAAAGTTCGACGCACAATTAACTGAGTTTAGGATTGAAGAACATCACGAAGAGCGGGTGGGTACAAATATACTTTGAGCCTTTATCCTTTGTTTCTTAAACCGTGAACCAAGCCACGTTACAATCCTTCAAAAGTCCTAATTGAAGCATGGCTTAGTTCGAAAGCATACTGTTACAAAAGGTATCCTGACTCCTGTAAGGCTTTGCTCTAAATCTTGTGTTAAATTTGTCTTAAAAAAGTTTTCTGCTAAAAAACGCATTTTTCAAAATTTCAAGACAATCATAAACTTTGCATTATTTGAATATCATCATTTGCATATGGATATTTGTTTGACAGCAAAGAAATTCACACAGTGAAAGTTCCTATGAATGAAAGTTCTCTCAGTGATCAAAATCACTTCAAGTGGAATGACACTTTCATTGCAAAAATCTCCTATCAACAAAAGGGGACTTGGTATGGTATTGTCCAGTAAACCTGGGGCAGTCCAGTCAAGATTTCAATAAATCTCTCAAGATCCAGTTAACCTGGGGCAGTCCAGTCAAGATTTCAAGAAATCTCTTAATTTGCAGAGTAACCAGGGGCAAGTCTCCGTCACCATCACTTGGGGCATTGAACGTCAATCTCATCAAAGGGTTACGTACAGTCCAAATTTCCTAGCAGTGCCACAAACATTTGATACTAGGGGCAATGACGAATCTCTCCAAAATCTTTCTGAAAAGAATTTCAAGAATCCTCGAGAAGTTCATCACCTCTCTAGCAGACCAGCAATCATGGGTTTATTTCCCCAACTCTTGTCAAGGGTTTATTCTCCAAAAGAAAACTACACTTCAACAACATTCATAACATATGCAGATTGATCGGCAGATAAAGGTTCATTACCTTTTGGAGTAGCAGTTTTCAAAGATTCCTTCACCGTCCGGTTGAGTCAAAGTTATTTCAAGACTTTCGTCTGGCTCAGTTAAATCGATTCTAAGATTTTTCTGATTCTTATCTGGTCAAAGTTAATTCAAGACCTTCTCTGGCTCAGTCAGATCGACACTAAGGTCTCCCTGATTCTTATTCCAGTGGAAGATATTCCGGATTTTGTTATTTCAGATAAATCTCTCAACGATTTATTCTGATTCACTTCCAGATTTTTCACTATCAGAGATAAAGAATCCAACTCTTTTCTCCATCACCAGTTTGGGATTTATTTTCCCCGGCGAGAGGTTGTCTTGAAAAACATTACACATCCGTGCATCAGGACATCATACAATGCAAGCTCATTTATTTTGAGAACGTCATTGTTCGATATATGTCATGCCACTAACCTTTATCTTTTAGGAAAAGTGCAATCAGATTCTCACAAAATTCAAGTTATAAAGCCCGGGTACGATCGGATAGTATCTTGATCTCTACAGCATATTATGAAGCCCGAATTACGGCCGAATAACAGTACCAGATTACCGCGGAGCCTAGATTACGACCAGATAGTGGTATCTCCTTAAAGCAAGCTATGAAGCCCGGATTCGACCAGATAATAGTTTAATCCCCAGTAAGTTATTGTGAAGCCTGGATTACGACTAGATAGCAATGCAAGTTTCTGTGAAGCTGATAACACGAAATCGTATCGTTTATTTTCTATGAAATTTGCCCGTTCTGTATTATTTTGACCCGATTAATTCCCGAATATTTCGAGTTTGTCATTACTTTGTGCAGGTATTCATAACTCAGCTCAAAACAGAAGAAAACATGAAACAATGCAAGAAAGTATCGAAAGAACAGAAGAAAAAGATAAATCTGTCAAAGAACTGCATTTTTGTAGCTGTGACGGTCGTAATGTAGCTGCCACGACCGTAAGCCAGTTTGAAGAGTGTTACGACCGTAACACAGTGGCCACGACCGTAACACGGGAAAGACCAAAGCTGCTCGTAACGCTCATGTAACGAACGTAATGCGTATAACAGTTCACTTGGAAAATGCAGAACATGGCAAGCATAACAGAAGGAGTTTCCAAACTCCTTAATTCTCTCCAGTCAAACTCCACGTTCACCATTTCTTCCTCAACTACTCACGTTCCTACATCTTTGGAGATTTTCAAGGAAAGCTTAGTTACAAGTTTTCAAACCAACTGCCAGATTTTATTTTTCTATAAATACCTCAACATTGAACGTTAAAAGTAGAGAGTTTATTACAGCTTACTTGTGCCGAAGCTCTGCCAAAATCAAAACCAGTATTACTTCTGTTGTTATTTTTCAGCGTTTGTTTATTTCAATTCTTTTAATTCCACTGTCCAAATAATAATTTCCAACATTAGGGAATTATTATTATAGTTTAGGATTTATCATTCAAGCTTCAGAATTTGCCATATTCCCGATACCAAGTCCGAGTTTCCGATTTGTGGAAGAAGGATTGAAGTATTGGCTTTACTGTCAGGTTTCTATTTTGCAATTGTATTAAATTCATTTTAATTAATTAATTAATGCATGCTTATTATTTATTATTTATAATGTCCAATTTATATTTGTTTGCTTTTATTTACAGTATGTTTATTATAATTTCCATGGCTAGCTAAACCTTTAATGTCGGTATGGGATAGTAAGAGACATTAGGAATCTGATCAAACTTAGGCTAAAACTTTAATCAACTTAACTCTGGTTATGACTTTTTATGCTTAATAATAAAATCTTTGTTACGAAAGTAAGAAGAGTAAATAGGTTAGATCGAGACCACGAAAGTGTGAGGTTTTTAACCGGATAGCTAAAGTTAGGCATTTGATTTAAATACAGTGAAAGCGCTTTAAACCAAATTAGAATTAATTAAGTTTCTAAAAAATACTTCTAAACACTTATAGGCTAGCGAAAGCAGGTATAGGGCTTTAGACGTATAATCCGAGATAAGACCATGAAAGTGTGAGTTGAGGGTTTTTAAACTGATTAATTCTACAGATAAACCAAGTTGACCATCCTTATATGCCTAGGTCCTATTAGATCCTTTAGGTCGACTCTATTGCATACCGACCATTTCATTTTATAATTACCTTAAAATCAATTAATTTACCTTCCTTAATCTTCCAAAAACCAACGTGACAATTTCCGCCTTAGCTAAACCAACCTGTTTTACAATACTAGAGTGATTACAAAGTCCCTGTGGATTCGACAATCTTTTATTACTACCGCGATAGGCTGTGCGCTTGCAGTTAAGATACCGTCAGACATTAAGTCGATCGCAGACCATATCAAGTTTTTGGCGCCGTTGCCGGGGACTTTAGTTTAGTCACTAGTGTAATATGAAAACAACACTGTCTAGACTAAGGCAACTTTTTATATTTCCCTCTGTGTATGCCAAACACTCGTTCTCAAAACGAGCCTTTGCATTTACAAATTAACGATATCGAGTGTTACTTAAGATTAAGACGCCGAATTCAAGAATACCGATCTCTCAATAATCTTCCTCCAACTAAAATTCCCGATATCCCGTTATCGGAATCTATCGAAGAATCAATAATGGCTGATGTACCAAATCCGCCTCGCGCTCTTAAGGACTAAGCAGTTCCTTCGCAAGCGGAGCCTCACAACAGCATTGTCGCCCCTGCTATCGCTCGAAACGATTTCGAGCTGAAACCTTCGCTTCTATCCGCCGTTCAGCAGAACCAATTTTCTGGATCTCCTACTGACGACCCTAACCTACATCTGTCAGTGTTTGTGTAGTACGCAAACACTGTAAAAGCGAATGGTGTAAACCCCGAGGCAATACGATTGCGCCTATTTCCTTTTTCTTTAAGAGACAGAGCCCGAGCCTGGCTCCAATCCCTTCCTTCAAATTCAATCACCACATGGGATGAATTGAAAAAAGTCTTCTTGGCTAGATATTTCCCACCAAGCAAAACTGCTATGCTTAGAGCTAACATCAACGATTTTAGACAAAAAGATAACGAATCACTTTTCGAAGAATGGGAACGTTATAAGGACATGATTAGACTCTGTCCTCATCATGGTTTAGAAGAATGGCTAATCATTCATACGTTTTATAACGGTCTGTTGTATAACACAAGAATGACTATAGACGCCGTTGCTGGTGGCGCACTGATGGATAAACCATATGCCGAAGCAAATCAACTTATCGAAAGTATGGCCCAGAACCACTATCAATGGGGAAGCAAAAGAGCTAATGTGGAGAAATCCTAAACCAAAGGTGGAATGTCTAAAGTGAATATGCTGGACCAAGTCAACGCTAAAGTGGAAGCTCTTACCCAAAAGCTAGAAAACCTTACCACTGCTCCTGCAGCTACCGTAGCTGCAGTTGTCCAAACTTGCGATCTATGTGGTCTTCAATCACATCTTGCTCCAGAATGCCCACTTCTAACAGGAGTTCCAGCTGAACAAGCAAACTATGTATAAGGGAACCCTTATAGCAATACCTATAACCCAGGCTGGAAAAATCATCCGAACTTTTCATACAAAAGTAACAACGCGTTATACGCGCCTGTACAAGCTCCTGCCACACCACCCGGTTATCCAAAAGCTATCCCAAATCATCCTGGTAATGGACCTAATGCTCCTAGGAAATCTAACCTAGAAATCATGATTGAACACTTCGTTGCTTCCCAAGCTCAGACTAATAAAGACGTTATGAATCAAAATTTGCATACTAATGAGCAGATAAAACAATTAGCTAGAAAGGTTGATGCTTTAGCCACCCATAACAAGATGCTTGAGACGCAAATCTCACAAGTAGCTGAACAACAAGCATCTACTGCGGAACCAGCTGGAATTTTTCCTGGTCAACCACAGCCCAACCCGAAAGGACATGCTAATGCTGTGATATTGAGAAGTGGAAAAGAACTCGACGGACCTGTTGACCCGAGACTAGAAAATCCAGCCATGTACCAAAAGCAGAGCGAGCCGCCTGAGCAAGCCAATGAGCCTAAAGAAAAAGAAAAGGAAAGCGAAACGCAAGAGGAAGTGGAGCAAGAGAAGCCTTATGTACCTCCACCACCTTATAAACCACCAATCCCGTATCCTCAGAGACTTACAAATTCCAAAACGATGGGCCAGTTCAAGAAATTCGTTGAACTTCTGAAACAACTCAATATAACAATACCTTTTACAGAAGCCATTACTCATATGCCCTCGTACGCTAAATTTCTTAAGGAAATCCTATCCAACAAGAAGAAGATAGAGGATAACGAAACAGTTACACTCACTGCCGAGTGTAGCGCGATCATTCAAAACAATATGCCTCCTAAGCTAAAAGACCCAGGTAGTTTCTCTATACCTTGTAATATTGGAAAATTTGTCATAGACAAAGCTCTATGTGACTTAGGAGCAAGCATTAGTGTCATGCCCTTATCTATTTGCAAAAAGCTAGAGATGGGAGAACTCAGACCCACGAAAATGTCCGTCCAATTAGCCGACCGATCGGTTAAATACCCTGTAGGTATACTGGAAAACGTTCTAGTTAGAATAGGTCAATTCTATATCCCTACCGATTTCATCATCATGGACATAACCGAGGACTCAGTTACCCCTATCATATTGGGAAGACCATTCCTAGCCACAACTGGAGCTATAATTGATGTCAAGAAGGGCAGATTAACATTCGAAGTCGGAGAGGAAAAAGTGGAATTCATCCTCACTCAATTTCTACAAGCACCCGCCATGAACGACACATGTTATTTACTCGATATTATAGACGAGTGCGTGAGAGAGATGGAAGCTGAACAAACCACATATTCCGAAATAATGAAAATTGAAACCCCTCTGATATTCGAAGACGACAATTGGCGAGAACCATATAAAGATGATAGTCTAAGCGAAAGTCTAGCACTTACACCCGATCCTATGCCATGTTCCGAGAAACCAAAACTAGAATTGAAAGTTCTACCTAAAAATCTACGATACGAATTCCTTGATACTGAACAAACTCGACCTGTAATAGTGAATTCCAGTTTAGGAACGCTCGAAACTCAGAAACTTTTAGACGTTCTAAGGAAATACCCTACTGCGTTAGGTTACAACATATCAGACTTAAAAGGAATTTGTCCTTCAATTTGTATGCACCGTATTCTATTGAAGAGGATTGCAAAACCTCTCGAGAACCTCAAAGAAGAATCAATCCGATTCTAAGCACTGTAGTCAGAGATGAAATCAAAAAGCTAATGGAAGCTGGAATTATATACCCGATCTCCGACAGTAAATAGGTTAGCCCAGTGCATGTCGTACCTAAGAAAGGAGGTGTCACTGTCGTGAAAAACGCACAAGGCGAATCAATAACACAAAGAGTAGTTAGTGGACAGAGTGTGCATTGATTATCGAAAACTGAACAAAGCTACTCGGAAAGACCATTTTCCTTTACCCTTTATTGATCAAATGTTAGAAAGATTAGCCAAACACTCATATTTCTGCTATTTAGACGGTTATTCCAGATTTTTCCAAATTCCGATTCACCCTGATGATCAAGAGAAGACTACATTCACGTGCCCCTATGGAATGTTCGCGTACAGACGAATGCCATTTGGATTATGTAATGCTCCCGCAACTTTCCAACGATGTATGATGGCCATCTTTGCAGATTTCATTGACGACATCATGGAAGTGTTTATGGACGACTTCTCTGTGTGTGGACAAAGCTTTGAAGGATGTCTATTTAATTTAGAAAGTATTTTAGAACGATGTGTGAAAGTAAACCTTGTGCTCAACTGGGAAAAGGGCCATTACATGGTCAGAGAAGGAATCGTGCTTGGACATGTTATTTCTAATAAAGGAATTGAAGTTGATAAAGCCAAGATAGAAGTGATTAAAGAACTCCAACCACCAAAGACCGTTCGAGAGATACGAAGTTTTCTAGGACACGCCGGTTTTTACCGACGTTTTATTAAAGATTTCTCGAAAATTACAAAACCACTTACCGGTCTATTAATGAAGGATGCTGAGTTCATATTCGATGACGATTGTCTTCAAGCTTTTGAAACCCTTAAAGCCGCACTTATTTCTGCACCAATCATGCAACCGCCCGATTGGAGGTTACCTTTCGAAATCATGTGCGATGCAAGTGATTACGCTGTCGGCGCAGTTCTTGGACAAAGAAAAGATAAGAAACTTCACGCAATTTACTACGCCAGCAGAACGTTAGACTCAGCTCAGATGAACTACGCCACCACTGAAAAAGAACTCTTAGCCGTGATCTTCGCGCTTGACAAATTCTGTTCTTACCTTGTAGGAGCAAAAATCATCATTTACACGGACCACACTGCTATCAGATATTTACTTGCCAAGAAAGATGCAAAACCCAGACTCCTCCGATGGATCTTACTCTTACAAGAATTCGACTTGGAAATTAAAGATAAGAAAGGAACCGAAAACGTCGTAGCGGATCATTTATCCCGTTTAGAAGGTATAAAACCCGAACAAGTGCCAATTAACGATGATTTTCCGTATGAACATCTGATAGCACATATGATAAGCGACCTAGCTCAATTGAATTTAAATAAACCAGAAGCTAAAGAAGTCGTGGAAGCCATCGACATGACCATAGGATTGCCTTGGTATGCTGACATCGTTAATTATTTAGCTGTCGGAGCGCTTCCACCTGACTTAACTTACCAACAGAAAAAGAAATTCTTCCATGATCTCAAGAGTTACTATTGGGACGAACCACTTTTATTTAAACGAGGACCTGATGGAATTTTCCGCCGGTGTATACCCGACGAAGAAATAGAAAACGTCATTTCCCATTGTCACTCATCTCCTTATGGCAGACATACTAGCACCTCTAAAACGTGTGCCAAAATTCTCCAAGCCGGCCTTTTCTGGCCTAACCTGTGGAAGGATGTCCACGTCGCCGTTAAAAACTGTGAACGATGCCAACGCACCGGTAATATCTCAAGACGCGACGAAATTCCTCAGAAAGGAATACTTGAAGTGGAAATCTTTGATGTTTGGGGAATAGATTTTATGGGACCTTTCCCATCTTCTTTTGGAAACAAGTTTATACTCGTCGTTGTTGATTACGTTTCAAAATGGATCGAGGCAATAGCTTCTCCTACAAATGACACACGAGTAGTGATAAAGCTTTTCAAGAATATAATTTTCCCGTGTTTTGGTGTTCCCCGACTTGTTATCAGTGACGGTGGATCTCATTTTATTTCAAAGATATTTGATAAATTACTATCTAAATATAGAGTGAACCACCACGTAGCAACACCTTATCATCCACAAACTAGCGGACAAGTCGAAGTTTCGAATAGAGAGATTAAACAAATATTAGAAAAAACCGTCGCGATATCTCGAAAAGATTGGTCATCCAAGCTTAACGAAGCTTTATGGGCTTATAGGACGGCTTATAAGACTCCTATCGGAACTACACCTTTCAAACTTGTTTACGGAAAATCATGTCATCTCCCGGTAGAATTAGAGCATAAAGCTTATTGGGCAATAAAGACACTCAATATTAATTACACTGCTGCTGGCGAGAAACGAATCCTCGATTTACATGAACTGGAAGAATTAAGACTAGACGCTTACGAAAACGCTAAAATATACAAAGAACGAACTAAAAAATGGCACGATCAGCGTTTATCGCGGAAAGAATTTAATGTGGGAGATGCCGTACTTTTATTTAATTCTAGACTTAGACTCTTCCCTGGAAAACTTAAATCTAGATGGTCCGGTCCTTTCGAAATTACAAGAGTTTTTCCTAGCGGAGCGGTAGAAATCACGGATAGAAATAGCGCCCCGTTTATTGTAAACGGGCAGCGGTTAAAACAATATCATCGTATAGATAATAGAGATTATACGAATAAGCTTAAACTCGTAGAACTGCTACCTATTTCTCCCGACTAATCTTTCACTAGGCATTTCGTCAGGCTTATGACGTTAAAAACAACGCTTCATGGGAGGCAACCCATTTTATTTGTTTTTACCTGCTATTTTGTTTGTATTATTTGTTTTTGCTTGCTATATAAGTATTTTTCATTTTTTTTAAAAACTTTTATGAAACTGCTGCTGATTTTAAATCAATTTTACTTGACACAGGATTTCTGAATAATCTTTTTCTCTTTACTTTCTCCTCTACTCTGTTTCCCCGCTTTGTTTTTGCTATGGATCCTCCACAGAACTTTATGGAAACCACCTTTAGAGGTAGAAACCAACGAAGAATATTTGAGGCTTTGTCTCAGCGAGACATCCGTTTAACCCTGTATCATGATGTACCCACTATGGACTCTTTAGGCATTACTGACAGTGTTTACTACATGTTTAACCAGTTGGGATGGGAGAAAGCCCACCTGAAAAATAGGTTCGTCACTTACCGAGAGCTTACCCTTGAGTTCTTGAGTTCTCTAGTTTACATCCCTGAACACGGTGTTGGAGCCCGAAAAGGAATCATTACCTTCAGACTTTTTGGTATTGAGTTCACCTATAACCATAGGGACTTAGCTGCTTTATTAGGATTCCCCAGTGGACCCTTAGCTTTTACAACCCCTGAGGCCGATATATTGGATTTTGAGCTGGATTACTTCTGGGGTACTTTAACCGGAAACTATCACCCTGACCCAGAAAGTATGGATAACAATGAAATACATAACCCAGCCATCCGTTATTTCCATAGGATTCTTGCCCACACTCTGTTTGGAAAAGAACAAAATCAAAATGCTGTATCCAAGGATGAATTATCTCTGCTTTATTGTATGAACCTAGGACGCCCTGTCAATGCTGTCCCACTCCTGATGAAAACCTTTACCCGCATTAGTGAGGACCCTAATGTTCCTGTCAGTGTGGGAGGATTAGTTACAATGATTGCACATGCTCTTGGACCTCGTTGCCAACTTAATAACTGTGCACGATTTGGATCAATTAGGCCTATGAATATTAATTTCTGTTTCAACAACCGGATAATAGGAAATTTAGGCCCTGCACCTTATAATTACCTGATCAGAGACGAAGTTGTTACTCTTTTTACCCTCCCGAACCATGCCCGAATAAGTGTCCACAACCGCGAAAATTGGTTGTACGAATTGAATCCACCCGATCATCCTTCGACACCGGAAACACCACAATCATATTTTGTTGATAATAATTTCATGTCTGAAAACGAAACAGATCCTGAAACTCCTCCTGGTTATCATGACTTTACAAATATGGCTGGAGCACAAGCAGCCCCTGATACAAACCAAGGAGAATATACTACACAATTAAACACCATTCTGACCACTTTGGATGCTTATAAAACTGACATTGATGGAATAAAGAATGAATTGAAGACTATGCGTTTGGATCTTATTGGTTTAACTGACATCTCGGTGGAGCAGTTCTATAACATCACTCAAGCTTTGGAAATATTAAAAGAAAAGATTGGATGAAGCAGTTTTTAGTTTCTTAGTTTTTCAGTTTTCAGTTTTTCAATTCTTTGTTTTTAGACTTTTTCCATTCTGCTTTGTTCTTAGTTAGTTTCAATTTTTGTTAAATTACTGCACTTCAATTTACAAGTCATTTATTTTCTGTCAAAAAGAACAAGTTACTCAATTTAAATTAATGCAATTGTTTGTTTTCAATTTTAAACTTACAATCATTATGTTGCTTACAATGTTTTATGGTTTTCTACTCTATTGCGAATTATATGTGTTGGATTATATGTTGAAAAAAATTAATGTTGTGTTTATATTGGAATGCCTGAGATTTCTGCTGCTATAAAAATATACTCTGTGCAATTGTATTGTGTTCTGTTCTGTGAAAAACCAAAACTTGTAGCTGCCACGATCGTCATCTATCCCCCACGACCGTAACACGCCTTTCAGAGCGTTACGCTCGTCAGCCAGGTGTTACGACCGTAACACGAGTTACATCAGTAACCCTGTTAGCAGAACGTTCCCTTTTCCTGCACCTTTCTATCTTCTTCTTCCATAACTCCCCATTAACCCCATTCAACCCAAAATTAATCCCTATCAATTTTCAAACTTCCACTACCTCCTTCCACCATATATACATCCATTACCCGTATCATCATTCTCATTCTCTCATTCACCACCCAACACCCATTTTCACTCAAACACTTTGCATGCAAATGGCGAACAATCTCATTCCTGGCATTACCCTACGAAATGGCGAAGCAGGTGAAACTCAACGGACACGGTTCCTAAAGTTCCAACGCTGAGGCATCCACCCTACGAGGTTCGTCGACACTGACTGCCTCCGAAACCTCGGGTTGCTTGAAAGTGTCCAACACCTACAACAAAGTGTCAACCTTTGGACGCTATGTAGCCAGCCACAACCGACGTACGAGACTCTCACCCTTGAGTTTCTTAGTTCATTTTGCTACATTACTCCAAACGGTGCAAGAAATCAACTTACCGGTGTGGTAAGGTTCCGAATTTTCAGCACCGAATACGAATTCCCTCAGAATGCATTCGTTCGCCTGCTAGATTTCTGTACCGACGAAGGCGCTCACCTACGTGTGCCTGACACTTTTCATGAGGAATCTTTCAACCTGTGGCATAGCTTGACCAATAATCAAGCTGATTCATACGATCACCTAAATGCCACCCAAATCCACAACCCCTCCATTTGTTACTTCCACCGAATCTTGTCCAACACAATCTTTGCAAGGGATAGCAACCACAAGCTCAACTCAAAGGAGCTATTTTTCATGCATTGTGCATTCTCGGGTCAGAAAATTAATGTCGCACCTTCTCCTGGCTCATATTCACTCCATCTGCACCAGAGGCGGCAAACCTTTCTATTTCGGAGGGCTTGTCACTTCTCTTGCTTTAGCACTAAACCATGGTGACACCCTTGTTCATCTGCCATCCCGACCACCGGTTCTGCTTACTTTGGATCATTGCAAATCGGCCCACCTCATCCACGAGCGGGATGATGGAAGAATCGACCCTCAGAACCGAGCCAACTGGCTATTCAACCCTGAAGGCCCTGCTGCTGCTCAAGAAGAACCTCATGTCGGCCCCGCTGATGAGATGCAGGAAGAAATGGATCGAGCTGCTCCCGCGCCTGACATTCCTGAGTCGTCCTCTTCTGCACCACCTCCTTTTACTATGGAGGACGTCCTTAGAGCCCTCCATCAGCAAAATCAGATGGTTGTAGCTCTTGAAAGGAAGAATCAGGAGCGTTTCAACGCCTTACATCAGCAAAATGTCCAAATCTTGAGTGGTCAACGCTCGACAAATGAAAGGCTTGATGAAGTGCTATGCGAGCTTAATGCTTTGAGGATGGATGTTACATCTCTTGGACCCCAGGACACTGACCCTGAATCTACTCCTTCCAGACGGTCACGAACCCGAAGCCGCCGTGGTCGCCAATAGTTTTTCCTTTTCTTGTTGTTTTCCTTGTTTTTCCGATGTATTTTTCATTTAACCTCGCCATTATATCATAACATTGAGACAATGTTTGATATAGTGTGGGAGGAGTACTGCATTCTTAATTCCAGAACGAGTAATTTCATTTCTATTTCAGTTATATTTCGTTATTTCATTTTCTCCCCGTTTTATTTAGCCATACCAAAATTTTTCGCCTTTTATATTCGCATAACCGTTAGTTACCTACTTTAACTGAAATCTTAGTTAGAAGGCCGAGAGCGATCCAACGAGAACTATGCGATTATGACACCTTCGACTCCCTACTTACGCGAATCATCTCCATTTTCGTTATACCGATACTTTGAGTTTTGAGTCTTAAATTAGCCCCTAGTAGTTTATATTAGCAGTCAGCACCAGTCTTAACACAATCCACGTGGAAAGTCGATGAACATAAGTGGATGATCTTGCAAATTGATTTAAATAGAATGTTACATGCTTTAAGGAAATAGATATTGCACCAATTAAATTGGGCGATCCTCACCCGATCGTTTAATCCAACGGATGCAAAAGCTTCTACTAAGTAACATAAGAATCCATTGTCTAGGTGGTTCAGAAGCATCTGGTACTGAACTCGGTAGGGCAGACTACGGTTTGATCCCCCACATCTTGCAATTGGATAAAAGAGGTTGCCACATAATTGTGCCAGAAACCGTCGTGTTTTGATCAGAACCACTAACCGGCTATTCCACTACGTGCGTGCAAGGATAATGGGCTTAATGTGATTGCGCAAGAACGAAACCGGGTGAAATATGAACGAGAAACCTTGAGTTGAATTATAACGGTATAATTAGACGCTTCGTTTAAAACGGATAGTCGTCGACTAGCTTGTTGCTTGTATCATTTACGTATCGTTGTTGTTTCATTCGATTTTCTCGGCCGAACTAACTTAGGATTTCTTGCAATTATTTGAAAACAAAAGGTATACTAGTTATGTGCGTTTATAAAAACTTGTCCGATATTTTTAATTTGATTATTTTGCTTGAGGACAAGCAAAGGTTTAAGTATGGGGGAGTTTGATAACACGAAATCGTATCGTTTATTTTCTATGAAATTCGCCCGTTCTGTATTATTTTGACCCGATTAATTCCCGAATATTTCGAGTTTGTCATTACTTTTTGCAGGTATTCATAACTCAGCTCAAAACAGAAGAAAACATGAAACAATGCAAGAAAGTATCGAAAGAACAGAAGAAAAAGATAAATCTGTCAAAGAACTGCATTTTTGTAGCTGTGACGGTCGTAATGTAGCTGCCACGACCGTAAGCCAGTTTGAAGAGTGTTACGACCGTAACACAGTGGCCACGATCGTAACACGGGAAAGACCAAAGCTGCTCGTAACGCTCATGTAACGAACGTAATGCGTATAACAGTTCACTTGGAAAATGCAGAACGTGGTAAGCATAACAGAAGGAGTTTCCAAACTCCTTAATTCTCTCCAGTCAAACTCCACGTTCACCATTTCTTCCTCAACTACTCACGTTCCTACATCTTTGGAGATTTTCAAGGAAAGCTTAGTTACAAGTTTTCAAACCAACTGCCAGATTTTATTTTTCTATAAATACCTCAACATTGAACGTTAAAAGTAGAGAGTTTATTACAGCTTACTTGTGCCGAAGCTCTGCCAAAATCAAAACCAGTATTACTTCCGTTGTTATTTTTCAGCATTTGTTTATTTCAATTCTTTTAATTCCACTGTCCAAATAATAATTTCCAACATTAGGGAATTATTATTATAGTTTAGGATTTATCATTCAAGCTTCAGAATTTGCCATATTCCCGATACCAAGTCCGAGTTTCCGATTTGTGGAAGAAGGATTGAAGTATTGGCTTTACTGTCAGGTTTCTATTTTGCAATTGTATTAAATTCATTTTAATTAATTAATTAATGCATGCTTATTATTTATTATTTATAATGTCCAATTTATATTTGTTTGCTTTTATTTACAGTATGTTTATTATAATTTCCATGGCTAGCTAAACCTTTAGTGTCGGTATGGGATAGTAAGAGACATTAGGAATCTGATCAAACTTAGGCTAAAACTTTAATCAACTTAACTCTGGTTATGACTTTTTATGCTTAATAATAAAATCTTTGTTACGAAAGTAAGAAGAGTAAATAGGTTAGATCGAGACCACGAAAGTGTGAGGTTTTTAACCGGATAGCTAAAGTTAGGCATTTGATTTAAATACAGTGAAAGCGCTTTAAACCAAATTAGAATTAATTAAGTTTCCAAAAAATACTTCTAAACACTTATAGGCTAGTGAAAGCAGGTATAGGGCTTTAGACGTATAATCCGAGATAAGACCATGAAAGTGTGAGTTGAGGGTTTTTAAACTGAATAATTCTACAGATAAACCAAGTTGACCATCCTTATATGCCTAGGTCCTATTAGATCCTTTAGGTCGACTCTATTGCATACCGACCATTTCATTTTATAATTACCTTAAAATCAATTAATTTACCTTCCTTAATCTTCCAAAAACCAACGTGACAATTTCCGCCTTAGCTAAACCAACCTGTTTTACAACACTAGAGTGATTACAAAGTCCCTGTGGATTCGACAATCTTTTATTACTACCGCGATAGGCTGTGCGCTTGCAGTTAAGATACCGTCAGACATTAAGTCGATCGCAGACCACATCAGAAGCCTGGATTACGACCAGATAGCAACGAAGAATACTACGAAGCCTGGAGTCGACCAGATAGTGGTATATCTTTAATACAAGTTATGAAGCTCAGATTCGACTGGATAATATCTTGATATCTCCGAACGCCATGAAGCCTGGATTCGACCAGATAATGGTATGATACATTATGAAGCCTGGACCGCGACCAAATAGTAGTGCATCCAACTTTCATCTTCAACAGAGATGATTTCTCAACAGAATAACGGACGATCGAGGTTCCCAAAATTCAATGGAGATGATGCCTCAGTAGAATAATGGACAATTGAAGCTCCTAAAATTCTATTTATCCCAAGAATGAAGATCCTCATCCTTAAAACCTCAGAAGATTGGTATACTCCCAACCTCCTGACCCAAACGCCTGAATGAAGATTCTCATTCTTGCTTCCCCAGAAGATTGGCATACTCCTAAGCTCCTGATACCCTTAACTGAATGAAGATTCTCATCTTTAAAACCTCAGAAGATTGGTATACTCCCAACCTCCTGACCCAAACGCCTGAATGAAGATTCTCATTCTTGCTTCCCCAGTAGATTGGAATACTCCCAACCTCCTGACCCAAATGCCTGAATGAAGATTCTCATTCTTGCTTCCCCAGTAGATTGGTATACTCCCAACCTGCTGACCCAAACGCCTGAATGAAGATTCTCATTCTTGCTTCCCCATTAGATTGGTATACTCCTAACCTCCTAACCCAACAGAATGAAGATTCTCATTCTCAAAGTGGCATACAACCTGAATTCCTGATATTCCCAACGGAATGAAGATTCTCATTCTCAAAGTGGCATACAACCCAAATTCCTTATATTCCCAACGGAATGAAGATTCTCATTCCCAAAGTGGCATACAACCTGAATTCCTGATATTCCAAACGGAATGAAGATTCTCATTCTCAAAGTGGCATACAACCTAGACCCCTGAACTTCTTCTGAATAGGAATAAACTTTTTCCCAGAGTCCTGAGCTTACTCTCCAGCATGATAGCTACTCCCCAACAGTACAGCTATTCCCCACAGAGTTTTTACTCCCCCAACAAAATCAAGATTCTCATCCTTGATTCTCCAGTGAAGTTGACCAGAACCTTCTTTACTCTCAGCATAAATTTGTCAGAGTTTTTTAATCCCTTGCAGATCGAAGATTCTCGTTCTTGACTCCTCAGCACAAATTCCCCTAGCAGAATGAAGATTCTCATTCTCAATTCCTCACAGAGTTTTCAAATATTCCCCAACGGAGTTCTCCTCAAACAACAAAACATAAATTCCTAGTAGATTGGCATACAACCCCAAACTCCCGATTTCCCCAGCAGTATAGCTTCTCCCCACAGAGGTTATCAAAAAGCTTGAAGACACACTGTGATCGGTGGATCTGGAACTGACTGTTTAACGCTGGTTCACGAAATGTCGCGGAAGCAAGAGTCGCCACCGTCTTTTATTTTTCTCCAAATGGAAAGGACAAAAGCACAGAAAAATTCCTTAAAGAGATTGCTCTCGGTTCGGGAGGTAGATTATAGAAAGGGAAGGTGTTAGCACCCTTTCTATCCATGGTTATCCATGGGCTCTTAGATACTTGCTCATTTGTGTTTTCAAAAATGGTTTGTTTGCTTTTCAACTGTGGGTTTTAAAAAGTTTCTTTGAAAATTCCAGTTCGACTCTTGTATCGGTCCTCAAGAGTGTTTGAAAAATGCTTTCGAAAGCTTTTTGAAAATGTGTTGGTGTGAAAAGTATTTTTGATTTGTTTTGAAATTAGAGCAAGTATCTAGAGTCGTCTACCTACCCTAAGGAATTCGTCTGTGTAGATGTCCTTTCAAGTAGTGCCATCCCACTATTGAGAGGTAGGTAGCACCACCGTTGGAGGTGTTCGGGTCAATTCGAGGTTCGGGACATGGTGATCACCAGAGCAATGGGAAGACACCTTAGAAGCTAGCCTCATGCCAGGTTCCCGGATCATGAGGACTTACTAAGACATCCTCTACTCGACGATCACCTTTCGAGGCAAGGCAACAGTGAGGCATACCCTAGGGGTGGTGTGTGATTTGTGTGTCAGATTCGGATATTTTATCTTGTTCATGTTATTGGTGATCTACGCGTTTGTTTTTATTTTTGTCCATTCATTCTTGCATGCCATTATTTAACAGTTAAAAAATGCGAGAAAGGTAAAATTCTAAGTTATTACAAAAGGCGCGGGTCCACATTGCCAAAATTTCCAGAACCCGATTTGACAGAAAGTAAATAGAGATAAAGTGCGAGAAATTAAATTGTCCGAATTTACAAGGCCTTGGGAGAGCTACATAAAAATTATATGAAAAAGAAATAAACACGCGAATTAAATAAGAATTAAGAACGAGGGCGTTGGACCCTTTTTTTGCAAAATTAGATTAAATGATTAAATTAATTAAAATTAAAAAGAAAAAGAAATTATTTTTTGGTTTTTTTGTATTTATGAGAATTTAATGAGATTAATTGGAATTAAAATGCTAACCCTAATTCTAATTGTTTTTTAGTTTATTAAGAAAGAATTAAATTTTGACCTAAACTTAATCTAATTATTTACATGCAATTTAATTACAAAAATAAATAATAGTAAATATTTAATTATTATGAAAGAAAGGAAAAAAGGATAAAAATTATTATAAACCCTAATTCTACCAATTTTAGTTTTTTATTAAAAAAAGTTAAGGTTGAAACCTAAATTAAAAACTAAGTTAATTAATGCACTTTATTTACAAAAATACTAGTTAAATAAAAATATTTATTATTTTTTATCTTTTCTGATTTTTTTGGTGTTTTTTATATATTATGAAAATAATAATTTAAAAGAAATTAAATAAAATAAAGAAAAGAAAAAAAATATAAAAAAGGTTAAAAGAAACAAACTAGAGGGGGGTGCTGTCCCCAAGTGGAGGGTGAAGTCCAGCCATTTGGGCCCAATAGCTTTGGCCTCTTTGACTTTTTCCACTAGAGTGCCCAGGCGTTGACTGAGGTTCACCATATTCTTCAGGTCGTGACCCTTGGATTGATGAGATTGAACGCGTGGCAGACTGAGATTTTGGACGTATGGTATTCCTCCATGGTGAACCTGCACAGAATCCTTAATAGAAAAATAATGTGAAAGGGGTGGGGGACCTGGGGCTCGAACCCAGGTCCCAGGGGTTACCACTGAGCGTGCTTGCCATTCGTGCTGCGTTGTTCATCTGTATATAATATAACTAATAAACATAATAAAGTAAAAACAAACGCTAGTGCGTTTTTCGCGCGAGATTTCAAACAATCCAATCCTTGATGGCCACCTCATCTTCTTCTTCTACGTTCCCTGAAACACAGAACCATAAGCAACGGTTTTTGAACCGTTCCAAAATATATCATTCCAGAAAATAGCGATTAGGAATCCTGGCATTAGAAATTAGGCGCGAGGGTCGTTTTGTTTTCGTCTAAGAGCGCTGAGTTGGATAGCCTAGGTCCCATGTGCCAATTGTTCAAGGTTTGGAAACCCCTAAATCAATTTTCACGAAACCCTAATATGCTCTCATGGTGGATCCTTCGTTTTAGCATGAAACTCCAATCAAATTATGCAGTTAGCTTGCAAATATCATTCTAAACACAAAAACAACAATGAAATATGTTAAAAACGCATGAATGATGGAAAACGATTTTGGAATTTTTCTCACCAACTTCAATGGTGATTTCGTGTTCTCTTGAGTATGGGACTTAGTGAAGGATTGGAAAACGTTCTATGATCCTCAAGGAAGGTGTTTGAACAGCTCTTGCACCTTGAATTCACCTGTAAAACCAAAATCGAATTTCAAAAATATGTGAGTTTCTTGAGTTCTTGTATGACTTGGTTATGCAGCCTCTCAGTCAGTGAGCACGAGGGTTTTCATCCTTATATGTATATGAGTGATTAGGTCAAGGAAAATTGATCCAAAATCCATGAATTAATGAAAAATATATTTGATTTTCAAGCCATTATTTTGCAATCTTTTTCACATGTTTTTGATACAAATCATGTCCAATTCCATTGATTCTTTCTATATTTGGTTAGGCACGAAATCTTGGAGATATTATATGCATAAAAAAGATTGAAAAACCTAGGTTTAGTATTTTTCATGTATTTTAATTAATTAAATGAATTATTAATAATAAAAATCCAAATAAATAAATAAAAAATGAAGAAAAACTTCCCTTTGGGCCAAATGGTCGTGCACATGCCTTGGATAATGAATTGTGGAAGAAAAAGAGGCCCATTAGCAATTTTAGGTCATTTGAATCAATGTTGACTTTTCAAAATATCCAAAAATTTCCCAACTTCTACAAGGCATAACTTGCTCAATTTTTAAGCTTCGCTCATGTTCTTGGACATTTTGGAAAGGTCTTTGAGTCCTCTAACCAATGCCTTTGGTCCCATGTCATTTTGATTTACCAATCTCACGTTATGGCCTTTGACTTAAAGTCCCTTTTTGTTGACTTTTGAAAATGACCTATAATGTTGAAATTGATAACTTTTTGTGAGAGCATTTCTTGGACTTGAAGTATGAAGAGGAGTTGTAGGAAATGTCTTTCTCTTCAAAATGAGCTTTGGATGGAATTTTTCTGATAATCCATGTGAAAGTTATGCCCTGGTCAATTTACAGTTGACTTTTTCAGCTGTCCAAATAAGGAAACTTTTGCATCTTGATGATTTTTGAGCCAAGCTTTGAGAATCATGATCAAGAATTGATAAAATGATGTTTGTGGCTTCAAAATGAGATGTTGACCAAAAATTTGGACTTTTGGCTGTCAAATGACCATTTTGCCCCTACAGTTGACTGTAGTGCAATTAGGGTTTTGACTGTGCAATTTTGTGCTGAAAGTCTTGAAACTTGGTATGAGGATGCTTGACCATATTTGTAGGCATATGGGACTTGATTGGACCCTTGGAAACTTCATTTTCTTGGTCAGAACCAAAACCCTAATTTTGACTGTTTAGGAGGCCCTTACACTGTGCAACCCTTGGGGAATTTTGAAGCTTGAGTTTGCAATTCTTGAAGAATATGGGAGGGCAAATTTTGGGGTACAACAGTTGCCCCTGTTCATTCTTCTTAGACCTGAGGATGCAGATTGGCTGACGTGCCTTTCGTAATCCGAAGGTGGAAGATGATTGAACACTAGAGTGCCCAGAAATTTGCGCTCACATAGTAGCAGTGTGATGGGAATGGGCTTATAGATGCCATTTAGAGATTGATGGATAAGGTGATGGGCTTATAGATGCCATCTGGATGTCAATCGCATAAGAGATTCCTTAGCGAGAACTTGCGTACCTGCAAAAGAAAAATGAGTACCTGACATGTTGCAGGATCTGGTCTTCAGGTGCTTTGTATAGATGTGTCCTGACTGGTTATAGGAGCTGAATCTGGAGCTTCAAACGATGATGAATGAACCAGGGATGGTTACTACCTCAACAGGAACGGTGAGAGAACCTTGGATGACTTTAACCTCAACAGCAATCGTTTGAGAAAATCTTGGATGGAATTATCATCTCCGCAGTATCGGGGAGAGAACCATAAGCGACTACAACCTCAACAGCAAACATTGAGAGAATCTTGGTGGGTATTACCATCTCCGCAGTATCGGGGAGAGAACCATAGGCGATTACAATCTCAATAGCAATCATTGAGAAAACCTTGGGTGGAATTATCATCTCCGCAGTATCGGGGAGAGAACCATAGGCGATTACAATCTCAATAGCAATCATTGAGAAAACCTGGGATGGAATTATCATCTCCGCAGTATCGGGGAGAGAACCATAGGCGATTACAATCTCAATAGCAATCATTGAGAAAACCTGGGATGGAATTATCATCTCCGCGGCATTGGGGAGAGAACCATAGGCGATTACAATCTCAATAGCAATCATTGAGAAAACCTTGGATGGAATTATCATCTCCGCAGTATCGGGGAGAGAACCATAGGCGATTACAACCTCAATAGCAATTATTGGGAAAACCTTGGATGGAATTATCATCTCCGCAGTATTAGGGAGAGAACTATAGGCGATTACAATCTCAATAGCAATCATTTAGAAAACCTTGGATAACTTCTACTGAGTCTTCATCAGAAAAATCTGTTTGGGGTCGATTTAACTGGACCAGAGAAGGCCTTTGACTGGATAAGAAATCTTTGGAGTCGATTTAACTGAACCGGTCTAGGTCTTGAATGTCTTCAACTGGGTCTTTATTAGAAAAATCTGTTTGGGGTCGATTTAACCGGACCAGAGAAGGCCTTTGACTGGATAAGAAATCTTTGGAGTCGATTAACTGAACCGGTCTAGGTCTTGAATGTCTTCAACCGGGTAAGAAACAGGGAGATCTTTGGAGTCGATCTGACTGAACCAGAGAAGGCCTTTGACTGGATAAGAAACAGAGAAATCTTTGGAGTCGATTTAACTGATCCGGTCTAGGTCCTGAGATAGCTGAGAACTTAACTGAATCTTTTCCTGAAAGGTAAAGGTCAGTCATATGCAATGCATGATATGGGTCAAGCAATGATGTTCTCAACATAAATGAGATTCGTAAGATATGATGCATATATGCATGCTATAATGTATGGAAGTGCGATGTTTAGGAATGTATTTTTCGTCTAGGAAAGTAAATCCTTGACGGGTGCCGGGAAGTCACTCCTGGGATGATGTTGGAGAATAGATTTTGCTTCCGCTGGGGATGATAATTGCAAGAATACCGGTAGGAGAAGATGACTCTGTTGGGGAATAAACTTGGCGAATGGAATAACTCTGCGGGGAGGAAAGTACTTTAACGATCTTGCTGGGAAGCAATACTCTGTGGGGAGAGAGATACTTTGCTGAGTTGTTGATAATAACTTGCTGGGGATACCCTTGTTGTTGTTGGAAGTGTTGATAGACTTCGCTGGGGATAAGGGACTTCGTCGAGGACGATCCTTCCGTGGCTTTTGGCTGAGGATAACCCAGTTATATCCTGGTAAGGAAATAACTCTTTGAATAAAGCCGGGAGACGCGTTCGTGTCCTGCGAGGAATAAGCTTCCAGAATCTACTGGGGATAAGCTTACTGCTTGGGGAGATGGTTTCCAACTTTCCTGGGGGAACTGGATTGGACTCTCCTGGGGAAGTTTTGAACTGTATCGGGAAGATGACTCCATTGAATGTCTGATATACCGCCGGGGAACAATCTTTAGACCAAGACTGCCGGGGATGCTTGTTAAGAATATATATGCTGCTGGGGAATATTGAGATCTGCTGGAGGATACTCAACTTCCTTAAGGTTTGATAATATAGCTTCGCTTGAGGAGAGTGTATTGACTTGCTGACGTACTCTCTGGGGAATTAAGATATGCCAGTTATGTTCTTTATCTAAACCTATCTTGATACCTTGGAGGACAGGACAATTAGATTACTTAGACAACTCTTTTATTGCCCCTGTTTCTAATGTTACCTGTAATTAATCCTTTGTTTCGTATGCAAATATTTATGAGTTAGCAAATTATTGTCAATGCATATATCACAAATTGAACCTTGGACGTTCTTCGCAAAACAAAACAGAAAAGGGAAAAACAATTGGCACTTTTTAACTGAAAAATATATTTGTATTGATTTTGAATGGCCTGTAAATAGGCGTTTTGTGTACAAGAGGCTGACGTCCTAGTAAGAGGACGCCGCCGAACAAGAGAGTTTATACAAATTTTGTACAAAATAAAATAAAACAGCTGTGTGAAGTGAATGATCCCACTGGGTTTCAACTCCGCTATTGCCTTTATAACTCCGAGCGTCTCATCACTTGATGACCTTGGTTGAAGGTGAAGCTGACTGATCGATGCCGTCTGAACCTGATGTAGATACCGGATTCTGGATGCAACGTGATCCAATGAGACATAGTATTACGCTTTTATCCCTAACTTTTGCCTGGACCGCCCTTTCGGGTTTTCAGTCCACCGGGATACCCATTTTTGCCCAAGCCGCCTTTTCAGGTTTTCGACTTGCCGGGTGTACAGATTTTTTTTATTTCATCCCTTCATTTTGCCCGAACCCTTTTGGTTCGCCGGGAAGCCCTAATTTTTGCCTAGGCATGTCAGCCTAGCGGGTCTTTTTTCTTCATGCGTAGTATCTTTTTACTATGTCTGCATTAGCGGGGTGAGGAAGGTCGTCACCATCCATGTTGGTCAATATCATTGCTCCTCCTGAGAACACATGCTTAACCACAAATGGCCCTTCGTACGTAGGGGTCCATTTGCCCCTTGGATCACTCTGAGGAAGGATGATTCGCTTGATTACCAGATCCCCAACTTGATACTCCTGTGGTCTGACCTTTTTGTTAAATGCCCTGATCATCTGTTTCTGATACGTCTGACCATGGCAGATAGCAGCGAGTCTCTTTTCATCAATAAGGTTTAGTTGATCAAGTCGTGTCTGGATCCAATCATCTTCGTTCAGATTTGCATCCTTCATTATCCGGAGAGAGGGTATCTGCACTTTGATCGGTAAGACTGCCTCCATACCATAAACCAAAGAGAAAGGAGTTGCCCCGGTTGACGTCCTGGCTGAGGTACGGTACCCATGTAGAGCGAACGGTAACATCTCGTGCCAATCTTTATAAGTCACTGTCATCTTCTGCACGATTTTCTTGATATTTTTATTTGCCGCTTCTACAGCCCCATTCATCTTCGGTCTGTAAGGAGAAGAATTGTGGTGCTGTATCTTGAACTGCTCGCAGAGCTCAGTGATCATCTTATTATTCAGATTGGTACCGTTGTCTGTAATGATCCTCTCCGGGACGCCGTACCGACAGATCAGGTTATGCCGAATGAACCGTGCCACAACCGTCTTGGTTACCGTAGCATAGGATGCTGCTTCGACCCACTTTGTAAAATAATCAATTGCCACTAGGATGAAGCGATGCCCATTAGATGCCGTAGGTTTGATTTCACCGATCATGTCTATGCCCCACATTGCAAACAGCCAAGGCGCAGTCAGAACATTTACAGGAACTGGAGGAACATGCACCTTGTCTGCATAAATCTGGCACTTATGGCATGTCATGGAATGTTGGTAGCAGTCAGCTTCCATTGTGGACCAGTAATACCCTGCCCGAAGGATCTTCTTCGCCATAGTGTGTCCACTGGAATGCGTACCAAAGGTCCCTTCATGTAGCTCTTCCATGATCCTTTCTGCTTCAGTCTTATCCATACAACGCAGTAGGGTTGAATCATGGTTTCGCTTGTATAAGATGCCGTTGCTAAGGAAGAACTTTGCTGCGAACCTTCTCAGGAACTTCTTATCATTGATAGAGGCACCTTCAGGGTATTCCTGAGTTTCCAAGTATCTCTTCACCTCATGGTACCAAGGCTTCTCAGTCACCAATTCAGTCTCGAGATCACAACAGTATGCCGGTTCGTCCAGTTTCCAGATGATGATCCGGGGAGCCTCATTATCCCATTTAACTTTGAACATAGAAGACATTGTAGCTAACGCGTCCGCCAACTGATTCTCTTCTCTTGGAAAGTGTTCAAAGGTTATCTTCGTGAAGTGGGGGATCAAGGTCAACACACATTCTCTGTAAGGAATAAGATTCGGATGTTTCGTATCCCACTCTCCTTTGATCTGATTGATCACAAGAGCGGAATCTCCGAAGACACTCAGAAACTTGATCCTTAAGTCGATCGCAGCTTGAAGACCCATGATGCATGCCTCATATTCCGCCATGTTATTGGTGCAGTTGAAACATAGCCAGGCAGTGAGCGGAGTATGAGTGCCTTGCGGTGATATGATTACAGCGCCGATACCGTTTCCCAAAGCGTTGGAGGCTCCGTCAAAGTGCATAGACCATCGGGATCCTTCCTCAGGTCCTTCATCCGGTCCAGGTACTTCACAATCAGTTACTATCATGATGCTTTCATCCGGAAACTCGAAGTTCATTGACTGGTAGTCATCTACGGCCTGGTGTGCCAAGTGGTCTGCCAATACACTTCCCTTGATGGCTTTCTGGGTTGTGTACTGAATGTCGTATTCTGTCAAGATCATTTGCCATCTTGCTATTCTCCCAGACAGAGCAGGCTTTTCAAATATGTACTTTATAGGATCCATCTTTGAGATCAACAAGGTAGTGTGAGTCAGCATATACTGTCTCAGCCGGCGAGCAGCCCATACCAAAGCGCAGCAAGTTTTCTCAAGCAGTGAGTATCGGGTCTCACAGTCGGTAAACTTTTTTCTAAGGTAATAAATGGCGTGCTCTTTTCGGCCAGACTCGTCATGCTGCCCCAGCACATACCCCATTGAGTTATCAAGCACTGTCAGGTATAGTATCAGAGGTCTCCCTTCAACCGGTGGCATAAGGATGGGTGGTTCTTGGAGATACTCTTTGATTCTGTCAAAAGCAGCCTGACATTCATCATTCCAACGTACTACCTGATCTTTCTTCAGCAGCTTGAAGATTGGTTCACAAGTAGCGGTCAGATGCGAGATGAAGCGAGCAATGTAATTCAGGCGTCCTAAAAAGCCTCTGACTTCCTTCTCTGTCCTAGGAACTGGCATCTCTTGAATAGCTTTAACCTTAGCAGGGTCCACTTGAATGCCCTTATCACTTACAACGAAGCCTAGCAACTTCCCAGATCTCACCCCGAAGGTGCACTTGTTCGGGTTCAACCTCAGCTTGTATAATTTCAACCGGTCAAACAATTTCTGCAGATGATCTAGGTGCTCTTCCTCAGTCTGGGACCTTGCGATCATGTCGTCCACATATACTTCTATCTCATGATGGATCATGTCATGAAATAAAGCAACCATGGCACGTTGGTAGGTTGCCCCAGCGTTCTTCAACCCGAATGGCATGACCTTGTAGCAGAAGGTGCCCCACTGAGTAACAAAGGTAGTCTTCTCCATGTCTTCAGGTGCCATCTTGATCTGATTGTAACCTGAAAAGCCATCCATGAAAGAGAACACCTTATGCTGAGCAGTATTATCCACCAGGACGTCAATGTGAGGTAGAGGGAAGTCATCTTTGGGGCTGGCCCTGTTCAGATCCCTGTAATCGACACACATTCTGACCTTTCCATCCTTCTTTGGTACCGGCACCACATTAGCAACCCACTGAGGGTAAGAAGTCACTGCAAGAAACCCGGCATCAAACTGTTTCATAACCTCGGCTTTGATCTTCTCAGACATCTCTGGACGCATACGACGTACCTTTTGCTTAACCGGAGGGCAGTCTTCCTTAGTAGGCAAATGATGGACCACAATATCGGTATCCAACCCGGGCATGTCTTCGTAGGACCAGGTAAAGATCTCCATATAATCATGTAGCATCTGAGTCAACCGTTGCTTTACGCTGAGCTCTAGGTTGGCACCAATCTTTACCTCTTTCCTGTCTGTATCAGTACCCAAGTTTATTATTTCCACTGGCTCCTCGTGTGGTTGAATTGCCCTCTCTTCCTGAAGTAACAGTCTTGCAAGCTCGCCAGGCACTTCGCAATCATCTTCACCTTCGTCTTCGGCTAAGTTGATCGGATTTTCGAAGTCATAACTGGCAGTAGCAGAGTCGTTACCAGTGAGATCCAGAGTGGATTGAAACCTGTATGAGTGAGTGTGTGTGTAAATACAGCTGTTTTGAAAAATATGTAAAGGAAGGAAAGACAGAAAAGGAGCATAAGATTTGAAATGCGAGAAAACGTCCAAGATTTTCATTTATGATATATGAAATGACAATTTATATGCCCTCGCAAATAAAACCACAGTGCCTCGGGTAAGACACCGGGCCATATAGTTCAATTTATTGTTTATTACAAATACCAAAAACATAGGAATCCATTACTTAGTAACAAGAGAAATAGGTAGATTGTCCTTTGCACTCTAATTGTTAGGTCCACTGTCGGTTGCCGGGTAAATCCAGCTATCAAACTCAGCTTCATCCACCTCATCTTCGTCCCCAATAGCATTCACTCCATGAGCAGGCAGGGGAGCCGTCACTACATTAGGCTTCTCAGATGCCTCGAACTGTACTTCTTTGGCGTCAATAAGGTCCTGCAGCTTGTTCCTTAAGGCCCAACAGTCATCAGTGGAATGCCCCGGGCTATCGGAGTGATAAGCACAGCGGGCATTTGGATTGTACTTAGGAGATGCAGTGTTTACACCTTCGGGGGCCTCTCTGACAGTCACTAGGTTGGTGGATAGCAACTGTGGCAAGATCTGCGATAAGGTCATGCTCAAACGGGTAAACTCTCTCCGGGGTCTTTCAGCCCTTTGAGGATTGGTTGGCCGAGGAGCGGCAGCAGGCTTGGCAATCATTACCGCACTGACAGATTGGCGGCGCTCAGATTTTTCTTGTCTTCTATAGCCATATACAGCACTAGCCTCCTTCTTGAAGGGTTTCTTCTCAGAACTAGACGATACACCCTTCGGAATCTTACCAGACTTCAACCCAGCCTCAATTCTCTCTCCAGTCAGAATCAGATCAGTGAACCCCGCAGACGAATTCCTGATAAGATGGTTGAAAAATGGCCCAGATAGGGTCCCCAAGAACATGTCTACCAACTCCCGATCAGTCAACGGAGGCTGCACCCTGCCAGCCAGGTCTCTCCACTTCTGAGCGTACTCTTTAAAACCTTCACTTGAACCTAACGACATACCCTGGAGTTGGGTACGTGTAGGGGCAAGGTCGGCATTATATTGATACTGCTTATAGAAAGCAGTAGCCAACTCCTCCCAGTTACGAACCTTGGTCCCATCTAGCTGATAGAACCATTCGAGATGAGTCCCTGAAAGACTCTCCTGGAAGAAGTGGATCCACAAATTCTTATCCGCTGAGTACGGTTGAATCTTCCGAACATAGGACCTGAGATGTAGCTTGGGACAAGACGCCCCGTCGTACTTAGTGAAAGATGGTGCTTTGAACTTCCGAGGAATAATCACACCAGTAGACAAACCCAAATCTCCGAAATCCAGCCCAGGTACCTGTTGGATCTCCATAGCATTCAACCTGTCTTCCAACTGCTTGTAACGGTCTTCTGCAGGAGGATACTGCTCTTCATCAAAGTCAGTCTCGTTGTCAGAGACTACCGGACTAGGACCTTTTTCCGCTTGAGGAGTACTCTTGCCAATGGAAGAACCAGCCTCTTCATTTTGCAGAGTATTGCCAAACCTTCGGCCCGAGTTGAACAGAACAATTCTTCTCTTCTTTTTCTTTTCCTTCTTCAGGAGCAGAGCCTTCAGCTCTTCTTGGCCCTGAGCCAGACCCATGATTAATTCCTGAAATTGCGCGTTCTGCGCCTGAAGAGCTTTGATGGACATCTCAGTTGATGACGAGTCAGGATTCATGATGCTGAAATAAACAGCGAAGAACTGTAAGCAACCTGAAAAGAAGAAAACCTGCTATGCACATGATGAATGATATGTGTTTATGCAATGCATTCAAGGGTTTGAAAGTTCAAATTTGTTGTAGAGAAAAAGGAACACACGTTATCATTAAGGAAATAATTGTTCAGTAGATCAAAGCCTCATGGGCGAAATAATATAAAAGCAAATCAATCCCAAAATATACTACGCATCCTCTTTGGAGCTATGTAAGTGTTGAGATTCCTCTCCTCATGCAACAGGCGGGTGAGCTCCAAGACCTTCTTTTCACTAGCATGTAGACTGGTCTCAAGAGAATTCCGTTCTTCCTTAAGCTGGATCCAGCTCTTCTGCATCTCTTCCCAGGACGTGGGCATGTCAGGGTGCTGAATAGTGTAGGACACTCCTCCTTCCAAGACTGGCTCTTTGATCACAGGGAGCATATGGGGATAAGGCATCACTAACTTCTGGGAGCGGGCTCGTACCCACTTGAGATAAGGTTCCAACGAGATGGAGTTCCTGTGCCCCAGTGTCTTACTGTCTATCCTGCTGGGCATCCTCCAAGCTCTGATAAATCTCTGGCGAAGTCCTTGTGCATCGTTATCGAAGTCAAAAACTATGTCAGGAATCAGCATGTCATGAGGACCATCCCTCCGAGCATAACCAAACTGTCTCCAAGCCAGGCATGGGTTGTAAGTAATACCTCCTCTGATTCCAAGTAAAGGAACATTAGGGTACTCTCGGCAACGATCAATGATAGTGACATCTTCTCTGGACCGAGGGCACCAATGTATATCCGCATGTGTAAGAGTCATCAACCTTTGTGACCATCTCAAACCTCGCTCGTTCTTCAAAACTGATTGTGGAAGGTGCGAAATAAACCACCTTCCCAGGAGAGGAGTGCAACACATAAGGACACCTCTTTTTCTCATGGTTCGAGTGTAACATGAGTGGAGGATGTCCCCCAGCAACGTAGGTATAGGATTCCTGGACATAAAGATCTGGACAGCACTGATGTCTATAAGCTGATCTGGGTTAGGGAACAACACCAAACCATAAACAAGGAGGGCCACAACTTCTTCAAAAGCTTGCAAGTCAAGGGAGTTCCAACATTCATGGGCCTTTTCAAACAGAAACCTGGCTAAGAACCCTTTGATACCACTTCTAACTTCCCAATGTCCCTTGAGGTCAGATGACTGTAGGTGCAAGGCTTTAGCAATCTCTTCAAGCTTAGGTTCCTTTTCCGTACCATTGTAGGGTAGCTGATCAAGGATAGGGATCTTCAGGAGCCGGGAGAACTCCTCCAATGTAGGTACCAACTGATAATCCAAGAAGGTGAAACAGTGATGCAGAGGGTCAAAGAACTGGAACAGGACCTTTATCATATCTTCCTCAATGTTGGTATTGACCAAGCTGATGAGACTTCCATGTCTTTCACTGAATGAAGAGTTCTCGGGAATCCTGGATATAAGTTCCTTAAGCTGAGGAGGGACCCTTACAAGGCTGATTTGAATTGTCTTTCTGCGAACAGTTTCCATGTCCTACAAAACAAGAACAAAGATAAAGATTCGAACCCCTGAAATGGTTAGTCAATGCATATGATGCTGGATGATGTCATGATGCTATGATTAAACACGCCACAGATATTTACAAAGACAAACATGTAAGGCACACAAGGCACACAAGACAAGCCCTTAGGGTTTAAGGCCAGCATGGGGTCTGGGTAGTACCCTCTTGAAGTTGGTGGGTTCAACCTGTCCTATTAGAAGTAACCGGGTTCTAAGGGTCCCAATATCATGGGATTGCTTTCATTGTTCATCGTTTCGATTTAGCCACTGAACTGGCGACCGAAATATTCCAGGAAAGCAACCCTCAATTGGGTGTAGTATCGAGTATCAACCAACCTCGGACTGCACCAAAGTCAGTTATCTCACTACCCTAAAGAGGCCAAGATAGTTCAATTAAGGTTCCTAAGGTCTGTTGATGCTTCACGACACCATGCGGAGGCCCCGTACTCTCCTTGACTGAACTCAAGGGTTACCGGTACACACCAAAGTGCCACATCAACGTAGCAGACTGTTTCAACCATGTCGGTATACCCCGCACAGTTCCCTCACAACCTTGTTGCTACTTTCTAAGGAGGTATCCCCAGATCCGGGTTAGGATCTATAGAACTCCCAAGACAGTCCCACAATTTAAAGCAAACAAGGAAAGCAATTGAAAACACAGTTATGAACTAACCCTAAGGTACACCTCACTTTATAATATTTCCCCAGCAGAGTCGCCAGTTCTGTGATCGGTGGATCTGGAACTGACTGTTTAACGCTGGTTCTCGAAATGTCGCGGAAGCAAGAGTCGCCACCGTCTTTTATTTTTCTCCAAATGGAAAGGACAAAAGCACAGAAAAATTCCTTAAAGAGATTGCTCTCGGTTCGGGAGGTAGATTATAGAAAGGGAAGGTGTTAGCACCCTTTCTATCCATGGTTATCCATGGGCTCTTAGATACTTGCTCATTTGTGTTTTCAAAAATGGTTTGTTTACTTTTCAACTGTGGGTTTTAAAAAGTTTCTTTGAAAATTCCAGTTCGACTCTTGTATCGGTCCTCAAGAGTGTTTGAAAAATGCTTTCGAAAGCTTTTTGAAAATGTGTTGGTGTGAAAAGTATTTTTGATTTGTTTTGAAATTAGAGCAAGTATCTAGAGTCGTCTACCTACCCTAAGGAATTCGTCTGTGTAGATGTCCTTTCAAGTAGTGCCATCCCACCATTGAGAGGTAGGTAGCACCACCGTTGGAGGTGTTCGGGTCAATTCGAGGTTCGGGACATGGTGATCACCAGAGCAATGGGAAGACACCTTAGAAGCTACCCTCATGCCAGGTTCCCGGATCATGAGGACTTACTAAGACATCCTCTACTCGACGATCACCTTTCGAGGCAAGGCAACAGTGAGGCGTACCCTAGGGGTGGTGTGTGATTTGTGTGTCAGATTCGGATATTTTATCTTGTTCATGTTATTGGTGATCTACGCGTTTGTTTTTATTTTTGTCCATTCATTCTTGCATGCCATTATTTAACAGTTAAAAAATGCGAGAAAGGTAAAATTCTAAGCTATTACAAAAGGCGCGGGTCCACATCGCCAAAATTTCCAGAACCCGATTTGACAGAAAGTAAATAGAGATAAAGTGCGAGAAATTAAATTGTCCGAATTTACAAGGCCTTGGGAGAGCTACATAAAAATTATACGAAAAAGAAATAAACACGCGAATTAAATAAGAATTAAGAACGAGGGCGTTGGACCCTTTTTTTGCAAAATTAGATTAAATGATTAAATTAATTAAAATTAAAAAGAAAAAGAAATTATTTTTTGGTTTTTTTGTATTTATGAGAATTTAATGAGATTAATTGGAATTAAAATGCTAACCCTAATTCTAATTGTTTTTTAGTTTATTAAGAAAGAATTAAATTTTGACCTAAACTTAATCTAATTATTTACATGCAATTTAATTACAAAAATAAATAATAGTAAATATTTAATTATTATGAAAGAAAGGAAAAAAGGATAAAAAATATTATAAACCCTAATTCTACCAATTTTAGATTTTTATTAAAAAAAGTTAAGGTTGAAACCTAAATTAAAAACTAAGTTAATTAATGCACTTTATTTACAAAAATACTAGTTAAATAAAAATATTTATTATTTTTTATCTTTTCTGATTTTTTTGGTGTTTTTTATATATTATGAAAATAATAATTTAAAAGAAATTAAATAAAATAAAGAAAAGAAAAAAAATATAAAAAAGGTTAAAAGAAACAAACTAGAGGGGGGTGTTGTCCCCAAGTGGAGGGTGAAGTCCAGCCATTTGGGCCCAATAGCTTTGGCCTCTTTGACTTTTTCCACTAGCGTGCCCAGGCGTTGACTGAGGTTCACCATATTCTTCAGGTCGTGACCCTTGGATTGATGAGATTGAACGCGTGGCAGGCTGAGATTTTGGACGTATGGTATTCCTCCATGGTGAACCTGCACAGAATCCTTAATAGAAAAATAATGTGAAAGGGGTGGGGGACCTGGGGCTCGAACCCAGGTCCCAGGGGTTACCACTGAGCGTGCTTGCCATTCGTGCTGCGTTGTTCATCTGTATATAATATAACTAATAAACATAATAAAGTAAAAACAAACGCTAGTGCGTTTTTCGCGCGAGATTTCAAACAATCCAATCCTTGATGGCCACCTCATCTTCTTCTTCTACGTTCCCTGAAACACAGAACCATAAGCAACGGTTTTTGAACCGTTCCAAAATATATCATTCCAGAAAATAGCGATTAGGAATCCTGGCATTAGAAATTAGGCGCGAGGGTCGTTTTGTTTTCGTCTAAGAGCGCTGAGTTGGATAGCCTAGGTCCCATGTGCCAATTGTTCAAGGTTTGGAAACCCCTAAATCAATTTTCACGAAACCCTAATATGCTCTCATGGTGGATCCTTCGTTTTAGCATGAAACTCCAATCAAATTATGCAGTTAGCTTGCAAATATCATTCTAAACACAAAAACAACAATGAAATATGTTAAAAACGCATGAATGATGGAAAACGATTTTGGAATTTTTCTCACCAACTTCAATGGTGATTTCGTGTTCTCTTGAGTATGGGACTTAGTGAAGGATTGGAAAACGTTCTATGATCCTCAAGGAAGGTGTTTGAACAGCTCTTGCACCTTGAATTCACCTGTAAAACCAAAATCGAATTTCAAAAATATGTGAGTTTCTTGAGTTCTTGTATGAATTGGTTATGCAGCCTCTCAGTCAGTGAGCACGAGGGTTTTCATCCTTATATGTATATGAGTGATTAGGTCAAGGAAAATTGATCCAAAATCCATGAATTAATGAAAAATATATTTGATTTTCAAGCCATTATTTTGCAATCTTTTTCACATGTTTTTGATACAAATCATGTCCAATTCCATTGATTCTTTCTATATTTGGTTAGGCACGAAATCTTGGAGATATTATATGCATAAAAAAGATTGAAAAACCTAGGTTTAGTATTTTTCATGTATTTTAATTAATTAAATGAATTATTAATAATAAAAATCCAAATAAATAAATAAAAAATGAAGAAAAACTTCCCTTTGGGCCAAATGGTCGTGCACATGCCTTGGATAATGAATTGTGGAAGAAAAAGAGGCCCATTAGCAATTTTAGGTCATTTGAATCAATGTTGACTTTTCAAAATACCCAAAAATTTCCCAACTTCTACAAGGCATAACTTGCTCAATTTTTAAGCTTTGCTCATGTTCTTGGACATTTTGGAAAGGTCTTTGAGTCCTCTAATTAATGCATTTGGTCCCATGTCATTTTGATTTACCAATCTCAAGTTATGGCCTTTGACTTAAAGTCCCTTTTTGTTGACTTTTGAAAATGACCTATAATGTTGAAATTGATAACTTTTTGTGAGAGCATTTATTGGACTTGAAGTATGAAGAGGAGTTGTATTAAATGTCTTTCTCTTCAAAATGAGCTTTGGATGGAATTTTTCTGATAATCCATGTGAAAGTTATGCCCTGGTCAATTTACAGTTGACTTTTTCAGCTGTCCAAATAAAGAAACTTTTGCATCTTGATGATTTTTGAGCCAAGCTTTGAGAATCATGATCAAGCATTGATCAAATGATGTTTGTGGCTTCAAAATGAGATGTTGACCAAAAATTTGGACTTTTGGCTGTCAAATGACCATTTTGCCCCTACAGTTGACTGTAGTGCAATTAGGGTTTTGACTGTGCAATTTTGTGCTGAAAGTCTTGAAACTTGGTATGAGGATGCTTGACCATATTTGTAGGCATATGGGACTTGATTGGACCCTTGGAAACTTCATTTTCTTGGTCAGAACCAAAACCCTAATTTTGACTGTTTAGGAGGCCCTTACACTGTGCAACCCTTGGGGAATTTTGAAGCTTGACTTTGCAATTCTTGAAGAATATGGGAGGGAAAATTTTGGGGTACAACACACACATACTCTTTAACAGTGGTCCAGGATTTATCTTCCCCAACAGCAGTCAAAGATTTTATTGTCTCCAACTATCCAGGATTTATCTTCCTCAGCAAGACGGTTAATCAGCTTACATGCGCATTCATTGCATTCATATATCATAAACATTTATATAACACATATATTGCATCATACATTTCATGCAACATAACTTTGTGTTTCAGCTAATATTTTACCCTTTTCAGGATAAGATTAGCAAGATTCGAATTCAGGATCATGAAAACAGTTTACGGATACTTCCCAACATGGATGTTAATATATCGCTTGTTCAGATTCAACTTTTGAAAATAGTTTACGGATACTCCAAACATGGATGTTAATCTATTGCTTGTTCAACCTCAGAATCATGAAAACAGTTTACGGATACTTCCCAACATGGATGTTAATCTATCGCTTGTTCAGATTCAACTTTTGAAAGCAGTTTACGGATGCCTCCAAACATGGATGTTAATCTATTGCTTGTTCAACCTCAGAATCATGAAAACAATTTACAGATACTTCCCAACATGGGTGTTAATCTATCGCTTGTTCAAATTCAACTTTTGAAAACAGTTTATGGATGCTTCCCAACATGGATGTTAATCTATTGCTTGTTCAACTCCAGAATCATGAAAACAGTTTACGGGTGCTTCCAAACATGGATGTCAATCTATCGCTTGTTCAGATTCAGCTCACTGAAAACAGTTTACGAAAGCTCCAAACACGAATGCTAATCTATTGCTTATTCAAACCCCCAGCTCAGAGACGTTCCAGACATGGATACCTTTCTGATACTCATTCTTTCACCTACAACATACAGTTCAATAAACATTCTTGGATGGCATCTTTAAGCCCATCTCTGACAAGATTCTATCACATCTCCAAATGGACTCTTTAAGCCCATTCCCTCAACTATGTTTTGACGAGTGCAAATTTATGGGCACTCTAGTGTCCAATCATCTTTTACCTTCGAGTCGCGAACGACAAACTTCCCAATCTAACTCTTCAGGTTCAAGAAGATTGAATAGGGGCAGCTATTGTACCCCAAAATTTGCCATCCCTTTTTCACAAGAAATCACAACCATAGGGTTTTTCTCTGATTTTTAAGATTGGCTCAGGAATCGATCAAACAGACTTTTCTTTGGCAGTAAATCAAGAATCAGGGTTTCTCTCGCATTTCTCAGAAGAAATTGAATCCTCAGAAATTCAGTTTACTGTTACATTGTTTTCACACTTTTTTAAGTTTGCTGAAAGGTTAACTGATTGTTCTCAAGGCCTGATTATCTGGGATAAGAGATAGGAGCTGAGACTGTTATTTGGAATATCAAGACATCTGCTTGTTAATGGAATAAAATGTTTGCCGGTTAATGAGATGCTTGCTTGTTTATTGAAATACAATGCGTATTATGATTAGAATGTTGTTGCAAAGTTATGAGATTGCAAAGTTCTTGGGATTACTTGGAATTTAAGTTATCTGTATTAAAAATATTGGAATGCAATTTCAATTATTTTTATCTGAGAATCTTAAAGGGTTAAGTGAAGATGCAGAGAGAGAGTTGCAAATTATTGACAGTAGAAGAGTTTTACTGAGAAAAGATTTTTCATTCATTCCAAATGTGATTACGAAGATACATTATTATTCACATGCTTTAAGGTTTTTACAACTTATAGCTATTGAAAAGTAAATTTTTACAATTAATGGAAATCTATCTAATCCAAGCCTAAGCCTCCTAAGCTGCCATTGCTCCCATGCTCAAGGTCTCTTGCTTCCTCTGCTTCCTCTATCATCCAATTGATGCTCACAAGAAAAAGACAAAGGAAAAAATAAGATTAGTACAGTTAATTTTTCAAACAGAAAAGAAAAGAAAAATTCATCATTAAAGATTACCGTCCGGAATCAGAATGTTATTGTTCATCATGTTTTTATTTTTCTCTTTGTAAATCACAAGAAGATTGGTCTTCTTGGTTCACAAAGAGAAAAATAAAAGTGCAAATGAAAGCATACAAAAGCAATTGGTTCAAATGCAAACATGGGCCAAACTGAAACATGTTGTACAAAGTAAACTTGCAGCAAACTGTACAAACCTGCATAACTAAACAATGCAACAACTAAAAGCAAACTAGATGCAAACTGTCTAAACATTGCAAGCTAAGCAAACTAGATGCAAATTGTCTAAACATTGCAAGCAAAGCAAACTGTACTAAGCAAACTGAGTTACAAGCCAACTAGATGCAAATTGTACAAGTACAGAAAGTACAACAGGCAAATGCAGCATGAAAACTAATTTACAAGTCAAAGCTTGTCATAAGCTATCATCATTTTCCAGACATGGGCAACTTTTCAGAATATAATAAAAAAAGCAAAAATGTTTGTTTCATGGAAAGAGAAAGAGAGAAAAGGATATCACCTTTTGAAGTGTACAGTTTGGCAAAGCAGGCTATCACAAGTTGAAAACAAAAAGCTAAGAAAGATATAAAACTCAAGACTGCATAACAGTTTTAAGAGGGAGAAAAACACTTTGTCAAAAACCCTACAAACTACAAACTTGCAGAATCAGCTTGAAATTGTAACAAGCCACACTATATTAACCTCAAAACTTGCACAAGCTCCAAGTCTGTCAAACTACAAGCTCCAAGCCTGTCAAACTGCAAGCTTGCCAAGCCTAGTAAAACTCCAAGTTAACCAAACTGCCAACCTGCTATCAAACTGTAAACCTGTTTGGCCAAACTATGCACAACCAAATCCAAACTGTGCACAACCATTAACCAAACCTGTACGCAAACCAAACAGAAGAAAAAATACACAAGCTTGCCAAGCTGCACAGCTTGAAGCAACACAACAGCATAACCTACAGCAAAACTGCAAACAGAACAAAAACAAATACAAGCCTGTGAACCAATTCCAAAACCATTGCCAAACTGCAGCTTCAAATTGCACAACCTGTGCAAGCTTGCCAAACTGCCTTGCCAAACTGCTTGGCCAAACTGTGAACAAGCAGAAACCATAAACTTCAAAACATAAAACCTGTACAAACTATCCACAAACAACCAAAAGCCTGCTATCAAAAACAGCACAACAGTTTCTCAACAAACTGCAAACTGCCCAACAAAACTTCCATAACCTGTTAACCAACTACAAACCAATAGGCCAAACTGTTATCAAAATAGCCAAACTTATCAAGCTACACAAAACAGCAAGAGCAACAACACAAGCCTGTTAACAAAACAATCATCAGCAAAATCCATCAAAAAAAAGTTTCAGAGATATTCTCATCATCAACCTTTGAACTTCAAGAAAAGAGGAAGAGAATTTCAGAAGCAACAACCAACAAAAGTTTCAGATTATCACATCATCATCAACATCCAAGTCAAAAAGAACAACAAAAAAGAGATACCAGAAGCGAAGCTCGTCATCTCTCTGTTCCTCGTACCTCCGGCCTCCAAGGAAGCTCCTCCGTCTCACCCTTTTCTCCTCTCCATTTTCCTTTCCAGAAAAGTCCCAAGGTATGATTCTCAAGCCCCTTTACTGGTGTTTTTAAGCATGTAAAAAATATAGGTTAATCAAACTAGAACATGCGGAGCAAACATGCAAAACAAACATAATCAAACTGTAAAACTCAGAGAAGACCAAAACGTACCCGTTTACAAGCAAAGCCATAGATTATTGTGAGGAGATGAGAGAGTGGGGTGGCGCTCCGGTGGCCTGAGAGGAGGGAGATCAGAGCATCGTTGCCTAAAGAGATGAAGAGGAAGAAGGAGCAAGCGACGCCGCTGTGAAGCCAAAAGCACAAACCCTAAATGTTGAAACCCCTAACAAATTGTACAAAGACCTTGCCTTGGGCCTTTGCCCCACCAAACCTCATTAAGCCCAAGCGCTTCTTCTGAATACACCCCCTCTTTTCTCCATTCTGGCCTTTTTGTTCTTTTTCCATTTTCATTTGGGCCCAATTCTCAAATTCTAAGCCCATTCTTCTTTCTTTTAATTAACAAATACATGTTTTTTTTAATTATTTCATTCTAAATAATTTGTTTTCTTTTCTTTTGTTAATAATAAAACCAAATAATATATTAAAATTTTGTTTTGACAAATTACTTTGATTTTATTAATATAGTTTTAATTTTCTTTATTTATTAATAATTGTTACATTTAATAAAAATACAAAGAATAATAGAATTTTGTTTAATAAAATTTTCTTCCTTTAAACTTTTTTATTTACATAATTATAAATAAAACACAAAAGAATAAAATACTTAATCTTTCTTTTTTTAGAATAAATTTTTATTTATTTATTTTCAAGTTAATAAATACATGCATGTCATAAATTGATTCTCCTTATTTTTATGTTTTGTTATAGCTTTATATTTGAATTGCGACAATTCGATTTGGTTGTAACACTTGATATTTGGATATTGTTATCCTTGTGAGATTCATCCCCATTTGTAAATAATTATACCCCCATCCCCGGATACTTTTGTAATAGCTTAGAATTTTAATTCTCGCACTTTATGCTTTCAAATATTCCATGATTAGAGATTAGGGTTTGTATGCGAAAATCTAAAATCAATCGCTAGATGACCTAATACAAGATCTAAATGCATGAAAATGACAAACACAATGCACACTTGCACCTCTAGGGTAACCTCGCTTGTTGCTTCGGAAAATGCAATCATGTCCCTCGAATATGAGACACTCTAGCAAATGCCCCTTCGATAAACAAAGATCGTAGTCCCTCGATGACCCTCGATGTTGCCTTCGATAAAACGATCTTGTCCCTTACAAAATTTCTAGAGCGTCTCACAAGTTACTTTCAATGATTGTATGCGATGACCCGCGCCTGTCCCGTTTAACATCCTAACATAAGGTTGTTCACCAAATGCAATGGTGAAATAACACTGTCAAAAGGGTTAAAAACATAGGAAAGATCTTTGAGTAAAATAGGGTAGACAACTCTTAGTTACTTGATCAAAAGCTTGCAAAACATCCTTGCTATTTTCAAACACACTTCACAACACAATTCAAAACATTTCCCAAAACAAACTTTCAAAACAATGAAATATATTTTCAAAAGACAAACACCTTTATATATATTCAAACAAGAATCATTACAAAGGTTGCCACAACGATGGCCTCTTTTTCAAAGCATTTTCAAAACCACACACACAAAGCACCATTTCAAACAATTGGAAAAGCAAAGCAAGTGATCTAAACAAGTAACTAAGAGCCCATGGATAACCATGGATGAAAAGGGTGCTTGCACCTTCCCTTTTCATAATCTACTCCCCGAACCCAAGAAAACATCTCAAAGGTCTTTCCTGTGCTTTTTGACCTTTCCTTAGGATAAAATAAAAAGTCGGTGGCGACTCTTGCTAAACCGAAACATTTGTGAACACAAACGTAAAACCTCAAGTCAGTTCTCCCACCGTATCACAGATGCCATTACTCGGGAAGAATTTAGCAGAGAATCTCCTTAGGAACTTTTTATCATTGATTGAAGCTCCTTCTGGATATTCCTGAGCCTCGAGATACCTCTTGACTTCATGAAACCAAGGTTAGTCCACTACTTCTTCAGTATTAATCTCGTGACAGTGTGTTGGTTCATCCATTCGTTCGATAGTGATCTGGGGAGCCTTGTTATCCCAATTAAGTTTAAACATATATGACATTGGCTAGAGCATCTGCTAGCTGGTTTTCTTCTCGCGGGAAATGCTCGAAGGTAATCTGCTCAAAATGTGGTAGCAATGTTAAAACATGTTCTTTATAAGGGATAAGGTTTGGGTGCTTAGTGTCCCATTCTACTTTGATCTGACTGATGACCAAAGCTGAATCTCCAAACACATCTAAAGATTTGATTCCCAAGTCTATGACAGCCTTGAGACTAAAGATGCATGCTTCATATTCCGCCATGTTGTTCATACAGTTGAAGCAAAGTCTGGCAGTAAGGGGTGTGACACCCTTCCGGAGATATGAGTATAGCGCCGATACCATTACCAAGTGCATTGGATGCCCTATCAAAGAACAGGGTCCACCGGGATCCTTGTTCAGGTCCGTCATATGGTCTGATTTCTTCATAGTGTCTAATGTCATGATGTCTTCATCCAGGAATTCAAATTTCATGGACTGGTAATCTTCTACAGCTTGATGAGCAAGATGATCAGCTAGCACACTGCCCTTTATAGATTTCTGGGTAGTGTATTGTATGTCATATTCTGTTAGGATCATCTTCCATCTAGCTATCCTCCCAGACAGAGCAGGCTTTTCGAAGATATACATTATCGGATCCATCTTAGATATCAACAAAGTAGTATGAGTCAACATATATTGTCTTAGCCGGTGAGCAGCCCATGCCAGAGCGCGTCAAGTTTTCTCGAGCAGTCAATATCTGGTTTCACAGTCGGTAAACTTTTTGCTCAGGTAGTAAATAGCGTGCTCTTTTCGGCCAGACTCGTCATGCTGCCCCAATACACACCCCATTGAGTTCTCTAAAACGGTCAGATACATGATCAGTGGTCTTCCCTCGACTGGTGGCATCAAAACAATAGGCTCTTGTAAGTACTCTTTGATCTTGTCAAAAGCAATCTGGCATTCATCATTCCATCTGACTACTTGATCTTTCTTCAATAGTTTGAAGATTGTTTCACAAGTAGCTGTTAGGTGAGAAATGAATCTGGCAATATATTTCAGGTGTACCAAGAATCCTCTGACTTCCTTCTCAATACGAGGAGCAGGAATTTCTTGTATTGCTTTAACCTTGGTAGGATCAACCTCGATGCCTTTGTTGCTAACAACAAAGCCTAGGAGTTTACCGGACCGCACTCTGAATGTGCACTTGTTTGGATTCAACCTTAGTTTATACTCCTTCAATCTCTCAAACAACTTTTGCAAATGATCAAGGTGCTCCTCTTCAGTTTGCGATTGGGCTATCACGTCATCTACATAGACCTCTATCTCATGGTGTATCATATCATGAAATAAGGCTACCATGGCGCGTTGATAGGTTTCCCCAGCATTCTTCAGTCCGTATGGCATCACTTTGTAGCAGAATGTGCCCCACTGTGTGACAAATGTAGTTTTCTCCATGTCCCCAGGTGCCATTTTGATTTGGTTATAACCTGAGAATCCGTCCATGAAGGAAAATACTTTGTGTCGGGCCGTATTGTCAACCAGGATATCGATGTGGGGAAGTGGAAAATCATCTTTAGGGTTGGCCCTATTTAAATCTCTATAATCCACGCACATTAGCACTTTGCCGTCCTTTTTAGGCACGGGAACAATGTTGGTGACCCATTGAGGATAGGAAGTGACAGCCAGGAATCCAGCATTAAATTGTTTCATGACTTCCGCTTTGATCTTCTCTGACATGTCAGGTCTCATGCGGCGGACTTTTTGTTTTTCTGGTGGACACTCTTCTCTTGTGGGTAGACGGTGTACCACGATGTCTGCATCAAGTCCTGGCATGTCTTCGTATGACCAGACAAAGATCTCAACATAATTGTGCAATAGCTTAATTAGACGCTCCTTGACACTCGGCTCTAGATTGGCACCCACCTTGATTTCCTTTTTATCCTCCTCGGTACCCAAGTTGATTGTATCAACCGGTTCCTCATGAGGCTGAATATCTCTTTCCTCTTGCTGTAGTAGTCTGGCAAGTTCCCCTGGTGCTTCACAATCTTCCTCACCTTTGTCTTCGGCTTGGTAGATTAGATCTTCAGAGTCACTAAAGGCCATAGCAGTATCGTTACCCACGGGATCCAGAATGGAGGGGTACCCGCGTTTGTGAGTGTGGGTGTGTGTAAGGGTATAGCCATCTTTAAACAATAAAAATGTAAAAGAAAGACAATGAACACAAAAGGTTTGTATGTGAAAAAAACGTCTATGATTCATTGAATGTCATATGAAGATGAAATAAAAACCCTTACAAATGGACCATTGTGCCTCGGGCAAGACACAAGGTTTTTAATGTGCAAATTGTTTATGAATATTACAAGTCCAACAGAAATGTAAAAGATAAATTACTGAGAGATAAAAGTTATTGGGACAGAGTCTCTGGCTTCCCAATTGCGAAGTCCTCCGTTGACAGTAGGAAATATCCAATCCTCCAAGCTGCCATCTTCTTCACCATCTCCCACTGCGTTGACCTCTTGGTTGCTAATCTTCAGAGGTGGCCCTCCAGCATGGGCACGACGCACAACCTTCTAAGCATTTGAAGTGAACCCTAAGCCAAACTTGTCAGATTTATACGGAATGTCTAGAAGTTGCCCCCAGATGGTGCATCCACCCTCCTCTACTACTGCCTTGGCGTCCTTTAGAGATGACATCCGAAGTGGAGGTCTTGTGATCTTGGGGATCTGGGATACCGTCTTGGTTACTGCTACCTCTTGAGAGACTTCTTCGAAATGTTGAAAAGGAGTTTCAATGAACTCGCCATACACTTCCACATACCGGAAAGAATTTAGGTGGCTAATCATGTACTCTTCCTCTCTGTGGACAGTGATAATCTTTCCATGGACTGGGTATTTCAGCATCTGGTGTAGTGTAGAGGTGACAACACCGGCATTATGGATCCAGGGCCGTCCTAGCAGACAGGAGTAAGAGGGGCGGATGTCCATTACATAGATAGTTTAGTTGAAAGTCTGAGTTCCCACCTTTATGGGGATGTCCACCTCCCAGTGGACCATCCTCTTTGAGCCATCAAATGCTCTTACGACTATGTTACTGGGTTTCAATGTCAGTCCTTCGTAATCCAATCTGTCGAGAGCTTTCTTCGGTAAAACGTTCAAAGATGAACCAGTTTCCACCAAGACATGGGCCAGAGTTGTTCCTCTACATTCCACAGAGACATGTAATGCCTCGTTGTGCTTTCTCCCTCTTGGTGTCAAATCAGCATCAGAGAAGCCTAGGCCGTTATCAGCTGTCAAGCTGGCCACACAATCTTGGAATTGGTCAGCAGACGTCTCTTGTGGCACATGGGTTGTCTTCAGAAATTTCACTAGAGCTTTCGCATGTGCCTCAGAATACAGCAACAATGCTAGCATGGAAATTTTGGAGGGAGTTTACCCCAACTGTTCAACCACGTCATAGTCACTCTTCTTTATTATCCTTAGGATCTCATTCATTTCCTTCTCAGAGGTTTCAGGGATAGTCAGGGTTGAGCCTTCGTCCGGACAGGCTCTTCTTGAATACTTTTTCCTCGAATTTCAGCAGTAGAAGTGTTGGTAGGGATAACAACAAGGGTTGTGTCATCTTTTCCAGTAGGAACACTTACAGATATGATTATTGGTATGGAGGTAACCTTTGGAACAACCACGGGTCTAAAAACTGCCTTTGGAGGGGCAATTTCTGGAGAGAAGATTCTACCGCTACGGGTAATCTTACTGGTTCTGGCAATATTGCTAATGTCGGAGTCTTCTTCTTCGGAGCTCACTTCTTCGGATGCCATCCCATCTTGTTTGATACCATGGTAGTAGATGTCTCCACCGTAATTCCATGGTACTGTTTTGTCTGATTCATACGGGACCGGCCCGGGCATTGTGATTATAAGAGGCATAGTTTTTGGAGCCGATGTAATGCTAACGGGTCTTTTAGGGACCCAGGAAGGATTGGCGGAGATGGTGATGATTGAAACGTCTTCAACAGGAACAGGTGACACAGGAGCATTTTCAAACATAATCTCTTGGTTGTCTATCAAGCGTTGAATGTCTGTCTTCAACAAAGGGAAAATAGTTGGTGAGGATAAGCAAAGATGGCAGTCTTCATTACAACCTGGGAATACACCAGCTTTCAACAAGTTTATCTTAACGATTGGGAGCGGAGTCAAGAGTTCATCAACTGTGGTAACAAACAAATCTTCTTCGATAGCATTGGTGTTGTGACCATGCCTAGGCATAGGAGCGAAAATGACGTTTGGTTTCTCGGGCACATCAAACTTAATCTCTTTTGCATCTATAAGGTCCTGAATTTTGTTTTTCAAGGCCCAACAGTTGTTAGTGTCGTGACCTGGACTTTCGGAATGATATGCGCATCTTGCATTTGGGTGATAATGAGGGGACGCAGTGTTGGGATTCTTTGGAGCTTCCTTTAAAGTTGCCAGATTAGATTTCAGAAGATGTGGTAAAACCTTGGCTAGAGTCATATTAATTCTGGTGAATTATCGGACTGGCCTTTCCACCCTCGGTTGGTTACTTCTTGGTTGATCAGATGTAGGCTTTGGGATCATAATGGCCCCTACCATTGGTCAGCGTTCAGCTCTCCCTTGATTCCTTTATGGGTAAACAGCAGATACCTCCTTTTTCCCAGTGAAAGGCTTTCTCACAGCTGTAGAGGCAGACGAATCCTTCTGAATCTTTCCACTTTTTATGCCAGCTTCCACCCTCTCTCTGGTTAGTATTAACTCAGTAAATCCAACAGATAAGCTCCCAATCAAATGGTTGAAGAAAGGGCTTGATAGAGTGCCTAAGAACATATCCACCAACTCCCTTTCAGACAGAGGGGGTTGCACTCTCCCAGCTAGATCTCTCCATTTCTGCGCGTAATCTTTGAAACCCTCATTTGAAGCCATAGCCATACTCTGAAGTTGAGTACGGGTAGGTGCCAAATCTGCATTATACTGGTATTGTTTATAGAAATTTGCGGCAAGGTCTTCCCAGTTGTGGACGTCGGCCCTTTCTAATTGGTAAAACCAATCGAGTTGTGTTCCAGATAAGCTATCCTGGAAAAAATGCACCCACAGGTCTTTATCGGTGGAGTGCGGCTGAATCTTTCTCACATATGATCGGAGGTGCATTTTAGGACATGACACCCCCATCATATTTTGCAAACAACGGCACTTTGAACTTTGGTGGGATCACAAATCCCGATACTAGCCCTAATTCTTCAAAGTCTAGACCTGGTACCCTTTGTATTCCCATAGCGCTCAAACGCTCTTCAAGATGTCTGTACTTATCATCAGCCGGAGGATACTGTTCCTCAGAGTAGTCTTCCTCTTCTTCCTCCTCTTCAGATTCTGACGGAACTGCTGTTTCTTTTCCTTTCCCTTCTCCTTCATCAGATGTTGCTGCAAAATTCAAGGTTCTTCTAGTTTGTCCTTGAAATCTTCTGCCCATGATTACAACACCAGTTGGTTTCTTATCTTTCTTCTTTTTCTCTTTGGCCAACAAAGTCTTCAGCTCTTCTTGTCCTTTGGCCAGGGTTGTGAGTAATTGTTGAAACTGCATGTTTTGAGCTTGAAGATCTTTGACTGTCTGTTCGAGATCCATCTTACTGAAATAAACAGTAGAGAGATGAGGAAACTCGTTGCAAAAGACCTGTTTATGTTATGATGAATGATATGTACACATGCAATGCTTTTAAGGATTTAAAAATTCAAATTCGTTTTAAACAAAAAGAAACACACGTTATATTAATAAAATAGAGTTTGAGTACATCAATGCCCCTTGGCATAAATAATACAAAACTCTAAGATAAAAAATTAGTGTGCATCCTCTTTGGTTCTATGTAGGCACTTAGAGTCTGCTCCTCATGAAGTAGCCTAGTGAGTTCCAAAACCTTCTTCTCACTTGCGTAGAATTGGGCTTCGAAAGTATCTCGCTCTACTTTGAGTTGTATCCAATCCCTTTGTAGGTCTTCAAGATATGTGGGCATGTCAGGATGTAGGATAGTGTATGGAACTTCTCCTTCCTTAACAGGCTCAATAATCACCGGGAGAATGGAAGGATAAGGCATCATAAGACTTTGAGAGCGGGTTCGTATCCACTTGAGGTAAGGCTCAAGATGGATGGAATTCTTGTGTCCCAAAGTCTTGCTATCCACCTTGTTTAGCATCCTCCAAGCTCGGATGAATCTCTGGCAAAGACCTTGATCGTTGTTGTCATAGTCGAATACTAAGCCTTGAATCAGCATCTCATGTGGGCCATCCCTTCGGGCATAACCAAACTCTCTCAGAGCTAAGCATGGGTTGTAGGTGATGCCTCCCCTAATTCCAAGTAGAGGGACATTATGGAATTCCCCACAACGGTCAACAATGATAACATTCTCTTTGGATCGAGAGCACCAATGAATATCTGAATGTTTGAGCGTCATTAACCTTTGTGACCACCTTAATCCTTACTCATTCTTTAAGACTAATTTGGGAAGATGAGAAATAAACCATATTGCCAGGATAGGAGTGTAACACATAAGGACACCTATCTTCCTCATTGTACGAGTGTGAAAAGAGTGCAGGATATCCCCTAGTAATGTAGGCACCAAATTATGTGATATGAAGATTTTGACAGCACTTACATCTATGAGTTGGTCAGGATTGAGAAACAAGACCATCCCATATATAAGAAGAGCCACAATCTCCTCAAAAGCTTGCAAGTCTAGGGAATTCCAACAGCTTTGGGCCTTCTCAATCAGAAATTTTTCTAAGAAGCCTTTGACACCACTTCTAGTTTCCCAATGAGTTGTGACATCAGATGAGTGCAAGTGCAGAGCTTGAGCAATCTCTTCTGGCTTTGGATCTCTTTCCGTACCGTTGAAAGGTAGTTGATTAAGAATAGGAATCCTTAATAGTTGAGAGAATTCTTCCAAAGTAGGCACAAGCTGATAGTCAGGAAATGTGAAGCAATTATGCAAAGGATCAAAGAACTGGAAGAGCACTTTCATCATATCCTCCTCTGTGTTGGAGGTGACCAAGTTGAGTAGACGACCATGCCTCTCAGTGAATGGAGAATTCTCAGGGATCCTTGAAGCTAGCTCCTTGAGTTTTAGAGGAATTCTTACAAGATTGATTTGGATAGTTTTCCTGCGAAGTGAATCCATATCCTATAAAACAAGAAAAATATGAATCTCCAAAATCCTTGAAATGGTTAGTGAATGCATATGATGTTCATGATGTCCATGATGTTATGTACAAGTATGCATATACAAGTAAAGCAAACAAGTTCTTAGTTTAGGCTTGCATGGGGTTTTTATAGGTAAGTACCCTCTTGAAGTTTAGTTGGCTCAAACCTGTCCTAGTAATAGTAACCGGGTTCTAAGGAGCTCAATATTACTGGATTGTTTCCTTGGTCATTGTTTCAGCTCAAGCCTCTTTAATGGCGACTGAAATATCCCAAGAAACCAACCCTCAATGAGTGTAGTATCGAGTATCTACCAACTTCGAATTGCACCAAAGTCGGTCATCTCACTACATCCTAAAGGCCAAGTTGGTCAAGTAAAGGGTTCTAGAAGTTCATTAGTGCTTCATGACATCACTCAGAGGCCCCGTATTCTCTTTGATTAACTCAAAGGCTACCGGTACCCACAAATATGTCACACTAACATAGCTAATGCTTAGACCATGTCGGTATACCCCACACAGTTTCCACAATGTATTACTATTTACCTATAATGTTTCCCAAATCGGGGTGGAGGATTCAAACCCAAACAAAGCACCATAATGTAAAACATACAAGTCAAGTAATGTAAGCAAGTAAATGTGACCTAACCCTAAGGTAACCCTACTTATTTTAAACTCCCCAGCAGAGTCGTCAGTTCTGTGATACGGTGGGAGAACTGACTTGAGGGTTTTGCGTTTTATCACAAATGTTGCGGTTAGCAAGAGTCTCCACCGACTTTTCTTTTATCCAAAAGGAAAGGTGAAAAAGCACAGGAAAGACCTTTGACATGTTTTCTTGAGTTTGGGGGGTAGATTATGAAAAGGGAAGGTATTAGCACCCTTTTCATCCATGGTTTTCCATGGGCTCTTAGTTACTTTCTAGATCACTTACTTTTTTTTGAAAATGTGTTTGGTGTGGTTTTGAAAATATTTTGTAAAAGAGGCCATTCGTTTAGGCAATCTTTGTAATGATTCTCGTTCGTAAGAATGTATACAAAGATGTTTGTCTTTTTGAAATGTTTTTAATTATTTTAAGATGTTTTTGAAATGTGTGTGTTTGTTTTGAAAAGAGCAAGGATAGTTGTTTTGAAATAGAGCAAGTAACTAGAAGTAATCTACCTACTCAAATGTCTTTCTTGTGTTTTTTCTATTCCTTTGACATTGTTGTCTTACCATTGATTTGGTAAGCAACCCTATCTTTGGATGTAAACGGGACGGGCGTGGGTCATCGTATAACCATGATTAGCAATATTGCAAAGTATCTTAGCATTTTGAGGGACCAAGATCATTTTTGTAAGGCAACTTAGAATAGCGTCATCGAGGGACTATGATCTTATACTTGTTTGTTTTGCCAAGATACTTCACATGCGTAACATGGCTATATAAGGCAGCCAAGTAGAGAAACCCTAAGGATGCTTGTGTGCAAGTGTGTTATTTTCATGCTTTGTTTTTATCTTTCATTTAGGGTTTTCTATTTTGCTTTGTTTTGATCTTACCATACAAACCCTAATTACTAATCATGGCACGTAAAGCGGTAAGTTGCGTAATGTAAATATTACTAAGCTATTACAAAAATTTTATGGGAGAGGGGAATACAAATTTGAATGGGGATTTGCAAGAATGTAAACCTAAATAAATTATTACAACCAAATCGAATTTATACGAATATTAGAATAAATAATATACAATATTTAAATATACAATATTATGTGCATGCAAGAAAAAGATTTTTGTTTTGTTTTTATGTGAAAGAGAAATTTAAACCTAAAAATATAAGGAAAAGAAATTAATTCTTGAAAGAAAGGCTAACCCTAATTTCTATTTTAAAAGAAAATAAAGCTCTTATATACTATTTTTTATGTATTTTTTATGTTAAAATAATAACTAATATTGTATAAAAAAATATGAAGTTTTTATTTATGCAAAAATAAATATTTATAAGTATAGAATGCAAAGGAAATAAATAAATTATACTAAACATATTTTAATTATATTTTACAAGTTTATTAAGAAAAATAAGTAATATATATTAAAGATAAAATATATTTTTATGTGAAAAATAGACTAAAATAAAATAAAATGCAATATTGTCAAAAATTATATTTTTTAGGATTTTTATGCATTAAAGGAAGTATTAATAAACAAAATGAAAACAAAAACAAAAAATAAATAAATAAATAAAAATGTATGGAAAATAATGGGCCAGGGGTGTTCTGAGTAATCCAGTGGTGAAGGTTAGAAAAAAAACAGCTAAGCCCGACGTGGAGGCCCAACCTGCAAAAAAGTCAAAACTGAAAGTGGAAAAATGTTAAAAAAATAAAAGGTAGCGCCAAGGTTCGAACCCAGGACATGGGTCTCACCAGTGCGCTACCTTGCCACTGGGGTGGCTATACATTCGTTGATTTAAGTGAAACGAAAATAACATAACATGAACAAGGTCTTTGCCCGGTACTTCATCTTCTTCCCCAAGTTGGCCAGATATCCTGTAACTCTCTCATTCTTCCATGAAAATGAAAACTCATAACATGAAAGTTGTAGCATTTGGTCTCACGATTCTAACCATATAAGTCATGTAAGCTAACAATCAAAGATCAGAAAGAATTTTAAAAGCCCTAAATCTAAACCTAAATTTTTCAGAATCTTCAAGTTCAAAATTCTCTCAACTCAGGCTAAATAAATGCAAGATAAATGTATGTACAACTTCGTTGTAATGGGGACTACATTTTTTATTCACAAATCATGGCCAATGGTTGCTTGTACAAAGAGATAGAAGTTGAGATTTTACCTCCTTCAGTTGAAATCGTGGATGGAATTGGAGTGAGTTTGATGGAGGCCTGATGCTTGCTTGAGCTTCCTTGAACCTCCCTGAGTATGTTCCAACCCTTGCCTTGCTTTGAAAGTGGCTGAAACTCTCTGGCCAAGTAAACCTGCAAGCTTTGAAAGAAAAAATGGCAGATGACAGAGAAGAGGTTACAGTACAAGAATGAGGGTCTGGATCAGTTAGATATCAAGTAGGTAAGGTGTTTTGATGATCAAGACTTGAAACGCAAGAGCCAAATGAGAGATTGGTATGCTTATGCAAAAACTGCAAGTCTTGACAATTTTCTTGTGTTTTTCAGTTTTTGAGTGTTTGAGGCTTCCAGTAATCGTGACTTGTGTTGTATTGTGTTTGTATATCAGTATGGAATTAGTTTCATGTCAACTCTCCAACAGATTTGCAAGTCATAGGCTTTTGGCACACTTTCTTGCTTTTGAAGCAAAGTGAAGGGACAAGGCTTATCATGCTTGTACTGGCTTTCTTAGGGTTGGTATATACTTGTACAATTTTCCTTAGGCCTATAAGACCTATATATGTAATGGAGATAGGTTCAATGCTCAAGAATTGGAAAGTGGCAAAAGTTGAGCTTTTTCAAAATGGCAATGGTCACTTTATGCCATTTATGGAATTACAACTTGGGTAATAGCTGTAAGGCTTGGATCAAGGCTTTGTCAACTGAGTAAGCATTAAATTAAGGAGTAAGGAACAATTTTGGTACCTGTAAAGCATGAATTAGGCAGCATAGGTACTGATTGGAACCTTGTTCTTCATGAAATGGCTTGAACCAAAAATGAGAAATTGCCAACTTCACCTCTTCGATTCTCTCTACTCAAAAATGATCTTAAGGAGTTCTTGGACATTTTGGAAAGCTTTCAATGTGCTCTATAACTCCTCTTTGAAATGCATTTCAAGATACCTCTTGGAACTAGGTGAAAAATTTCCATGAAGTTGGGTCCAAAACCTGCTTAAATTATGGAAAAATTTCACTAAGTTATTTAGTTCATGAACATGTATTCATAAATTTATGTCTTGAGATCCAAGAATATTTGGGCAAAAGTCTGTGAAGAAAAGTTTTATATTTCATGGAGGTCTACAAATTTCATGTTGGGAACTTTCTTTGAATCATTATGCATCATGGTGAAAAAATGGCCTAAAGTTGAGAAAAAATAAGAAATTTTCTATACTTAAAAAATTTTCTAAGTTAAGAAAACTTTCAACTTTAAACCCTAATCTTCAAACTTGGATTTCTTGATGAACAAGTTTCACATTTTGACATGCTTTAATGAATTGTGACCCTTGGCACTTGATTTTGACCAAAAATTCAAAGTTTGACTTTTCAGTGTACAGTTGACTTTTGATCAGTTGACTACAAATTTCATCTGTCAATCCAATGAAATTGCAATGTTTTGAACCATTCCATTAGTTCAAGATGATGCAATTGAATCCTTGAAATCATTCTTTAACTCAATTAGTCATTTGCTAGGTCAAAAACCATAAATTACCCTTCCTCAGTCAAAACCCTAATTTTTGACCATTTTGCCCTTTTGGTGATTTGATCAAATTTCTTGAGGAGTTGTGATCCAAACTTGACCAAATGATACATATAAGTTTAAAATGTTGATGTGGATCAAAAATTATGAAGTTTGACTGTAAATTGGCCATGGTTGACTTTTTCCCTAATACAACTGATTTTTAGGTCAACTGTCCCATTGACTGATCAAAAATGTGGTTCAAAGCTTGAAACTTGTCTTGAGTGATCTTAGGGATCCATAATGATGTTTGAAAGTCACATGAAGATTTTATAGTCCAAAAATCCGTGTGCAATCTCAAACCCTAATTTTGGGTCATCAGTGCATGATGAGATGTCTTGAGCTGACCAAACCCTAATCTAGTCTTGAGTCAAAGAAATCTTGTGAGAAAAGTCTTGATAAATGAGAGGGAAAATTTTGGGGTACAACACATACTTATCTGACTTTGTAGAGGAAGGTTGTGCAAAAGGAACAAGTGCAAAGCCCAATGCAAGTTGACTTTGCATAAAGCTTGCTTTATGTAAATGGCAATGGTGCCTTTGTGCCATTAATGGAAAATTGTCTTGGATAAAGCTTGAATTAAATGGACAATAGCTCAAAAGCAAGTGTAATCTTCTGATTAGGGAGAGATCTTGAGGTTTAGAGGCTTGAAAAGCAAGATTGTGCAGCATAGGCTTGAGATTTGAATTCTTGTTCATAAAAAATGACCTATAATTTCAGTTTGAAAACCCTAACTTCCTCTCTTCGATTCTCCTTGCTCAAGAATGATATCAAGGAGTTCTTAGACATTTTGGAAAGCTTGTAATGTTCTATATAACCCCTATTTGAATCACTTTTGAAAATTCCCCTTGGAACTATGTGAAAAATTGCCATGAAGTTAGGTCAAAATCCTGCCTAAACTAGGGCAAATTTTTTACTAAGTGTTTAGTTTCATGACCATGACTTCATGGATTAATAACTTGAGATCCAAGCATTTCTAGGAGAAGTTGTGTAAAGAAATTTTGTAGATCTCATGGAGATCTACAACCTTCATGTTGAAAGTTTCTTTTGAATCATCTTGCATCATGGTGAAAAATTGGCTCAAATTTGTGGAAAAATAAGAAGTTTTCAACACTTAGTAAAAATTTCTAAGTTTGAAAACTTTGACTTTTCAAAATGAAATCTTGACTTTTTGATTTATTGATGAACAAGGTTTATATTTTGACATGTTTTGATGAATTGTGATCTTTGACACTTGATTTTGACCAAAAAGTCAAAGTTTGACTTTTCAATGTACAGTTGACTTTTGATCAGTTGACTGAAAATCAACTATCAATCAATTGATCTTTGAGCGATGTTTTGAGTCATGCCATTAGCTCAAAATTATGCAATTGAACTCTTCAGATCATGCCTCAAACCAATTAACCGTTTGCTGGGTCAAAAATCAGAAATTGTCCTTTCTCAATCAAAGCCCTAATTTTGACCATTTTGCCCTTTTGATGATCTGATCAAATTTCTTGAGGAATTATGGTCCAAACTTGATTAAATGATACATATGAGTTTATAATGTTGATATGGATAAAAAATTATGAAGTTTGACTATAAATTGGCCACAATTGACTTTTTCCCCAATACAACTGATTTTTAGGTCAACTGGTTAATTGACTGGGCAAAAATGTGATCCAAGGCTTGAAACTTGACATGAGTAATCTTGGGGGTTCTTGATGATCCATGAAAGTCATATGAGGCATTAAAAGCTCAATTATCCTTATGCAATCTCAAACCCTAATTTCAGTCATCAGTGCTTAAGGAGGTGTCTTAAGCTGATCAAACCTTGTGCAGTCTTGAACCAAAGGAGATCTTGTGGGAAAATATTTGATAAATGAGAGGGAAAATTTTGGGGTACAACACCGGGCATGATATTAACGATTGTTGGGCGCTGAAGTACTAGATTCAGAATATGATTGATGCTAAGGTGATTGAGTTCGGTCCTCTTGAGAATCCAAAGTAATCACTACTCCCATGCCAAATCATTGAGTGTTCCTATTCATTTTGAATTTTCAATTGTAATTTCTTTTGTTATTCAAACAATTATATATTAATGTCAAACTTTGTTTCATTAATGCATTGCATATATTTGCCTTGAATTGATCCATTCGTTTTCATTACATTTAAACTATGTTGTTTACTCCCTTTATGATATTCAACTCTTGTTTTAAAAGTTACAAGCCTTTAGAGGGAGGATGACGAAATCAATGCCTTAATCTCATATAGTATGCTTTTGGACAGACCTTTTTGACGATGTACAAGCATTCTTTCAATTCCTAAACACTGGAGTTATAAGGAGGATAATCCCTAGTCAACCCCTTCGAGCCAAAGAAGTAGGAGTTTCCATTTTTATACAAATTGAAACCTTTAATCAAAACCTGGGGCAGGGTAGTCTCTCAGTTAATTCAAATGCGCGTTCAGTCGCAAACTTTAACTTCGTATACGATGAATAACATCAAAAACATTCCTCTGGAATCAAAAGACGATGATGATTCTCTATCATAGGCAGTCATTGTCTCTCAAAAAGAAAATCCCATTAAGTCAAAACCTACGAAGGAGACTTAAGAGAAATTGGGGCATCCCGCTGACCGTAATCTCAAAACAAGAACAGTCAGGTAAAATTTGGGATAACAAATCAAAAGAGGACACTACAGATCCTCAACAAACATGAAAAATGTTGCAAAAATGACTGCCTTCTGACAAACATAACTTGTCTGAACCATCAACAAAACGTCATTCAAGACTCAATTGGAATTCAAACGCATAATTAACTGAGTTTTAGGACTGAAGAACGTCACGAAGAACGGGCGGGTACAAATACACTTTGAGCCTTATCCTTTATTTCCTAAACCGTGAACCATGCCACGTTACAACCCTTCAAAAGTCCTAATTGAAGTATGGGTTAGTTCGAAAGCATACTGTTACAAAGGTATCCTGACTCCTGTAAGGCTTTACTCCAAATCCTGAGTTTGAATTTTCTTACAAAAATTCTTTACTTGCTAAAACGCATTTTCAAAACTTCAAGACAAACATAAACTTTGCATTATTTGAATATCGGTGTTTGCATATGGCTAATTGTTTGACAATGGAGAAATTCACACGATGAATATCCAGTGAACAAAAACTCTTTCAATGAACAAAATCACATCAAGTGGGAAGACACTTCCAATAACAGATCTCCTATAAGAAATGGGGCATGACACGTCATTGTCCACCACATCTGGGGCAGTCCAATCAAGATTCCAAGAAATCTCTCAAGAAATACCAAATAACCAGGGGCGGGTCTATATCTGATTCACTTGGGGAAATGAACGCGAATCTCGGCAAAGGGTTACGTACATTCAAACATTTTCTGGCAATTCTACAACACTTGTTACTTGGGGCAGTGACAAACCTCTCACGAAGTCTTTTTCTTAGGGTGATTCCCAACCAGAGTCTCAATATCTAAAAACTTCTCCCCGACTGATTTGAGCTCGAGAATCCTAAAGGATTTCTACCAAAAGAAAGCACCTCTCCAGCAGATTGGTAACAAGGTTTATTTCCCCAACAAACTGCAGATTCCCCAGCTTGAATATGCCTATCAAACTATTAAAAATCAAGGGGCCACAACTCTTCTTCCCCAGTAGAATCTTCTACAATCCCTAGTAAGTTACTGCGAAGCCTTGAAACCGACCAGATAATAGTTAACTTCAGTAAGTTTTTGTGAAGCCTGGAATTCGACCAGATAACAATTAACTTCATTCTCTCAGAAATTTGTTGTGAAACCTGGAATCCGACCAGATAACAATTAAAGTCAGTAAGTTACTGCAAAGCCTCGAAACCGACCAGATAACAGTTAACTTCAGTAAGTTGTTATGAAGCATGGAATTTGACCAGATAACATTTAACTTCATTCCCTCAGAAACTTACTATGAAGCCTGGACCCAACCAGATGATAGTTAACGCCTCAAGATACTATGAAGCCCGGAACCGACCAGATAATAGTTTAACTTCTCGAGATATTGTAAAACCTGGACCCGACCCGACAAGGGTTTAATTCCCTTTCCCCGGTAGAGTTTGCCTTTACCCCCAACAAGTTACTGTGAAGCCTGGACCCCACCAGATACCAATTCAACTTCATCCTTTCAAGCAAGTTACTGTGAACCCTGGACCCGACTAGATATCAGTTCAACTTCATCCTCTCGAGAAAGTTATTATGAAGCCTGGACCCAACTAGATACCAATTCAACTTCATCCTTTCAAGCAAGTTACTGTGAAGCCTGGACCCGACCAGATATCAGTTCAACTTCATCCTCTCGAGCAAGTTACTATGAAACCTGGACCCGTCTAGATACCAATCCAACTTCATGCTTTCAAGAAAGTTACTACAAAGCCTAGACCCGACCAGATATCAATTCAACTTCATCCTTTAGAGCAAGTTACTGTGAAGCCTGGACCCAACCAGATGTCAATTCAACTTCATCTTTTCAATAAGTCACTGTGAAACCTGGAATACGACCAGATAACAGTTTAACTTCAAGCAATTTGATGTGAAGCCTGGAGTACGACTTGATAACAGTTTAATTCACATCTTCCCCTGAAAGTCACTACGAAGCCTGGAATACGACCAGATAACAGTCAACTTCATTATCCTCAAATTATTGCCAAGCCTGGATTTCGACCAGATAATAGCTAATTTTCGATGCTCTCCAGTCAGGAATAATTACCCAGTAGAGCAATGGACAACCGAAATTCCTAAACTTGTTCCTCCAAGCAGAAATCAACACTCCCCATGGAGTTTCCTCATGCAAAGCGCCAAAGTCAATATTCCCAGCAGATTTCTCCTCAAAAAATAAAATATGGATTCCCAGTGGAAACTTTCTAAACCTAGTTAAAGATACACCTACTCTCGAACAACAGTTCAGAATTCAGCCTCCCAAGGCTCCCCAACACGTCGTCGAGGATTCAATTTCCTAGACAAAGACACACTGTAATAAAAATGTCACGTTCATAAACCATAGCGCATACATGACAAATGCATACATCATAATCTCATTTATTTTGAGAACATCATTACACCATGCATACATCTGCATGTAACTAATCCTCTTCCTTGCAGGAAAATCAACAGGCAAAAGACGTCTACCATTTCAGTATAAATCAACCAAAATATTTATCCTGATACCTTCCCCAGTCACTCTAAATGGCATCTCTAAGCCCATTCCATACAAAGTCAACTAACACATCATCCAGTGCAAATTTCTGGGCACTTTAGTGTTCAATCATCTTCCACCTTCAAGTCACGAATGGCGGAATTGTCAATCTAACTCTTCAGGTTTAAGAAGATTGAACAGGGGAAGTTGTTGTACCTCAAAATTTTCCCTCTCATTTCTCAAGAATTTCCTCCCAAAATCTCCCATGACATCAAGTTTGCAGCACTAATACATTAATTTAGGTTTAGAATTGGCATAAGGGCAAAATGGTCAAAATACACACTAAAAAGTCAAACTTTGACTTTTGGATCAAAATCAAGTTTCAAGAATCATATTTCATCAGGATATGTTAGAATATGAAGTTTGTTTCATCAAGAAAATAAAAAGTCAAAATTACTTTGGAAAAGTCAAGGTTCTAAAAAACTTAGGAATATTTCTAAGTGTTAAGAAAACATGTTAAGTTCAGAACTTCTGGCCAGATTTTCATAATGATGATTCAGGATAACTTCTGAAACGAGAGTTGTAGATCTCAATGAGATCTAAAACATTGAAGAACAAAACTTCTCCCAAAAATGTTGGGATTTCAAGTTATAAATCCTTGAAGACACGTCTAGGAAACTAAAACACTCAGTAAATTCTGAACCTTTCCAAGTCAGAATTTAAGTAGAACTTCTGGGCCAGTTTTCACGTGGGTTCAATCAGAGTTTGCGAAGATGATTCAAAGAGAGGTTGCAAAGCATGTTACAAGCTTTCTGAAAAGTCTGAGAACTTCTTCAGATCATGCTGGAGCAGGGAGATTCAAAGATCAGAAGTTGGACATTTGTTCTAAGTTACTTTGATGTTGAACTTCTGATCCAGTTTCAAGCTATGATGCACAATCTCATGTTACAGGATTTCTTGCTTGTTAAATCTCATCATCATTTAATGCTTACACCAACTTTTGAGTCTTTATCCAAAGGATCTTCCCACGTGTGGCATGAAGGTACCATTGTTGTCCTTGAAAAGTAAAATTTTGCACAAAGTTTATCTTGAGCCCATGCTTCACTTTGCTTATGAGTACTTCTCCACAAATCTTGCCTACAAACTCAGAGTAGGTGTGTTTAAAGCTGCTAATCACCATACCTCGCCTTGAAACATGCTTGTCAATGGTCCATAATCCATTATGGTTGTACTCCTGATTTCTCCAAGCTTCTAAATTATTTTCCTATAAATTAAACTTCATTTGCAACTGTTAGGGGAGAGATTGAAAAAAGCCTTGAAACCTTGGTGAAAATTCCAAGAACCTGAAACTGCAACACAAATACAAAACCTGCTAATTTCTGATTTTTGCATCCAAGTTATAATTTTTTTTCTTTTGCATTTCTTGGCCAAATCATTAATATAGTTTCTGATATACACATAGAGGCCTTCCCAACTTTTGTTTTCAAACTGTAACACAATCTTCACCAATCTCCATTTCAAAAACCATAACTTTTCACCTTGACTGCTCCAAAACATTCCAGCCATTCTTAACTCAAGTTAAGGGTTGTTCTAAATTCCTGGAAACTTGAGAAAGTTGATCAGAACATCACAACAATCAAAACCAGATTCTAACTCACAGAACAATCTTCAGAAGCAAGGTAAGTTTCTTCTGACTTTCATCTCATTACTTAGACATTATCAAGCTTGCATTTTCAAAGATAAAACGTAGATATCATGGTTCTGATTTTGTACATATTTACATATCTCATTTATGTGACCTAAGTAGAGATAATTTCATATCAGAACTTCTTGAGGAAATTAGGGTTAAGAATTAGGATTAGAAAAACTCATATTTGCTTTTGGTTTACAGTTCTGGTGCTTTGTATTTCTGAAACATGATGAAAATTTCCATAACTGCTATGTTTTCATTTTCCATTTTTGTTGAGAAATGACTAAGTTACAGATACTCTGACTGGTGTCAAGAAGAAGATGAATTTCATCATCAGAACTTACTTGGTGATACATGTTTATGCTTTTGCTTCTAATACCGGATGTATAACCACCCCAGTGGTAGAAAGCACGCTCATAAGAAATTAGTATTAAGGGTTCAGGGTTCTAGCCCCAGAAGCATATTTTTTATGTTTATTGCTTGACATTTTTACCCCATTATTTATCAAACAATATTCTTGGATCAAAACTTCTAGATATCCTCACCCAACAGCATTGACACCTCACTGACCCATTATCAGAACTTCTAGCTTGCCAGTGACACTAGAACTTCTAGGTTTCCAGCTGCATCAGAACTTCTAGACTCCCTCAACAACAATAACTCCTAACCTTCCAGAAACACCTGAACTTCTAGACTCTCTCGGCAACCAGAACTTCTAGGATCTCAATGATCAGAACTTTTAGGCTTTCCTTTGTTCCTAGCAACCTCAGAACGTTAGTGCTCCTGGATCCAGAACTTCTGGCTTTCCCCTTTTTGCTAACATTTTCTTTCTGATTTGCAGCATGCCTGAGTCAAAACTCCTACTCTCTCTGCTTTCAGCAATTCACTGATTAAGACTCTTACTCTCTTATAATTTTTTATCAGCACTTTTTATTTTCATTAATCAAAAACACCAAAAATACTTTATATTCACATGCTTCCTTTTAAAACAAAAAGACTAAAAATATTTTCTTGAGCAAATCCATTTCTTCTCTTAACAAAAACAAAACAAGTCTATTTTATATTTCTTGTACATTATTTCAATATGGTTGTAATAGATAATTAGGAATTTTATTTCTTGCAATCCCCATTTTTAAATTTGTACACCCCATCCCCCTAACGATTGTAATAGCGTAGGATATTTACTTTCCGCAATTTATCGCTTTCATATAAATTCTAGTAATTAGGATTTGTATGGCAAGATAAATAAAACAAGTAGACAACCCTTAATCAAAGACTAAATGCATACAAATCAAACACACTATTCACACATGCACCCCTAGCGTTAACTTCACTTGTTGCCTAAAAATGGTCATGTTATGCATGTGAGACGTCTTAGCAAAAATAATCAAAATACAAGATCATAGTCCCTCGATGATGCTTCGAATATTTCCTTTAAAATGATCTTAGTCCCTCAAGAGAAATGCTAATATATCTCACAACATTGCTATCATGTCTATACGATGACCCATGCCCGTCCCTTCACATCCAATGATAAGGCTTCTTACCAATCAATGGTAAGATAGAAACATATAAAGGAGGAGGAAAAGAACACTAAAGACCTTTGAGTAGGTAGGTTGATCCTAGTTGCTCGCTTGCTCACAATAAAAACATTTCATACTCCAAACGCTTTCATTTTTGAAACATTTTCAAAAGACAAACACTTTGTATGCGTTCTTATAGAGACGAAAACCATTACAGAGACACCCTTTTCAAAATCACTTTCAAAAACAAACACTTCTTTGAACTATTTTCCAAACAACACTTTGTATGCGTTCTTATAGAGACGAGAATCATTACAAAGGCACGTTTTCAAAATACTTTCAAAAAACCACACCACAAAGCACACATTCAAACAAAGCAAGTGATCTAGCAAGCAACTAAAAGCCCATAGATAACTATGGATGAAAAAGGGTGCTAACACCTTCCCTTTTCATAATCTACCCCCCGAACTCAAGAAAATAATCTCAAAGGTCTTTCCTGTTCTTTTCACCCTTTCCTTATTGGATAAAAGAAAAGTCGGTGGCAACTCTGGCTATCCGCAACAATTGAGATCAAACGCAAAACATCCCAAGTCAGTTCTCCCACCCTATTACAGAACTGGCGACTCTGTTGGAGAAAAATCTTAAAAGTGGGGTTACCTTAGGGCTATATCACCTTTACTTTCCTTTATTTGATTAACTTGTTTGCTTTACATTTTGGTTCCATATTTGGGCTTGTTTTGATCCTCTACCAGGATCTGGGACACCTTTTTTAGGTAAGTAGCAATAGATTGTGGAAACTGTATGGCATAGACCGATATGGTTGAAGCAATGGCTACATTAGTGTGACACATTTGTTGGTACCGGTATCCCTTGTGTTGAATCGAGGAGAATACGGGGCCGCTGAGCAGCGTCATGAAGCACTAACTGACCTTAGAACCTTAATTTAACAACTTGGCCATTAGGAAGTAGTGAGATAGCCAGTTTCGGTGGAAAGCTGAAAATTGGTTGATACTCGATACTAGACTCATTGAGATTGGACTTTTGGGATATCTCGTCCGTAAGAAAATATTGATTGTGCTGAGAGAATGCCTGAAATAAAGGTCAATGATATTGATCCCCTAGAACCCGGTTACTACTACTAGGACAGGTTGAGCCAACTAAACTTCAAGAGGATAATTACCTATAAAACTCCATGCAAGCCTAAACCTAAGGACTTGTCTGCTTTGTGTGTATATGATTATTTGTACATAACAACTTGCTTGCTTTGCATGCTTGTACATAACATCATACCATAACATTTTCAATAACCATTTCAAGGATCTCAAGGGTCTATGATGCAGGGGTAAAAGGATTCATTCTCTAATCAAATGTCGTCCAAAACCAATGCACGGTAAGTTGAGTCAAGGGCTATGACCCACTTGACATGGTGAGCTTGATTCTCGTGAAAGGAAATCCATTGATACGAAATTCTCCAATCAAAGTTCAAATTCTAACATCTTCTTGTGTTTACCCCGCGAGATCCTTGAATTATGAGAGGAGTATCCTTTGGAACTGATGTAATCCTAACGGGTCTTTTAGGGACCCTGGAAGGATTGGCGTAGATGGTTATGATTGAGACTTCTTCAATAGGAATGGGTGAAACAGGAACATTCTCAAACAGAATTTCTTGTTTGTCAATCAGGCGTTGGATACCTGTCTTCAATAGAGGGCAATCAATTGGCAAGGATAAACAAAGATGATAGTCTTTATTACAACCTGTGAATATACCAGCTTTCAGCAAGTTCATCTTAATGATCGGGAGCGGAGTCAAGAGTTCATCTAATGTAGCAAAAAATAAATCTTCCTCGATAGCATTGGCATTATGACCATGTCTAGGCATGGGAGCGGAAATGACATTTGGTTTCTCGGGCGCCTCAAACTCAATATCCTTTGCATATATGAGGTCTTGAATTTTGTTCTTCAAAGCCCAACAGTTGTTGGTGTCATGGCCCGGACTTTCAGAATGGTATGCGCATCTGGCATTCAGATGATAATGAGGGGACGTCATGTTGGGATTCTTTGGAGCTTCTTTTAAGGTTGCTAGATTAGATTTCAGCAGATGTGGTAAAATATGGGCTAGAGTTATATTAAGTCTGGTGAATTGTCGGACTGGCCTTTCCACCCTTGGTTGGTTATTCCTCGGTTGATCAGATGTAAGCTTCGAGATCATAACGGCCCCTACCATTGGTCGGCGCTCAGCTCTTCCTTGGTTCCTCTATGGATAAACAACAGATACCTCCTTCTTCCCAATGAAAGGTTTTTTCACAGTTGTAGAGGCAGACGAATCTTTCTGAATCTTTCCATTTCTTATACTAGCTTCCACCCTCTCTCCGGTTAATATCAATTCAGTAAACCCTGCAGAGGAACTTCCAATCAAATGGTTGAAGAAAGGGCCCGACAGAGTGCCCAAGAACATATCCACCAACTCCCTTTCAGACAGAGGGGGTTGCACTCTTCCAGCTAGATCTCTCCACTTCTGCACGTAATCTTTGAAGCCTTCATTTGAAGCCATAGCCATACTCTGAAGTTGAGTACGGGTAGGCGCCAAGTCTGCATTATACTGGTATTGTTTATAGAAAGCTGCGGCAAGGTCTTTCCAATTGTGGACGTCGGCCCTTTCTAATTGGTAAAACCAATCGAGTTGCGTTCCGGATAAACTATCTTGGAAAAAGTGGACCCACAAGTCTTTATCAGTAGAGTGCGGCTGAATCTTTCTGACATATGATCGGAGGTGCATTTTAGGACATGACACCCCATCATATTTTGAAAATAATGGCACTTTGAACTTTGGCGGGATTACAATTCCTGAAACCATCCCCAACTCTTCAAAATCTAGACCTGGTACCCTCTGTATTTCCATAGCGTTCAGACGTTCTTCCAGATGTCTGTACTTGTCATCAGCCGGAGGATACTGCTCCTCAGAGTAGTCTTCTTCTTCTTCTTCTTCAGATTATGATGGTACTGTTGTTTCTTTTCCTTTTCCTTCTCCTTCCCCGGAAGTGGTTGCAAAATTCAGAGTCCTTCTAGTCTGTCCCTGAAATCTTCTCCCCATATTCAGAACCCCATTGGCTTTCTTTGGTTTCTTCTTTCTTTCTTTAGCTAATAGAGTCTTCAACTCATCTTGCCCCTTGGCTAGGGTCATGAGTAACTGTTGAAATTGCATGTTTTGAGCTTGAAGATCTTTGATCGTCTGTTCGAGATCCATCTTACTTAAATAAACAGTAGAGAGATGAGGAAACTCGTTGCAAAAACCTATTATGTTATGATGAATGATATGTATACATGCAATGCTTTCAAAGATTTAAAAAATTCAAATTTGTTTTAAACAAAAAGAAACACACGTTATATTAATAAGGTAGAATTTGAGTACATCAATGCCCCTTGGGCAAAATAATACAAAATTCTAGGATAAAAAAGTGTTGCGCGTCCTCTTTGGTGCTATGTAGGTATTTAGAGTCTGCTCCTCATGAAGTAGCCTAGTGAGTTCCAAAACCTTCTTCTCGCTTGCGTAGAATTGGGCTTCGAAAGTATCTCGCTCTCCTTTGAGTTGTATCCAATCCCTTTGTAAATCTTCAAGTGATGTGGGCATGTCAGGATGTAGGATAGTGCATGGAACTTCTCCTTCCTTAACAGGCTCAATAATCACTGGGAGAATGGAAGGATAAGGCATCATAAGACTTTGAGCGCGGGTTCGTACCCACTTGAGGTAAGACTCAAGAGGGGTGGAATTATTGTGTCCCAAAGTCTTGCTATCCACCTTGTTTAGCATCCTCCAAGCTCGGATGAATCTCTGGCAATGACCTTGATCTTCATTGTCAAAGTCGAATACCAAGCCTTGAATCAGCATCTCGTACGGGCCATCCCTTCGAGCATAACCAAACTGTCTTATAGCCAAGCATGGATTCTAGGTGATGCATCCCCTAATGCCAAGTAGAGGGACATTAGGTAATTCCCCACTACGGTCAATAATGATAACATTCTCTTTGGATCGAGAGCACCAATGAATATCCGAATGTTTGAGCGTCATTAACCTTTGTGACCACCTTAATCCTTGCTCATTTTTTAAGACTGGTTGGGGAAGATGAGAAATAAACCATCTTTCCAGGAGGGGAGTGCAGCACATAAGGACACCTCTTTTCCTCATTGTACGAGTGTGAAAAGAGTGTAGGATATCCCCTAGTAATGTAGGCACTGGATTGCGTGACATGAAGATTTTGACGACACTCACATCTATGAGTTGGTCAGGATTGGGAAACAAGACCATCCCATAGATAAGAAGAGCCATAATTTCCTCAAAAGCTTTCAAGTCTAGGGAATTCCAACAGCTTTGGGCTTTCTCAAACAGAAACTTTACCAAGAAGCCTTTGACACCACTTCTAGTTTCCCAATGGGTTGTGACATCAGATGAGTGCAAGTGCATGGCTTGAGCAATCTATTATGGCTTTGGATCTCTTTCCGTACCGTTGAAGGGTAGTTGATTAAGAATAGGAATCCTCAAGAGTTGAGAGAATTCTTCCAAAGTAGGCACAAGCTGATAGTCAGGAAATGTGAAGCAATGGTGCAAAGGGTCAAAGAACTGGAAGAGAACCTTCATCATATCCTCCTCTGTGTTGGAGGTGACCAAGTTGAGTAGACGACCATGCCTCTCGGTGAATGGAGAGTTCTCAGGGATCCTTGAAGCTAGCTCCTTGAGTTGTGGAGGAATTCTTACAAGGTTGATTTGGATAGTTTTTCTGCGAAGCGAATCCATATCCTACAAAACAAGAACAAAGATGAATCTCTAAAATCCTTGAAATGGTTAGTGAATGCATATGATGTTTATGATGTCCATGATGTTATGTACAAGTATGCATATACAATAAAATCAAACAAGTTCTTAGTTTAGGCTTGCATGGGGTTTTATAGGTAAGTACCCTCTTGAAGTTTAGTTGGCTCAACCTGTCTTAACAATAGTAACCGGGTTCTAAGGAGCTCAATATCACCAGATTATTTCCTTGGTCATTGTTTCAGCTCAAGCCTCTTTAATGGCGACCGAAATATCCCAAGAAACCAAACATTAATGAGTGTAGTATCGAGTATCTACCAACTTTGGACTGCACCAAAGCCAGTCATCTCACTACATCCTAAAGGCCAAGTTGGTCAAGTAAAGGGTTCTAGAAGTTCATTAGTGCTTCATGACATCACTCAGCTACCCCGTATTCTCTTTGATTAACTCAAAGGCTACCGATACTCACAAATATGTCACACTAACATAGCTATTGCTTAGACCATGTCGGTATACCCCGCACAGTTTCCACAATGTATTGCTATTTACCTATAATGTTTCCTAAATCCGGGTGGAGGATTCAAACCCAAACAAAAGAACCATAATGTAAAGCAAACAAGTCAAACTAATGTAAGCAAGTAAATGTGATCTAAACCTTAAGGTAACCCCACTTTTATAATTCTCCCCAGCAAAGTTTCCAGTTCTGTGATGCGGTGGGAGAATTAACTTAAAGGTTTTGTGTTTTGTCGTAAATGTTTCAGTTAGCAAGAGTCGCCACCGACTTTTATTTTATCCAAAAGGAAATGTGAAAAAGCACAGGAAAGACCTTTGAGTTTCTTTCTTGAGTTCGGATGGTAGATTATGAAAAGGGAAGGTGCTAGCACCCTTTTCATCCATGGTTTTCCATGGGATCTTAGTTACTTGCTTAGATCACTTGCTTTTGTTTGTTTGAAATTGTGTTTGGTGTGGTTTTGAAAGTATTTTGTAAAAGAGGCCATTCGTTAGAAAATCTTTGTAATGATTCTCGTTCGTAAGAATGTATACAAAGATGTTTTGTCTTTTTTGAAAATGTTTTCAATGATCATAAGATGTTTTGAAATGTGTGTGTGTTTGTTTTAAAAATAGCAAGGATTGTTTGTTTGAAATAGAGCAAGTAACTAGAAGCTATCTACCTACTCAAATGTCTTTCTTATGTATTTCTTATTCCTTTGACATTGTTGTCTTACCATTGATTTGGTAAGCAACCCTATCTTTAGATGTAAACGGGACGGACGTGGGTCATCGTATAACCATGATTAGCAATGTTTGCAAAGTATCTTAGCATTTTTTAGGGACCAAGATCATTTGGTAAGGCAACTTTTGAATAGCGTCATTGAGGGACTATGATCTTATATTTGTTTTGTTTTGCCAAGATACTTCGTATGCGTAACATGGTTATTTTTGTTTTAGGAAACCAAGTGAGGAAACCCTAAGGGTGCTTCTGTGCAAATGTATCGTTTTTCATGCTTTGATTTTGTCTTGTATTTAGGGTTTTCTATTTGCTTTGTTTTCTTCTTGTCATACAAACCCTAATTACTAATCATGGCATATAAAGCGATAAATTGCATAATGTAAATATTTCTAAGCTATTACAACAATTTATAGGAGGGGGGAATACAAATTTGAATAGGGATTTGCAAGAATATAAACCTAAATAAATTATTACAACCAAATCGAATTTGTACGAATTAAGATAAATACAATACAATACTTAAAATTTAATGCAATGTACATGTAAGAAAAAAGATTTTTGTGTCTTGTTTTATGTAAAAGAAATTTTAATCTAAACCTAAAAATATAAGGAAGAAGAATTAATTTTTGAAAGGGGTTTAACCCTAATTTTTATTTAAAAGAAAATAAAGTTTTTATATGTAGTATTTTGTGCATTTTCTTGTGTAAAAAGTAAAAAATAATAAATAATATTGTATATAAATATTAAAATTATATATATATGCAAAAATAGGTATTTATAAGTATGAAATGCAAAATAAATTAAACTAAATATATTTAATTATATTTACAAGTTTATTAAGAAAATAAATTATATCCTATCAAAATAAACTATATTTTCATGTGAGAAATAATAAAAAAATAAAATAAAAATGTAATATTATTAATTTATATTTTTGGGATTTTTATGTTTCAAGGAAAATATTAAAAATATAAAATATGAAAACAAAACAAAATAAAAATAAAATGTGAAAATGTAAAGAGTTAGCAAGGGGGTGATAAAGCAGATTTGATGGTGAGATGCTAGCAAAAAAACACTGGCCCAATAGACAAGCCCAACTTGCAAAAAAATGTAAAAATGGAAAAGAAAAAGAGTGAAAAATAACAAAAGTAGCGCGCAGGTTCGAACCCAGGACATGGGTCTCACCAGCGCGCTTGTTGTACCCCAAAATTTGTCCTCCCATATTCCTCAAGATTTGTCAAGAATGATCTTCAAATTGCTCAAAATGGCTCAAGAGTTGTACAGTCAAAACCATCTCCTAGGCAGTAGACAGCTGAAATTAGGGTTTTGGTTCTTTCAAGGAATTTGGGGTTTTCAATGGTTCAATCAAGTCTCATAGGCCTATATACATTCTCTAGCACCTACATGCCAAGTTTCAAGACTCACAGTGCCAGTTTGCATAGTCAAAAGCTCCATTTGATCTACAGTCAACTGTAAGGGCAAAATGGTCATTTTGCAGTCAAAAGTCATAATTCTTGGTCAACATCTTATTTTTAGTTCACAATCATCATTTGATCAAGTCTTGATCATGATCCCACAAGAATAGCTCAAAAATCATCAAGATGCAAAAGTTACTATTTTTGGACAGTAGAAAAGTCAATTGTACTTTGACAAGGGCATAACTCTTTCATGGTTTATCAGAAAAATTCCATCCAAAGCTCATTTTGAAGAGGATGCAATTTCCTACAATCCATCTTCACACCCCAAGATCAAGAAATGCTTTCACAAAAAGTTACAAATTTTTACATTATAGGTCAATTTTAAAAGTCAACAAAAGTACACTTTGAGTCAAAGGCCATAACTTGAGATTGGTAAATCCAAATGACATGGGACTAAAAGCATTGGTTAGAGGACTTCAAGGGCTTTCCAAAATGTCCAAGAACATGGTCATATGATCAAAATTGAGCAAATTATGCATTGGAGAAGTTGGGCAATTTTCATGAATTTGCAAAAGTCAACTTTGCTCAAAACACCTTCTTTTTGCTAATGGGCCTCAAATATCTTTTTGAAACTTCACACATGACCTATGCACGACCCACCAAGTTAAATTGGATTTATTTTCTTAAATTTATTGATTAAATGGATTTTTAATACATATTAATTCATTTAATTAATTTAAATTATAAGAAAATAAAAGATTTGATTCTTAAACCTATTTGTGAACCAAATATGATCCAAATATACTGACCAATTCGTGCACAAGCTAAAAGATACAAAAATATCCAATTTTGGCAACTTGTTCAATCATGAAAAATCAAGAATATTTAATTTATCAATCAAAGATTCAATGTTCAATGCACATGGGTATGGGTCCAAATTTTGACCTAAACTGATTCCTTTATATGCAAGCAAGCCAAGCATAACCTAATACACGAAAAAAAGACTGCAGAACGGCCATACCAATTTCAAGAAATTTCAAGAAAACTCAAAACTTGTTCTTGCAATCTAGGCCAATTCAAGGTGCCCTGTCCATCCAAACACATTGCAGGAGGTACCAGGAGTGATTTGCAATCAAATTCAAGCACCAAAGCTCAAGGAATCACGAAATACCATCTCACGGTTTGCACTTATAATTCAAAACTATATCTCTTAATTCATACGCATTTGACATGTTTTTGTAATTGATTTGCATTGCTAGAGATTATACAAAGCTAATGGAATGACTGAATTGAACCATAATGCCCTAAACCGAGAGATGCCATGATTGAATTTCTAGGGTTTTCAAGCTTTCAAATAGGGCTTTCCAAACCAGGAAAAATTGGAACCAATGGGATACATGGTTGAGTTCGTGAGACCAAGACGATTCCAACACATACCTCACGAAATATTTCTTTTTGCTCTGTGTCTATTCTCTATTTTTCGTGCAGGAGGTAGTGGAGGTTAAAAACCCCCGCTATCTGATTCTATTTTATGCAGGACCAAGGTTGAAGATGGTGACGTGTGATCATCTGATTCGTGTGTTTGAAAAACGCGCGCTTTATTTTTTGTTTACAGCATATTGTTTGTTTTTGTATATAATATTCTCTATTTATCCATTTAACAAAAGCGCGTCACAGCTCAGTTGGCAAAGGCGTTGATGAAAAAGCCATTGGGACCTGGGTTCGAATCTCAGGTCCCCCAAAACCTTGTTATTTTTCTTCCTCAGGTATTCATGTGCAGTTTGCAAAGGGAGGTCCACCATACACCTCAAATCTCAGTGCGTCAGATGTCTCCAAACCTAGATCCAATGGTCATGAACGAAGGATCATCATACTCCTTAGTCAATGCATGCGTGTGAGATCCTGGAAAGTCAATGGGGCTGAGGCATAATGGGCCTGGAAATTGCTGACTCTACCTCCAAAGTTGGGCCCAACACCCCCTTCATGAGTTTATTTCTTTTCCTTTCTTTTTTATTTTTTCTTTCATTTAATTATTTTTATAATTATTATTTATATCACTAACAAATTAATATTTTTCCCTAATAAAATCAGAAAACAAAAATATAATATTTTTATTTATTAAAATTAATTTCACTATTTCATTATTTTTCTAAATAAATAACTTAATTTGTTTAGTTTTAATTAGGCATAAGTTTAATATTTTTGCAATAAATTAAAATTGATTAGAATTAGGTTTTTAATATATTTAATCAATTTTTTTTTCTTTAAACATTCAAAAACCCAAAAAAATATTTCTTTTTATTAATTAATTAGTTTAGGTTTAATTTAATTCAAAATAACAAAAATCTCCTTCTTTCTTAAGAAAAAGGGTCAAAACGCTAAAAAACTCTTCGATTCAATTTTTCTCGCGCATATTATTTTTTATCCATATAATTGTAATTGCTCCGAGGATGTAATAGCTTTAACTTAGGATTATTTACCGCTTTTATTTACCTTTTCGCATTTACTTTTCAAGGGTTGTTTTTGGCGATGTAAATACCTGACGCCTTGTAATAGCTTAGTTTTATTTTCCGCAACCATTAACTACTAGATGTATGACTAATAGGCTATGCATGACAAGATCTACCTTAACTTAAAATCAACCGTAGCTCACCATAACATGTACAAAGATAACATAACTGAAAATTGACACATTTGCACATGCCACTTCTAGGGTACGCCTCACTTGGTTGCCTCGAACGTGGTCATTGAGTATAGGAGGTTTTAGAGGTCGCCCTCCTGTCTAAAGATCAAAGTTGCCTCGAAACGGTTGCCTCGATAAAAAAAATGATCTAAGACATTAGGGTTACCGCTAAGGCGTCCTAACGTTGCTTTAGTGACCACATGTCCCTTAATCGAATTGACCCGAAAACTCCAACGACGGTGCTACCTACTTCGCAATAGTGGGATAGCATTTTCTAAAGGATACTTGCACAGTTTAATTCCCTTTTGAGTAGGTAGAGGTTCTCAGGTACTTGCTCTTTCAAAACAAAACAAATTTTTCGCACTTACACTTTTTCAAACAAAGTTTTCCAACAACACTTCATACACTCTTGAGGACAGAAACAAGAGTTAAATCGAAGTTTTCAAACAAAACTTTTAAAAAACCCACGAACACAAGAAAAGCAAAAACTTTTTGAAAACACAATGAGCAAGTACCTAAGAGCCCGTGGATAACCACGGATAGAAAGGGTGCTAACACCTTCCCTTTCTATAATCTACCTCCCGAACCCGAGAAACATCTCAAAAAGGAATTTTTCTGTGCTTTTGTCCTTTCCTTGTTGGATAAAATAAAAGACGGTGGCGACTCTTGCTCACCGCGACATTTTGCGAAAACAAACGCAAAACGCGAACCAGCATTCCAAAACAGTCAGTTTTATTTCCACCGATCACAGCGCTGCTTTGCCACTGGGGTGGCTATACTTCCATTATCTTTAGTGAAACAAAAACAACATATCCCAAAACGCGCCCTTGCCCTGTTTCATCTTCTTCCTCAAGCCTTGGCCGGATACCCTGTAACTTCCTCATACTTCCATGAAAATAAAAAACTTATAACATGAAAATTGTAGTACTTGAACTCACGATTCCAACCATATAAATTATGTGAACTATTAATCAAAGTATAAAGATAATTTTATCAGCCCTAAATCTTGACCTAATATTTCCAGAAATTTCAAGTTTCAAATTCTCTTAGCACAAGTAAAATCAATGCAAGATAATGGTATGTACAGCTTCGTTATGATGAGGACTACATTTTTTATTCACAGATCGTGGCCTAAGGTTTCCTGTACAAGGAGATAGAGTTTGAAATTTTACCTCCTTCAGCTGGAATCGTGTATGAAAATAGAGTGACTTTAATGAAGGCCTGATGCTTGCTTGAGCTTCCTTGAGCTTCCCCGAATCTATTCCAACCCTTGCCTTGCTCTGAAAGTAGCTAGAACTCCTTGGCCAAGTCAATCTGCAAGCTCTGAAGTCAACAATGGCTGATGGTGGAGGAGTTATTAAAGAATAGGGATGATGGTTTGGATGGGCTTGATATCAAGTATGTGAGGTGTTTGAATGATCTAAGCACAAAACGCACGAGCCAAATGGAAGATGAATGTGTTTGTGCAGAAACTGTAGGTTTGAACAGGTTTTTGGTGTTTTTTTTGGTTGAGAGTGTTTCAGGTCTTTTTCAATCGAGTTATGTGTTGTATATTGTTTGTATATTAGTATTGAAAGGATCTTAGGCCAACTCTCCAACAGATCTGCAAGCCCTAGCCTTTTTGCCAACTTTCTTGTACTTGAAGCAAAGTGATAAGACCAAAGCTTCACATGCTTGTACCAGCTTGCTTAGGGTTGGTATGAGTTTGTACAACTTACTTGAGACCTGTGATATTTGTATGCACCAAGGGGACAGGTCCAAAGCTCAAAATTGTAAAGTTTGCAAAAGTTGCTCTTTTTCAAAATGGCAATGGAACCTTTTTTCCATAAATGGAATTACAAGTTGGATAAAGGTTCAAAAGCATGGATCAAAGCTTTGTCAACTGAGTAAGCATTTAATTAAGGAGTGTGGAACAAGTTTAGGACCTGTACAGCATGAAATAGCCAGCATAAGATTGATTTGCAACTTGGTTCTTCATGAAATGGCTTGAACAAAAAGTGAGAAAATGCCAACTTCCTCTCTTCGATTCTCCCTACTCAAAATTGATCTTGAGGAGTTCTTGGATATTTTGGAAAGCTTGCAATGTGCTCTATAATTCATCTTTGAAATTCATTTTTAGTACCTCTTGGAACTAGGTAAAAAATTCCATGAAGTTGGGTCCAAAACCTGCCTAAATTAGGGCAAAATTTCACTAAGTTAACAAGTTCATGACCATGTATTCATAAATTTATATCTTGAGATACAAGCATCTTTAGGGAAAAGTTTGTGAAGAAAAGTTGTATATTTCATGGAGGTCTACAACTTTCATGTTGGGAACTTTCCTTAAATCAATATGCATCATGGTGTAAAAGTGGCCTAAAGTTGAGAAAAAATAAGAAAATTTTCTATACTTAGAAAATTTCTAAGTTAGAAAATTTTCAAATTCAAAACCCTAATTTTCAAAATTGGTTTTCCTGGTGAACAATTTTCACATTTTGACATTTCTTGATGAATTATGACCCTTGGCACTTGATTTTGACCAAAAAGTCAAAGTTTGACTTTTCAGTGTACAGTTGACTTTTGATAAGTTGACTGTAAATTTCATCTGTCAATCCAATGAATTTGAGATGTTTTGAGCCATGTAATTAAGTCAAGATGATGCCATTGAATCCTTGAAATCATGCTTTAGCTCAATTGGTCATTTTCTAGGTTAAAAATCAGAAATTGCCCTTCCTCAGTCAAAACCCTAATTTTGACCATTTTGCCCTTTTTGTGATTTGATCAAATTTCTTGAGGAATTATGATCCAAACTTGACCAAATGATACATGTGAGTTTAAAATATTGATGTGGATCAAAAATTATGAAGTTTGACTGTAAATTGGCCATGGTTGACTTTTTTTCCAATACAGCTGATTTTTAGGTCAACTGTCCAATTGACTGATCAAAAATGTGGTTCAAGGCTTGAAACTTGTCATGAGCAATCTTAGGGATCCATAATGATGTTTTAAAGTCACATGAAGCATTGATAGTCCAAAAATCCTTGTGCAAACTCAAACCCTAATTTTGGGTTATCAGTGCAAGATGAGATGTCTTGAGCTGACCAAACCCTAATCCAGTCTTGAGTCAAAGAGATCTTATGAGAAAAGTCTTGATGAATGAGAGGGAAAATTTTGGGGTACAACAGTTGCCCCTGTTCAATCTTCTTAAACCTGAAGAGTTAGATTGGCGAGTTTTGCCATTCGTGACTCGAAGTTGAAAGATGATTGGACACTAAAGTGCCCATAAATTTGCACTCGGCGATATGTAGTTGAGGGAATAGGCTTAAATATTTCATTTGGAGAAGTGATAGAGTCTTGTTGGAGATGGGCTTGTAGATGCCATCCAAGAATGTTTGTTGAAGTGTAAATTGTAAGCTGAAAGAATGAGTATCAGAATGGTGCCCATGTCTGGAACGTATCTGCACTGTATTTGGGCTTGAATATATGAATGAGTATCAGAATGGCATTTGGGTCTGGAGCGTATCCGTACTGTATCTGAATTTTGAAATTGAATGAGTATCAGAATAGAGTCCGTGTCTGGAGCGTATCTGAACTTGAAATCTGAATAAGTATCAGAATGGCATCCGTGTATGGAGCGTATCTGAACTGTATTAAAAGGTTGAAATCTGAATGAGTATCAGAATGGTATCCGTGTCTGGAGCGTATCTGAACTGTATCTGAAGTCTGAATCTGAATGAGCAACAGAATGGCGTCCGTGTCTGGAGCGTATTTGAACTTGAAATCTGAATAAGTATCAGAATGGCATCCGTGTTTGGAGCGTACCTGAACTGTATCAAAAGGTTGAAATCTGAATGAGTATCAGAATGGCATCTGTGTCTGGAGTGTATCTGAACTGTATCTGACAATTGAAATCTGAATGAGTAATATAATGACATCCATATTTAGAGCGTATCTAAACTGTATCTGATAGTTGAAATCTGAATGAGTAACAGAATGGCATCCATATCTGGAGCGTATTTGAACTGTATCTGATAGTTGAAATCTGAATGAGTAACAGAATGTTATCCGTATCTGGAGCGTATCTGAACTGTATCATGATTGCATATTGTTAATGGTAGCTTGTTAATCTTATCCTGAAAGGGTAAAATGTTAGCTGGAACATAAAATTATGTTGCATGAAATGTATGATGCAATATATGTGTTTTATCAATGTTTATGATTTGTAGATGTAATGTATGCGCATGTAAGCTGATTCGCTGCATTGCTGAGGAAAATAAATCCTTGACTGCTGCTGAGGATATGTGGACTCTTCATGTCTTGAAGTTGGAGTATTGACAAAAATTCGGTCGTTAGATCAATGTCGTATACTGCTTGAGGAATCTGCTTGGGGAATCCGGAGAATTTTGATGACTTCTACTGGGGATTAATAATGGGAGTCTTTGTTCCGTTGGGGAGTATCAGAAGTCAGCTGCTATTCGAATGGATGGTTTCCACCAGGGATTGATAAACTAGAAGCTTCGTTCTGTTGGGTAGTTGGGAGTTTTGTTCCGCTGGGGATTATTGAAAACTCTATGGGGAATATGGAGTGGTCTAGGAATGTTTTCCAGTTCCTTCAACCTATCAGTAATTGTCCTTTTTATTTTGTTTATTTGTAAACAGTAATTATGTTCAAATGCATATGTTCATTAATGAATCATTGGACGTTTTTGCAAATAAAACACAAGTGTAAAGAAAAAAGGACAAATAATTTTATGTACTTTAAAGAGATATCTTTGTATTTACTTTGAATAAATATTTTGTACAAAGGAGACAGACATCCTAGTAAGAGGATGATGCCGTAAAAGTAAGAAAAAATTTATACAAAGAAAGATATATATGTGTGATAATCCCATGGGGTTCCCATTCTGCTATAGCCTCCGTATCTCCGAATATCTTGTCTATTTGTTGCTTCGTCTGAAGATGATTGAATTGATCAGAAACCTCGAGTTTGTCAGTGGAGAGATTGTCCTCAAAGTGATCCAACGGGACATATTCATACGCTTTAATTCCCTAACTTTTGTCTGGACCGCCCTTTCGGATTTTCAGTCCATCGGGAAACCTTTTTTTGCCCAAGTCGCCCTTTCGGGTTTTTAACTTGTAGGGTGTACAATTTTTTTTTTTTTTATCCCTAATTTTTTCCCGAACCTTTTTGGTTCGTTGGGATGCCCTTTTTTGCCTAGGTGTGTCAACCTAGCGGATCTCTTATGCGTAGTATCTTTTGACTATGTCCGTGTTTGCAGGGTGTGGCAATTTGTCGTCGTCCATGGTGGTTAGGATCATTGCCCCACCGGAAAAGATGTTCTTGATTACAAATGGTCCTTCATAGGTAGGAGTCCATTTGCCCCTGGGATCACTTTGTGGCAAGATAATGCGTTTGATCACTAGATCTCCAACTTGATATACTTGGCGTCTGACTTTCTTGTTGAAAGCCTTGATCATCCGTTTTTGATACATCTGACCATGGCAAACAGCATTAATTCTCTTTTCATCAATTAGGTTTAGTTGATAAAGTCGAGTCTGGATCCAATTGTCTTCATTCAAACCTGCATCCTTCATAATCCTCAAAGAGGGGATTTGAAACTCGATAGGCAAGACATCCTCCATGCCATAAACCAAAGAATAAGGTGTTGCCCCAGTTGATGTGCGAGCCGTGGTACAATACCCGTGGAGAGCAAATAGTAGCATCTTATGTCAGTCCTTGTAGGTGACAGTCATTTTCTGTATGATATTTTTAATGTTTTTTATTAGCAGCTTCGACTGCACCATTCATCTTCGGCCGATAGGGGGATGAATTATGATGTTGAATTTTGAATTGCTTGCACAAGGCGGTGATCATAGTATTGTTAAGGTTTGTACCATTATCAGTGATGATCCTTTCTGGGATACCATACCGGAAAATAAGATTCTGGTTGATGAAGCGGGCAACAACATTCTTAGTAACGGATGTGAAGGAAGCTTCTTCGACCCACTTCGTAAAATAGTCAATGGCCACTAGAATGAAGCGGTGTCCATCGGAAGTTGTAGGCTTTATTTGCCCAATCATGTCTATTCCCCACATAGCAAAGGGCCAAGGAGCCGTCAAGACATTCATAGGAACTGGAGGTACGTGCACCTTGTCAGCATAAATTTGACACTTATGACAGGTCCGGGAGTGTTGATAGCAATCTGCTTCCACGGTAGACCAATAATAGCCTGCCCGTAGGATTTTCTTTGCCATCGTATGCCCACTGGAGTGAGTGCCAAAGGTACCCTCATGTAATTCAGCCATGATCTTTTCAGCCTCAATCTTATCCATACAACGGAGAAGAATAGAGTCATGATTGCGCTTGTACAGGATGCCATTACTCAGGAAGAACTTAGCAGAGAATCTCCTTAAGAACTTTTTATCATTGATTAAAGCTCCTACTGGATATTCTTGAGCCTCGAGATACCTCTTAACTTCATGAAACCAAGGCTGGTCCACTACTTCTTCAGTATTAATCTTGTGACAGTGTGCTGGTTTGTCCATTCGTTCAATGGTGACCTGGGGAGCCTCTTTATCCCAATTAAGTTTAAACATAGATGACATTGTGGCTAGAGCATCTGCTAGCTGATTTTCTTCTCGCGGGAAGTGCTCGAATGTAATCTGCTCAAAATGTGGTAGCTAGGTCAAAACATGTTCTTTGTAAGGGATAAGGTTGGGATGTTTAGTGTCCCATTCTCCTTTGATCTGACTGATGACCAAAGCTTAATCTCCAAATACATCTAAAGATTTGATTCCCATGTCTATGGCATCCTTAAGACCAAAGATGCATGCTTCATATTCCGCCATGTTGTTCGTACAGTTGAAGCAAAGTCTGGAAGTAAAGGGAGTATGACACCCTTCCTAAGATATGAGTACAACACCGATACCGTTACAAAGTGCATTGGATGCCCCATCAAAGAACAGGGTCCATCGGGATCCTTGTTCAGGTCCGTCATATGGTCTGACTTCTTTACAGTTGTCTAATGTCATGATGTCTTCATCCGGGAATTCAAACTTCATGGACTGATAATATTCTATAGCTTGATGAGCAAGATGATCAGCTAGCACACTGCCCTTTATAGCTTTCTGGGTAGTGTACTATATGTCATATTCTGTTAGGATCATCTGCCATCTAGCTATCCTTCTAGACAGAGCAGGCTTTTCGAAGATGTACTTTATCGGATCCATCTTAGATATCAACAAAGTGGTATGAGTCAACATATACTGTCTTAGCCGACGAGCAGCCCATGCCAGAGCGCAACAAGTTTTCTCGAGCAGTGAATATCTGGTTTCACAGTCGGTAAAATTTTTGCTCAGGTAGTAAATAGCGTGCTCTTTTCGGCCAGACTCGTCATGCTTCCCCAATACACACCCCATTGAGTTCTCTAAAATGGTCAGATACATGATCAGTGGTCTTCCCTCGACTGGTGGCATCAATACAGGAGGCTCCTGTAAGTACTCTTTGATCTTGTCAAAAGCAACCTGGCATTCGTCGTTCCATCTGACTACTTGATCTTTCTTTAATAATTTGAAGATTGGCTCACAAGTAGCTGTTAGGTGAGAAATGAATCTGGAAATATAGTTCAGGCGTCCCAAGAATCCTATGACTTCCTTCTCAGTATGAGGAGCAGGTATTTCTTGTATCTCTTTAACCTTGGTAGGATCAACCTCGATGCCTTTGTTGCTGACAACGAAACCTAAGAGTTTACCGGACCGGACTCCGAATGTACACTTGTTTGGATTCAACCTTAGCTTGTACTCCTTCAATCTGACAAACAACTTTTGCAAGTGATCAAGGTGCTCCTCTTCAGTTTGTGATCGGGCTATCATGTCATCTACATAGACCTCTATCTCATGATGTATCATATCATGAATCAAAGCTACCATGGCGCGCTGATAGGTTGTCCCAGCATTCTTCAATCTGAATGGCATCACTTTGTAGCAGAACGTGCCCCACTGTGTGACAAATGTAGTTTTCTCCATGTCCTCGGGTGCCATTTTGATTTGATTATAGCCTGAGAATCCGTCCATGAAGGAAAAAACTTTATGCTGGGCCGTATTGTCAACCAGGATATCGATGTGGGGAAGTGGAAAATCATCTTTAGGGCTGGCCCTGTTTAAATCTCTATAACCCATGCACATTCGTACTTTGCCGTCCTTTTTAGGAACGGGAACAATGTTGGCGACCCATTGAGGATAAGAAGTGACGGCTAAGAATCCAGCATTGAACTACTTCATGACTTTCGCTTTGATCTTCTCTGACATGTCAGGTCTCATGCGGCGGACTTTTTCCTTCACTGGTGGACAGTCTTCTCTTGTGGGTAGATGATGTACCACGATGTTTGTATCAAGTCCTGGCATGTCCTCGTATGACCAGGAAAAGATCTCAACATAATCATGTAATAGCTGAATTAGGCGCTCCTTGACACTCGGCTCTAGATTGGCACCCACTTTGATTTCCTTTTTATCTTCCTCGGTACCCAAGTTGATTGTATCCAACGGTTCCTCATGAGGCTGAATAGCTTTTTCCTCTTGTTGTAGTAGTCTGGCCAATTCCCCTGGCACTTCACAATCTTCCTCACCTTCGTATTCGGCTTGGTAGACTAGATCTTTAGAATCACTAAAGGCCATAGCAGTATCGTTACACATGGGATCCGGAATGGAGGGGTACCTGCATTTGTGAGTGTGGGTGTGTGTAAGGGTATAGCCATCTTTAAACAATAAAATGTAAAAGAAAGACAAAGGTTTGTATGTGAAAAAGCGTCCATGATTCATTGAATGTCATATGAAGATGAAATAAAAACCCTTACAAATGGACCATTGTGCCTCGGGTAAGACACAAGGTTTTTAAAGTGCGAATTGTTCGTGAATATTACAAGTCCAACAGAAATGTAAAAGATAAATTACTGAGAGATGAAAGTTATTGGGACAAATTCTCTGGCTTCCCAGTTGTGAAGTCCTCCATTGACAGTAGGAAATATCCAATCTTCCAAGCTGCCATATTCTTCAACATCTTCCACTGCGTTGACCTCCCGGTTACTAATATTCAAAGGTGGCCCTCCAGCACGGGCACGGCGCACAGCCTTCTGAGCAGTTGAAGTAAACCCTAAGCCAAACTTGTCTGATTTATACGGGATGTCCGGAAGCTTCCCCCAGATGGTGCATCCACCCTCTTCTACTACCGCCTTGGCGTCCTTTAGAGATGACATCCGAAGCGGAGGTCTTGTGATCTTAGGAACTGGGTATACCGCCTTGGTCACCGCTACTTCTTGAGAGACCTCTTCGAAATGTTGAAAAGGAGTTTCAATGAACTCGCCATCCAACTCCACATATCGTAAGGAATTTAGGTGACTAATCATGTACTCTTCCTTTCCATGGACAGTTATGATCTTTCCTTGGACCGGGTACTTTAGCATCTGGTGTAGTGTGGAGGTGGCAGCACCGGCATTATGGATCCAGGGTCATCCTAACAGACAGGAGTAAGAGGGACGGATGTCAATCACATAGAAGGTTGAGTTGAAAGTCTAAGTTCCCACTTTTATCGGGATGTCCACCTCTCCGTGGACCATCCTCTTCGAACCATCAAATGCTCTCACAACTATGTTACTGGGTTTTAATGTCAGCCTTTTGCAATCCAATCTGTCAAGGGCTTTCTTTGGTAAGAAGTTCAAAGATGAACCCGTGTCCACCAAGACATGGGCCAGAGTCGTTCCCCTACACTCCACAGAGACATGCAACGCCTTGTTGTGCTTTCTCCCTCTGGGTGTCAAATCAGCATCAGAGAAGCCTAGGTCATTATCAGTTGTCAAACTGGCCACACAGTCTTGGAACTGGTCAGCAGACGTCTCTTGTGGCACATGGCTATCTTCAAAAAATTTACCAGAGCTTTTGCATGTGCCTCAGAGCACAGCAGCAAGGCTAGCATGGAGATCTTGGAGGGAGTTTGCCCCAACTGTTCAACCATGTCATAATCACTCTTCTTTATTATCCTCAGGATCTCTTCCATTTCCTTCTTGGATGTTTTGGGGATAGCTAGTGATTGAGCCTTCATCCGGACAGGCTCTTCTTGAATGCTTTTCCCTCGATCTTCAGCGGTAGAAGTGTTGGTAGGGACAACAGCAGGAATCGTGTCATTTTTGTCGGTAGGTGCACTTGTAGGTATAATCACTGGTATAGAGGTAATCTTTGGAGTGGCCACGGGTCCAAAAACTGCCTTTAGAGGGGCAATCTCTCGAGAGAAGATTCTACCACTACGGGTAATCTTACTAGTTCCGGCAATATTGCTAATGTCGAAATTTTCTTCTTCAGAGCTTTCTTCTTCGGCGGTCAGCCCATTTTGTTTAACATCGTGGTAGTAGATTTCAACACCGTAATTCCATGGTACTATTTTGTCTGATTCGTATGGGACCGGCCCGGGCATTGTAATTATGAGAGAAGTAGCCTTTGGACTGGTGTAATCCGAATGGGTCTTTTGGGGATCCTGGAAGGATTGGCGTAGATGGTTATGATTGAGACTTCTTCAATAGGAATGGGTGAAACAGGAACATTCTCAAACTAAATTTCTTGGTTGTCAATCAGGCGTTGGATACCTGTCTTCAACAGAGGGCAATCAATTAGCGAGGATAAACAAAGATGGTAGTCTTTATTACAACCTGGGAATATACTAGCTTTCAGCAAGTTCATCTTAATGATCGGGAGGGGAGTCAAGAGTTCATCTACTGTAGCAACAAACAAATCTTCCTCGATAGCATTGGCATTGTGACCATGTCTAGGCATGGGAGCGGAAATGACATTTGGTTTATCGGGCGCCTCAAACTCAATCTCCTTTGCATCTATGAGGTCTTGAATTTTGTTCTTCAAAGCCTAACAATTGTTGGTGTCGTGGCCCGGACTTTCGGAATGGTATGCGCATCTGGAATTCGGATGATAATGAGGGGACGTCATGTTGGGATTCTTTGGAGCTTCTTTTAAGGTTGCTAGAAAGATTTTAGCATATGTGGTCAAATATGGGCTAGAGTTATATTAAGTCTGGTGAATTGCCGGACTGGCCTTTCCACCCTTGGTTGGTTATTCCTCGGTTGATCAGATGTAAGCTTTGGGATCATAACGGCCCCTACCATTGGTTGGCACTCAGCTCTTCCTTGGTTCCTCTGTGGATAAACAGCAGATACCTCCTTCTTCCCAGTGAAAGGTTTTTTCACAGTTGTAGAGTCAGACGAATCTTTCTGAATCTTTCCATTTCTTATACCAGCTTCCACCCTCTCGCCGGTTAATATCAATTCAGTAAACCCTGCAGAGGAACTTCCAATCAAATGGTTGAAGAAAGGGCCCGACAGAGTGCCCAAGAACATATCCACCAACTCCCTTTCAGACAGAGGGGGTTGCATCTTCCAGCTAGATCTCTCTACTTCTGCGCGTAATCTTTGAAGCCTTCATTTGAAGCCATAGCCATACTCTGAAGTTGAGTACGGGTAGGCGCCAAGTCTGCATTATACGGGTATTGTTTATAGAATGTTGCGGCAAGGTCTTCCCAATTGTGGACGTCGGCCCTTTCTAATTGGTAAAACCAATCGAGTTACGTTCCGGATAAACTATCTTGGAAAAAGTGGACCCACAAGTCTTTATCAGTAGAGTGCGGCTGAATCTTTCTGACATATGATCGGAGGTGCATTTTAGGACATGACACCCCATCATATTTTGCAAATAATGGCATTTTGAACTTTGGCGGGATTACAATTCCTGACACCGGCCCCAACTCTTCAAAATCTAGACCTGGTACCCTCTGTATTTCCATAGCGTTCAGACATTCTTCCAGATGTCTGTACTTGTCATCAGCCGGAGGATACTGCTCCTCAGAGTAGTCTTCTTCTTCTTCTTCTTCAGATTATGATGGTACTGCTGTTTCTTTTCCTTTTCCTTCTCCTTCCCCGGAAGTGGTTGCAAAATTCAGAGTCCTTCTAGTCTGTCCCTGAAATCTTCTCCCCATATTCAAAACCCCAGTGGCTTTCTTTGGTTTCTTCTTTCTTTCTTTAGCTAACAGAGTCTTCAACTCATCTTGCCCCTTGGCTAGGGTCATGAGTAACTGTTGAAATTGCATGTTTTGAGCTTGAAGATCTTTGACCGTCTGTTCGAGATTCATCTTACTGAAATAAACAGTAGAGAGATGAGGAAACTCGTTGCAAAAACCTGTTATGTTATGATGAATGATATGTATACATGTAATGCTTTCAAGGATTTAAAAAATTCAAATTTGTTTTAAACAAAAAGAAACACACATTATATTAATAAGGTAGAATTTGAGTACATCAATGCCCCTTGGGCAAAATAATACAAAATTCTAGGATAAAAAAGTGTTGCGCATCCTCTTTGGTGCTATGTAGGTATTTAGAGTTTGCTCCTCATGAAGTAGCCTAGTGAGTTCCAAAACCTTCTTCTCGCTTGCGTAGAATTGGGCTTCGAAAGTATCTCTCTCTCTCCTTTGAGTTGTATCCAATCCCTTTGTAGATCTTCGAGTGATGTGGGCATGTCAGGATGTAGGATAGTGTATGGAACTTCTCCTTCCTTAACAGGCTCAATAATCACTGGGAGAATGGAAGGATAAGGCATCATAAGACTTTAAGCGCGGGTTCGTACCCACTTGTGGTAAGGCTCAAGAGGGATGGAATTCTTGTGTCCCAAAGTCTTGCTATCCACCTTGTTTAGCATCCTCCAAGCTCGGATGAATCTCTGGCGAAGACCTTGATCGTCGTTGTCGTAGTCGAATACCAAGCCTTGAATCAGCATCTCGTGTGGGCCATCCCATCGAGCATAACCAAACTGTCTTAGAGCCAAGCATGGATTGTAGGTGATGCCTCCCCTAATGCCAAGTAGAGGGACATTAGGTAATTCCCCACTACGGTCAACAATGATAACATTCTCTTTGGATCGAGAGCACCAATGAATATCCGAATGTTTGAGCGTCATTAACCTTTGTGACCACCTTAATCCTTGCTCATTTTTTAAGACTGATTGAGGAAGATGAGAAATAAACCATCTTGCCAGGAGGGGAGTGCAGCACATAAGGACACCTCTTTTCCTCATTGTACGTGTGTGAAAAGAGTGTAGGATATCCCCTAGTAATGTAGGCACTGGATTGCGTGACATGAAGATTTTGACGGCACTCACATCTATGAGTTGGTCAGGATTGGGAAACAAGACCATCCCATAGATAAGAAGAGCCACAATTTCCTCAAAAGCTTTCAAGTCTAGGGAATTCCAACAGCTTTGGGCTTTCTCAAACAGAAACTTTGCCAAGAAGCCTTCGACACCACTTCTAGTTTCCAAATGGGTTGTGACATCAGATGAGTGCAAGTGCAGGGCTTGAGCAATCTCTTCTGGCTTTGGATCTCTTTCCGTACCGTTGAAGGGTAGTTGATTAAGAATAGGAATCCTCAAGAGTTGAGTGAATTCTTCCAAAGTAGGCACAAGCTGATAGTCAGGAAATGTGAAGCAATGGTGCAAAGGGTCAAAGAACTGGAAGAGAACCTTCATCATATCCTCCTCTGTGTTGGAGGTGACCAAGTTGAGTAGACGACCATGCCTCTCGGTGAATGGAGAGTTCTCAGGGATCCTTGAAGCTAGCTCCTTGAGTTGTGGAGGAATTCTTACAAGGTTGATTTGGATAGTTTTTCTGCGAAGCGAATCCATATCCTACAAAACAAAAACAAAGATGAATCTCTAAAATCCTTGAAATGGTTAGTGAATGCATATGATGTTTATGATGTCCATGATGTTATGTACAAGTATGCATATACAATAAAATCAAACAAGTTCTTAGTTTAGGCTTGCATGGGGTTTTATAGGTAAGTACCCTCTTGAAGTTTAGTTGGCTCAACCTGTCTTAACAATAGTAACCGGGTTCTAAGGAGCTCAATATCACTGGATTGTTTCCTTGGTCATTTTTTCAGCTGAAGCCTCTTTAATGGCGACCGAAATATCCCAAGAAACCAAACCTCAATGAGTGTAGTATCGAGTATCTACCAACTTCGGACTGCACCAAAGCCGGTCATCTCACTACATCCTAAAGGCCAAGTTGGTCAAGTAAAGGGTTCTAGAAGTTCATTAGTGCTTCATGACATCACTCAGCTGCCCCGTATTCTCTTTGATTAACTCAAAGGCTACCGGTACTCACAAATATGTCACACTAACATAGTTATTGCTTAGACAATGTCGGTATACCCCGCACAGTTTCCACAACGTATTGCTATTTACCTATAATGTTTCCCAAATCTGGGTGGAGGATTCAAACCCAAATAAAAGAACCATAATGTAAAGCAAACAAACAAATGTAATCAAGTAAATGTGATCTAAACCTTAAGGTAACCCCACTTTTATAATTCTCCCCAGCAGAGTCGCCAGTTCTGTGATGCGGTGGGAGAACTGACTTGAAGGTTTTGCGTTTTGTCGCAAATGTTGCGGTTAGCAAGAGTCGCCACTGACTTTTCTTTTATCCAAAAGGAAAGGTGAAAAAGCACAGGAAAGACATTTGAGATTGTTTCTTGAGTTCGAGGGGTAGATTATGAAAAGGGAAGGTGCTAGCACCCTTTTCATCCATGGTTTTCCATGGGCTCTTAGTTACTTGCTTAGATCACTTGCTTTTGTTTGTTTAAAATTGTGTTTGGTGTGGTTTTGAAAGTATTTTGTAAAAGAGGCCATTCGTTAGGCAATCTTTGTAATGATTCTCGTTCGTAAGAATGTACACAAAGATGTTTTGTGTTTTTTGAAAATGTTTTCAATGATCATAAGATGTTTTAAAATGTGTGTGTGTGTTTGTTTTGAAAATAGCAAGGATTGTTTGTTTGAAATAGAGCAAGTAACTAGAAGCTATCTACATACTCAAATGTCTTTCTTATGTATTTCTTATTCCTTTGACATTGTTGTCTTACCATTGATTTGGTAAGCAACCTATCTTTGGATGTAAACGGGACGGGTGTGGGTCATCGTATAACCATGATTAGCAATGTTTGAAAAGTATCTTAGCATTTTTGAGGGACCAAGATCATTTGGTAAGGCAACTTTTAAATAGCGTCATCGAGGGACTATGATCTTATATTTGTTTTGTTTTTCCAAGATACTTCGCATGCGTAACATGGCTATTTTTGTTTTAGGCAACCAAGTGGGGAAACCCTAAGGGTGCTTCTGTGCAAGTGTATCATTTTTCATGCTTTGATTTTGTCTTGTATTTAGGGTTTTCTATTTTGCTTTGTTTTGTTCTTATCATACAAACCCTAATTACTAATCATGGCATATAAAGCGATAAATTGCGTAATGTAAATATTTCTAAGCTATTACAACAATTTATGGGAGGGGGGAATACAAATTTGAATAGGGATTTGCAAGAATATAAACCTAAATAAATTATTACAACCAAATCGAATTTGTACGAATTAAGATAAATACAATACAATACTTAAAATGTAATGCAATGTACATGTAAGAAAAAAGATTTTTGTGTCTTGTTTTTATGTAAAAGAAATTTTAATCTAAACCTAAAAATATAAGGAAGAAGAATTAATTTTTGAAAGGGGTTTAACCCTAATTTTTATTTAAAAGAAAATAAAGTTTTTATATGTATTATTTTGTGCATTTTCTTGTGTAAAAAATAATAAATAATATTGTATATAAATATTAAAATTATATATATGCAAAAATAGGTATTTATAAGTATGAAATGCAAAATAAATTAAACTAAATATATTTAATTATATTTACAAGTTTATTAAGAAAATAAATTATATCCTATCAAAATAAACTATATTTTTATGTGAGAAATAATAAAAAAATATAATAAAAATATAATATTATTAATTTATATTTTTGGGATTTTTATGTTTCAAGGAAAATATTAAAAATATTAAATATGAAAACAAAATAAAATAAAAATAAAATGTGAAAATGTAAAGAGTTAGCAAGCAGGTGATAAAGCAGATTTGATGGTGAGATGCTAGCAAAAAAACACTGGCCCAATAGACAAGCCCAACCTGCAAAAAATGTAAAAATGGAAAAGAAAAAGAGTGAAAAATAACAAAAGTAGCGCGCAGGTTCGAACCCAGGACATGGGTCTCACCAGCGTGCTGCTTTGCCTGAGGTGGCTATACTTCCATTATATTTAGTGAAACAAAAACAACATATCCCAAAATGCGCCCTTGCCCTGTTTCATCTTCTTCTTCAAGCCTTGGCCAGATACCCTGTAACTTCCTCATACTTCCATGAAAATAAAAACTTATAACATGAAAATTGTAGTACTTGAACTCACGATTCCAACCATATAAATTATGTGAACTATTAATCAAAGTATAAAGATAATTTTATCAGCCCTAAATCTTGACCTAATATTTCCAGAAATTTCAAGTTTCAAATTCTCTTAGCACAAGTAAAATCAATGCAAGATAATGGTATGTACAACTTTGTTATGATGAGGACTACATTTTTTATTCACAGATCGTGGCCTAAGGTTGCCTGTACAAGGAGATAGAGTTTGAAATTTTACCTCCTTCTACTGGAATCGTGTATGAAAATGGAGTGACTTTAATGGAGGCCTGATGCTTTCTTGAGCTTCCTTGAGCTTCCCTGAATCTATTCCAACCCTTGCCTTGCTCTGAAAGTAGCTGGAACTCCTTGGCCAAGTCAATCTGCAAGCTCTGAAGTCAACAATGGCAGATGGTGGAGGAGTGATTACAGAATAGGGATGATGGTTTGGATGGGCTTGATATCAAGTAAGTGAGGTGTTTGAATGATCTAAACACAAAACGCACGAGCCAGATGGAAGATGAATGTGTTTGTGCAGAAACTGTAGGTTTGAACAGGTTTTTGGTGTTTTTTTTTGTTGAGAGTGTTTCAGGTCTTTTTCAATCGTGTTATATGTTGTATATTGTTTGTATATTAGTATTGAAAGGATCTTAGGCCAGCTCTCCAACAGATCTGCAAGCCCTAGCCTTTTTGCCAACTTTCTTGTACTTGAAGCAAAGTGATAAGACCAAAGCTTCACATGCTTGTACCAGCTTGCTTAGGGTTGGTATGAGTTTGTACAACTTACTTGAGACCTGTGAGATTTTTATGCACCAAGGGGACAGGTCCAAAGCTCAAAATTGTAAAGTTTGCAAAAGTTGCTCTTTTTCAAAATGGCAATGGAACCTTTTTACCATAAATGGAATTACAAGTTGGGTAAAGGTTCAAAAGCAAGGATCAAAGCTTTTTCAACTGAGTAAGCATTTAATTAAGGAGTTTGGAACAAGTTTAGGACTTGTACAACATGAAATAGCCAGCATAGGATTGATTTGCAACTTGGTTCTTCATGAAATGGCTTGAACAAAAAGTGAGAAAATGCCAACTTCCTCTCTTCGATTCTCCCTACTCAAAAATGATCTTAAGGAGTTCTTGGACATTTTGGAAATCTTGCAATGTGCTCTATAATTTATATTTGAAATGAATTTTGAGATACCTCTTGGAACTAGGTGAAATATTGCCATGAAGTTGGGTCCAAAACCTGCCTAAATTAGGGCAAAATTTCACTAAGTTAACAAGTTCATGACCATATATTCACAAATTTATATCTTGAGATACATGCATCTTTAGGGAAAAGTTTGTGAAGCAAAGTTGTAGATTTCTTGGAGGTCTACAACTTTCATGTTGGGAACTTTCCTTGAATCAATATGCATCATGGTGTAAAAGTGGCCTAAAGTTGAGAAAAAATAAGAAAATTTTCTATACTTAGAAAATTTCTAAGTTAGAAAAATTTCAAATTCAAAACCCTAATTTTCAAAATTGGTTTTTTTGGTGAACAAGTTTCACATTTTGACATGTCTTGATGAATTATGACCCTTGGCACTTGATTTTGACCAAAAAGTCAAAGTTTGACTTTTCAGTGTACATTTGACTTTTGATCAGTTGACTGTAAATTTCATCTGTCAATCCAATGAATTTGAGGTGTTTTGAGCCATGTAATTAAGTCAAGATGATGCCATTGAATCCTTGAAATCATGCTTTAGCTCAATTGGTCATTTGCTAGGTTAAAAATCAGAAATTGCCCTTCCTCAGTCAAAACCCTAATTTTAACCTTTTTGCCCTTTTTGTGATTTGATCAAATTTCTTGAGGAATTGTGATCCAAACTTGACCAAATGATACATGTGAGTTTAAAATGTTGATGTGGATCAAAAATTATGAATTTTGACTGTAAGTTGGCCATGGTTGACTTTTTTTTTAATACAGCTGATTTTTAGGTCAATTGTCCAATTGACTGATCAAAAATGTGGTTCAAGGCTTGAAACTTGTCATGAGCAATCTTAGGGATCCATAATGATGTTTGAAAGTCACATGAAGCATTGATAGTCCAAAAATCCTTGTGCAAACTCAAAACCTAATTTTGGGTTATCAGTGCAAGATGAGATGTCTTGAGCTGACCAAACCCTAATCCAGTCTTGAGTCAAAGAGATCTTGTGAGAAAAGTCTTGATGAATGAGAGGGGAAATTTTGGGGTACAACATCTGGAAACACTCTTCACCAAAGAAAGCAAGAAGAAGGAAAAGTATGTCATTCTCAACGTGAGGAGAAAGTCCAACGGGCATGCCCAACTTGCTCAAAAAGAAAATGCTTCTTTTGAAAAAGAAGGCAGTCAAGAAGAGGAAGCTAGAAGCATTAGAGCTAACATAGCTAATGATGACAAAGACTCTTCTGAGGAGCAGTATCCACCGGCGGATGAAAAATACAAACAACTTGAAGACATACTAAAAGCTTTGGAGATCCAAGTTGTGCCTGGCTTGGACTTAGGAGACATGGGTTTGGTTTATGAAGTGGTCATCCAACCAAAGTTCAAAATCCCTACCTTTGCCTGGTATGATAGAGTCTCTTGTCCAAAGATGCATCTAAAGTCTTATGTCCGCAAAATTCAACCATACACAACAGATCAGAAGCTCTGGATTCATTTCTTCTAAGAGAGCTTAGTTGGGACGCAACTTGAGTGGTTTTATCATTTGGAGAGTTCCCACATTTACACTTGGGAAGATCTAGATGTTTCTTTCTACAAGAAGTACCAATACAATGTTGATCTTGCACCAACTCGTGTGCAATTGCAGAACATGACCATGCGTCCCAACGAGGGCTTCAAAGAATACGCCAAAAAGTGGAGAGATCTGGCTGGTAGGGTGCAACCCCCCTTTAACTAACAGGGAGATGATTGACATCTTCATGGGAACCTTGACAGGACCTTTATTCAATGACCTAATCGGAAGCTCCTCACCCGGGTTCACTGAGATAATACTGACTGGCGAAAGGGCCGAAGCTGGCATCAAAAGTGGAAAATCCAACGGGCTACATCCTCTGATGCTCAGAAAAAGCCATACATCGGGAAAAAAGAGTCCAATGATATTTATAGCCAAAAGGGTCATAACAAGAACAATCATGACCAACATGTGGGGGCAGTCTTGATCTTCGGTCCTGCTTCACGGTGACAACAACAAAGGGGAAATCAGCAAGGGCAAGAAGAGCCCAAGAGACAGTTTACCAACATCAACATGTCACTGTCACAAGAATTGCAACACATGTTAAGGATGAATCTTATCACATTAATAGGACCTCATCCAAACCCCAAAACTTCTTCCCCTAACTACAATCCTGATGCAATATATGCCTATCATTCTGGCGGTCCCGGGTATGATACTAACGATTATTGGGCGTTGAAGTACAAGATTCAAAATATGATTGACGCTAAGTGTTGTACCCCAAAATTTGCCCTCCCATATTCTTCAAGGTTTATCAAGAATCATCTTTAAATGGTTCAAGACTTCTCAAGGGATTGCACAGTCCAAATGCCTCCTAAGCCAGTCAAAATTAGGGTTTTCGTTCTTTCAAGGAATTTGAGGTTTTCAATGGCTCAATCAAGTCCAATAGGCCTATATACATTGCCAAGCATCTACATGTCAAGTTTCAAGACTCACTGCATCAAATTGCACAGTCAAAAGTCCCATTTGCTTCACAGTCAACTGCAGGGGTAAAATGGTCATTTTGCAGTCAAAAGTCAAAAAATTTGGTCAACATCTTATTTTGAGCTCATAATAATCATTTGATCAAGTCTTTATCATGATTCCACAAGCATGGCTCAAAAAATCATCAAGATGCAAAAGTTATTATTTTTGGACAGCAGAAAAGTCAACTGTATCTTGACCAAGGCATAACTTTTTCATGGTTCATCAGAAAAATCCCATCCAATGCTCATTTTGAATGGGATGACATTTCCTACAACTCATCTTCACATTCCAAGTCCAAGAAATTCTCTCACAAAAAGTTATCAATTTCTACATTATAGGTTAATTTCAAAAGTCAACAAAAATGCACTTTAAGTCAAAGAACATAACTTGAGATTGGTAAATCCAAATGACATGGGACCAAAGTCATTGGTTAGAGGACTTCAATACCTTTCCAAAATGTCCAAGAACATGTTCATGTGATCAAAATTGAGCAAGATACGCATTGGAGAAATTGGGAAATTTTTGTGAATTTGCAAAAGTCAACTTTGCTCAAAACACATCATTTTTGCTAATGGGCCTCAAATTTCTTCTTGAAACTTTGTCCAAAGCTTACGCACGACCCATTGAGATTATTTGAAATTATTTTCTTATTTTTTATTAATTAATTGGATTTTTAATTGATTTTAATTCCTTTAATTAATTTAAAATGTAGGAAATTCAAAGATATGTTTTTTCAAATCTTTTGTGAAGCAAACAAGCTCAAGATAAGCTGGAGATTTCGTGTGCCAATCAAAGAGACAAGAATATCCAAAATTGGCAAGTTTTCTCAATCAAAAAGATGCAAAAAGATGTGATTGGAAATCAAATATTGAAACATCAATGCAATGGATCTTTGGGCCAAGACTTAACCTAATTCCATTCTATTACATATGCACAAGTGAACCCTAATGCCATTCACGTGAGAACTGCTGCACAAAAGCCATAAGAACATTGAAAAATATCAAAGAAACTTGAAAACTGAATTCTACTTTCCACGCCAATTCAAAGCCTTTTATTGTTTCCAATACATTGCTTGAGGTGTAAGGAACATATTGCAATCAAAACTAAGCCTTAAAGCTGTCAGAATCACCAAGAACAGTTTAAGGGTTTGCGTTTTTTTCTGGAATCGAGTTGTTTATTTCATGCATCATTAACATAATTTATTATTTGTTTTGCATTGTTTGAGTCCATAGGAAGCTAATGATGCAGGTTAATTAGATTATGATGCACGGAATCAAGAATCACCATTGAAGAGATCTAGGGTTCCTAAGCTTGAAATTTGGGGATTCAGTAACCAGGAAAAATTAAGCTTCGTAAGACCTATGGTTGAATTCAGGAGATTCAGACGAATCTAACAGGACCCTCGCGAACAATTTATGTTAATCCTAGACGTAATCGCTATTATTCCTGGTTCTGCTTTGTGGGGGTTAAAAACCCCCGCTAACTAATTTGTTTTTTGCAGGCATAAGGAAGGAGACGAAGGACGTGTAAGCCCCTGAATGGATAGTTCAAATATAGCGCGCGTAATTTTTGTTTTGTCCAGCATAATTGTTGTTTTCATATATTAATTTTATTGATCATTATAATAACAGATACAAGCGCGTGGCTCAGTGGAAAGTGAGGTGGACGTGAACCATTGGGACCTGGGTTCGATTCCCAGGTCCACCCCAAACATTTGTTTCTATTTTGCATAACACAATCATGTGCAGGCTATCCAAAACATTCCACCATGGACTCCATCCACCCAGGCGCCAAGTGGCCATGAACGTGAATCCAATGATCAAAAGATGAGGAGCACCATGCTCCCAGTCAACAAGCGCTCTGGAGGATCCACAAAGTCAACGCAGGCTTGAGTTAATGGGCCAGAATTGCCAAATTCACCTCCTATGGGTCCATCAACCCCCCTGGTTTACTATTCTTTTTTTCATTTTCTTTTTCCTTTTATTTTCTTTAATAACTATTATTATTATTATTTAATTAATTAACAAATTAATATTTTTCATAATAAATTCAGAAAATTAAAAATGTAAATATTTTTATTATTTATTAAATTCACTCTTAATTATTTTTGTAAATAAGATACTAACAAATTAATTAGTTTAATTAGGTAATTTTGACCTTTTTTTTAACAAATAAAATAAATTAGACTTAGGTTTTTTTTACTAACTTTTGACCTTTTCATTTTATTTTCATTAAAAACATAAAAAACACAAAAATATTCTTTTTCTTTTAATTAATTAATTAATTAGATTTAGGTTTAATATTTAATTAATTGCAAAAAAGGACAAATTACTTTCTTTTCTCAAAAAGGGTCAAAACCCTAAGACGTTCCCGATTTAATTCCTTTCGCGCTTTAATTCCTTTTGATTATATTGATGTAACTGTTTCTGAGGATGTAATAGTTAATTAGGTCTTTTACCGCTTTCTTTACTTTTCTCGCATTTATTTTCCAAACAGGTTTTGTTTTTGGCGATGTATAGACCCGCGCCTTGTAATAGAGTAGATTTACCTTTCCACACTTTATTTCCCGCACAAACATTAACTGTTAATTATGCCTGCAAGACTTGTATGACAAATAAAATCAACCCGTAGCTCACAATGATGCATGTTCAAAGATAAACATTAACATGAAACCTGACACACATGCCACCCTTAGGGTACGCCTCACTTGGTTGTCTCGAGGTGGTCGTCAAGTATAGGGTGTTTTAGAGGTCGCCCTTCTGTCTAAAGATCCAATTGCCTCGAAACGGTTGCCTCGGATAAAAAGGATCTAGGACATTAGGGTTACCGCTAAGGCGTCCTACTATTGCTTTGGTGACCACACATGTCCCTATAATCGAATTGACCCGAACCTCCAACGACGGTGCTACCTACTTCTCAATAGTGGGATAGTACTGTCTAAAGGACTCTTACACAGCTTAATTCCTTAGAGTAGGTAGATTTCTCCTGGGTGCTTGCTCTTTCAAAACAAAAAACATCTTTTCGCACCTACACTTTCAAAAAGTTTTCAAACAAATAATTCATACACTCTTGAGGACTGATACAAGAGTTACCTAGAAGTTTTTCAATCTAAACTTTTTCAAAACCCACAAACACAAGAAAAGCAAACTCTTTTGAAAACATAGTGAGCAAGTACCTAAGAGCCCGTGGATAACCACGGATAGAAAGGGTTCTAACACCTTCCCTTTCTATAATCTACCTCCCGAACCGAGAAACATTCTCGAAAAAGGAATTTTGCTGTGTGTGATCGGTGGATCTGGAACTGACTGTTTAACGCTGGTTCGCGAAATGTCGCGGAAGCAAGAGTCGCCACCGTCTTTTATTTTCTCCAATATGAACAGGACAAAAGCACATCAAAATTCCTTATTGAGAATGTTTCTCGGTTCGGGAGGTAGATTTATAGAAAGGGAAGGTGTTAGCACCCTTTCTATCCATGGTTATCCATGGGCTCTTAGATACTTGATCATTGTGTTTTCAAAAGTGTTTGCTTTTTAAAGTGTATGTGAGTTTGAAAAAGTTTAGTTTAAAGATTTCAGATCGACTCTTGTATCAGTCCTCAAGAGTGTTTGAAAAATTGTTTTGAAAGCTTTTTTGAAAGTGTCGGTGTGAAAAGAGTTTTGATTTGTTTTTGAATAGAGCAAGTATCTGTGATACGGTGGGAGAACTGACTATGGTTTTGCGTTTGTTTTCGCACTTGTGCGGTTGAGCAAGAGTCGCCACCGACTTTTTATTTTATCCTAAGGAAAGGTTAAAAAGCACAGCAAAAAACCTTTTGAGATGTTTTCTTGGGTTCGGGGAGTAGATTATAGAAAGGGAAGGTATTAGCACCCTTTCTATCCATGGTTATCCATGGGCTCTTAGTTACTTGGTTTTTTAGATCACTTGCCTTGTTTTTTTCGATTGCTTGAAAATGGTGTGTGTGTGGGTGCTTTTGAAAATGTTTTGGAAGAAGATGCCTTGTCTTAGGCAACTAATGTATTTGACTCGTGATTGAGTGTTTTACAAAAGTGTGGATCTTTTCGAAAAGATGTTTCAAATGTTTTTTGAGAGTTTGTTTGAAAGTGTTGTGGATTGTGGTTTTTGAAAAGAAGGCAAGTGTTTTTGCAAATTGATCTCAAGTAACTAAGAGTTTTGTCTACCCTATTGTACTCAAAGGCTTTTGTCATGTTTTAACCCCTTTTAACAATTTTGTTCCACCATTGAATTTGGTGGACAATCTTGCGTTTAGGAAGTTTATTCGGGACGGGCGCGGGTCATCGTATGGACCATGAATGCAATGATGCCAAGTGTCTTTGGCAATTTGCTTTGAAGGGACTATGATCATTCCGTTTAGGCAACACTTTGAGACTTATGATCATTTGATTTTTGTTTTGCCAAAGATACTCGACGTGCAAGCATGGCCCATTTTGGAAGGCAACATGTGGGATTTACCCTAGAGGGTGCAAGTGTGATTGTGTATTGATTACATGTATTTGTCTTGTATTAGGTTATCTAGCGTTTGATTTTATGTACATGCAAACCCTAGGTCTAACCATGGTATAATTGGAAAACTGTAAATTGCGGAATGTAAAATCTACGCTATTACAAAATAGTGTCCGGGAGTGGGGGCATAAATGTATAAAAGGGGATGAGACTTATAGTATCCAATAAGTTACAACCAAATCGAATTCGCAATCAAATGTAAATATCGAATATACCAATATAAGATAAACAAATGTGTATAGGGCAATGTGAATGGATTTGCATTGTGTAAGTGTAAGTGTGTATATGTATTGTATGTAATTTATTCACAAGTGCGAAAGGTGAAATTGAAGCGTATTAGGGTATTTGACCTAAATATGTGCTTTAAGGAATCTTTGATTTGTGTATTTTTAATATGTACAAAAAAGAAAATGTTTTAATTGAATGTTCAAATTTTAATTAAATTGTGAAAATGATATTTTGAGAAAGGAAAATATTATGTATAAAAAGTATATTTTCATGTATTATGTACAAAAGGTAAGTGAAACGAAATGTTTTTAATTTGATCGCATTATATATAAAAGTGTATTAAATGTCAAAAAATTGAATTATGCAACTATGTACAAAATATATTTTAATTAAAAGAAGAGAAAGTCATTTTTTAATTTTAAGTATGTGATAAAAAAGTATTTTATGATTTTATATACAAATGTATTTTAATGTGTATTAAAAAATGTTTTCAAGTTAATTGAATTAAGTATATATAAAAAATGTTTTAATTAAATTGTAAATATTAAAGAATGTAAAAAATGTATTTTGTATTAAAATGATTTTGTAAAGAAAATAAAATGTTTATATAATATATATATAAAAAAAAGGTTAGTGTTTAATAAAAATGTTTTATTAGAAAAGAATAAGAGGAATTTTAATGGGCTTAGGCGGATTAGAGGCAAGGTGGATTAGAGGCAAGGCGGATTAGAGGCAAGGTGGGGGGTGAGAATTAAAATGTTTGGGCTTGGATGCATCAGAAACGTGCTGGCCCATATTTGATTCAACAATTTTAGGGTTTGAGATTTTGTCATTCAGTTGAGACGAAGGGCTTTAGGGTTTGGGACGGCGCCGTTCGCATGTTCGTTCAACGTTCTTCTCCATCTTCATCTTCCTGAGCAACTCATCCCTCCGGCCACCGACGTCATCGCCCAAACCTCTCTTCCCTCCATGGCACGGGCTCAGCAATCTTGGTGTACGAGGTTTGGTTTCAATTTTTTGTGTTCCTTTTTCTTTTATGAATTGCATGCGTTGTTTTAGTTTGAACTTTGATTCTTAAACCTGTGCTATTTATGAGGTGGTGAAGAAGAAAGAAGGAGAAGATTGGCTACCTTCGTTCCTTGGAGATGGAGGAGAGGCGGAGTTGAGGCGCTGAGGACGGCCGGTGGGTGGAGAACACAGTGCTGTGATGAACTTAGCTTTACAAGGTCCCTTGGTACTTCTGTATTAACCCTCTTGCTTAGGTTTTATGATGTTGCATTTTCCTGAAAACCTGCTATATCTTTCTTTCCTCTTCTTCTTCTGTTGTTGCCCCAATTTGTTGCTTCTTCTTTGTCCCTGAGTTGCTTCTGCTTACGTGCTTGACGTTGTATGATTGTGATTTGTTCCCCCCATGATGAACTTACAGTTCTGAGGGGCTCGTACTTGTTGCCTATGATTTATGTATGCTTGCCTCTGAATGATTTTGAATGCTTCAGAACATTTGCTGCCTTGGTGTTGCCTTGAATGGCCTTCTGAGATGCCTCTTCTGTATGCTCTTTTTTGCCTAATGATGAATCTAAGATTCTGAAGGACTTGGGTTTAGTTTTGATTCAGGTGAGATAGGCTTGTGCAGATTTGTTGTTGGATCAATGGTTTTCTGGTTTCGGATATCAGGCCAGGTTTGAGTTTGACAGGTTGAGGCTCATGCTTCAGGTTTGAACTTAGTTTTTGGTTTGGATGTTATATATACAGGTTAAAGGCTTTGGGATGTGTTTGATGGTTTTTAGTTATGCTGGCTTTTGACAGGTTTATGTGGTTATTTTTAAGGTTTCAGCAGGTATTGTTTGACAGGGGTTTAGGTTCAGCAGGTTTTATGTTATGCATTTGTAATGGTTCACTGATGCAGATTTGTATGTTGAGGCTTTTTGAGTTTTTATGTTTATGTGTTTTGGTTAAGCTGATATGGTGAGGTTTTTGATAGCAGGTAAGCTTGCAGTAGGTTATGGTGGGTTTTGTGGCCTTAACAGGGTTATCTGATTTTAGGCTTGAGGTTGTGTCTTTGTAAGGATGATGCAGGTTCTGAGTTTTGTATATATTTTTCTCTCCTCTCGAACTGTGTTGTACTGGCCTCCTTTTATCAGTTTGCAGGTTATCTCCTTTTTTTGTTGTGAGGCTTGTGTATCTTTTCTTTTGAGTTTGTATATTTTCTGTCTTTTCTGCCTCAGCCTAAAACCTGCCTATGCTTACTTTATCTCTCTTCTCTTCCATAGTACAGTTTTAAGAATTTTTAAATGTTTATTACTGTACTTTTCTGAAGGGGCCCTTGATGGGAAGTGATGATTAAAGAATTTAGCTTGCATAACACATTACTTCTTTGGATCTGACTTTGCATTTTGACAGTAAATTGCATTTCTTTGATATCCTGGCCAAATCTTTTCATGACAGCTTGGGTACTTGTGACAGCAAATTGTACTTCTTTGATTTTTCTTTGATATCTTTTGAGTAGATTTTGGCATTTGACAGCAAACTGTACCTTTTGCTTTTTGATAGAAAGTGGAATTGGATTTTCAGTTTGGTTGAACTTGAACTATGTAGTTTGAATTTTGGAATTTATGCATTTGACATTTGCATTCATGAATAAAATTCTTCCCTCTCTGTGAACCGGGAGAAATCCCGTGATTTGCAGAGAGGGTTAACTGATCCCAATCAGTGGCCCCTAATGATGAGCAAATTTTATCTGTCTTTAATTAATTCAACTGCTTTTGACTTTTCTTTTCTTTTTTGCAGATAAATAATGGAGCACCGGAGCGAAGTGAAGAATGAAGAATATTAGAAATAGGATAGTTTTTTTTTTTAATTTAATATTTAAATTAATGTAAATTATTGTTTATAATTTAAATTATAAACAACAATTTGTACAAATAATTCAAATATCAATAAAATCTTTATTACCCAATTAATTCTAATTTCCTTTCTTTATTGTTTATTTATTTATTTAAAACTCTTTGAATTAAAACAATTGAAAAATAAATTTCAATCATTCAATTTTAGAATAATAAATAACTTAAATAAAAACAATATTGATCAATTAAACCTGTCTCTTCCAATATCCAAAGCAAAGCAGCAGTCAACCAAAATAAATTGATCAAGCGCATTCCTTCTTCACTGATTTGCCATAAACACTGTGAATCCAATACTGCATACTGTATTTGACTGGCTCAAAGAAAACAACATGAATTCAAACCACTGTCTCTTTCACTGATTAAATCAAAACAATGCGAATTTAACCCCAATCTCGGAATAAACAGCAAAGTGCTGTGGAATTTTAACCTTTCTGAGAATATGCCCGTAAAACCTTAATTCCTGATTAAATGCCAAACAACATTCGCCTGATCAAAATTGAGCCAAAATCAACCAAAACCCTAAGCCAACTGTATGAAACAATCCAGAGCTCTGAAAATCAGTAAAAACCCTAATTTTGCTTGACTGTCAAGGAAAGTCCGTTTGTCTGATTCTTGAGCCAGTTTGAATAGTCAGGAAAGGCTTGAAGCTGAGATTTCTTGGGGAAAAATGCGAGGGCAAATTTTGGGGTACAACAGTTGCCCCTGTTCAATCTTCTTGGACCTGAAGAGTTAGATTGGCAAGTTTGCCTTTCGCGACTTGAAGGTAGAAGAAGATTGGACACAAAAGTGCCCAGAAAATTTGCACTCGGCGATCTGATGGTGGAGGTGAATGGGCTTAAAGATGCCATTTGGTGATGGGCTTAAAGATGCCACCTGGTGCGAGAGAATTTTGTCGGGGGATGGGCTTAGAGATGCCATCTGAGAATGGACTTACAGATGCCATTCGGTGACTGCTGGTAGGAGGATGGGCTTATAGATGCCATCTGGAAATGTTGAACTGTATGTCAATGGTGAGTGGACAAGTATCAGAAAGGCGTCCCTGTTTTGGAATATCTCTGAATTAGGGGTCTGAACAAGCAACGGATTGACGTCCATATCTGGAGAATCTGTAAGCTATCTGAGATTGAATAAGCAATAGAGCAGCATCCGTTGTTGGGACGTGTCCGTAAACTATTTTCAAAAATTGTGAAGAGTCTGAACAAGTTGGTAGATTGACATCCGTTGTTGGGAAGAATCCGTAAACTATTTCAGAAGTTAAGCAGAGTCTGAACAAGTCGGTAGATTGACATTCGTTGTAGGGAAGAATCTGTAAACTGTTTTCAGAAGTTGGGAAGTTGAAGAGGAACCGGTGTAGGGTTTCCTGATGATGCGTCTGAATGAATCTGGAATAAGTATTAGAATGTCGCCGTGTCTGGGTCACATCTGAACTATTTCTGGATGAATCTCGGGAGATGATCTGTGTCTGTCGACTGATCTTACCTGAAAAGGCAAAGGGTTAGTTGTATGCAATGTTATGATGCATGATGCAATGTACGTGACATCAATATTTATGACATGAATGTGATGAATGTGCATGTAAGCTGATGAGCTAATCTTGCCGAGAATACATGAATCTGAGATGGCTGAAGATAAAAGCATCTCGACTGCTGCCGGGGAAAATAAATCCTTGGCTGTCGCTGGGGAAGAGAATTCCTGATGACCTCTACTGGGGAGTTCCAAACTAGTAGGCTCATGCTGGGGAGGCCAGATTGAGGATCTCCGGCTTGATGGGAAGTAAACCCTGGCGACTTCACTGGGGAACTCAAGATTTGCCCTCTCCAAAACTCTGTGGGGAGAAGGTTCAATGGTCTGGCTCCGCTGGGGATTATCCATTCGAAGCTTTTGATCTGCTGGGGATACTGAAGCTTAAACTTTGAGGGAAAATGATTTCCGGAAGATTCTCTGGCTGGGGATTTTGCAAAGATAAACTCCTCCGGGGATTGCATTGATAAGTTATTGTTGGGGAATTTTGACGAACTCCGCTGGGGATAGGAAGAATCTTCTGATTGCTGTAGGTGTTGGTCTGGGATAAGTTACTGAATGTCGCCGTCTCTGGGTCACATCTGAACTATATCTGGATGCAGGTTTGAATGAGTTATAGAATGTCGCCATCTCTGGGTCACATCTTGAACTATATCATGTCTGAAGTTCTGAATGAGTTGCAGAATGTCGCCAAATCAGGGTCACATCTGAACTATATCTTGTAGGAATCTCTGAATGAGTTGTAGAATGTCGCCAAATCAGGGTCACATCTGAACTATATCTGGAAGGAATCTCTGAATGAGTTGAAGAGGAACCGGTGTAGGGCTTCCTAATGATGAGCTTGTGTAAAACTGCATCGGTTTTGAACACTTTTGACATTCGAATGCCCCAAGTAGTGATGTAGATAATTTCCTGGCTTGTTACAGGTGTTGGTCTACAATCGGTCGTTCACAGATGTTTTCCTGGGTTGTTATAGGTGTTGATCTGGAATTCTTCAGACATGCCCTGGCTGGATACAGGAATCGAGTCTAGAAATGTGGTCAACAGATATGCCCTGGCTGGATATAGGAATCGAATCTTCGAACTCTTCAGACGTGCCCTGGCTAGATACAGGAGTCGAGTCTGGAAATGTGATAGTTGACAGATATGCCCTGGCTGGATACAGGAATCGAATCTTCAACTCTTCAGACGTGCCCCGGCTAGATACAGGAATCGAATCTGGAAATGTAATAGTTGATAGATATGCCCTGGCTGGATACAGGAATCGAATCTTCAAACTCTTCAGACATGCCCTGGCTAGATACAGGAATCGAATCTAGAAATGTAATAGTTGATAGATATGCCCTGGCTGGATACAGGAATCGAATCTTCAAACTCTTCATACATGCCCTGGCTAGATACAGGAATCGAATATGGAAATGTAATAGTTGATAGATATGCCCTGGCTGGATACAGGAATCGAATCTTCAAACTCTTCAGACATGCCCTGGCTAGATACAGGAATCGAATCTGGAAATGTAATAGTTGATAGATATGCCCTGGCTGGATACAGGAATCGAATCTTCAAACTCTTCAGACATGCCCTGGCTAGATACAGGAATCGAATCTGGAAATGTAATAGTTGATAGATATGCCCTGGCTGGATACAGGAATCGAATCTTCAAACTCTTCAGACATGCCCTGGCTAGATACAGGAATCGAATCTGGAAATGTAATAGTTGATAGATATGCCCTGGCTGGATACAGGAATCGAATCTTCAAACTCTTCAGACATGCCCTGGCTAGATACAGGAATCGAATCTGGAAATGTAATAGTTGATAGATATGCCCTGGCTGGATACAGGAATCGAATCTTCAAACTCTTCAGACATGCCCTGGCTAGATACAGGAATCGAATCTGGAAATGTAGTAGTTGATTTGTTGAACACTTTTGACATTCGAATGCCCCAAGTGGTGGTGAAGGAGTCTTGAATCAGATTACTCTGCATATTGAGAGATTTCTTGAAATCTTGACTGGACTGCCCCAGGTTAATTGAATTTTGAAAGATCTGTTGGACCTTGACTGGACTGCCCCAGGTTAACTGAATTTGTGACATGTCATGCCCCTTGTCGATAGGAGATTTGATGGAAGCTTCATCCTCTTGAAGTGATTTTGACTTACTGAGAGAGTTTTCGTTCCCCCGAACATTCGCTGTATGAATTTCTTCGCTGTCAAATAAAAGGGTCAAATGCAGACAGTGATATTCGAATAATGCAAAGTTTATGTTTGTCTTTGAAGTTTTGAAAAATGCGTTTTTAGCAGAAAACTTTCCATAAGACTAGTCAACACAAGATTTAGAGTAAAGCCTTGCAGGAGTCAGGATACCTTTTGTAACAGTATGCTTTCGAACTAACCCATGCTTCAATTAGGACTTTTGAAGGGTTGTAACGTGGCCTGGTTCACGGTTTAAGAAACAAAGGATAAAGGCTCAAAGTATATTTGTACCCACCCGCTCTTCGTGATGTTCTTCAACCTAAACTCAGTTAATTGTGCGTCACACTCTGTTTTGAGTTTGGATCGACTTTTGGGCGATGGTTCACCAGTTGAATTTGGGGAGACAGTCATCATCTCTCTTTCTTTTTCAACATTTTTTCATGTTGTTGAGGATTTTGTAACGACCTTACTATTTTGATTTTGATTTGTTATCCCTAACTTTTGCCTGACTGTTACCGTTTTCCGGGATTACTGTCAGCGGGATGCCCCAGCTTTCTTAAGCCTCCTTTATAGGTTTTGGCTCAGTGGACTTTTCTCTTTTGAGAGATTGACTGTCTATGTGATAGGGAACCACCCTTGTCTTTTGATTCCAAAGGAATGCTTTCTCTTTTTTGACGTCGTTCGTTGTATTACGAACCGAGAGTTTGCGACTTCAATGCGCATTTTCTTTTGAATTAACTGAGATACTACCCTGCCCCGGGTTTATATCAAGGGTTTTGATCGTTTAGAACAGAAAACTCTTACTTCTTTGGCTCGAAGGGGTTGACTAGGGATTAACTTCCTTATAACTCCAGTGTTTGGGAATTGAAAGAAATGCATGTACGTCATCAGCAAGGTCTGTTCAAAAGCATACTGTATAAGATCACGGTATTGTTTCGTCATCCTCCCTCTAAAAGCTTGCAGCTTTTTATCAAGAGTCAAATATCATAAAGAAAAGCATAAGAGTAGTGAAACGAATGGATGAATTCAAGACAAACATATGCAATGCATTAATGAAAACAGAGTTTTAACATCAACAAATAATTGTTTGACAGCAAAAGAAATTACAACTTTGAAAGTTCAAAAAGAAGCAAAGGTCTTTCAGCTTGAGCTTCGTCACTTCAGATGGAGAACCCTTTAACGGAAGATTTTCATCTCGCCGTCTGGCATGAATTCCAGCACCCCAATGTCGATCAGATCTTGAATCTTGTTCTTCAAGGCCCAACAGTCGTTGGTGCCGTGTCCCGGGCTGTAGGAGTGGTAAACACAGAATGCGTCAGGATTATAGTGAGGAGAGGAGATATTGAGCTTCTGAGGAGGGTCCTTTACAGTAAGTAAGTTGACCTCCAACAGGCGCTTCAGTATGAAGAATGATGGTATTTCAGTCTCTGTAAACTGTCTTCCCGACTTTTCTTGCTTACGCCGATTGCCCCGTTGACGCTGGCGAGGTTGTTGACGGGTTTGTGACCCTGAAGCTAGCAAAGGAGCTTTCCCCTTGTCTTCTTGAGTGGATGGAGGCTGAGCGGTGACTTGCTCCTCAACCTCAGATGTTTGCCCCAGTTGGTTGTTTGGAAGCAGTTGGCGGACAAGAACTCTGAGTTCCTCTTGTCTTTGAGATAGGTCTTGGATGAGAGCCATCTGGCCCACCAACTGTCCCATCACTTGAGTCCTCAGTGTTGTCAGATCAAACTGCAGCTCCGCAATCTGATCACTCCTGGCATTGTTGGAATTCCCCAAGCCCTTGGTGAGGAGAGCTTTCATCTCTTCTTGCCCCAGAGACAAGTTCAGGAACATCTCCTGCAGCTGAACAGTCTGGTCTTAGATGTCTTTGACAGACCTTTCTAGAGCCATCTCTTGCTGAAATAAATAGCAGGAGAGTAAGGAAACCTGAAAAAAGAAAGATTGTCAAAATGCAATGCATGATATGTGGATGCATGCTTTCAAGGATCTCTTGGGGTAAACACAAGAAAACGTTAGAGGTTGAACTCTGCTCTTGGATTGGAGATCTCTGCACCGGTGGATGTCCTTCCACGAGAATCAAGCTCACCATGTCGAGTGGGTCATAGCCACTGATTCAAGTTGTTGCACTTGATCTTTGATTGGAGAACTTTGTATCGGCGGATGTCTTTCCACGAGAATCGAGCTCACCATGTCGAGTGGGTCATAGCCACTGATTCAAGTTGTTGCACTTGATCTTTGATTGGAGAACTTTGTATCGGCGGATGTCTTTCCACGAGAATCGAGCTCACCATGTCGAGTGGGTCATAGCCACTGATTCAAGTTGTTGCACTTGATCTTGGATTGTATTGGTTAGAGGAGAAACCCCCTTGCCCCTGGATAGATGTCTGGTTCAACGTAACCCTGCATCAAAAGAACCCTCGAGATCCTTGAAATGGTTATTGAAAATGCTATGGTATGATGTCATGATGTTATGTACATGTATGCAAAAAAGCAGGCAAGTGTATATACAGGCAAACATATTCACACAAAGCACACAAGGCCTTAGGTTTAGGCTTGCATGAGGTTCAGGTACTACCCTCTTTCAGTTTATTGGTTAAAACCTGTCTTATCAAAAGTAACCGGGTTCTAGAGGATCTCATATCATTGGCTACCCTCAATCGGTCATAACTCCAGCATCGCAACCTTTTCTCGCGGCCGGAACCATCTCGAGAGTTTAGCCTCAATGAGTGTAGCATACTGCTACTGTTCTAATGGCCAAGTTGGTCAATTAGGGTTCTAAGGTCGGTTGGTGTTTAATGACCCCTTAGAAGACCTATACTCTCCCCGTTGCAACACAAGGGATATAGGTACAGACTAAGATGCCACACCAACGTAGCCACTGCTTCACCCATGTCGGTCTACGCCGGACAGGTCCCTCACAGATTATGCTACCTAAAAAAGGGTATTTCCCAGATCCGGGTTAGGATCTATGAAACTCCGATGCAAAGCCCACAAATATAAAAGCAAACAAAGCAAACAATTGAAAACAAAGGTGATCTAAGCCCTAAGGTTACTCCACTTTTAAAATCCCCAGCAGAATCGCCAGTTCTGTGATACGGTGGGAGAACTGACTATGGTTTTGCGTTTGTTTTCGCACTTGTGCGGTTGAGCAAGAGTCGCCACCGACTTTTTATTTTATCCTAAGGAAAGGTTAAAAAGCACAGCAAAAAACCTTTTGAGATGTTTTCTTGGGTTCGGGGAGTAGATTATAGAAAGGGAAGGTATTAGCACCCTTTCTATCCATGGTTATCCATGGGCTCTTAGTTACTTGGTTTTTTAGATCACTTGCCTTGTTTTTTTCGATTGCTTGAAAATGGTGTGTGTGTGGGTGCTTTTGAAAATGTTTTGGAAGAAGATGCCTTGTCTTAGGCAACTAATGTATTTGACTCGTGATTGAGTGTTTTACAAAAGTGTGGATCTTTTCGAAAAGATGTTTCAAATGTTTTTTGAGAGTTTGTTTGAAAGTGTTGTGGATTGTGGTTTTTGAAAAGAAGGCAAGTGTTTTTGCAAATTGATCTCAAGTAACTAATAGTTTTGTCTACCCTATTGTACTCAAAGGCTTTTGTCATGTTTTAACCCCTTTTAACAATTTTGTTCCACCATTGAATTTGGTGGACAATCTTGCGTTTAGGAAGTTTATTCGGGACGGGCGCGGGTCATCGTATGGACCATGAATGCAATGATGCCAAGTGTCTTTGGCAATTTGCTTTGAAGGGACTATGATCATTCCGTTTAGGCAACACTTTGAGACTTATGATCATTTGATTTTTGTTTTGCCAAAGATACTCGACGTGCAAGCATGGCCCATTTTGGAAGGCAACATGTGGGATTTACCCTAGAGGGTGCAAGTGTGATTGTGTATTGATTACATGTATTTGTCTTGTATTAGGTTATCTAGCGTTTGATTTTATGTACATGCAAACCCTAGGTCTAACCATGGTATAATTGGAAAACTGTAAATTGCGGAATGTAAAATCTACGCTATTACAAAATAGTGTCCGGGAGTGGGGGCATAAATGTACAAAAGGGGATGAGACTTATAGTATCCAATAAGTTACAACCAAATCGAATTCGCAATCAAATGTAAATATCGAATATACCAATATAAGATAAACAAATGTGTATAGGGCAATGTGAATGGATTTGCATTGTGTAAGTGTAAGTGTGTATATGTATTGTATGTAATTTATTCACAAGTGCGAAAGGTGAAATTGAAGCGTATTAGGGTATTTGACCTAAATATGTGCTTTAAGGAATCTTTGATTTGTGTATTTTTAATATGTACAGAAAAGAAAATGTTTTAATTGAATGTTCAAATTTTAATTAAATTGTGAAAATGATATTTTGAGAAAGGAAAATATTATGTATAAAAAGTATATTTTCATGTATTATGTACAAAAGGTAAGTGAAACGAAATGTTTTTAATTTGATCGCATTATATATAAAAGTGTATTAAATGTCAAAAAATTGAATTATGCAACTATGTACAAAATATATTTTAATTAAAAGAAGAGAAAGTCATTTTTTAATTTTAAGTATGTGATAAAAAAGTATTTTATGATTTTATATACAAATGTATTTTAATGTGTATTAAAAAATGTTTTCAAGTTAATTGAATTAAGTATATATAAAAAATGTTTTAATTAAATTGTAAATATTAAAGAATGTAAAAAATGTATTTTGTATTAAAATGATTTTGTAAAGAAAATAAAATGTTTATATAATATATATATAAAAAAAAAGGTTAGTGTTTAATAAAAATGTTTTATTAGAAAAGAATAAGAGGCATTTTAATGGGCTTAGGCGGATTAGAGGCAAGGTGGATTAGAGGCAAGGCGGATTAGAGGCAAGGTGGGGGGTGAGAATTAAAATGTTTGGGCTTGGATGCATCAGAAACGTGCTGGCCCATATTTGATTCAACAATTTTAGGGTTTGAGATTTTGTCATTCAGTTGAGACGAAGGGCTTTAGGGTTTGGGACGGCGCCGTTTGCATGTCCGTTCAACGTTCTTCTCCATCTTCATCTTCCTGAGCAACTCATCCCTCCGGCCACCGACGTCATCGCCCAAACCTCTCTTCCCTCCATGGCACGGGCTCAGCAATCTTGGTGTACGAGGTTTGGTTTCAATTTTTTGTGTTCCTTTTTCTTTTATGAATTGCATGCGTTGTTTTAGTTTGAACTTTGATTCTTAAACCTGTGCTATTTATGAGGTGGTGAAGAAGAAAGAAGGAGAAGATTGGCTACCTTCGTTCCTTGGAGATGGAGGAGAGGCGGAGTTGAGGCGCTGAGGACGGCCGGTGGGTGGAGAACACAGTGCTGTGATGAACTTAGCTTTACAAGGTCCCTTGGTACTTCTGTATTAACCCTCTTGCTTAGGTTTTATGATGTTGCATTTGCCTGAAAACCTGTTATATCTTTCTTTCCTCTTCTTCTTCTGTTGTTGCCCCAATTTGTTGCTTCTTCTTTGTCCCTGAGTTGCTTCTGCTTACGTGCTTGACGCTGTATGATTGTGATTTGTTCCCCCCATGATGAACTTACAGTTCTGAGGGGCTCGTACTTGTTGCCTATGATTTATGTATGCTTGCCTCTGAATGATTTTGAATGCTTCAGAACATTTGCTGCCTTGGTGTTGCCTTGAATGGCCTTCTGAGATGCCTCTTCTGTATGCTCTTTTTTGCCTAATGATGAATCTAAGATTCTGAAGGACTTGGGTTTAGTTTTGATTCAGGTGAGATAGGCTTGTGCAGATTTGTTGTTGGATCAATGTTTTTCTGGTTTCGGATATCAGGCCAGGTTTGAGTTTGACAGGTTGAGGCTCATGCTTCAGGTTTGAACTTAGTTTTTGGTTTGGATGTTGTATATACAGGTTAAAGGCTTTGGGATGCGTTTGATGGTTTTTAGTTATGCTGGCTTTTGACAGGTTTATGTGGTTATTTTTAAGGTTTCAGCAGGTATTGTTTGACAGGGGTTTAGGTTCAGCAGGTTTTATGTTATGCATTTGTAATGGTTCACTGATGCAGATTTGTATGTTGAGGCTTTTTGAGTTTTTATGTTTATGTGTTTTGGTTAAGCTGATATGGTGAGGTTTTTGACAGCAGGTAAGCTTGCAGTAGGTTATGGTGGGTTTTGTGGCCTTAACAGGGTTATCTGATTTTAGGCTTGAGGTTGTGTCTTTGTAAGGATGATGCAGGTTCTGAGTTTTGTATATATTTTTCTCTCCTCTCGAACTGTGTTGTACTGGCCTCCTTTTATCTGTTTGCAGGTTATCTCCTTTTTTTGTTGTGAGGCCTGTGTATCTTTTCTTTTGAGTTTGTAAATTTTCTGTCTTTTCTGCCTCAGCCTAAAACCTGCCTATGCTTACTTTATCTCTCTTCTCTTCCATAGTACAGTTTTAAGAATTTTTAAATGTTTATTACTGTACTTTTCTGAAGGGGCCCTTGATGGGAAGTAATGATTAAAGAATTTAGCTTGCATAACACATTACTTCTTTGGATCTGACTTTGCATTTTGACAGTAAATTGCATTTCTTTGATATCCTGGCCAAATCTTTTCATGACAGCTTGGGTACTTGTGACAGCAAATTGTACTTCTTTGATTTTTCTTTGATATCTTTTGAGTAGATTTTGGCATTTGACAGCAAACTGTACCTTTTGCTTTTTGATAGAAAGTGGAATTGGATTTTCAGTTTGGTTGAACTTAAACTATGTAGTTTGAATTTTGGAATTTATGCATTTGACATTTGCATTCATGAATAAAATTCTTCCCTCTCTGTGAACCGGGAGAAATCCCGTGATTTACAGAGAGGGTTAACTGATCCCAATCAGTGGCCCCTAATGATGAGCAAATTTTATCTGTCTTTAATTAATTCAACTGCTTTTGACTTTTCTTTTCTTTTTTGCAGATAAATAATGGAGCACCGGAGCGAAGTGAAGAATGAAGAATATTAGAAATAGGATAGTTTTATTTTATTTTATTTAATATTTAAATTAATGTAAATTATTGTTTGTAATTTAAATTATAAACAACAATTTGTACAAATAATTCAAATATCAATAAAATCTTTATTACCCAATTAATTCTAATTTCCTTTCTTTATTGTTTATTTATTTATTTAAAACTCTTTGAATTAAAACAATTGAAAAATAAATTTCAATCATTCAATTTTAGAATAATAAATAACTTAAATAAAAACAATATTGATCAATTAAACCTGTCTCTTCCAATATCCAAAGCAAAGCAGCAGTCAACCAAAATAAACTGATCAAGCGCATTCCTTCTTCACTGATTTGCCATAAACACTGTGAATCCAATACTGCATACTGTATTTGACTGGCTCAAAGAAAACAACATGAATTCAAACCACTGTCTCTTTCACTGATTAAATCAAAACAATGCGAATTTAACCCCAATCTCAGAATAAACGGCAAAGTGCTGTGGAATTTTAACCTTACTGAGAATATGCCCGTAAAACCTTAATTCCTGATTAAATGCCAAACAACATTCGCCTGATCAAAATTGAGCCAAAATCAACCAAAACCCTAAGCCAACTGTATGAAACAATCCAGAGCTCTGAAAATCAGTAAAAACCCTAATTTTGCTTGACTGTCAAGGAAAGTCCGTTTGTCTGATTCTTGAGCCAGTTTGAATAGTCAGGAAAGGCTTGAAGCTGAGATTTCTTGGGGAAAAATGCGAGGGCAAATTTTGGGGTACAACAGTATCCATGAGTCATCCACCTACCCTAAGGAATTAGGCTGTGTAAATGTCCTTAAGGTAGCGCCATCCCACCATTGAGAGGTAGGTAGCACCACCGTTGGAGGTGTTCGGGTCAATTTGTTTGTTAGGGACAGTGTGGTCACCAGAGCAACAGTAGGACACCTTAGAAGCTACCCTTATGCCATTGATCCTTTTTAATTCCGAGGCAACTGGATCATGTCATGGACATAAGGACTTACTAAAACGTCGTATACTCGACGACCACGCTTCGAAGGCAAGGCAACAGTGAGGCGTACCCTAAGAGTGGTGTGTGGATTTGTATGTTGTTTTCATGTCAATATTTATCTTGTACATGTATCATGGTGATCTACGCATTGTTTTTAATTTGGCCATACATTCTTTCATGAAAGTTTAATAGTTTAAGAGTGCGGAAATTTAAATGCGGAAAGATAAATCCTACGCTATTACAAGGCGCGGGTCTATACATCGCCAAATTACAAAGACCTGTTTTTTAATAAAAATGCGGAAAGTAAAACCTAGTTACTATTACATGGCTTAAGCAGTTACATAATATTCACAAGAAAATAAAATAACATACAAAAAGAATAAAAATAGAACTTTCGAGGGCGTTGGACCCTTTTGAAATTAAATTGAATTAAAAGTTAATTAATTATTTAATGATAGGAAAGAAATGTTTTTTTTTATGTTTTTGGTATTTAATGAAATAAGAAAAGAATTTAAAATTAGAAGGAAACCCTAGTTCTAAATATTTTTAATTATTAAAGAAAAGGTTAAAGTTTAAAATCTAATTTATGCCAATTAATTATTTACATATTTATTTACAAAGATATTTAATAATTAATAGTAATAATAATGGGAAAATTATTTATTTAAGAAAAAGATGAGAATGTTAAAAAAACCCTAATTTCTACATATTTTAATTTATTAAGAAAAAGTTTAAAGTTTTAAAACCTAATTTACTAAATTAATTATTAACATTTATTTACAAAATAAATTAATAGCGAATTAAATATTATTAAATATATTACTTTTTTTTTGTTTCTGATTTTTATTGTGGAAATTATTTTGAGTGAATTAACTAAAATAATTAAAACAAATTAAAAAAAAAAGAATTGAAAAGAAAAGAGAAGAAAATTAGAAAGAAGAATAGACAAACAAGGGGGTATCTGGCCCAATTTGGAGGTTTATTGAAGCATTTTGGCCCATCAGAATCTAAGGCCTTCGTTGACTTTCCAGCTTGTGTGTATGCTGGTTGACTTGGGCGTATCCTGGAGTTCACGTTATGGTCATTGGATTGATCATCAGGGACACTTGGCAAGCCTCAGCGTTAGGACATATGGTAGGGCGTTTGAAGGAAACTGCATGGGAACGTGTTAATACAAAAATTATCAAACATATGGGGGGACCTGGGAATCGAACCCAGGTCCCAATGCTTGCAGGACAGCTCATTCACCAACCAAGCCAACACGTTTCTTTGTATACATAATGGATGATGATTATTATAAGAGAAAAACAAGCGTTAGTGGTGTAAAGTAAAAAGCGCGCTGAATATTTGAATTGTCCAACCACATGAAGCCACGCATGAGTCTTCTTCCTTTTTGTACCTGTAATATAACCAAATAGCGGGGGTTTTAAACCCCCACAAAACCAAAGGCCAGAAAATAGCGATTAGAGCATGCTGTAACATAAAAAGGGCGCGAGGTCATCAAATGATTCGTCTTCATGTCACGAATTCAATGGTACCAGTTTGAAGGTCTAATTTTTCCATATGAAGAAAACCCCAATTTAGAGCTTCTGAAACCCTAAGCTTCAACCATGGCAGATTTCGTTTTAGGCAACATTAGGACAATTAAATTATGCCAAAAGTTTCAGAACATCATGATTAGTGTAATTCAACAAATAAAATACATGAACAATGCATGAAATTAAAACATGATTATGGAAAAGTTTGTGAAAAGTGTGATTCGGTTCTACCAATTCTTGGAGTCTATGGATCTGTTCTTGATTGCAAATTCTTCCTGGATGTCTTGGCAATGTATTGGAATGCTTTTGAAGCTTTGAATTGTGCTCTAGGTATGAAATCAGTTTCAAGATTTTTGGTCAAAAATTGCAAATTGGTTCTCTGTTTTCTGAGCAGCCTTCGTGTGTAATGGAATAGGGTTATGTTATGCCTTTGTAGGTGAATGGAATTAGGTCAAGAAACAAGCCCATAATCCATTGAATTAATGATTCCAATCTTTGATTTGTTTACATCTTTTTTCAATCTTTTTGCCATGGAAAACTTGCCAAATTGGGATGATTTTGTCCCCTTGAGATGGTGCACGAAATCTCTTGCATATATGGAAGATATTTGCTGCACAAAAAAGATTTAAAACCATTGTTTAATATTTTTCTCATAATTGAATTTAATTAAATGAATTAATAAGATTAAAAATTCAATTAATTAATTAAAAATAAGAAAATAAATCCCTTTAAGCTTAATGGGTCGTGCATATGTTTTGGGTAATGATTCATGAAAGAATTTGTGGCCCATTAGCAATTTTGAGGCTTTTGAAGCAAAGTTGACTTTTCAAAATTCCCAAAAATTTCCCAACTTCTCCAAGGCACATCTTGCTCAATTTTGAAGCTATGATCATGTTCTTGGACATTTTGGAAAGGTCTTGAAGTCCTCTAACCAATGCCTTTGGTCCCATGTCATTTTGATTTACCAATATCAAGTTATGGTCTTTGACTTAAAGTGCCTTTTTGTTGACTTTTGAAAATGACCTATAATATTGAAATTGACAACTTTTTGTGAGAGAATTTATTGGACTTGAAGTGTGAAGATGAGTTGTAGGAAATGTCATCCTCTTCAAAATGAGCTTTGGATGGGATTTTTCTGATAAACCATGAAGAAGTTATGCCTTGGTCAATTTGTAGTTGACTTTTTCAGTTATCCCAAAATAGAAACTTTTGCATCTTGAGACTTTTTGAGCCATGCTTTGAGAATCATGATCAAGAATTGATCAAATGATGTTTGTGGCTTCAAAATAAGATGTTGACCAAAAATTTTGACTTTTGACTGTCAAATGACCACTTTGCCCCTGCAGTTGACTGTGAAGCATTTAGGGTTTTTTGACTGTGCAATTTGATGCTGTGAGTCTTGAAACCTGGCATATGGATGCTTGACAATGTATGTAGGCATGTGGGACTTGATTGGACCCTTGAAAACTTCAATTTCTTTGCCAGAACCAAAACCCTAATTTTGACTGTGTTAGGAGGCAATTGGACTGTGCAATTTTTGAGGGATTTTGAATCATCTAGAGATTGATCTTGGCAAATCTTGAAGAATATGGGAGGGCAAATTTTGGGGTACAACACTGTGCTTTTGTCCTTTCCTTGTTGGAGAACATAAAAGACGGTGGCGACTCTTGCTTACCGCGACATTTCGCGAACCAGCTTTAAAACAGTCAGTTCTATTTCCACCGATCACAGAACTGGCGACTCTGCTGGGGACATTTAATAAGTGAGGTGTACCTTAGGATTAGACCACTCTTGTTTTCAATTGCTTGCCTTGTTTGCTTTAATATTGTGGGCCTGTCTTGGAGTTTCATAGATCCTAACCCGGATCTGGGGGATACCCTTTAGGTAGCAACAAACTGTGAGGGAACTGTGCGGGGTATACCGACATGGTTGAAGCAGTTGCTACGTTGATGTGGCACTTTGGTGAGTACCGGTAACCCTTGAGTCAAGTCAAGGAGAGTACGGGGCCGCCGCGTGGTGTCGTGAAGCATCAACTGACCTTAAGAACCTTACTTGACCATCCTGGCCTCTTTAGGGGTAGTGAGATGACCGACTTTGGTGCAGTCCGAAGTTGGTAGATACTCGATACTACACTCATTGAGGGTTGTTTTCTTGGAATATTTTGGTCGCCAGTTAAGTGGCTAAATCAAAACAATGAACATAGAAAACAATCCAATGATATTGAGCTCCTTAGAACCCGGTTACTTTTGATAGGACAGGTTTTGAGCCCACCAACTTCAAGAGGGTAGTACCTAAAATTCATGCTGGACTGAACTCTAATGGCTGTCTTGTGTGACTTGTGTGCCTTCAAACTTGAACTACTTGCACATTCTTGTTATCTGACAACATGAGTTCCTTGCAGGTTTTGTTTACAGTCCTTAATCTGGACTTATAACAGGGTTTACTTACATCACTCCACGCATAGCATAACATCATACCATCATACCATTGCATACATCCTGCATAAGGACTAACCCATTTCAAGGATCTCAAGGGTTTGCGATGCAGGTCATGATGGACCAAATGGCTAGCCAGGGGCAAAGGGGATTTATTTTCCTCTAACCAAGGTTGTCCAGAAATCCAAGCACGATAACTTGAGTCAGGGGCTATGACCCACTCGATATGGTGAGCTTTGACTCTCGAAGAAGGACTCTCAACAACATGAAGTTCCTTCAATCAAGCTACCAAATTCTAACAAGTTTCTCTGTTTACCCCGCGAGGTCCTTGAAAACATTGCATGCATACATACACATCATTGCATAACAGGTATCCTTGTTACAGGTCACTTACCTTCTTCGCTGTTTATTTCAGCAATCATCATGTCTTCTGAGCCTACTACTGAACAAGCTATCAAGGCCCTCCAGGCCCAGAACGCCCAGTTTCAAGAGCTGGTCATGAGTTTAGCCCAAGGTCAACAGGAATTGAAGACTCTGCTTTTGAAGAAGAAGAAGAAGACTGTGTTGTTTAACATTGGACGAAGGTTTGGGAATGCACTACAAAATGAGGCTGATCTGGCTACTTCCTCTGTAGGGAAAGATAGTCCCCAAGGGGGAAGGGTTCCTAGTCTCGTGGTCTCTGACAACGAGACAGATTTCAATGATGAACAGTACCCTCCTGCTGTGGACAGGTATAAACAGCTCGAAGACCGGTTAAGTGCTATGGAGATACAGAAAGTGCCCGGCCTGGACTTCGAAGATCTAGGTCTATCCTCTGGGGTAGTGATTCCTCATAAGTTCAAAGCACCTGCCTTTGCAAAGTACGACAGAGCTTCCTGTCCTAAGCTGCACCTCCGTTCATACGTAAGGAAGATCCAGCCCTACACGGCTGACAAGAATCTATGGATCCATTTCTTCCAGGAGAGTCTTTCAGGGACTCAACTCGAATGGTTCTATCAGCTAGATGGAGCCAGCATTCGTAACTGGGAGGATTTGGCTACTGCATTTTATAAGCAGTATCAGTACAATTCCGACCTCGCTCCTACGCGTACCCAACTCCAGTGTATGTCACTAGGGACGGGTGAAGGATTCAAGGAATATGCGCAAAAGTGGAGAGACCTTGCTGGAAGGGTGCAACCACCTCTGACTGACCGTGAGCTTGTGGATATGTTCTTGGGGACCCTGTCTGGTCCGTTCTTCAACCATCTGATTGGAAATTCTTCTGCTGGGTTTACAGATTTGATCTTGACTGGGGAAAGAATTGAAGTTGGCATCAAAAGTGGGAAGATTCCAGAAGCTGCACCTTCTGATACTCACAAAAAGCCTTACAGTGGAAAGAAGAGTCTAATGCTGCATACAGCCAAAAGAGTCGTCGTGACCAACATGCAGGGGCAGTCATGATCTCTGGTTCTGCGTCACGCCGACAACCACAAAAGGGAAATCAACAAAGGCTAGACGAGCCTAAAAGACAGTTCACCAACATCAACATGCCATTGTCACAAGCATTGCAGCACATGTTGAAGATGAATCTGATTGCGGTGATCAACCCTCCTGTAAATCCCAAGACCTCTTCTCCAAACTACAACCCAGATGCGGGGTGTGCTTATCATTCCGGTAGCCGGGGGCACGATACTGAGGATTGTTGGGCGCTGAAATACAAGATCCAGAATATGATTGACGCCAAGGAGATCGAATTCGAGCCGCCCGAGACTCCTAATGTGATCACTGCTCCCTTGCCAAAACATGGCTAGGATTGAGAAAACTTTTGTTCATTTGAATGTTCAAGTTGTATTTTTCTTTGATTGTTCAAACATTTTATTCATGTCAAACTTTGTTATTTCATTAATGCATTACACGTGTCTGTTTTGAAGTAATTGTGTTTACTATATTCAAAATTGCTTTTATTTTTTGATGTTCAATTCTCAATTACAAATTATAAGCCTTTTGAGGGAGGATGACGAAAACGATACCACGAGCTACAATATGCTTTTGAACAGACCCCGCTGATGAAGTACAGGCATTGTTTCAAATCCTAAACACTGGAGTTATAAGGAAGATAATCCCTCGTCAACCCCTCTGAGCCAAAGAAGTTGGAGTTTTTCTTTTCGAAAATTAAAACCCTAATCATAACCTGGGGCAGGGTAGTTCTCTCAGTTGGTCCAAGGGCACAACGAATGACACCAAATAAGTCCTTCCAAGACACAAGATAGTGATGGTTCCGAATAATCATAAAGACAGGCAGTTATTATCTTTCAACAACAAAAGCCCAATAAGTCAAAACCTATGAAGGAGACTTACAAAAAACTGGGGCATCCCACTGACTGTAATCACAAAAGAAACAGTTCAGGCAAAAGACAGGGATAACAAAATCAAAAAGAAAGAGGTCCTATAAACCCTCAACAGAAAAGAAATGACTGCCTATTCAAAATAAACTTTCAGTATCCGAACCATCACTGGAGTATCAGAGCAAAGACTCAAACAAGGTCTAACGCACGATCAGCTGAGTTTAGGATCGAAGAACATCACGAAGAACGGGTGGGTACAAATAAAATTTGAACCTTTATCCTTTGTTTCTTAAACCGTGAACCAGGCCATGTTATAACCCTTAAAAGTCCTAGCTGAAGCATGGGTAAGTTCGAAAGCATACTATTACGAAAGGTATCCTGACTCCTGTAGGGCTCGCTGTAAAATCTTGAGTTGACATCACATTCTACAAAATTTGCTTGTTTCACTGAAAAATGCATTTTCAAAAACTTCAAAACAGACATAAGCTTTGCATTCCTGATATAACATTGTTTGCATATGACTATTTGTTCAAACAGCATAGAAGTTCGCACGAAGAATATCTAATGAACAAAAACACTTCCAACCAAGGGGCAGACATGATCATGGTCCGTCATCTGGGGCAGTTAAGTCAAGATTCAGAGAATCTCTCAAATGCCAAATAGCCAGGGGCAGATCTCCATCTGAATCACTTGGGGCACGGGACATGAATTCCAGCAACAAATCTGGTGCGATCAAACATCTTCTGGTAGTCTAGCAACACAACGCCACTAATAGTGACACCTCCTTACATCCAGAGAGCATGGACATAGTCGAAAAAATGCTACGCACAATCAAAGACCCGCTAGGTCGACTGGCCTAGGCAAAAACAAGGGCTTCCCGGCGAACCAAAAAGGTTCGGGCAAAAATAAGGGATGAATATGAAAAAATATGTACACCCGGCAAGTCGAAAACCTGAAAAGGCGGCTTGGGCAAAAAAGGGTATCCCGATGGACTGAAAACCCGAAAGGGCAGTCCAGGCAAAAGTTAGGGATCACAGCGTACGACTATGTCCCGGCATCTCGTCACTTGCCTACCAGAAGAAGATTTGTCAAACCGGAAGTCATCAAGCACCTCCACAGGTACCTTCTCCCACAGAAACTGGGGCAATAAGAGTTGTCCAAACTGTACAGCTGTTTTGCTCACAAGGTACCAAGGTAAGTTCGGCTGAGGTATTTGACCAAGATACCTTCACTCCCCACAGAGTAAGACAAGGTTCAGCAATACTCTCCCCCGAGCAGAGTTGGTCTCCCATCATCCCCGAAAAGGCACAATATCCCTAGCAAGTCAGCAACGCTCTCCTCAAGCAGAGTTAGTCTACTGTCAGCCCCAAGGAAGTTGGACATCCCCAGAAGATCTCAATATTCTCCAGCAGAGTATACAGATGTTCCTCAGCAAGCATCCCTGGCAGTCTTAATATAAGATTGTTCCCCGGCGGAATACAGACATCCAGTGGAGCCATTCCCCAGTACAGTCCAAAAAGTTTCCCCAGGAGAGTTGAATCAATCTCCCCAGTAGATTCTGGAAGCTTATCCCCAGTAGATTCTGGAAGCTTATCACCTGCAGAGTATATGCATCTCTCCCCGGCTTTATTCAGAAAGTCATCCCCCACCAGAGCTTATAACTGGGTTATCCTCAGCTAATTACAACGGAAAAACCGTCCTCGGCGAAGTTCTTCCTATCCCCCAGCGGAGTTCATCAAATTCCCCAACATAACTTATCAATGGAATCCCCAGCGGAGTTATCATCAAAACCTCAGCGAAGTATCTCTTCCCACAGAGTAATTTCCCGCAGAGTAATCTCCCCAACAAGTTTATTCCCCAACGGAGTCATCTTCTCCTACCGGTTTATCCTTGCAATCATCATCCCCAGCGGAAATGAAGAACTCTACTCTTCAAACATCAGCCCAGGATTCAACAAACTCCTGGCACTCGTCAAGGATTTATTTTCCCAGACGAAAATACATTCATAAACATATCACATTTCATATCTCCTATTTACATACATGATGAAGTTCATACGACACAATCTCATTTATTTTTGAGAACATCATGACATCATGCATTTCATACATCATGACATTGCATACAACTACTGTTTTGACTTTTCAGGAAAAGGTCAATCCAAAGATGATTACCATCTACCTTTGCAGTTCCAGATCAATACCTGTAACAAGCCAGGAAAATTCTGTGGACGACTGATCGTGGGTTAATACCTAAAAACCAGACAGGACTATTATCTACTTGACAATCATGAAGCAACCCTACACCGGTTCCTTCTCTTTCAGATGAAGTTTTACACGGACTCATCCTTAGGCAACCCTACACCGGTTCCTTCTCAATTTCAGATGTAGTTTTACACGGACTCGTCGTCGGGCAACCCTACACCGGTTCCTTCTCAATTCCAGATGTAGTTTTACACGGACTCATTGTCGGGCAACCCTACACCGGTTCCTTCTCAACTTCAGATGTAGTTTTACACGGACTCATCGTTAGGAAACCCCACACCGGTTCCTTCTCAACTTCAGATGTAGTTTTACACGGGCTCATCATCAAGGTAACCCTACACAGGTTCCTTCCTCCCTTCCAAGAAAAAGTTTTACACGAACTTATCCTGCAGTAACCTTACCCCGGTTCCTCCAGAAGTCTTACACGGGCTTATCTCAAAGTAACCTTACCCTGGTTCCTCCTAAAGTTTTACACGAACTTACCTCAAGGTAACCTTACCCCAGTTCCTCAAGAAGTTTTACACGAACTTATACTAAGGTAACCTTACCCCGGTTCCTCAAAAAGTTTTACACGAACTTATCCCAAGGTAACCTTACCCCGGTTCCTCAATAAGTTTTACGTAAACTTATCTCAAGGTAACCCTACACCGGTTCCTCCCAAAGTCTTACACGGACCTATCCCAAGGTAACCTTACCCCGGTTCCTCAAGAAGTTTTACACGAACTTATTTCACAGTAACCTTACCCCGATTCATCCTGAAGTTTCACACGAACTTATCCCGAAGTAACCCTACACCGGTTCCTTCTCAACTCCAGACGTAGTTTTACACGGACTCGTCATCAAGAAACCCTACACAGGTTCTCTCTTTCCAAAGATGCAGTTTTACACGGACTCGTCGCCAAGAAACCCTACACAAGTTCTCTCTTTCCAAAGATGAGGTTTTACACAGACTCGTCGCCAAGAAACCCTACACAGGTTCTCTCTTTTCAAAGATGCAGTTTTACACGGACTCGTCGCCAAGAAACCCTACACAGGTTCTCTCTTTCCAAAGATGAGGTTTTACACGGACTCGTCGCCAAGAAACCCTATACAGGTTCTCTCTTTCCAAAGATTCAGTTTCACACGGACTCGTCATCAGTCAACCCTACACAGGTTTCCTTCTTTCCAAGATGCAGTCTTACATGAGCTCATCATCAGGCAACCCTACACAGGTTCCCTCGTTCAACTTACAAGATCACAATTCTACCAACAATCTCCAGATGGCATCTATAAGCCCATCCCCGACAAGATTCTGTCACACCTCCAGATGGCATCTATAAGCCCATCCTCTTATCCACCATCTTTCCAAATGGCATCTGTAAGCCCATTCCCGACATCACATTGCTGATATTCTACTATGCGAGTGCAAATTTCTGGGCACTCTAGTGTTCAATCATCTTCCACCTTCGGATCACGAAAGGCACGCAAGCCAATCTACATCCTCAGGTTTAAGAAGATTGAACAGGGGCAACTGTTGTACCCTAAAATTTTCCCTCCCATATTCTTCAAGGTTTATCAAGAATCATCTTCAAATGGTTTAAGACTTCTCAAGGGATTGCACAGTCCAAATGCCTCCTAAGCCAGTCAAAATTAGGGTTTTGGTTCTTTCAAGGAATTTGAGGTTTTCAATGCTCAATCAAGTCCCATAGGCCTATATACATTTCCAAGCATCTACATGTCAAGTTTCAAGACTCACAACATCAAATTGCACAGTCAAAAGTCCCATTTGCTTCACAGTCAACTGTAGGGGTAAAATGGTCATTTTCAAGTCAAAAGTCAGAATTTTTGGTCAACATATTATTTTGAGCTCATAATCATCATTTGATCAAGTCTTTATCATGATTCCACAAGCATGGCTCAAAAAATCATCAAGATGCAAAAGTTACTATTTTTGGACAGCAGAAAAGTCAACTGTATCTTGACCAAGGCATAACTTTTTCATGGTTCATCAGAAAAATCCCATCCAATTCTCATTTTGAAGGGGATGACATTTCCTACAACTCATCTTCACATTCCAAGTACAAGAAATGCTCTCACAAAAAGTTATTAGTTTCTACATTATAGGTCAATTTCAAAAGTCAACAAAAATGCACTTTAAGTCAAAGACCATAACTTGAGATTGGTAAATCCAAATGACATGGGACCAAAGGCATTGGTTAGAGGACTTCAAGACCTTTCCAAAATGTCTAAGAACATGTTCATGTGATCAAAATTGAGCAAGATACGCATTGGAGAAGTTGGGAAATTTTTGTGAATTTGCAAAAGTCAACTTTGCTCAAAACACATCATTTTTGCTAATGGGCCTCAAATTTCTTCTTGAAACTTTGTCCAAAGCTTATGCACGACCCATTGAGATTATTTGAAATTATTTTCTTATTTTTTATTAATTAATTGGATTTTTAATTGATTTTAATTCCTTTAATTAATTTAAAATGTAGGAAATTCAAAGATATGTTTTTTCAAATCTTTTGTGAAGCAAACAAGCTCAAGACAAGCTGGAGATTTCGTGTGCCAATCAAAGAGACAAGAATATCCAAAATTGGCAAGTTTTCTCAATCAAAAAGATGCAAAAAGATGTGATTGGAAATCAAATATTGAAACATCAATGCAATGGATCTTTGGGCCAAGACTTAACCTAATTCCATTCTATTACATATGCACAAGTGAACCCTAATGCCATTCACGTGAGAACTGCTGCACAAAAGCCATAAGAACATTGAAAAATATCAAAGAAACTTGAAAACTGAATTCTACTTTCCACGCCAATTCAAAGCCTTTTATTGTTTCCAATACATTGTTGGAGGTGTAAGGAACATATTGCAATCAAAACTAAGCCTTAAAGCTGTCAGAATCACCAAGAACAGTTTAAGGGTTTGCATTTTTTTTCTGGAATCGAGTTGTTTATTTCATGCATCATTAACACAATTTATTGTTTGTTTTGCATTGTTTGAGTCCATAGGAAGCTAATGATGCAGGTTAATTAGATTATGATGCAGGGAATCAAGAATCACCATTGAAGAGATCTAGGGTTCCTAAGCTTGGAATTTGGGGATTCAGTAACCAGGAAAAATTAAGCTTCGTAAGACCTATGGTTGAATTCAGGAGATTCAGACGAATCTAACAGGACCCTCGCGAACAATTTATGTTAATCCTAGACGTAATCGCTATTATTCCTGGTTCTGCTTTGTGGGGGTTAAAAACTCCCGCTAACTAATTTGTTTTTTGCAGGCATAAGGAAGGAGACGAAGGACGTGTAAGCCCCTGAATGGATAGTTCAAATATAGCGCGCGTAATTTTTGTTTTGTCCAGCATAATTGTTGTTTTCATATATTAATTTTATTGATCATTATAATAACAGATACAAGCGCGTGGCTCAGTGGAAAGTGAGGTGGACGTGAACCATTGGGACCTGGGTTCGATTCCCAGGTCCACCCCAAACATTTGTTTCTATTTTGCATAACACAATCATGTGCAGGCTATCCAAAACATTCCACCATGGACTCCATCCACCCAGGCGCCAAGTGGCTATGAACGTGAATCCAATGATCAAAAGATGAGGAGCACCATGCTCCCAATCAACACGCGCTCTGGAGGATCCACAAAGTTAACGCAGGCTTGAGTTAATGGGCCAGAATTGCCAAATTCACCTCCTATGGGTCCATCAACCCCCCTGGTTTACTATTCTTTTTTTCATTTTCTTTTTCCTTTTATTTTCTTTAATAACTATTATTATTATTATTTAATTAATTAACAAATTAATATTTTTCATAATAAATTCAGAAAATTAAAAATGTAAATATTTTTATTATTTATTAAATTCACACTTAATTATTTTTGTAAATAAGATACTAACAAATTAATTAGTTTAATTAGGTAATTTTGACCTTTTTTTTTTAACAAATAAAATAAATTAGACTTAGGGTTTTTTTACTAACTTTTGACCTTTTCTTTTTATTTTCATTAAAAACATAAAAAACACAAAAATATTCTTTTTCTTTTAATTAATTAATTAATTAGGTTTAGGTTTAATATTTAATTAATTGCAAAAAAGGACAAATTACTTTCTTTTCTCAAAAAGGGTCAAAACCCTAAGACGTTCCCGATTTAATTTCTTTCGCGCTTTAATTCCTTTTGATTATATTGATGTAACTGTTTCCGAGGATGTAATAGTTAATTAGGTCTTTTAGCGCTTTCTTTACTTTTCTCGCATTTATTTTCCAAACGGGTTTTGCTTTTGGCGATGTATAGACCCGCGCCTTGTAATAGCGTAGATTTACCTTTCCGCACTTTATTTCCCGCACAAACATTAACTGTTAATTATGCCTGTAAGACTTGTATGACAAATAAAATCAACCCGTAGCTCATAATGATGCATGTTCAAAGATAAACATTAACATGAAACCTGACACACATGCACATGCCACCCTTAGGGTACGCCTCACTTGGTTGCCTCGAGGTGGTCGTCAAGTATAGGGTGTTTTAGAGGTCGCCCTTCTGTCTAAAGATCCAGTTGCCTTGAAACGGTTGCCTCGGATAAAAAGGATCTAGGACATTAGGGTTACCGCTAAGGCGTCCTACTATTGCTTTGGTGACCACACATGTCCCTATAATCGAATTGACCCGAACCTCCAACGACGGTGCTACCTATTTCTCAATAGTGGGATAGTACTGTCTAAAGGACTCTTACACAGCTTAATTCCTTATAGTAGGTAGATTTCTCCTGGGTGCTTGCTCTTTCAAAACAAAAGTTACCTAGAAGTTTTTCAATCTAAACTTTTTCAAAACCCACAAACACAAGAAAAGCAAACTCTTTTGAAAACATAGTGAGCAAGTACCTAAGAGCCCGTGGATAACCACGGATAGAAAGGGTGCTAACACCTTCCCTTTCTATAATCTACCTCCCGAACCGAGAAACATTCTCGAAAAAGGAATTTTGCTGTGCTTTTGTCCTTTCCTTATTGGAGAACATAAAAGACGGTGGCGACTCTTGCTTACTGCGACATTTCGCGAACCAGCTTTAAAACAGTCAGTTCTATTTCCACCGATCACACTAAGGTGATTGAGTTTCGTCCTCCTGAGACTCCAAACATGATCACTGCTCTCATGCCAAATCATTGAGTGTTCCTGTTCATTTTGAATTTTCAATTGTAATTTCTTTTGTTATTCAAACAATTATTTATTAATGTCAAACTTTGTTTCATTAATGCATTGCATATGTTTGCCTTGAATTGATCCATTCGTTTTCATTACATTTAAACTATGTTATTTACTCTCTTTATGATATTCAACTCTTGTTTTAAAAGTTACAAGCCTTTAGAGGGAGGATGACGAAAACAATGTCTTAATCTCATACAGTATGCTTTTGGACAGACCTTGCTGACGATGTACGGGTGTTCTTTCAATTCCTAAACACTGGAGTTATAAGGAGGATAATCCCTAGTTAACCCCTTCGAGCCAAAGAAGTAGGAGTTTCCATTTTTACATAAATTGAAACCTTTAATCAAAACCTGGGGCAGGATAGTCTCTCAGTTAATTCAAATGCGCATTCAGTCGCAAACTTTCACTTCGTATACAATGAATAACATCAAAAAAATTCCTCTGGAATCAAATGAAGGTGATGATTCCCTATCATAGGCAGTTATTGTCTCTCAAAAAGAAAAGCCCATTAAGTCAAAACCTATGAAGGAGACTTAATAGAAACTGGGGCATCCCGCTAACCATAATCTCAAAACAAGAACAGTCATGCAAAATCCAGGATAACAAATCAAAAGAGGACACTAAAAATCCTCAACAAACATGAAAAACATTGAAAAAATGAATGCCTTCCGACAAACTTAACTTGTCTGAACCATCACCAAAACGTGATTCCAGACTCAATTGGAATTCAAACACATAATTAACTGAGTTTTAGGACTGAAGAACGTCACAAAGAACAGGTGGGTACAAATACACTTTGAGCCTTATCCTTTGTTTCCTAAACCGTGAGCCAAGACACGTTACAACCCTTCAAAAGTCCTAATTGAAGTATAGGTTGATTCGAAAGCATACTGTTACGAAGGTATCCTGACTCCTGTAAGGCTTTACTCCAAATCCTGAGTTTGAATTTTCTTACAAAAATTCTTTACTTCCTAAAACTCATTTTCAAAACTTCAAGACAAACATAAACTTTGAATTATTTGAATATCGCTATTTGCATATGGCTAATTGTTTGACAACAGAGAAATTCACACGATGAATATCCAGTGAACAAAAATTATTTCAATGAACAAAATCGCTTCAAGTGGGAAGGCACTTCCAATAACAGATCTCCTATAAGCAAGGGGCATGACAGGTCACTGTCCACCACATCTGGGGCAGTCCAATCTAGATTCCAAGAAATCTCTCAAGAAATACTGAATAACCAGGGGCAGGTCTGTATCTGATTCACTTGGGGCATTGAACGCGAATCCCAGTAAAGGGTTACGTACAGTCAAACATTTCCTGGAAATGCTACAACACTTGTTACTTGGGGCAGTGACATACCTCTCACGAAGTCTTTTTCTTAGGGTGATTCCCAGCCAGAGTTTTAATCTCTATAAACTTCTCCACAACTGATTTGAGCTCGAGAATACTAAAGGATTTCTACCAAAAGAAAGCACCTCTCCAGCAGATTGGAAACAGGGTTTATTTCCCCCAATAAACTGCAGATTCCCCAGCTTGAATATGCCTCTCAGACTATTACAAAACAAGGGGCCACAACTCTTCTTCCCCAGTAGACTCTTCTACAATCCCTAGTAAGTTACTGCGAAGCCTGGAAACCAACCAGATAACAGTTAACTTCAGTAAGTTGTTGTGAATATTGGAATTCGACCAGATAACAATTAACTTCATTCTCTCAGAAATTGTTGTGAAACCTGGAATCCGACCAGATAACAATTAAATTCAGTAAGTTACTGCGGATCCTGGAAACCGACCAGATAACAGTTAACTTCAGTAAGTTGTTGTGAAGCCTGGAATTCGACTAGATAACAATTAACTTCATTCCCTCATAAATTTATTGTGAAACCTGGAATCTGACCAGATAATGATTAAATTCAGTAAGTTACTGCGAAGCCTGGAAACCCACCAGATAACAGTTAACTTCAGTAAGTTGTTGTGAAGCCTGGAATTCGACCAGATAAAAATTAACTTCATTCTCTCAAAAAAAATTGTGAAACCTGGAATCTAACCAGATAAAAATTAAATTCAGTAAGTTACTTCGAAGACTGGAAACCGACCAGATAACAATTAACTTCAGTAAGTTGTTGTGAAGCCTGGAATTCGACCAGATAACAATTAACTTCATTCTCTCAGAAATTTGTTGTGAAACTTGGAATCTGACGAGATAACAATTAAAGTCAGTAAGTTACTGCGAAGCTTGGAAACCGACCAGATAAAAGTTAACTTCAGTAAGTTGTTATGAAGCTTGGAATTTGACCAGATAACATTTAACTTCATTCCCTCAGAAACTTACTATGAAGCCTGGACCCAACCAGATGATAGTTAACGCCTCAAGATACTATGAAGCCTGGAACCGACCAGATAATAGTTTAACTTCTCGAGATATTGTAAAACCTGGACCCGACCCGACAACGGTTTAATTCCCTTTCCCCGGTAGAGTTTTCCTTTACCCCCAGCAAGTTACTGTGAAGCCTGGACCCAACCAGATACCAATTCAACTTCATCTTTTCAAGCAAGTTACTACGAAGCCTGGACCCGACCAGATATCAGTTCAACTTCATCCTCTCGAGCAAGTTACTATGAAGCCTGCACCCGACCAGATACCAATTCAACTTCATCCTTTCAAGCAAGTTACTGTGAAGCCTAGACCCAACCAGATATCAGTTCAACTTCATCCTCTCGAGCAAGTTACTGTGAAGCCTGGACCCGACGAGATACCAATTCAACTTCATCCTTTCAAGCAAGTTACTACAAAGCCTGGACCCGACCAGATATCAATTCAACTTTATCCTTTCGAGCAAGTTACTGTGAAGCCTGGACCCGACCAGATGTCAATTCAACTTCATCTTTTCAATAAGTCACTGCGAAACCTGGAATACGACCAGATAACAGTTTAACTTCAAGCAATTTTCTATGAAGCCTGGAATACGACCAGATAACAGTTTAATTCACATCTTCCCCTGCAAGTCACTGTGAAGCCTGGAATACGACCAGATAACAGTCAACTTCATTATCCTCAAATTGTTGCCAAGTCTGGATTTTGATCAGATAACAGCTAATTTCTGATGATCTCTAGTAAGGAATAATTCCCCAGTAGAGCAATGGACAATCGAAATTCCTAAACTTATTCCTCCAAGTAGAAATTAACACTCCCCACGGAGTTTCCCCATGCAAAGCGCCAAAGTCAATATTCCCAGCAGGTTTCTCCTCAAACAATAAAACAGGGATTCCCAACGGAAACTTTCTAAACCAAGTTGAAGATACACCTTCTCTCGAACAACAGTTCAGAATTCAGCCTCCCGAGGCTCCCCAGCATGTCGTCGAGGATTCAATTTCCTAGATAAAGACACGCTGCAATAAACATGTCACATTCATAAACCGTAGCGCATACATGACAAATGCATACAACATAATCTCATTTATTTTGAGAACATCATTACACCATGCATACATCTGCATGCAACTAATCCTCTTCCTTGCAGGAAAATCAACAGGCAAAAGATGTCTACCATTTCAGTATAAATCAACCAAAAGATTTATCCAGATAGCTTCCCCAGTCACTCTGAATGGCATCTCTAAGCCCATTCCTTACACAGTCAACTAACACATCATCGAGTGCAAATTTATGGGCACTTTAGTGTTCAATCATCTTCCACCTTCAAGTCACGAATGGAGGGCTCGCCAATCTAACTCTTCAGGTTTAGGAAGATTGAACACAGGCAGTTGTTGTACCCAAAAATTTGCCCTCTCATTTCTCAAGAATTTCCTCCCAAAATCTCTCATGACATCAAGTTTGCGGCACTAATACATCAATTTAGGTTTGGAATTGTCATAAGGGCAAAATGGTCAAAATGCACACTAAAAAGTCAAACTTTGACTTTTGGATCAAAATCAACTTTCAAGAATCATATTTCATCAGGACATGTTAGAATATGAAGTTTGTTTCATCAAGAAAATCAAAAGTCAAAGGTTCTAAAAAACTTAGGAATTTTTCTAAGTGTTAAGAAAACATGTTAAGTTCAGAACTTCTAGCCAGATTTTCATCATGATGATTCAGGAAGAACTTTTGACACGAGAGTTGTAGATCTCAATGAGATCTAAAACATTACAGAACAGAACTTCTCTCAGAAATTCTAGGATTTCAAGTTATAAATCCTTGAAGACACGTCCAGGAAACTAAAACACTCAATAAATTCTGAACCTTTCCAAGTCAGAATTTGAGTAGAACTTCTGGGCCAGTTTTCACGTAGGTTCAATCAGAGTTTGCTAAGATGATTCAAAGAGAGGTTGCAAAGTATGTTACAAGATTTCTAAAAAGTCTGAGAACTTCTTCAGATCATGCTGGAGCAGGGAGATTCAAAGATCAGAAGTTGGAGATTTGTTCTAAGTTACGTTGATGCTGAACTTCTGATCCAGTTTCAAGCTATGATGCAAATTATCATGTTGCAGGCTTTCTTGCTTGTTAAATCTCATCATCATTTAATGCTTACACCAACTTTTGAGTCTTTATCCAAAGGATCTTCCCATGTGTGGCATGAAGGTACCATTGTTGTCCTTGAAAAGCAAACTTTTGTACAAAGTTTATCTTGAGCCCATGCTTCACTTTGCTTCTGAGTGTACTTCTCCACAAATCTTGCCTACAAACTCAGAGTAGGTGTGTTTAAAGCTGCTAATCACCCTACCTTGCCTTGAAACATGCTTGTCAATGATCCATAATCCATGATGGTTGTACTCTTGATTTCTCCAAGCTTCTAAGTTCTTTGCCTATAAATTAAACTTCATTTGCAACTATTAGGGGAGAGATTTAAAAAAGCCTTGAAACCTTAGTGAAAATTCCAAGAACCCGAAACTGCAACACAAATACAAAACCTGTTAATTTCTTGTTTTTGCATCCAAATTCTTTTTTTTTCTTGTGCGTTTCTTGGCCAAATCGTCAATACAGTTTCAGATATACACAAAGAGACCTTCCCAACTTCTGTTTTCAAACTGTAACACAATCTTCACCGATCTCCATTTCAAAAACCAGAACTTTGCACCTTGACTGCTCCAAAACATTCCAGCCATTCTTATCTCAAGTTAAGGGTTGTTCTAGCTTCCTAGAAACATGAGAAAACTGATCAGAACATCACAACAATCAGAACCAGATGCTAACTCATAGAACAATCTCTAGAAGCAAGGTAAGTTTCTTCTGACTTTCATCTCATTACTTAGAGATTATCAGGCTTGCATTTTCAAAGATACAATGTAGATATCATGGTTCTGATTCTGTACATATTTATAGATATCATTTATGTGACCTAAGTAGAGAGAATTTCATATCAGAACTTCTTCAGGAAATTAGGGTTAAGAATTAGGATTAGCAAAACTCATATTTGCTTCTGGTTTACAGTTTTGGTGCTTTGTATTTATGAAACTTGATGAAATTTGTCATAACTGCTATGTTTGCATTTTCCATTTTTGTTGAGAAATGAATAAATTACAGATACTCTGATTGGCATGGAGAAGAAGATGAATTTCATCATCAGAACTTACTTGGTGATACATGTTTATGCTTTTGCTTCTAATACTGGATGTATAACCACCCCAGTGGTAGAAAGCACGCACATAAGACATTAGTATTAAGGGTCCTAGGTTCTATCCCCAGAAGCATCTTTTTTAGGTTTATTGCTTGACATTTTTACCCCACTATTTATCAAATAATATTCCTGGATCAGAACTTCTAGATATCCTTACCCAACAGCATTGACACCTCACTGACCCATTATCAGAACTTCTAGCTTGCCACTGACACTAGAACTTCTAGGTTTCTAGCTGCATCGGAACTTCTAAACTCCCTCAACAACCAGAACTCCTAACCTTCCAGAAACACAAGAACTTATAGACTCTCTCAACAACCAGAACTTCTAGGTTCTCAGTGATCAGAACTTCTAGGCTTTCCTTTGTTTCAAGCAACCTCATAATGTTAGTGCGCCTGGATCCAGAACTTTTGGCTTTCCCATTTTTTTCTAACATTTGCTTTCTGATTTACAGCACGCATGAGTTAGAACTTCTGCTCTCTCTGCTTTCAGCAACGCGCTGATTCAGACTCTTACTCTCTTATCATTTTTTATCAGCACTTTTTATTTTCATTAATTAAAAACACCAAAAATACGTTATATTCACATGCTTTCTTTTAAAACAAAAAGACTAAAAATATTTTCTTGAGCAAATCCATTTATTCTCTTAACAAAAACAAAACAAGTCTATTTTATATTTCGTGTACATTATTTCAATATGGTTGTAATAGATAATTAGGACTTTAATTTCTTGCAATCCCCATTTGTAAATTTGTACACCCCATCCCCCTAATGATTGTAATAACATAGAATATTTACTTTCCGCAATTTATTGCTTTCATTTAAGTGCTAGTAATTAGGATTTGTATGGAAAGATAAAACAACAAGTAGACAACCCTTAATCAAAAAATAAATGCATGCAAATCAAACACACTATTCAGACACGCACCCCTAGGGTTAACTCCACTTGTTTCCTAAATATGTTCATGTTATGCATGTGAGACGTCTTAGTAAAAACAATCAAAATAAAAGATCATAGTCCCTCGATGACGCTTCAAATGTTTCCTTTCAAATGATCTTAGTCCCTCAAGAGAAATTCTAAGATATCTCACAACATTGTTATCATGTTTATACGATGACCCATGCTCGTCCCTTCACATCCAATGATAAGGCTTCTTACCAATCAATGGTAAGATAGCAACATCTAAAGGAGGAGGAAAAGAACACTAAAGACCTTTGAGTATGTAGGTTTCTCCTAGTTGCTCGCTTGCTCAAAACAAAAACATTTCATACTCCAAATGCTTTCATTTTTGAAACATTTTCAAAAGACAAACACTCTGTATGCGTTCTTATAGAGACGAGAACCATTACAAAGACACCCTTTTCAAATCACTTTCAAAAACAAACACTTCTTTGAACTATTTTCCAAACAACACTTTGTATGCGTTCTTATAGAGACGAGAATCATTACGAAGGCACGTTTTCAAAATACTTTCAAAAAACCACATCACAAAGCATACATTCAAACAAAGCAAGTGATCTAGCAAGCAACTAAGAGCACATAGATAACAGTGAATGAAAAGGGTGTTAACACCTTCCCTTTTCATAATCTACCCCGCGAACTCAAGAAAATAATCTCAAAGGTCTTTCTTGTTCTTTTCACCCTTTCCTTATTGGATAAAAGAAAAGTCGATGGTGACTCTGGCTATCCGCAATAATTGCAATCAAACACAAAACATCCCAAGTCAGTTGTCCCACCGTGTTACAGAACTGGAGACTCTGCTGGGGAAAATTTTTAAAAGTTGGGTTACCTTAGGGCTAGATCACCTTTACTTGCCTTTCTTTGATTGACTTGTTTGCTTTACATTTTGGTTCCTTATTTGGGCTTGTTTTGATCCTCTACCCGTATCTGGGACACCTTTTTTAGGTAAGTAGAAATAGATTTTGGAAACTGTATGGTGTAGACCGATATGGTTGAAGCAATGGCTACGTTAGTGTGACGCATTTGTTCGTACCGGTATCCCTTGTATTGAATCGAGGAGAATACGAGGCCGCTGAGCGGCGTCATGAAGCACTAACTGACCTTAGAACCTTAATTGAACAACTTGGCCATTAGGAAGTAGTGAGATATCCGATTTCGGTGGAAAGCTAAAAATTGGTTGATACTCGATACTACACTCATTGAGATTGGACTTTTGGGATATCTCGGCCACAAGAAAAGATTGATTATGCTGAGACAATGTCTGAAAGAAAGGTCAATGATATTGAGATCCCCTAGAAACCGGTTACTATTACTAGGATAGGTTGAGCCAACTAAACTTCAAGAGGGTACTTAACTATAAAACTCCATGCAAGCCTAAACCTAAGGACTTATCTGCTTTGTGTGTACATGATTATTTGCACATACCAACTTGCTTGCTTTTCATGCTTGTACATAACATCATAAAATCATACCATAGCATTTTCAATAACCATTTCAAGGATCTCAAAGTTCTATGATGCATGTTCTATTAACCATCCCCGTATGATGGAGTCTCTTGTCCTAAGATGCATCTAAAGTCTTATGTCTGCAAGATTCAATCATACACAACTGATCAGAAGCTTTGGATCCATTTATTCCAAGAGAGCTTAGCTGGGATGCAACTTGAGTGGTTATATCATTTGGAGAGTTCCCACATTCACACTTGGGATGATCTAGTTGTTTCTTTCTAAAAGCAGTGCCAGTACAATGCTGATCTTGCACCAACTCATGTGCAATTTGCAGAACATGACCATGCGTCCCAACGAGGGCTTCAAAGAATACGCCTAAAAGTGGAGAGATCTGGCTGGTAGGGTGCATCCCCCTTTAACTGACATGGAGATGATTGACATCTTCATGGGAACCTTGACAGGACCTTTCTTCAATCACCTAATCAGAAGCTCCTCAATCGGGTTCACCGAGATAATACTGATTGGCGAAAGGGTCGAAGCTGGCATCAAAAGTGGAAAAATCCAAGGGGCTACATCCTCTGATGCTCAGAAAAAGCCATACATTGGGAAGAAAGAGTCTAATGCTATTTACAGCTAGAAGGGTCATAACAAGAACAATCATGACCAACATGTGGGGGCAGTCCTGATCTTCGATCCTGCTTCACAGTGACAACAACAAAGGGGAAATCAGCGAGGGTAAGTAGAGCCCAAGAGACAGTTTACCAACATCAACATGCCACTGTCACAAGCATTGCAATACATGTTAAGGATGAATCTGGTCAAGTTAATAGGACCTTATCCAAACCCCAAAACTTCTTCCCCTAACTACAATCCTGATGCAATATGTGCCTATCATTCTGGCAGTCTCGGGCATGATACTAACGATTGTTGGACGTTGAAGTACAAGATTCAAAATATGATTGACGCTAAGGTGATTGAGTTTGGTCCTCCTGAGACTCCAAACGTGATCACTGCTCCCATGCCAAATCATTGAGTGTTCCTGTTCATTTTGAATTTTCAATTGTAATTTCTTTTGTTATTCAAACAATTATCTATTAATGTCAATCTTTGTTTCATTAATGCATTGCATATGTTTGCCTTGAATTGATCCATTCGTTTTCATTACATTTAAACTATGTTGTTTAATCCATTTATGATATTCAACTCTTGTTTTAAAAGTTACAAGCCTTTAGAGGTAGGATGACGAAAACAATGCATTAATCTCATACAGTATGCTTTTGGACAGACCTTGCTGACGATGTACAGACGTTCTTTCAATTCCTAAACACTGGAGTTATAAGGAGGATAATCCCTAGTCAACCCCTTCGAGCCAAAGAAGTAGGAGTTTCCATTTTTACACAAATTGAAACCTTTAATCAAAACCTGAGGCTGGGTAGTTTCTCAGTTAATTCAAATGCACGTTCAGTCGTAAACTTTCACTTTGTATACAACGAATAACATCAAAAAAATTCCTCTGGAATAAAAAGACGATGATGATTCCCTATCATAGGCAGTCATTTTCTCTCAAAAAGAAAAGCCCATTAAGTCAAAACCTACGAGAGAGACTTAAGAGAAACTGGGGTATCCCGCTGGCCGTAATCTAAAAACAAGAACAGGTAGGCAAAATCCGGGATAACAAATCAAAATAGGACACTATAGATCCTTAACAAACATGAAAAACTTTGCAAAAATGTCTGCCTTCTGACAAACTTAACTTGTCTGAACCATCACCAAAATGTCATTATAGACTCAACTAGAATTCAAATGCATAATTAACTGAGTTTTAGGACTGAAGAACGTCACAAAGAACGGGCGGGTACAAATACACTTTGCGCCTTATCCTTTGTTTCCTAAACCATGAGCCAAGCCACGTTACAACCCTTCAAAAGTCCTAATTGAAGTATGGGTTAGTTCGAAAGCATATTGTTACGAAGGTATCCTGACTCTTGTAAGGCTTTACTCCAAATCCTGAGTTTGAATTTTCTTACAAAAATTCTTTACTTGTAAAATGCATTTTGAAAACTTCAAGACAAATATAAACTTTGCATTATTTGAATATCGTTGTTTGCATATGGCTAATTGTTTGACAACGGAGAAATTCATATGATGAATATCCAGTGATCAAAAACTCTTTCAATGAACAAAATCACTTCAACTGGGAAGACACTTCTGTGATACGGTGGGAGAACTGACTTGAGTTTTGCGTTTGTATTCGCACTTGTTCGGTTTAGCAAGAGTCGCCACCGACTTTTTATTTTATCCTAAGGAAAGGTTAAAAAGCACAGGAAAAACCTTTTGAGATGTTTCGTGGGTTCGGGGGGTAGATTATGAAAAGGGAAGGTATTAGCACCCTTTTCATCCATGGTTATCCATGGTCTCTTAGTTACTTGGTTTTAGATCACTTGCCTTGATTTTTGATTGCTTGAAATGGTGTGTGTATTTGTGTTTTGAAAATGTTTTGAAATAGACGCCTTTGTTTCGGCAACCGTTGTAATGACTCGTGTTTGAGTATATACAAAGGTGTGTATCTTTTCGAAAAGATGTTTCAAATATTTTTGACAGTTTATTTTGAAAGTATTTGTGGAGTGTGGTTTAAAAAGTAGGCAAGTGTTTTTGCAAGTTTGTCAAGTAACTAAGAGTTTTGTCTACCCCTATTGTACTCAAAGGTTTTTCTCATGTTTTAACCCTTTTTAACAATTTTGTTCCACCATTGTATTTGGTGGGCAATCTTGCGTTTTAGGATGTCTAACGGGACAGGCGCGGGTCATCGTATGGACCATGAATGCAATGGTGTCAAGTGTCTTTGGCAATTTGCTTGAAGGGACTATGATCATTCCGTTTAGGCAACTTTTAAAAGCGTCATCGAGGGACTTTATGATCATTTGAATTGCTTTGCCAAAGAAACTCGACGTGCAAGCATGGCCCATTTTGAAAGGCAACAAGCGGGATTACCCTAGGGGGTGCAAGTGTGATTGTGTATTGATTTCATGTATTTGTCTTGTATTAGGTTATCTAACGTTTGATTTTATGTACATACAAACCCTAGGTCTAACCATGGTATATTTGAAAGCGGTAAATTGCGGGAATTTAAAGTCTACGCTATTACAACCCTATTGAAGAGCAAGAAATGTAAAGACAAAACAAAAATAAAAGGAATAAAAATGATCCTTTCGATCTGGGCAGAGACATCCTTCGATTCTGCCCTTTCTGACTTCCTTCGATTTGGGCCCGAAGTTAGTAAGGATGTGTCTTTCGATTTCACCCTTCTCCTGCTTCTTTCGATTGAGACTTGGCAGTCCGTGTGGACATCCTCCTGGTTACTTCCTTCGACTGCAGGAGTGTTAGGCCCTTAGGTTGAGATTCGAATGGCTTGAATACTTAGCCAAGCGAAGGATATAGAGAAACCTGTTTTAAACTTTTAAAACACAACACTCAAGTGTAACTTTCAAAGCTACAGGCCAATGGGTTAGCACAAGATTAACGGGTCTCAAAAGTCCAAAGTTTAAACAGTCAGGGTCAAAACTTTCAACATATAGGCATTCAGGATCGAATATTGAAACATGGTCAAACTCCCTAGATGAAGTATCTACATTTTTTATTGGTATGCACACATAATATAAAAATGAAATGGTTCGAAGTTTACAGTGAACTTACCTCTTGAAGCGCTTAAATCAAAGGAAACTGTAAGTTACCTCCTTGGTAATGAATGGAAGTTCGTTGGGGTCTCCCTGAGGTTAGTTCAATCACCGCCTTGCTTGAACAGTCACTGAATCGAGGGAGGGAGTTTTATAGTGGTGAGTGAATGGAAGGTTATTATATAAGTCTAAAGGATAAATCGAAGGCTGGTTATCTGGCTAGTGGAGAGTGAATCGAAGGATCCACCAAGGTATGAAAGGGTCTGAGTTTTTCTTAAAACGTTGGGAAGTGTCTAAGAGTTTTTTTGTTTTTTTGAGAATTTTCGCTAGAGTTTTCTTGCTTGAGGATTTCTTGTGATTTTTTCTCTTAGTCAAAAATCTGGCCCTTTTCTTTGTCAATGATTCCTCTATTTATAGAGGAAAGGTTTGGGAGTTAAAAAACAAAGATGTGACTTGGCTGACACTTTGAGAGGGAAAACAAAAAAATTCAAACAGAAGGGGTATGTTGTATTTGTAGCTTTCGAGGGGCAGTATTTTATTGCCATTTCAGTGCAAGGAATTTGGACAGTGCTTTAGAACTGCTGTGCAGCAGTCCTGGCGTTTTATGGCCAGTGAATCAGGCCCCTGCCTGGCAGCGCATGAGTCTTAGTCAACAAATGCCTTTGGCCTCTCATCCTTTTGTTTTGACTCCCTGACCTCACCTTTTGACCAGACTTTCAGAAACCATCCTCTTTTTTCAATCGAAGTGACGTTCGAATGACTCCCCTAGACAATCCTTCGAATGGGCCAAATTAATGCTCTTGGGATGGAAGGCTCAATCGAAACTTGAAACGTTGGAGAAGTTACTCCCCCAAACGAAAAAAGCGTGCAAGGGTAGGATGTGTGATCGAAAGAGGGCAAAAGAGAGCCTTTTTTTCTTCCGGATCGAAGGACATCCAAAGGGAACTTTTTGCCTTGCAATCGAAGGAAACCTTTGCCTCAGTCGAAGCTTGTAACAAGTTGTTTTAAAAGGTGATTTTGGCTTTGAGAAACAAACAGAAATCTTGAACAAGCGTCAAAGCAGTCTGACAGCCAATTGAACTATTGTGGATTCAAATTCTTCTGAGAATGCGTGTGCAAACCCTAATTTTGGATTTACTGTCAAAGAAACGTCTGCTTGATCAAACCCTGAGCCAAACTCAACCAAATTAATAGAAACCCTAATTTTGGACTGACTGATAAAGAAAAGTCTGTTTGACTGATTCTTGTGCCAATCTGAAAAAATCAGAGAAAACTCGAAGCTGCGATTTCTTGTGAAAAAGGGGAGGGCAAATTTTGGGGTACAACAGTTGCCCCTGTTCAATCTTCTTGAACTTGAAGAGTTAGATTGGCGAATCTGCCATTCGCGACTCGAGGGTAAAAGGAGATTGGACACTAGAGTGCCCAAAAAATTTGCACTCGATGATGTGATGGTAGAGGGAATGGGCTTAAAGATGACATTTGGTGATGGGCTTAAAGATGCCATCTGGAATGTGACAGAATCTTGTCGGGGAATGGGCTTAAAGATGCCATCTGGAAATGTTGAACTGTATGTCATTGGTGAGTAGACGAGTATCAGAAAGGTATCCATGTTTTGGAACATCTCTGAACTGGGGTTCTGAACAAGCGATAGATTGACATCCATATTTGGAGAATCCGTAAACTGTTTTTAGGAGTCTTGAAGTTGAATAAGCAATAGAGCAGCATTCGTTGTTGGGAAGCGTCCGTAAACTGTTTTCAAAAGTTGAGAAGAATCTGAATAAGCGATAGGTTAACATCCGTTACTGGAGAACCCGTGAACTGTTTTCAGAAGTCTTGAAGTTGAATAAGCAATAGAGCAGCATCCATGTTGGGACGCGTCCGTAAACTGTTTTCAAAAGTCTGGAAAGAATCTGAATAAGCGATAGGTTGACATCCGTTACTGGAGAACCCGTAAATTGTTTTCAGAAGTCTTGAATCTGAAGTTTACTAATCTTTATCCTGAAAAAGGGTAAGATATTAGCTGAAACACAAAGTCATGTTGCATGAAATGTATGATGCAATGTATGTTATATCAATGTTTATGATATGAATGTGATGAATGCGCATGTAAGCTGATGAGTTGTCTTGCTGAGGATGGACGACTCTTGGATAATGAAATCTTTGACTGCTGTCGGGGAAAGTAATTCCTTAATTGCTGCTGGGGAGGGCAAGAATCTTTTGATCGTTGAAAATGAGAAGTCCTGGGACCACTGTTGGGGGATCAGGAGTTTGGATTGTATGCCAATCTACTGGGGGTTCCTGTCTTGAGGAGATCTTCACTGGGGAATATTCGAATATTCTGTGAGGAACTGAGAATGAGTCTTCATTCTGCTAATGCTTAACTGTTATTTGGTCGATCTTCAGGCTTTCACAGAAACTTGTATTGTCATTTGGTCGTCATCCAGGCTTCGCAATAGCTTGCTAAGCTGCTATCCGGTCAAATCCGGGCTTCACGGCTTGTGTTAAAGATATACCATTATCTGGTCGACTCCAGGCTTCGTAGTATTCTTGACTGCCGTCTGGTCGTAATCCAGGCTTCACAGAAATTTGTATTGTCAACTGGTCGCAATCCAGGCTTCACAATAGCTTGCTAAGCTGCTATCCGGTCAAATTCGGGCTTCACGGCTTGTGTTAAAGATATACCACTATCTGGTCGACTCCAGGCTTCGTAGTATTCTTGACTGTCGTCTGGTCGTAATCCAGGCTCCACAGAAATTTGTATTGTCAACTGGTCGCAATCCAGGCTTCACAATAGCTTGGTTAGGGATTAAACTATTATCTGGTCGAATCCGGACTTCATAGCTTGTTCTGAGAGGACATCACTATTTAGTCGTAATCCAGGCTTGGTGGTTGTATGGCATTGTTATCCGGTCGTACTCCGGGCTTCCCAATATGCTGTAGGGATTAAGATACTATCCGGTCATATCCGGGCTTTGTAACTTGAATCTTGTGAGAATTTGATCTTCGACGACTGTAGCTTCCAACAGATGATGAAGGAGCTTTTGAACGACCAATCAATCTGAAATGTAATTTGTTTTGGAGAATAAATCCTGGACAAACATTGGGGAAATAAACCCGTAACCAAAGTTGGGGATAGAAGAACTCTTGGGTTACTGAGGATGAGAAATCCTTATTGTTTGTTAACTTCTTGGGGAACAAGATCTTCATTTGTTGAGGGATCTTAGGACCACTACTGGGGCTCGGAGCTCCTTGATGACTTGCGGGGTGAGAGAATTCTGATGATCTCTGCTGGGGAGTTCAGAACCTGGTAGACTTATGCTAGAGAGGTATGACTGGGAATCTTCAGTCTGGTAGGAAGTATCTCTGTGGGGAGAATTTTCACTGGTCTGGTTCCAATGGGGATTGATAGTTGGAAGTTTTAGCTCCGCTGGGGATAGGATTTTCAGATTTTAGGACTCCACTGGGGGTGCTGAAACTTAGCTCTGAGGGGGACTAAGTTCTGGAAGGCTCTCTGGCTGGGGAGACCAGCTTTGAGAATGTTCCTGTTCTGCTGAGGATCCTGGAGTTTAGCTCTGTTTGGGGAATCCTTCTGAAAGGGCATCGAGATATCTATCTGTACCTTCAACCTATCAGTAATCATCTTTCCCTGATTTGTAAGGAAACGACTATGTTCAAATGCATATGCCTACTTAACAAAACATTGGACGTTTCTCAAGTAAACATAAGTGTGAAAGATAAAAAGGGAGACAAAGCAAATTTGTGTATTTGGAAAAGTATTTGTATTAACTTTCTATGAGCATCTTTGTACAAAGGAGACAGGCATCCTAGTAAGAGGTTGTCGCCGTAAAAATTGAAAGTTTTATACAAAAGAAAGATGGCTATGTGAAATGACTCCATGGGATTCCATTCTGCTATAGCCTTCACAACTCTGAATATCTATCCGTTCAATGCTTCGTCTGCCGGTGACTGAATTGACCAGAAGCTTTGAGCTAGTTGATGAAGAGATTGTCCTTAAAGTGATCCGACGAGACATAGTCATACGCTTTAATTCCCTAACTTTTGCCTGAATCGCCCTTTCGGGTTTTCGATCCACCGGGAAACCCCTTTTTGCCCAAGCCGCCCTTTCGGGTTTTCGACTTGCCGGGTGTACAGATTTTTTTTGTTTTATCCCTAATTTTTGCCTGAACCGCCCTTTCGGGTTTTCGGTTCACCGGGATGCCCATTTTTGCCCAAGCCGCCCTTTCGGGTTTTCGACTTGTCGGGTTATTTTATGCGTAGTATCTTTTGACTATGTCTGCGTTCGCGGGGTGCAGCAAATCATCACCGTCCATGGTGGTCAGAATCATTGCACCACCCGAAAACATGCTTTTGATCACAAATGGTCCTTCGTAAGTAGGAGTCCATTTTCCCCTGGGGTCACTTTGTGGTAAGATAATTCACTTGATCACGAGATCTCCGACTTGATATACTTGACGTCTGACTTTCTTGTTGAAAGCCTTGATCATCCATTTTTGGTACGTCTGACCATGGCAAACAGCAGCGAGTCGCTTCTCGTCGATCAAATTGAGTTGATCAAGTCGTGTCTGAATCCAATCATCTTCATTCAAACCTGCGTCTTTCATAATCCTTAAGGAAGGAATCTAAACATCCATGGGCAAGACAGCTTCCATGCCGTATACCAAAGAGAATGGGGTTGCCCCGGTTGAAGTACGTGCTGTGGTGCGGTATCCGTGCAGAGCAAATGATAACATGTCATGCCAGTCCTTGTAAGTGACTGTCATTTTCTGAATGATCTTCTTAATGTTTTTGTTCGCAGCTTCAACAGCACCGTTCATCTTCGGCCGATAGGGAGATGAATTGTGATGATAAATCTTGAACTGTTCGCATAGAGCGGTGATCATAGTATTATTCAGATTGGTTCCGTTGTCTGTGATGATCCTGTCGGGAACACCATACCGGCATATGAGGTTTTGCTTGATGAAGCGGGCAACCACATTTTTTGTAACAGAGGCGAAGGAAGCCGCTTCGACCCATTTGGTGAAATAGTCAATGGCGACCAGGATGAAGCGATGTCCATTGGATGCAGTGGGCTTGATCTCTCCAATCATGTCAATGCCCCACATTGCAAATGGCCACGGAGCTGTCAGCACGTTGAGAGGAACTGGAGGAATGTGCACCTTATCGGCGTAGATTTGGCATTTATGGCAGGTACGGGAGTGTTGATAGCAATCAGCTTCCATGGTAGACCAATAATAACCTGCCCTTAGAATCTTCTTAGCCATCGTGTGTCCGCTCAAGTGGGTGCCGAACGTACCGCTGTGTATCTCAGTCATGATCAACTCTGCCTCAGCTTTGTCCACACATCGGAGTAAAACACAATCATGGCTGCGTTTATAGAGGATGTCGTTGCTCAGGAAGAACTTGGCAGCAAACTTCCTTAAGAACTTCTTGTCATTTACTGAAGCTCCTTCGGGATATTCTCTAGTCTGGAGAATCCTTTTGATTTCATGAAACCAGGGTTGTTCCACTACTTCTTCGGTATTGATCTCGTGACAATGCGCAGGTTCATCCATTCGCTTGATGGTTATTTGGGGAGCCTCGTTATCCCAATTGAGTTTAAACATGGAAGACATCGTAGCCAGAGCATCTGCTAGCTGATTCTCTTCTCGCGGGAAATGCTCGAAGGTGATTTGCTCGAAATGAGGCAACAATGTCAAGACATGTTCTTTGTATAGGATAAGATTGGGATGTTTGGCATCCCACTCTCCTTTGATTTAGCTGATAACCAAAGCCGAGTCCCCAAATACGATCAAAGATTTGATTCCCAAGTCTATAGCAGCCTTGAGACCAAAAATGCAAGCTTCATATTTAGCCATGTTGTTGGTACAGCTGAAGCAAAGTCGGGCCGTGAAAGGCGTGTGGCAACCTTCCGGGGAAATGAGTACCGCACCGATACCGTTTCCAAGTGCATTTGAAGCACCATCAAAGTACAGGGTCCATCGGGATCCCTTTTCAGGTCCGTCATACGGTCCGTTACCTTCAATGTTGTCCAAATTCATGATGTCCTCATCTGGGAAGTCAAATATCATGGATTGGTAATCTTCGATAGCTTGATGAGCCAGATGGTCAGCTAGTACACTCCCTTTTATAGCTTTTTGGGTGGTGTACTGGATGTCATACTCAGTTAGGATCATTTGCCATCTAGCTATTCTTCCAGATAAAGCAGGCTTTTCGAAGATATACTTGATAGGATCAATTTTGGAAATCAACAGAGTGGTATGAGTCAACATATACTATCTTAGTCGGCGAGCAGCCCATACCAAAGCGCAGCAAGTTTTCTCAAGCAGTGAGTAGCGAGTCTCACAGTCGGTAAACTTTTTGCTAAGGTAATAAATAGCATGCTCTTTTCGACCAGACTCGTCATGCTGGCCCAAAACACACCCCATTGAGTTATCCAAGACGGTCAGATACGTGATCAATGGTCTTCCCTCGACGGGTGGCATCAGAATAGGAGGTTCTAGCAAATACTCCTTGATCTTATCAAAAGAAGCTTGGCAATCGTTGTTCCATTCGACTACCTGATCTTTCTTTAATAATTTGAAAATTGGCTCACAGGTAGAATCAGATGAGAGATGAATCTGGCAATATAGTTTAAACGCCCCAAGAATCCTCTAACCTCCTTTTCAGTACGGGGAGCAGGCATCTCTTGTATTGCTTTCACTTTTGCTGGATCGACTTCAATGCCTTTGTTGCTGACAATAAACCCTAGAAGTTTACCAGACCTAACTCCAAAAGTGCATTTACTTGGATTCAGCCCGAGCTTGTATTCTTTCAATCTAGCAAACAACTTCCGCAAATGCTCAAGGTGTTCCTCCTATGTTTGTTATCGAGCTATCATGTCGTCTACGTAGACTTCGATCTCATGATGTATCATATCATGAAATAAAGCTACCATGGCGCATTGATAAGTTTCCCCTGCGTTCTTCAATCCGAACGGCATCACCTTGTAACAGAAAGTACCCCATTGTGTAACAAAGGTCGTTTTCTCCATGTCCTCGGGGGCCATTTTAATTTGGTTGTAGCCCGAGAAGCCATCCATGAAGGAAAACACTTTGTGCTGAGCTGTGTTGTCAATTAAAATGTCGATATGGGGTAGCGGAAAATCATCTTTAGGGCTAGCCCTATTCAAATCCCGGTAGTCCACACACATTTTGACTTTGCCGTCTTTTTTAGGAACTGGCACAACGTTAGCAACCCATTGTGGATAGGATGTAACAGCCAGAAAACCCGTATTGAATTGCTTCACTACTTCTGCTTTGATCTTCTCAGACATGTCGGGCCTCATTCGGCGGACTTTTTGTTTGATCGGTGCACAATCCTCTCTTGTAGGGAGACGGTGAACCACTATATCTGTGTCTAAACCCGACATGTCTTCATAAGACCAGGCGAAGATTTCAACGTATTCATTTAACAGCTGTATCAAGCGTTCCTTGACACCTGGCTCCAGATTGGCACCCACTTGTACTTCCTTCCGGTCTTCCTCTGTTCCTAAGTTGACAGTTTCCAACAACTCTTCGTGAGGCAAGATGGCCCTTTCTTCTTGTTGTAGAAGTCTGGCTAGCTCTCCCGGTACTTCACAATCTTCGTCATCTTCAAACTCATCCTGATTGACCATATCTTCAGAGTTATTGAAGGACATAGCAGAATAGTCACCCATAGAATCCAGAGTGGATGGGTACCTGCATTTGTGAGTGTGGGTGTGTGTAAGGGATAGCCATCCTTAGACAAACAAAATTCAAAAAGGAAAGAAAATGAACACAGCAGTTTATCACTGAAAAACGTCCAATGAATCATTAAACATGGCATATGGATATGAAGATAATCAAAACCCTTACAAATGGACCTACATGCCCCGGGCAAGGCATGAGGTGAAAAAGTAGTGTACGGATTGTTCAAAAGTAATTATTACAAACCAACAGGAAATGTTTGACGGATAATTACTGATTAATAAAAGTAATGGGGACAAAGTCTTTTGCCTCCCAGTTGCGTAGTCCTCCTTCGATGGTTGGGTAGATCCAATCTTCAATGTTGGCCTCTTTGTCTTCACCCTCCAAAGCGTTGATTTCATAAGGAGAAATCTTGATGGGCGTTCTTTCAACCTTTGAGCGGCGCATAGCTTTCTGTCCCGCAGTAGTGAAACCTAATCCAAACTTGTCTGTTTTGTGAGGAATATCAGGCAACTGACCCCATGTTGAGCTCTTCGCTTCTTTCAATGAAGCTTTCGCGTCTTTTAGAGATGCCATCCTGGCCATCTGCTTTGGTATCTCAGCTACCACCTTTGTTATTGCCACTTCAGGAGAGACTTCCTCGAAGTGCTGAAATGGTGTTTCAATGAATTCTCCTTCCACCTCTACATACCGAAAGGAGTTCAGGTGGTTGATCATATATTCCTCCTCACCGTGGACGGTTATGATCTTTCCTTTGACAGGGTACTTCAACATTTGATGTAAGGAGGAGGTAACCGCCCCAGCGTTATGTATCCATGGTCTCCCCAGTAAGCAAGAGTATGACGGACGGATGTCCATCACATAGAAAGTTGAGGGGAACACTTTTGTGCCAACCTTAATAGGAATGTCTACCTCTCCGTGTACCATTCTCTTCGACCCGTCAAATGCCCTTACGATGATATTACTTGGCCTCAACTCCAAGCCTTCACAATCTAAACGGTCGAGAGCCTTCTTGGGCAGCACGTTCAAAGAAGAACCAGTGTCGACCAGAACATGGGCCAGAGTAGTTCCTTGGCATTCCACTGACACGTGTAAGGCGTCGTTGTGCTTTCTTCCTTTTGAGGTCAGGTCAGCATCAGAGAACCCTAAACCGTTGTCTGCGGTAAGGCTGGCCACGCAATCTTGGAATTGGTCTGCAGAGGTTTCCTGGGGCACATGGGTTGTTTTCAGGAATTTTGTCAATGCTTTGGCGTGCGCCTCAGAGCAGAGCAGTAATGCTAACATGGAGATCTTCGAGGGGGTTTGCCCCAGTTGCTCTACCACGTCATAATCACTCTTTTTAATTATCTTCAGGATCTCCTCCATCTCTTTCTTAGAGGTCTCCGAGATAACCAAAGGTTGAGCCCTCGTCCTGACGAGCTCATCTTGGGTCCCTTTACCTTTATCAGCAGAAGTAGGAGGGACAACAACGGGAATAACAGTTTCTTCAATCAACGGAGTTTCGGCGGAAAGTCTTATTGCTGCAGGATTAACTTTGGCAGCAGCTGAGGGTCCAAAGATTGCCTTTGGGGGGGCAATCTCTGGAGAAAATATTCTCCCGCTTCGGGTGATCTTGCTTGTACCAGCAATGTTTCCAATGCTGGCCTCTTCTTCATCAGAGCTTCCTTCGGTTACTTCAACTTGTTTAACACCAAGGTAGTAGATTTCTCCACCGTAATTCCATGGTATTGACTTGTCAGAACTGTAGGGGACAGGCCCCGGCATAGTTATTTTCAAGGGAACAATCTTTGTAGCTGATGTAATCTTAACAGGCTTTCTGACGGCCTTGGAAAGATTGGCGGAAATGGTGATAATTGAAACATCTTCAGTAGGGGTTGGAATAGCAGGAATCTTCTCAAACAGAATTTGTTGACTGTCCATCAGGCCTTGGATGCCTTTCTTCAGTAATGGGCAGTCAAATGCCATAGAGTAACAACAGTAGCAGTCTTCTTTGCATCCCGGGAAAGTCCCGGCTCTTAGCAGATTTAACTTGATGGTTAACAGTGGAGTTATCAGGTCATTGACATCAGAAACATACAAATCTTCCTCGATAGCATGGACATTTCGACCATGCTTTGGCATCGGAGCAGATATCACGTTTGGCTTCTCTGAAGCATCGAACTCCACCTCTTTTGCATCTATCAAGTCTTGAATTTTATTTTTTAGCGCCCAACAATCGTTTGTGTCATGTTCGACGCTATCGGAATGGTAGGCGCATTTAGCATTGGGATGATAGTGCAGTGAAGCAGTATTCACAGTCTTCGGTGCTTCCCTAATCTTGGTGAGATTCAAATTCAACAAATGTGGAAGAACTTGCGCATGTGTCATATTGATGCGGGTAAACTGCCGTGGTGGCCGTTCTCCCCATTGCTGTTTAGGTCTGGACTGCTTATTGCGAGGCTGATCGTTTGATGAATTTTGGATCATCACGGCCCCCACAGTCGGCCGGTGCTCAGTTCTTCCTGCTCCTCTCTGAGAATACACAACAGCTGTTTCCTTCCTCGTCGGAAATGATTTCTTAACCGTTGTATATGCAGAGGCATCCTTCTGAATCTTCCCATTCTTGATATCGACTTCTACCCGTTCGCCAGTCAGAATTAATTCGGTAAACCCTGCGGAAGAGCTACCGATCAGGTGGTTAAAGAATGGACCAGACAGGGTCCCCAAGAACATATCAACAAGCTCTCTATCAGAAAGAGGTGGCTGCACTCTCCCGTCCAGATCGCGCCACTTCTGGGCATATTCCTTGAATCCTTCACCTGAGGCCATCCCCATACTCTGTAGCTGAGTACGGGTTGGTGCCAGGTCAGAGTTATACTGATATTGGCGATAAAAAGCAGCTGCCAGATCCTCCCAACTATGTACCTCTGATCTCTCGAGATTGTAGAACCAATCCAGTTGTGTGCCAGATAGGCTATCCTGAAAGAAGTGTACCCAAAGGTTTTTGTCAGATGTGTGAGGTTAGATTCTTCGGACATACGACCTTAGGTGCATCTTCGGGCAATACAGCCCATCATATCTTGCAAAAACTGTCACTTTAAACTTCGGGGGGATCACGATTCCAGCAATTAATCCCAAATCTTCGAAATCTAAGCCTGGAACTCTCTGCAGCTCCATAGCTGCTAACCTGTCCTCCAAACTCTTGTACTTGTCATCGGCCGACGGGTATTGTTGTTCTGAGTAGTCTTCATCTTCTTCAGCCTCTTCCTCTTCAACTTCGGATTCAGACGGTACCGCGGCCCCTTTTCCTTTACTGGTTCCCTCTTCAGATGTAGGGGGAAATTCAAGAACCCTTCTGGCTTCACCCTCAAACCTTCTTCCCAGGGTAGCCACCCCGACTCTTTTCTTCTTCTTTTTCACTTGCTCCTTGTTCCCAAGCAGGGCTTTTAGATCCTCCTGACCCTTTGCCAAGGTCATCAGGAGATGCTGAAACTGTGAGTTCTGAGACTGTAGATCTTTGACCGTCTGTTCGAGATCCATCTTACTGAAATAAACAGCAGAAAGATAAGGAAACCTGGTGTGGAGACCTGCTTATGCACATGATGAATGATATGTTTATTTATGCAATGCATTCAAGGATTTAGAAATTCACAATTGTTGCAGACAAAAAGAACACACGTCATATTAATAAGAAGAAATTTTGTTAGTACATAAATGCCCCATGGGCCAAATATTACAAAAACTTCTCATGGTAAAAAGACGTTGCGCATCCTCTTTGGCGCGATGTAGGTGTTTAGGGTCTCTTCCTCATGGAGTCGGAGGGTAAGCTCCAAAACCTTCTTCTCACTGGCGTAGAAGCTGGCTTCAAAAGTATTATGTTCCTCCTTGAGTTGGATCCAACTCTTCTGCATCTCCTCCCATGTCGTTGGCATGTCAGGATATAAGATGGTGTAGGGAACCTCACCTTCCTTAACGGGTTCTTTAGTCACAGGGAGAACATGAGGGTAAGGCATCATTAGACTCTGGGCTCGGGTTCGGACCCACTTGAGATAAGGCTCAAGAGGGATGGAATTCTTGTGCCCCAGTGTCTTGATGTCTACCCTGTTAGGCATCCTCCAAGCTCTGACGAATTTTTGACGAAGTCCTTGCGCATTGTTGTCGAAGTCAAAAACTATGTCAGGAATCAGCATGTTGTGAGGGCCATCCCTCCGTGCATATCCAAACTGTCTCAAAGCCAGACAAGGGTTGTAGGTAATGCCCCCTCTAATGCCAAGCAATGGAACATTAGGGAACTCTCCACAACGATCGATGATGATGACATTTTCTCTGGACCGAGAGCACCAATGTACATCAGAGTGAGTGAGAGTCATCAACCGTTGTGACCACCTTAGGCCTTGGTCATTCTTCAAAACAGATTGAGGAAGGTGCGAAATAAACCACCTTGCAAGGAGAGGGGTACAACACATGAGAACACCTCTCTTTCTCATTGTTCGTGTGTAAAATGAGTGGAGGATATCCCCAAGCAATGTTGGTATGGGATTCCTGGATAAGAAGATCTTGACGGCGTTGATATCTATAAGTTGGTCAGGATTTGGGAACAAGACCAACCCATAAATGAGGAGTGCCACAATTTCTTCAAAGGCTTGTAGATCCAAGGAGTTCCAACACTCTTGTGCCTTCTCAAACAAGAATTTTGCCAAGAAGCCTTTGACACCGCTTCTAGTTTCCCAATGCCCCTTGATGTCAGATGGTTGCAAGTGTAGTGCTTGAGCAACATCTTCAGGCTTTGGCTCCTTTTCCGTACCGTTGAAAGGTAGTTGATTAAGGATAGGAATTCTCAGGAGTTGAGAAAATTCCTCCAAAGTGGGCACCAATTGGTAATCGGGGAATGTGAAACAGTGGTGAAGGGGGTCAAAGAATTAGAACAAAACCTTCATCATGTCTTCTTCAATGCTGGTGTTGACTAGGCTGAGCAGTCTACCATGTCTTTCACTGAAGGGAGAGCTTTCGGGAATTCTGGATGTGAGCTCCTTAAGTTGAGGAGGGATTCTCACAAGATTGACTTGGATAGTTTTCCTGCGAGGAATTTCCATGACCTACAAAACAAGAACAAAGGTGAAGATCTAAACCCTTGAAATGGTTAGCGGATGCATATGATGCCTTATGATGTTCATGATGTATGCAAAAACACATGTACAAGCAAATCACACAAAACCCTAGTTTCAGGCTTGCATGGGGTTTCATAGGTAAGTACCCTCTTGAGTGTAGTTGGCTTAAAAACCTGTCCTATAAATAGTAACCGGGTTCTAAGGAGCTCAATATCATCGGATTTTTTTCCATGTTCATTGTTTTGGTTTAGCCACTTAACTAGCGACCAAAATATTCCAAGAAAATAACCCTCAATGAGTGTAGTATCGAGTATCTACCAACTTCGGACTACACCAAAGCCGGTCATCTCACTACCCCTAATAAAAGGCCAAGATGGTCAAGTAAGGTTCTAGGTCATTAGTGCTTAGTGACATCACTCAGCGGCCCCGTACTCTCCTTGATTGAACTCAAGGGTTACCGGTACTCACAAATATGTCGCACTAATATAGCTATTGCTTCAACCGTGTCGGTATACCCCGCACAGTTTCCACAACGTATTGCTATCTATGAATGTTTCCCAAATTCGGGTGTAGGATTTCAAGCCCAAACAAGAGAACCACAAAGGTAAAGCACACAAAGCAAACAATTAATCATGCAAGAGGGTGATCTAAAACCCTAAGGTAACCCCGCTTTTAAATGAACTCCCCAGCAGAGTCGCCAGTTCTGTGATACGGTGGGAGAACTGACTTGATTTTTTGCGTTTGTATTTGCACTTGTTCGATTTAGCAAGAGTCACCACCGACTTTTTATTTTATCCTAAGGAAAGGTTAAAAAGCACAGGAAAAACCTTTTGAGATGTTTCGTGGGTTCGGGGGGTAGATTATGAAAAGGGAAGGTATTAGAACCCTTTTCATCCATGGTTATCCATGGTCTCTTAGTTACTTGGTTTTAGATCACTTGCCTTGATTTTTGATTGCTTGAAATGGTGTGTGTATTTGTGTTTTGAAAATGTTTTGAAATAGACGCCTTTGTTTAGGCAACCGTTGTAATGACTCGTGTTTGAGTATATACAAAGGTGTGTATCTTTTCGAAAAGATGTTTCAAATGTTTTCGACAGTTTGTTTTGAAAGTATTTGTGGAGTGTGGTTTAAAAAGTAGGCAAGTGTTTTTGCAAGTTTGTCAAGTAACTAAGAGTTTTGTCTACCCCTATTGTACTCAAAGGTTTTTCTCATGTTTTAACCCTTTTTAACAATTTTGTTCCACCATTGTATTTGGTGGGCAATCTTGCGTTTTAGGATGTTTAACGGGACAGGCGCGGGTCATCGTATGGACCATGAATGCAATGGTGCCAAGTGTCTTTGGCAATTTGCTTGAAGGGACTATGATCATTCCGTTTAGGCAACTTTCGAAAGCGTCATCGAGGGACTTTATGATCATTTGAATTGTTTTTCCATAGAAACTCGACGTGCAAGCATGGCCCATTTTGAAAGGCAACAAGCGGGATTACCCTAGGGGGTGCAAGTGTGATTGTGTATTGATTTCATGTATTTGTCTTGTATTAGGTTATCTAACGTTTGATTTTATGTACATACAAACCCTAGGTCTAACCATGGTATATTTGAAAGCGGTAAATTGGGGAATTTAAAGTCTACGCTATTACAACCCTATTGAAGAGCAAGAAATATAAAGACAAAACAAAAATAAAAGGAATAAAAATGATCCTTTCGATCTGGGCAGAGACATCCTTCGATTCTGCCCTTTCTGACTTCCTTCGATTTGGGCCCGGAGTTAGTAAGGCCGTGTCTTTCAATTTCACCCTTCTCCTGCTTCTTTCGATTGAGACTTGGCAGTCCGTGTGGACATCCTCCTGGTTACTTCCTTCGACTGCAGAAGTGTTAGGCCCTTAGGTTGAGATTCGAATGGCTTGAATACTTAGCCAAGCTAAGGATACAGAGATATCTGTTTTAAACTTTTAAAACACAACACTCAAGTGTAACTTTCAAAGCTACAGGCCAATGGGTTAGCACAAGATTAACGGGTCTCAAAAGTCCAAAGTTTAAACAGTCAGGGTCGAAACTTTCAACATATAGGCATTCAGGATCGAAGATTGAAACATGGTCAAACTCCCTAGATGAAGTATCTACATTTTTTATTGGTATGCACACATAATATAAAAATGAAATGGTTCGAAGTTTACAGTGAACTTACCTCTTGAAGCGCTTAAATCAAAGGAAACTATAAGTTACCTCCTTGGTAATGAATGGAAGTTCGTTGGGGTCTCCCTGAGGTTAGTTCAATCACCGCCTTGCTTGAACAGTCACTGAATCGAGGGAGGGAGTTTTATAGTGGTGAGTGAATGGAAGGTTATTATATAAGTCTAAAGGATAAATCGAAGGCTGGTTATCTGGCTAGTGGAGAGTGAATCGAAGGATCCACCAAGGTATGAAAGGGTCTGAGTTTTTCTTAAAACGTTGGGAAGTGTCTAAGAGTTTTTTTGTTTTTTTTTGAGAATTTTCGCTAGAGTTTTCTTGCTTGAGGATTTCTTGTGATTTTTTCTCTTAGTCAAAAATCTGGCCCTTTTCTTTGTCAATGATTCCTCTATTTATAGAGGAAAGGTTTGGGAGTTAAAAAACAAAGATGTGACTTGGCTAACACTTTGAGAGGGAAAACAAAAAAATTCAAACAGAAGGGGTATGTTGTATTTGTAGCTTTCGAGGGGCAGTATTTTATTGCCATTTCAGTGCAAGGAATTTGGACAGTGCTTCAGAACTGCTGTGCAACAGTCTTGGCGTTTTATGGCCAGTGAATCAGGCCCCTGCCTGGCAGCGCATGAGTCTTAGTCAACAAATGCCTTTGGCCTCTCATCCTTTTCTTTTGACTCCCTGACCTCACCTTTCGACCAGACTTTCAGAAACCATCCTCTTTTTTCAATCGAAGTGACGTTCGAATGACTCCCCTAGACAATCCTTCGAATGGGCCAAATTAATGCTCTTGGTATGGAAGGCTCAATCGAAACTTGAAACGTTGGAGAAGTTACTCCCCCAAATGAAAAAAGCGTGCAAGGGTAGGATGTGTGATCGAAAGAGGGCAAAAGAGAGCCTTTTTTTCTTCCGGATCGAAGGACATCCAAAGGGAACTTTTTGCCTTGGAATCGAAGGAAACCTTTGCCTCAGTCGAAGCTTGTAACGAGTTGTTTTAAAAGGTGATTTTGGCTTTGAGAAACAAACAGAAATCTTGAACAAGCGTCAAAGCACTGCGATAGTCAATTGAACTATTGTGGATTCAAATTCTTCTGAGAATGCGTGTGCAAACCCTAATTTTGGATTTACTGTCAAAGAAACGTCTGCTTGATCAAACCCTGAGCCAAACTCAACCAAATCAATAGAAACCCTAATTTTGGACTGACTGATAAAGAAAAGTCTGTTTGACTGATTCTTGTGCCAATCTGAAAAAATCATAGAAAACCCGAAGCTGCGATTTCTTGTGAAAAAGGGGAGGGCAAATTTTGGGGTACAACAACTTCCAATAACATATCTCCTATAAGCAAGGGGGCATGACACGTCATTGTCCATCACATATGGGGCTGTCCATTCAAGATTCCAAGAAATCTCTCAAGAAATACTGAATAACCTGGGGCAGGTCTGTATCTGATTCACTTAGGGAATTGAACGTGAACCCCAGCAAAGGGTTACGTATAGTCAAACATTTCCTGGAAATGCTACAACACTTATTACTTGGGGCAGTGACAAACCTCTCACAAAGTATTTTTCTTAGGGTGATTCCCAACCAGAGTTTCAATCTCTAAAAACTTCTCCCCGACTGATTTGAGCTAGAGAATCCTAAAGGATTTCTACCAAAAGAAAGCACCTCTACAGCAGATTGGCAACAGGGTTTATTTCCCCAACAAACTGCAGATTCCCCAGCTTGAATATGCCTCTCATACTATTACAAATCAAGGGGCCACAACTCTTCTTCCCCAGTAGACTCTTCTACAATCCCTAGTAAGTTACTGCGAAGCCTGGAAACTGACCAGATAACAGTTAACTTCAGTAAGTTGTTGTGAAGCCTGGAATTCAACCAGATAACAATTAACTTCATTCTCTCAGAAATTTGTTGTGAAACCTGGAATCCAACCAGATAACAATTAAATTCAGTAAGTTACTACAAAGCCTGGAAACCGACCAGATAACAGTTAACTTTTGTAAGTTGGTATGAAGCCTGGAATTCGACCAAATAACAATTAACTTCTGTGATACGGTGGCAGAACCGAATGTTTAATACTGGTTTGCGTTTTGTATTTTTTATTCACCAAATGTCGCGGTAAGCAAGAGTCGCCACCGACTTTTATTTCATCCAATCGGAAAGGAAAAAAGTACAGAAAAAATCCTTTTTCGAGATGTTTCTGAGTACAGGGGGTAGATTATAGAAAGGGAAGGTGTTAGCACCCTTTCTATCCGTATTTTTCTACGGGCTCTTAGGTACTTGCTCATCTTTTTAAAATTGCTTGTGTATGTGCTTGCTTTGAAAATGTTTTACTTCGTGATAACCCTTGTATTAGTCCTCAAGAGTGTGACGAAGTGTTTTGAAAACTTGTTTTTTGAAAGGTGTAAGTGTGAAAAGTTTTGATTTGAGAAAGTACCTACTAGCATCTACCTACTCAAAAAAAAGATCGTTTCTATTCTTGTTTCCTTTAGACAGTGTTATCCTACTATTGAGGAATGGGTAGCACCGCCGTTGGAATTTGTAAGGGTCAATTCGAAAGGGACGTAAGATCACTAAAGCGATATTAGGATACCTTGGTAATAACCCTAGAGTCTTAAGATCTTATCCGAGGCGACATTTCCGAGGCAACCTTTCCGAGGAAACATTCTGAGGCAACATCCGAACGGGACATTTGATCTTTTTTAGACATAAGGGTAACTACTAAGAAACCCTATACTTAATGATCATTTACCGAAGACAACCAAAATGAGAGTATACCCTAAGAGTGATATGTGCGAGTGATTTGTTTTAGTTATTTATCTTTGTACATTAGGATTTTCTAACTGTATTAAATTATCATACAATCTTGTCATACAATCCTATTAACATACATCTAGACAGTTAAATATTTGCAGAAATTAAGATTCGAGAAAGTAAATCTACGTTATTACAAGGCTTCGGGGAGGGGAATTAATTACATAGCCAAAAACCCGGGAAAAAAGTGATAAATAAAAACCCTAGATTAAACTATTACGAACCATGCACAGTTACAACAATATTGACAAAAAATAAATTATATGCACGCGGTGAATCGAATACAAGATAAATAGGGTTTTGACCCTTGCCTAAACCTAATTGCAATTAATTAAGAAAATGTTTTTGTTTTGTTTTATTTAAGAAAATAAAGGAACCATTAAATTTAAAAAAAATCCTAATTCTAATTAATTTTAAATTAAGAAAAATAAATTAATTTATTCTAAAACCTATTTTCTGTATTTTATTTAAGGAAAAGAGCAAAATTGTAATCAAAAGTTTTAACCTAATTTCTATTTTTAATTTTATTTATGAAAACAAATTATAATTTTCCTATTTTAAACTAAATTAAATTAGTTTTGATAAAATAAGAACTAATCCTAATTTTTTGATGAATTACTGATTTTATATTTTTTGTGAAAAAAAAATGAATTAATTTGTGAATCAAAGAAAATAAAATAAATATTGAAAGATTTTAAAAGAAAACTAAAAGAAAAAGAAAGAAATATGGGCCTACATTAGCAATGGTGGGGGTGTTGTTGAGATTTTGAGCCCAAATAAGCCAGGCCCGTTTGACTTCGTTGGATTCGCTGCACACGTTGACTTAGGATGCAGGATGGACCTTTAGTGAAAGGCGTTAGATCCTGGCTAGCTGATGGATCTGACGGTTGGATCTTGATGTCTCATGATGGACTCCAAAGGGCGTGACGTACTGGAACCTATAGAGAAAATCAGAAAAATATAAAAGTACCACGCCTGAGGTCGAACCCAGGACATGTACTTTATAGCCTCTCCCCCTTGCCAACCGCGTTGGAACGTTAGTCATGATATTAATGAAATAAATAAAACATGAATGAAAACAAGGTGCAAGATCCAGATCAGCAAATAATTGCACGCGTTAGCAAGCATGGGCCAATCAGATGGGGTGAGAGAAATTCAGCGTTTGATCCAGCCAATGGAATTAGGAGAAACAGCCACGCAGGCTGGTTGACCAAAGACCGGTCAGTCCAACCACCGGAGCCGGTGGTTTCCACCGTCTTCTCCGATGGGTCACCTGCAAATATTAACCAAGCCAAAAAACAAATGATGCCAACTGCCTTTAAAAGATCCCCTGATCACGATTTTGGCCTCTAAATTAACTAATTCCTTATGCATCATCAGATTTGAACTTGGAACCCTAATCACGGTCAACAATGGCATAACGTGATTCTGGGCGTTAGCTTTGCATAAGATACGTCCAAACACACATAAACATCAGTAGAAACACATGTATATGATCAATATGAATTTACATCAAGTATTGCGCGAGTTTGAAGTCAAAGAAGTTGTACCAATGGTGAGACATGGATCTGTTGATTTGAGGATGCTATAAGCCTTGCAAATGGTCTGGTTTTACTCCTGGGAATCTCAGCAAGATGATGGAGCGATTGGAATCGAGAGAAAGAGGATAACCAAGGTGTTTGAAGATTGCACAATTCTTTGAATTTTTTTGGAATTTTCTTTCTCCTCCCAGGCTGGCTGCGTGTGTTCTCCTTTTCTTTAGGGTTTGAAACCTTTATTTATATGTGAGGCCAACAATAGGTTAACATTCTTGGAGCAAATCCAAAGAGATATGGAATTTTCAATTTTTCTTCAAAAATATTTATTTTCAAATATTTCTTTCCCTTTCATAGCAAGGCACGATTTTTTTGTCTATTTTCAGCATATTTGATCCATCATTCAATGCAAGAATCAAATCAAATCCAATCCATATTATTTATATAATTTTATTTTATTTTTCTAATGATTGAAACCCAAAATAAATCAAATAAATAAGACAACAATGCATGGATGGTTTTATGGGTCGTGGACTATGTTAGGAATGAGATGCAAGCATAAAACGTTGGGCCCATTTAGTAAAAAATGCAAATTTGAGCATATTTGACTTTTGGCAATTTTGCAAAAAAGGTCAACTTCGCAAATGCATAACTCTCTCAATTTTGACCCTAGAGAGGTGTTCTTGGACTTTTTAGAAAGCTTAGGATGTCCTCTAAACAAAACTTTTTGTCTCATCTCAATTGAGTCTCCCATGTTCATGTGTTAAGCCTTTACCCAAAAGGTGTTTTTGGTGACTTTTCAAAATGACCCATAATGTCCAAATTCATATCCTCTTGTGAGTGCATCTTTTGAACTTGAGAGATGAAGATGAATTGTATGGAATTGCATCCTATTCAAAATTAGCTTTGAATGGGTCATTTTTTATGAAGTATGAGAAAGTTATGCTTTATCAAAGTTGAGTTGACTTTTCCTACAAAACCCTAATTTAGCAACTTTTGGGTTTTGATAAATTATGGGAAATCCTTGATGAATCATGATCAACCCTTGATCAAATGATTAATGATACTTCAAAATGAGGATGTTGACCAAAAATCTTGAAGTTTGACTGTATGTGGGCCACAATTGACTTTTGATCTAGCATAGTCGATTTCCAGGCCTTTGAGCAATTAACTGGGCAAACTTCTTCTGAAAGGCTTGAAACTTGACATGGATAATATTGGGAATATATTAGGAAAATGGTGAGCATTTGGGATCCTTTGGACTCAAGCATCTTGATGAAATATGAAACCTTAATTTGAGGTAGACTATCTTAGGAGAGAGTTTGTCTGGTCAACTCTTGAACTTCCTTGAGCAATTTGGGGACCTTACTTGACATGTATTGAGAAATATGGGAGGGAAAATTTTGGGGTACAACAGCTGCCCCTGTTCAATCTTCTTAAACCTGAGGATGTAGATTGGCTCGTCTGCCTTTCGTGATCTGAAGGTGGAAGATGATTGAACACTAGAGTGCCCAGAAATTTGCACTCGCATGAAGTGATTCTTGATTTATGATATCGGGAATGGGCTTATAGATGCCATCTGGTAGCTGCTAGAGAATTGCCGGAGATGGGCTTAAAGATGCCATCCGAAGGGGTGTCGATCGCATAAGAGATTCCTTTGCGAGATCATGTATACCTGTTGTTGAGGAGGACTTCATTAGGGAATGCTGGTCTCTGTCTTGAGAGAAATAGAGTTTTAGGAGCTTTAGCCATCCGTTACTCTACTGGGGAATAATTCAGGTTCGGGAAGCGGGAGTGAACTGTGTGTTTGGTCGGGGTATATGTTGCATCGCGACTTACTGGGGAAATGTGAAATCAATTGTGTTTGATTGGGTCCCGGTCTTACAGTGATGTGGACTGCTGTCTGGGGATAAGAGAGGAAGAAAACCCAGATAGTAAGGTTAGGAGAAGGAACCTGGATAGTGGGGTTACTTCGGTATGAAAGCCTGGGCGGTAGGGCTATGAGAAGGAACCTGGATAGTAGGGTAACTTCGAGATGAAATCCTGGATAGTAGGGCTATGAGAAGGAACCTGGATAGTAGGGTTACTTTGATATGAAAGCCTGGATAGTAGGGATGTGAGAAGGAACCTGGATAGTAGGGTTACTTCGGTATGAAATCCTAGATAGTAGGGCTATGAGAAGGAACCTGGATAGTAGGGTTACTTTGATATGAAAGCCTGGATAGTAGGGTTGTGATAAGGAACTTGGATAGTAGGGTTACTTCGATATGAAAGCCTGGATAGTAGGGCTGTGAGAAGGAACCTGGATAGTAGGGTTACTTCGGTATGAAAGCCTGGATAGTAGGGTTGTGAGAAGGAACCTGGATAGTAGGGTTACTTCGATATGCCAGCCTGGATAGTAGGGCTGTGAGAAGGAACCTGGATAGTAGGGTTACTTCAAGATGAAAGCATGGATAGTAGGGCTGTGAGAAGGAACCTGGATGAGGTTGCATTTGTTGTCGATGATCACTCTGTTTAGCTTTGAGTGTTGATCATGGACTTGCTGGAAATTGTTGATAATAATGTCTTTCCTGAAAGAAATACGGGGTTAGTTATATGTGATGCATGAGATGCATTGTATGCTGACGTTCTCAAAATAAATGAGACTATGTTATATGTGATGTATGCACATGTCATGATGTATGAACATGAAATGTTGACATAATAATCTGAGTCTGGGAAAATAAATCCCTGATTGCTATGAAAACCATAGTTCCTCCATCTCTGTTGGGGATGGTGAACAAAGATGACCGTGATGGGGATTTGCCCCTTGGCTGGTAAATATTCTGCCGGACGAGATTTTGTCTGAGGATAACTCTGCGGGGAATAACCCTGTTGGAGAGGAGATACTCTGTTGATAGATCTGCTGATTTGGAGAAATAAACTCCACTGGGGATGAATTCACGTTGCTGGTGATAATGAATTCTGTTGGAGATCGAATTTCTGACTGTGAGAGAAATAAACTCTGCTTGGGGAAAAATTTACTGACTCACTTGCAATTGTGAACCTCAGCTGGGGAGAGTTATGTCCTGTTCTGGAAAGCTAACACCACTGTCTTTGGATACTTTTTATTCTGTGGGGAATACAGGTACCACTGCTCATATTCTCAAGCTAGCTCTATCCCGGTACCTGATGGACAGAGTAACTGCAGGGTTTGGGCACTTCTTGTTTGTCCCTGTTCCTAGAATTACGAGTAATTGTCTTTTGTTTCTCATGTAAATATTTATGAGCAGCAATTATTTTCAAATGCATATATCAAAAATGAATCATTGGACGTTTTTGCAAAACAAAACAGAAAAAGAAAAATAAATTGGAATTTCTTGTGAAAATGAATTGTATTGATTCTGAAATTGGCCCGTAATAGGCGTTTTGTACAAGGAGGCTAACGTCCTAGTAAGAGAACGCCGCCTAAAGATAGAAATTACAATTGGTGTAAAAGAAAGAAAAACAGCTATGTGAAACAATCCCATTGAGTTCCAACTCTGCTATTGTCTTTATATCTTCAAGCGTCTCATCACTTTGCTACTTGGTCGAAGGTGGATCAGATTGATTGGCGTCGTCTGAGCTTGATAGTCGATACTGAAGTCTGGCAGCAAGGTGATCCAATGAGACATAGTGTTACGATTCGATCCCTAATTTTTGCCTGGACCGCCCTTTCGAGTTTTCAGTCCATCGGGATACCCTTTTTTGCCCAAGTCGCCCTTTCAGGTTTTCGACTTGCCCGGTGTACAGTTTTTTCATTTTCATCCCTTATTTTTGCCCGAACCCTTTTGGTTCGCCGGGAAGCCCTTATTTTTTCCTAGGCCAGTCAACCTAGCGGGTCCTTGATTAGGCCTAGTATCTTTTCACTATGTTTGCATTGACGTGGTGAGGAAGGTCGTCACCATCCATGGTGGTTAGAATCATAGCTCCTCCTGAGAAGATGTTCTTAACCACAAATGACCTTTTGTAAGTAGGGGTCCATTTGCCCCTGGGATCACCTTGCGGCAGTATGATGCGCATGATTACCAGATCCCCGACTTGATATTCTTGAGGTTTGACTTTCTTGTTAAAGGCCTTGATCATTCGCTTTTGATACGTCTGACCATGACAGATAGCAGTAAGTCTCTTTTCATCGATTAGATTCAGCTGATCAAGTCGGGTCTGGATCCAGTCATCTTCGTTCAAGCCTGCATCCTTCATGATCCTGAGAGAGGGTATCTGGACTTCGATGGGTAGGACTGCCTCCATGCCATACACCAAGGAGTAGAGTGTTGCCCCTGTCGATGTCCGTGTTGAGGTACGGTACCCATGAAGAGCGAATGGTAACATCTCATTCCAGTCTTTGTATGTCACCGTCATCTTCTGCATAATCTTCTTGATGTTCTTGTTAGCCGCTTCAACAGCGCCATTCATCTTCGGTCGGTAGGGAGAAGAGTTATGATGTTGTATCTTGAACTGTTTGCAGAGTTTGGTGATCATCGTGTTATTGAGATTTGTACCATTGTCGGTAATGATCCTCTCTGGTACACCATATCAACAGATTAGATTGTGTTGGACAAATTGTGCCACAACGTTCTTGGTTACTGTAGCAAATGAAGTTGCCTCAACCCATTTCGTGAAATATCAATTGCTACTAGAATGAAACGATGCCCGTTGGACGCAGTAGGTCTGATCTCCCCGATCATGTCGATCCCCCACATTGCAAAGGGACAAGGAGTTGTCAACATATTCAGGGGAACCGGAGGTACATGCACCTTATCAGCATAGACTTGGCACTTATGACAGGTTCGAGAATGCTGATAACAATCGGCTTCCATAGTGGACCAATAATATCCTACTCGTAGGATTTTCTTTGCCATAGTATATCCACTGGAATGGGTTCCGAAGGTACCTTCATGTAACTCTGCCATGATTCTTTCTGCCTCGCTCTTGTCCATGCATCGCAGTAAGGTCGAATCATGGTTGCGCTTATAAAGGATTCCATTACTGATGAAGAACTTCGTAGCGAACCTTCTCAGAAACTTATTATCATTAACAGATGCCCCCTCAGAGTATTCTTGAGCCTCCAGATACCTCTTTACCTCGTGAAACTAGGGTTTATCTGCTACCTCTTCAGTCTCAATGTCACAGCAATGTACAGGTTCGTCCAACCTCTCGATGGTAATCTGGGGAGCTTCATTATCCCACCTGACTTTGAACATAGAAGACATAGTAGCTAGCGCGTCCGCTAACTGATTCTCCTCTCTTGGGAAATGCTCAAAGGTTACCTCCTCAAAGTGTGGGAGCAACGTCAGTACATACTCTTTGTAAGGAATAAGATTCAGGTGCTTCGTATCCCACTCGCCTTTGATCTGACTTATCACCAGAGTAGAATCTCCAAATACACTCAAGAACTTAATCCTCAGGTCAATAGCAGCTCAAAGACCCATGATACATGCTTCATACTCCGCCATATTGTTGGTGCAGTTAAAACATAATCGGGCGGTGAACGGAGTATGACAGCCCTCAGGAGATATGATTATAGCGCCAATGCCATTACCCAACGCGTTCGAGGCTCCATCAAAATACATAGACCATCAGGATCCTTCCTCAGGTCCTTCATCCGGTCCAGGTTCTTCGCAGTCGGTTACCAACATGATATTCTCATCCGGGAACTCGAAATTCATGGACTGGTAGTTATCCACAGCCTGATGTGCCAAATGATCCGCCAATACATTCCCCTTGATTGCTTTTTGGGTTGTGTATTGAATGTCGTATTCGGTCAAGATCATTTGCCATCTTGCTATCCTTCCGGAGAGAGCGGGCTTCTCGAAGATATACTTGATCAGACCATCTTTGATATCAACAAGGTGGTGTGAGTCAGCATATACTGTCTCAGCCTGCGAGCAGCCCATGCCAAAGCGCAGCAAGTTTTCTCGAGCAATGAGTATCGGGTCTCACAGTCGGTAAACTCTTTTCTAAGGTAATAAATGGCATGCTCTTTTCGTCCAGACTCGTCATGCTTCCCCAGCACGCACCCCATTGAATTGTCCAGCACTGTCAAGTATAATATCAACGGTCTTCCTTCAACTGGAGGCATCATAATTGGTGGCTCTTGAAGGTATTCCGTGATTATTTTGAAAGCGGTCTGGCATTCATCATTCCACTTTACCACTTGATCTTTCTTCAGCAGCTTGAAGATTGGCTCACAAGTAGCAGTCAAATGTGAAATGAACTTGGCTATGTAATTCAAACATCCCAAGAAACCTCTAACTTCTTTTTCTGTGCGGGGAGCCGGCATCTCTTGTATGGCTTTTACCTTTGCAGGGTCCACCTGAATACCTTTATCACTGACGACGAAACCCAGAAACTTACCATACCTTACCCCGAAAGTACACGTGTTCGGATTCAACCTCAGCTTGTACGTCTTCAACCTGTCAAACAGTTTCTGGAGATGATCAAGGTGCTCTTCCTCAGTCTAGGACCTAGCTATCATGCCATCAACATAAACCCTGATCTCGTGGTGAATCATATCATGGAACAAAGCGACCATCACGCGCTGATAAGTTTCCCCAGCATTTTTCAACCCAAAAGGCATTACCTTGTAACAGAATGTGCCCCACTGTGTAACGAAGGTTGTCTTCTCCATGTCCTCAGGAGCCATCTTGATCTGGTTGTAGCCAAAAAAACCATCCATGAAAGAGAAGATCTTGTGCTGCACGGTGTTGTCGACCAGAACGTCGATATGAGGAAGTGGGAAGTCATCCTTGGGGCTTGCCCTGTTAAGATCTCTATAATCCACACACATCTGTACCTTGTCGTCCTTCTTAGGTACCGGGACGATGTTGGCAACCCACTGCGAATAAGAAGTGACAGCTAAGAACCCTGCGTCGAACTGTTTCATGACTTCTGCCTTGATTTTCTCTGACATTTCAGGGCGCATACGGAGAACCTTCTGCTTTACCGGAGGAAAGTCTTCTTTGGTCGGCAGGAAATGTACCACAATGTCAGTGTCCAAACCAGGCATGTCCTCATAGGACCAGGCGAATATCTCAACATAGTCGTGTAGCATCTGTATTAACCGTTGTTTGACACTAGGCTCCAGATTCGCACCTATCTTGACCTCTTTCATGTCTTCCTCTGTACCCAAATTGACTGACTCAACTGGCTCTTCATGTGGATGTATGGCCCTCTCTTCCTGCTGTAATAGTTTATCAAGTTCTCCAGGCACCTCACAATCATCCTCACCTTCGTCCTCGGCTTGGTTGATTGGATTTTCGAAGTCATAACTGGCAGTAGCAGAGCTGTTATCAATGGGATCCAGAGTGGATGTGGATCTGCATTATGATATGTGAGTGTGTGTAAGAGAATAATTGTTTTGATAAAGTGCGAGACAGAAAAGAAAAACAAGGAGCGCAAAATTTGTAATGCAAGAAACGTCCAATGTTTTATTAATGATATATGAAAATGACAAGTAATAAACCCTCACAAGCAAAGCCAAGGTGCCTCGGGAAAGGCACCGGGCCACAAAGTTTCAAACTGTTTATTACAAATCTTAAAACAAAAAGTCAATTACTGCGGAATAAAAGAAACAGGTATGAAGTCCTTCGTCGTCCAGTTGTTCAGTCCACCATTGGTTGTAGGGTAGATCCAGCTGTCGATGTCTGAATCCTCTTCACTGTCTTCAATTGCATTAACTCCCCGATTACCAATGTGTAGAGGAGGTCTTCCGATCCGTGCGCGCCTAACAGCCCTTTTAGCCCCTGTAGTAAAGCCCAAACCAAATTTGTCAGTTTTGTGAGTGAAATGAGGGAGCTGACCCAATTGGTACACCCACCTTCTTCAATTACAGCCCTGGCGTCTTTGAGAGAAGCCATCCTCAGCGGAGGTTTGTTGGTAGCAACTTTAGTTGATGCCGAGAACTGAGGGACCTCTTCGAAATTTTGACAAGGCATTTCTATGAATTCCCCGTCCATCTCCATGTAGCGGAAGGAATTGAGATGACTCACCATATACTCCTCCTCACCTCGTACCGTGACAATCTTCCCCTTCACCGGATACTTCAACATTTGATGGAGTGTGGAAGTCACCGCCCCAGCCTTATGAATCCAAGGACGACCCAGTAAGCAAGAATATGACGGTCTGATATCCATCACGTAGAAGGTGGACCCAAAAGTATGAGAACCCACTTTGACAGGGATGTCCACCTCCCCGTGCACCATTCTTTTTTATCCATCAAAAGCCCTTACCACAATGTTACTCGGCTTTAGAATCAAACCTTCACAATCCAGACGGTCTAGCGCTTTCTTTGGTAGAACATTCAGTGAAGACCCGGTATCTACTAGCACATGGGCCATAGTGGTTCCCCTGCACTCGATCGAGACATGCAGAGCATCATTGTGATTTCTCCCCTTAGCAGTCAGATCCGCATTTGAAAACCCTAACCCATTGTCAGCAGTTAGGCTAGCCATACAATCTTTGAACTGATCTGTAGAAGTTTCCTGCGGCACATGCGCAGTCTTGAGAAACGCAATCAAAGCCTTCGCATGGGCTTCGGAACATTACAACAAGGACAACATGGAGATCTTTGATGGGGTCTACCCCAGTTGCTCGACCATATTATAGTCGCTCTTCTTGATAATCTTCAGTATTTCCTCTATCTCCTGTTTAGAGGTTTCTACAATGATCTTCTTAGGTTCCTCCGTCCGGGAAGGCTCACCTATGATTTCTTTGCCCCAGGTCCCAGATGGCTCAGCGATGGGGGTGATAACTGGAATAGGAACCGGGGCAGTAGTTGACGTACCAGCAGACGGAATGACAACAGGTTCATGGACATTCGGAAGGGAAATCTTAGGAGAAAAGAGTCTTCCACTTCTGGTGACCTTGCTAGCCTCAAAAATATTACTGACATCTGTATCAGCTTCTTCAGTCTTCTGATCTTGTTTAACACCATGGTAATATACATCAGCACCGTAGTGCCATAGGATAGCCTTATCTGAGATATATGGGATGGGACCAGGAGCGGTGATTATTAATGGAGCAATTCTTGGAACAGGTGTAACCCTAACAGGTTTTCTCGAGGAAACCTTGGAAGGATTGGCGAAAATGGTTAGGATGGAAACATCTTCAAACGGAATCATAGTCTTCTAAAACAAAATTTCTTTATTATCTATCAGGCGCTGAACACCTGACTTCAATAAACAGCAACCGGAAGGCAGATTTGAACACATGTGGCAACCCTCACCATAGCCCAGAAATAAACCGGCCGACAACAAATTCTTCTTAACCGTCATCAAAGGAGTAGAAATTTCTTCCACAGAGGTCACAAACGAATCGGTGTCCACAACATTGACTCCACGACCATGTTTGGGCATAGGAGCGGTTATAACGTTTGGCTTTTCTAGAGCATCAAACTCAATCTCTTTAGCTTCCAGCAAATCTTGTATTTTATTCCTCATAGCCCAGCAATCATTTGTGTCGTGGCCAGGACTCTCTGAATGGTAGGCACACCGTGCGTTGGGATTGTATTTGGGAGAAGCAGTGTTTGGATTCTTGGGAGCCTCTTTCAAGGTTGCCAAGTTGGATTTTAACATATGAGGCAAGACTTCAGCCAAAGTCATGTTGATGCGGGTAAATTGTCGTTGTGGTCTTTCCACCCTTTGCTGATTGTTGCATTGTGGAGCAACCGCGGGTCTTAATATCACTACAGCATTTACCGCTTAACGGTGTTCAGGTCTTCTTTGGCCCCTCAGGTCGTAGACTGCACTAGCTTCCTTCTTACTGGTGAAAGGCTTCTTTGCTGCACTTGACGAAGCATCCTTCTGTATTTTACCACTTCAAATGCCAGCTTCTACTCTCTCTCCAGTCAAAATCAACTCAGTAAACCCAGATGACGAACTGCCGATCAAGTAATTGAAAAATGGACCAGATAGCGTCCTTAGAAACATGTCAACCAAGTCCCTATCAGACAAAGGGGGTTGGAATCTTCCATCTAAGTCTCTCCACTTTTGAGCATAGTCCTTAAAACCTTCACCTGCATCCATGGACATACCCTAGAGTTGAGTACGAGTCGGAGCAAGGTCGGCGTTATACTGATACTACTTGTAAAAAGCAGCAGCAAGGTCATCCCAGTTTCGAACACTGGCTCCTTCCAACTGATAAAACCATTCAAGCTGAGTCCCTGAATGACTATCTTGAAAGAAGTGTACCCACAAATTTCTATCAGCAGTGTGGGGTTAGATTTTTCTGACGTAAGAGCGGAGATGGAGTTTTGGACAGGATATTCCATCGTACTTGGCAAAAACCGGAGCTTTGAACTTATGAGGGATCACCACTCCCGATACCAGTCCCAGTTCTCTGAAATCCAAACTAGGGATCTTCTGAATCTCCATAGCACTCAGACGGTCTTCTAGCTGCTTGTACCTATCCTCAATAGGAGGATATTGCTCGTCGTTGTAATCTGTATCGTTATCAGAAACTGTTGGACTAGGGTCCTTTACCCTCTCTTGGTTCTCCCCATCCTTGGATGAGGAGGTCAGATCAGCTGGTTGTCTCAACCTTTCTCCGAATCTTCTACCCATGTTCAGAATACCGACCTTCTTCCTCTTCTTCTTCTCTTTCAGAATAAGAGTCTTCAAATCCTCCTGCCCTTTAGCCAGACTTAAGAACATATGTTGGAATTGGGCGTTATGTGCCTGAAGATCTTTGATGGCTTGATCAAAATACATTTCTGCTGAGATAAACAGTGAAGAAGATGATAAACATGTAGTGGTACATGTAATGATGTGCATGATAATGGGACGCGCATGTAATGATTTCAAAGACTTTGGGAGATTTAAATTTGCAAACCAAAAATAAACAAACTTTATTAGATTAACTTTTAAAGGTTAAAAAATGCCTTTAAAGCGTTACAAAGAAGTAAATAAAACAAGATCTAAAACTAGAAAAAGCAAAATCAAAAGTCCCATGGACGTTTCCTCTTGGTGCCAATGTAGTCATTGATCACTCTTTCTTCCTCGAGCTGTCTTGCGAGCTTCAAAATCTTCCTTTCTTGCTCATGGTACTTTTCTCGGTAAGTATCCTGCTCATTCTTCAGCTGAATCCAAGACCTCTGCAACTCCCCAGGATCAGTGGGCATGTAAGGATAGAGAACCGTGTAAGAAATGCCCTCTTCATTAGTGGGCTCCACAATCACTAGTAATACGGCTTCATAGGGCATCCCAAGCTTCTGGGCACGAGCTCGGACCCATTGGAGGTAAGGCTGCATAGGAAGGGAAGTCTTTGGTCCCAACTCTTGGGGGTCAGATCTGTTCACCATGCTCCAAGCTCGTATGAATCTCCGGCGGTGCTCCTTAACGTCCTCCTTGTAGTCAAATACAATGTCCTCAAGAAGTAGCTCATGGGGACCATCTTTCCGAGCATGACCAAATTGTCGTAAAGCTAGACAAGGATTGTAAGTTATACCCCCTCTGATTCCAAGCAATGGGACATTAGGGTATCCCCCATAACAGTCAATAACAGTAGTGTCTTCCATAGCCCGGGAACTCCAAAGAATATTTGTATGGGCAAGTGAAATTATCCTGTAGGACCAACCCAAACCTTCTTCGTTCTTCAGCACAGACTTAGGGAGGTGAGAAATAAACCACCTCGACAGCAGCGGCATGCAACACATAAGAGTCCCTCTTCTTCGCATGGTACGAGTATAGAGGGCATGCAAGATATCACCCAGCAGGGTAGGCACAGGATTGCAAGAAAGGAAAATCTTGACAGCATTCACATCTACAAAGAAATTCGGATTCGGGAAGAGAACCAACCCATAGATAAGGAGAGCCAAGATATATTCGAAAGCCTGAAAATCCAAATTATCCCAGAATAGCTGAGCCTGGTCTATCAGAAACTTGGCTAGAAAACCTTCAACCCTGCCTCGTGTTTCCCAATTGGATACTACATCAGCCCGTTTCAAATGCAGAGCTGAGGCAATGTCTTCTGGTCTAGGAATTTCATCCATACCTGTGAAGGGTACCTGTTCAAGAATGGATATGCCCAATATGTGAGACAACTCTTCCAAGGTGGGAACCAACTGGTAATCTGGAAAGGTGAAGAAATGATGCACAGGATCAAAGAACTGGAAAAGTACACTCATCATCTGCTCATCAAGATTTGAAGTAACCAGGTTGAGAAGTTGACCATGTCTCTTAATGAACATAGAAGTCTCGGAAACTCTTGAGACTAGCTCTTTAAGTTGGACAGGTATTTGCACAAAGTTGACTCGGATGGTATTTCTGCGCATGGAAGTCATGATCTGCAAAGCAGAACAAAGATAAATTCCCTTGGTATTTGAAATGGTTAGTGTAATGAAGCATGAATGCCATGTTATGATGCATGATGTCATGATAAACCACAGGTATAGCAAACACAAGTATTGCAAACACAGTCAAATCAGACAAAGCCCTTATGTTTAAGGCTTGCATGAGATCAAAGGTAGTACCCTCTTGAAGTTAAGTTGGTTTCAACCTGTCCTAGAAAAAAGTAATCGGGTTCTAGAGGACCTCAATATCACTGACCATCCTCCATCGGTCATGGTTTCAGCTCACGCAATCTTTTCTTGCGGCCGGAACTATCTCGAGAGTATGGTCTCAATGAGTGTAGCATCGAGTATCAACTAGTTCCCAACTTTACACCGAGGTCGGCTATCTCACTACTTTCTAATGGCTAAGTTGGTCGATTAAAGGTTCTAAGGTCAGTTGATGCTTAACGACACCATGCAGCGGACCCGTATTCTCCTCGTTTTTCCATAAGGGATATTGGTACCAACCAATGTGCCACATCAACGTAGCTACTGCTTTAACCGTATCGGTCTATGTCGTACAGTTCCCTCACAGTTTATTTCTACTTACCTAAAAGGTGTCCCCAGATCCGGGTTAGGATCTATAGTAACTCCCAAATAAAACCCTTAAAAGTAAAGCAATCAAAGCAATCAAGAGAAGCAATTATAATGAACTAGATCCTAAGGTATACCCCACTTATTAATTCCCACGCAGAGTTGCCAGTTCTGTGATACGGTGGCAGAACTGACTGTTTAATACTGGTTTACATTTTGCGTTTTTATTCGCAAAATGTCGCGGTAAGCAAGAGTCGCCACCGAATTTTATTTCATCCAATCGGAAAGGAAAAAAGTACAGAAAAATCCTTTTTCGAGATGTTTCTGAGTACGGTGGGTAGATTATAGAAAGGGAAGGTATTAGCACCCTTTCTATCTGTAGTTTTCTACGGGCTCTTAGGTACTTGCTCATCTTTTTAAAATTGCTTGTGTATGTGCTTGCTTGGAAAATGTTTTACTTCCTGATAACCCTTGTATCAGTCCTCAAGAGTGTGACGAAGTGTTTTAAAATTTTGTTTTTTGAAAGGTGTAAGTGTGAAAAGTTTTTATTTGAGCAAGTACATACTAGCATCTACCTACTCGGGAAAAAAAGATTGTTTCTATTCTCGTTTCCTTTAGACAGTGTTATCCTACTATTGAGGAATAGGTAGCACCGCCGTTGGAATTTGTAAGGGTCAATTCGAAAGGGACGTACGGTCACTAAAGCGATATTAGGATACCTTAGTAATAACCCTAGAGTCTTAAGATCTTATTCGAGGCAACATTTCCGAGGCAACATCCGAACGGGACATTTGATATTTTTTAGACATAAGGGTAACTACTAAGACACCCTATACTTAATGATCGTTTACCGAAGGCAACCGAAGTGAGAGTATACCCTAAGAGTGATATGTGCGAGTGATTTGTTTCAATTATTTATCTTTGTACATTAGGGTTTTCTAACTGTATTAAGTTATCATGCAATCTTGTCATACAATCCTATTAACATACATCTAGACAGTTAAATATTTGCAGAAATTAAGATGCGAGAAAGTAAATCTACGCTATTACAAGGCTTCGGGGAGGGGAATTAATTACATAGCCAAAAACCCGGGAAAAAAGAGATAAATAAAAACCCTAGATTAAACTATTACGAACCATGCACAGTTACAACAATATTGACAAAAAATAAATAATATGCGCGCGGTGAATCGAACACAAGATAAATAGGGTTTTGACCTTTGCCTAAACCTAATTGCGATTAATTAAGAAAATGTTTTTGTTTTGTTTATTTAATAAAATAAAGGAACCATTAAATTTTAAAAAAAAATCCTAATTCTAATTAATTTTAAATTAAGAAAAATAAATTAATTTATTCTAAAACCTATTTTCTGTATTTTATTTAAGGAAAAGAGCAAAATTGAATTTAATCAAAAGTTTTAAACTAATTTCTATTTTTGATTTTATTTATGAAAACAAATTATAATTTTCCTATTTTAAACTAAATTAAATTAATTTTGATAAAATAAGAACTAATCCAAATTTTTTGATGAATTATTGATTTTATATTTTTTGTGAAAAAAAATGAATTAATTTGTGAATCAAAGAAAATAAAATAAATATTGAAAGATTTTAAAAGAAAACTAAAAGAAAAAGAAAGAAATATGGGCCTGCATTAGTAATGGTGGGGGTGTTGTTGAGATTCTGAGCCCAAATAAACCAGGCCCGTTTGACTTCATTGGATTCGCTGCACACGTTGACTTAGGGTGTAGGATGGACCTTCAATGAAAGGCGTTAGATCCTGGCTAGCTGATGGATCTGACGGTTGGATCTTAATGTCTCATGATGGACTCCAAAGAGTGTGACATACTGGAACTTATAGAGAAAATCAGAAAAATTTAAAAGTACCACGTCTGGGGTCGAACCCAGGACATGTACTTTATAGCCTCTCCCCCTTGCCAACTGCCTTGGAACGTTAGTCATGATATTAATGAAATAAATAAAACATGAATGAAAACAAGGTGCAAGATCCAGATCAGCAAATAATTGCACGCGTTAACAAGCATGGGCCAATCAGATGGGGTGAGAGAAAGTCAGCGTTTGATCCAGCCAGTGGAATTAGGAGAAACAGCCACGCAGGTTGGTTGACCAAAGACCGGTCAGTCCAACCACCGGAGTCGGTGGTTTCCACTGTCTTCTCTGGTGGGTCACCTGCAAATATTAACCAAACCAAAAAACAAACGATGCCAACTGCCTTAAAAAGATCCCCTGATCACGATTTTGGCCTCTAAATTAACTAATTCCTTATGCATCATCAGATTCGAACTTGGAACCCTAATCACGGTCAACAATGGCATAACGTGATTCTGGGTGTTAGCTTTGCATAAGATACGTCCAAACACACATAAACATCAGTAGAAACACATGTATATGATCAATATGAATTTACATCAAGTATTGCGCAAGTTTGAAGTCAAAGAAGTTTTACCAATGGTGAGACACAGATCTGTTGATTTGAGGATGCTATAAGCCTTGCAAATGGTCTGGTTTCACTCCTGGGAATCTCAGCAAGATGGAGGAGCGATTGGAATCGAGGGAAAGAGGCTAACCAAGGTGTTTGAAGATTGCACAATTCTTTGAATTTTTTTGGAATTTTCTTTCTCCTCCCAGGCTAGCTGCGTGTGTTCTTCTTTCCTTTAGGGTTTGAAACCTTTATTTATATGTGAAGCCAGCAATAGGTTAACATTCTTGGAGCAAATCCAAAGAGATGTGGAATTTTCAATTTTGCTTCAAAAATATTTATTTTCAAATATTTCTTTCCCTTTCATAGCAAGGCACGATTTTTTTTGTCTATTTTCAGCATATTTGATCCATCATTCAATGCAAGAATCAAATCAAATCCAGTCCATATTATTTATATAATTTAATTTGATTTTTCTAATGATTGAAACCCAAAATAAATCAAATAAATAAGACAACAATGCATGGATGGTTTTATGGGTCGTGGACTATGTTAGGAATGAGATGCAAGCATAAAAAGTTGGGCCCATTTAGTAAAAAATGCAAATTTGAGCATATTTGACTTTTGGCAATTTTGCAAAAAAGGTCAACTTGGATAATGCATAACTCTCTCAATTTTGACCCTAGAGAGGTGTTCTTGGACTTTTTAGAAATCTTAGGATGTCCTCTAAGCAACCCTTTTGATCTCATCTCAATTGAGTCTCCCATGTTCATGTATGAAGCCTTGACCCAAAAGGTGTTTTTGTTGACTTTTCAAAATGACCCATAATGTCCAAATTCATATCCTCTTGTGAGTGCATCTTTTAAACTTGGGAGATGAAGATGAATTGTAGGAAATTGCATCCTCTTAAAAATTAGCTTTGAATGGGTCATTTTTGATGAAGTATGAGAAAGTTATGCTTGGTCAAAGCTGAGTTGACTTTTCCTGCAAAACCCTAATTTAGCAACTTTTGGGTTTTGATGAATTATGGGCAATCCTTGATGAATCATGATCAACCCTTGATCAAATGATGAATGATACTTCAAAATGAGGATGTTGACCAAAAATCTTGAAGGTTGACTGTATGTGGGCCACAGTTGACTTTTGATCTAGCACAGTCGATTTTCAGGCCTTTGAGCAATTGACTGAGCAAACTTCTTCTGCAAGGCTTGAAACCTGACATGGATGATCTTAGGAATATATTAGGACAATGGTGAGCATTTTGGATCCTTTGTACTCAAGCATCTTGATGAAAGATGAAACCCTAATTTGAGGTAGACTGCCTTAGGAGAGAGTTTGTCTGGTCAACTCTTGAACTTCCTTGAGCAATTTGGGGACCTTACTTCACATGTATTGAGAAATATGGGAGGGAAAATTTTGGGGTACAAAAACTTCATTCTCTCAGAAATTTGTTGTGAAACCTGGAATCCGACCAGATAACAATTAAATTCAGGAAGTTACTGCGAAGCCTGGAAACAGACCAGATAATAGTTAACTTCAGTAAGTTGTTGTGAAGCCAGGAATTTGACCAGATAAGAATTAACTTCATTCTCTTAGAAATTTGTTGTGAAACCTGGAATCCAACCAGATAAAAATTAAATTCAGTAAGTTACTGTGAAGCCTGGAAACCGATCAGATAATAGTTAACTTCAGTAAGTTGTTGTGAAGCCTGGAATTTGACCAGATACCAATTAACTTCATTCTCTCAGAAATTTGTTGTGAAACCTGAAATACGACCACATAACAATTAAATTCAGTAAGTTACTGTGAAGCCTGGAAACCGACCAGATAACAGTTAACTTCAGTAAGTTGTTGTGAAGCCTGGAATTCGACCAGATAACAATTAACTTCATTCTCTCATAAATTTGTTATGAAACCTGGAATTCGGCCAGATAACAATTAAATTCAGTAAGTTACTGCGTAGCCTGGAAACCGACCAGATAACAGTTAACTTCAGTGTGTTGTTGTGAAGTCTGGAATTCGACCAGATAACAATTAACTTTATTCTCTCAGAAATTTGTTGTGAAACCTGGAATCCAACCAATAACAATTAAAGTCAGTAAGTTACTGCGAAGCCTAGAAACCGGCCAGATAACAGTTAACTTTAGTAAGTTGTTATAAAGCCTAGAATTCAACCAGATAACATTTAACTTCATTCCCTCAGAAAATTACTATGAAGTCTGGACCCGACCAGATGATAGTTAACGCCTCAAGATACTATGAAGCCTGGAACCGGCCAGATAATAGTTTAACTTCTCAAGATATTGTAAAACCTGGACCCGACCCGACAAGGGTTTAATTCCCTTTCCCCAGTAGAGTTTTCCTTTACCCCTAGCAAGTTACTGTGAAGCCTGGACCCGACCAGATACCAATTCATCTTCATAATTTCAAGAAAGTTACTGTGAAGCCTAGACCCGACCAGATATCAGTTCAACTTCATCCTCTCGAACAAGTTACTGTGAAGCCTGGACCCGACCAGATACCAATTTAACTTCATCCTTTCAAGTAAGTTATTGCAAATCTTGGACCCGACCAGATATCAATTCATCTTCATCCTTTCGAGCAAGTTATTGTGAAGCCTGGACCCGACCAGATGTCAATTCAACTTCATCTTTTCAATAAGTCACTGTGAAACCTGGAATACAACCAGATAACAGTTTAACTTCAAGAAATTTGTTGCGGAACCTGGAATACGACCAGATAAAAGTTTAATTCACATCTTCCTCTACAAGTCACTGCGAAGCCTGGAATATGACCAGAACAGTCAACTTCATTATCCTTAAATTGCTGCCAAGCCTGGATTTCGACCAGATAATAGCTAATTTCTGATGCTCTCCAGTCAGGAATAATTCCCCAGTAGAGCAATGTACAACCGAAATTCTTAAACTTGTTCCTCCTAGCAGAAATCAACACTCCCCACGGAGTTTCCTCATGCAAAGCGCCAAAGTCAATATTCCCAGCGGGTTTCTCCTCAAACAATAAAACAGGGATTCTCAGCAGAAACTTTCTAAACCAAGTTGAAGATACACCTACTCTCGAACAACAGTTCAGAATTTAGCCTCCTAAGGCTCCCTAGCACGTATTCGAGGATTCAATTTCCTAGACAAAGACACGCTGCAATAAACACGTCACATTCATAAACCATAGTGCATACATGACAGATGCATACAGCGTAATCTCATTTATTTTGAGAACATCATTACACCATGCATACATCTGCATGCAACTAATCCTCTTCCTTGCAGGAAAATCAACAGGCAAAAGACGTCTACCATTTCAGTATAAATCAGCCAAAATATTTATCCTGATACCTTCCCCAGTCACTTTGAATGGTATCTCTAAGCCTATTCCCTGCACAGTGAACTAACACATCATCGAGTGCAAATTTCTGGGCACTTTAGTGTTCAATCATCTTCCACCTTCAAGTCACGAATGGCGGGCTCGCCAATCTAATTCTTCAGGTTTAAGAAGATTGAACAGGGGCAGCTGTTGTACCCCAAAATTTTCCCTCTCATTTCTCAAGAATTTCCTCCCAAAATCTCCCACGACATCAAGTTTGCAGCACTAATACATCAATTTAGGTTTGGAATTGGCATAAGGGAAAAATGGTCAAAATGCACACTGAAAAGTCAAACTTTAACTTTTGGATCAAAATCAAGTTTCAAGAATCATATTTCATCAGAACATGTTAGAATATGAAGTTTGTTTCATCAAGAAAATCAAAAGTCAAAATTACTTTGGAAAAGTCAAGGTTCTAAAAAACTTAAGAATTTTTCTAAGTGTTAAGAAAACATGTTAAGTTCAGAATTTCTGGCCAGATTTTCATCATGCTGATTCAGGAAGAACTTCTGACACGAGAGTTGTAAATCTCAATGAGATCTAAAACATTGCAGAACATAACTTCTCCCAAAAATGTTGGGATTTCAAGTTATAAATCCTTGAAGACACGTCTAGGAAACTAAAACACTCAGTAAATTCTGAACCTTTCCAAGTCAGAATTTGAGTAGAACTTATGGGCCAGTTTTCACGTAGGTTCAATCAGAGTTTGCTAAGATGATTCAAAGAGAGGTTGCAAAGCATGTTACAAGCTTTCTGAAAATTTTGAAAACTTCTTCAGATCATGCTGGAGCAGGGAGATTCAAAGATCAGAAGTTGGACATTTGTTCTAAGTTACGTTGATATTGAACTTCTGATCCAGTTTCAAGCTATGTTGCACAATCTCATGTTACAGGCTTTCTTGCTTGTTAAATCTCATCATCATTTAATGCTTACACCAACTTTTTAGTCTTTATCCAAAGGATCTTCCCACGTGTGGCATGAAGGTACCATTGTTGTCCTTGAAAAGCAAACTTTTGTACAAAGTTCATCTTGAGCCCATGCTTCACTTTGCTTCTGAGTGTACTTCTCCACAAATCTTGCCTACAAACTCAGAGTAGGTATGTTTAAAGCTGTTAATCACCCTACCTCTCCTTGAAAAATACTTGTCAACGATCCATAATCCATGATGGTTGTACTCCTGATTTATCCAAGCTTCTAAATTCTTTTCCTATAAATTAAACTTCATTTGCAACTGTTTGGGGAGAGATTGAAAAAAGCCTTGAAACCTTGGTGAAAATTCCAAGAACCCGGAACTGCAACACAAATACAAAACTTGCTAATTTCTGGTTTTTGCATCCAAATTCTTTTTTTTCTTGTGCGTTTCTTGGCCAAATCATTAATAAAGTTTCTGATATACACATAGAGGCCTTCCCAACTTCTGTTTTCAAACTGTAACACAATCTTCACCAATCTCCATTTCAAAAACCAGAACTTTGCACCTTGACTGCTCCAAAACATTCCAGCCATTCTTAGCTCAAGTTAAGGGTTGTTCTAGCTTCCTGGAAACTTGAGAAATCTGATCAGACCATCACAACAATCAGAACCAGATTCTAACTTACAAAACAATCTCCAGAAGCAAGGTAAGTTTCTTCTGACTTTCATCTCATTACTTAGACATTATCAGGCTTGCATTTTCAAAGATACAACGTAGATATCATGGTTCTGATTCTGTACTTATTTATAGATCTCATTTATGTGACCTAAGTAAAGAGAATTTCATATCAGAACTTCTTGAGGAAATTAGGGTTCAGAATTAGGATTAGCAAAACTCATATTTACTTCTGGTTTACAATTCTGGTGCTTTGTATTTCTGAAACCTGATGAAATTTTCTATAACTGCTGTGTTTGCATTTTCCATTTTTGTTGAGAAATTACTAAGTTGCAGATACTCTGACTGGCGTGGAGAAGAAGATGAATTTCATCATCAGAACTTACTTGGTGATACATGTTTATGCTTTTGCTTCTAATACCAGATGTATAACCACCCCAGTGGTAGAAAGCACGCACATAAGACATTAGTATTAATGGACCTGGGTTCTAGCCCCAGAAGCATCTTTTTTATGTTTATTGCTTGACATTTTTACCCCAATATTTATCAAATAATATTCCTAGACCAGAACTTCTAGATATCCTCACCCAACAGCATTGACACCTTACTGACCCATTATCAGAACTTCTAGCTTGCCAGTGACACTAGAACTTCTAGGTTTCCAGTTGCATCAGAACTTCTAGACTCCCTCAACAACCAAAACTCCTAACCTTCCAGAAACACCAGAACTTCTAAACTCTCTCAGCAACCAGAACTTTTAGGTTCTCAGTGATCAGAACTTCTAGGCTTTCCTTTATTCCCAGCAACCTCAACATGTTAGCGCGCCTGGATCCAGAACTTCTGGCTTTCCCTTTTTTTCTAACATTTGCTTTTAGATTTGCAGCACGCCTGAGTCAGAACTCCTGCTCTCTCCGCTTTCAGCAACGCGCTGATTCTGACTCTTACTCTCTTATTATTTTTTATCAGCACTTTTTATTTTCATTAATCAAAAACACCAAAAATACTTTATATTTACATGCTTTCTTTTAAAACAAAAAGACTAAAAATATTTTCTTGAGAAAATCCATTTCTTCTCTTAACAAAAACAAAACAAGTCTATTTTATATTTCTTGTACATTATTTCAATATGGTTGTAATAGATAATTAACACTTTAATTTCTTGCAATCCCCATTTGTAAATTTGCACACCCCATCCCCCTAATGATTGCATAGCATAGAATATTTACTTTCCGCAATTTATCGCTTTCATACAAATGCTAGTAATTAGGATTTGTATGGCAAGATAAAAACAACAAGTAGACAACCCTTAATTAAAGACTAAATGCATGCAAATCAAACACACTATTCACACATGCACCCCTAGGGTTAACTCCACTTATAGCCTAAAAATGGTCATGTTATGCATGTGAGACGTCTTAGTAAAAACAATCAAAATACAAGAACATTGTTCGTCGATGACGCTTGGAATGTTGCCTTTCAAATGATCTTAGTCCCTCAAGAGAAATGCTAATATATCTCACAACATTGTTATCATGTCTATACGATGACCCATGCCCGTCCTTCACATCCAATGATAAGGCTTCTTACCAACCAATGGTAAGATAGCAACATCTAAAGGAGTAGGAAAAGAATACTAAAGATCTTTGAGTAGGTAGGTTAATCTTAGTTTCTCGCTTGCTCACAACAAAAACATTTCATACTCCAAACGCTTTCATTTTTGAAGCATTTTCAAAAGACAAACACTTTGTATACATTCTTATATAGACGAGAACCATTACAAAGACACCCTTTTAAAAATCAATTTCAAAAACAAAAACTTCTTTGAACTATTTTCCAAATAACACTTTGTATGCGTTCTTATAGAGACGAGAATCATTACAAAGGCACGTTTTCAAAATACTTTCAAAAAACCACACCACAAAGCATACATTCAAACAAAGCAAGTGATCTAGAAAGCAACTAAGAGCTCATAGATAACTATGGATGAAAAGGGTGCTAACACCTTCCCTTTTCATAATCTACCCCCCGAGCTCAAGAAAATAATATCAAAGGTCTTTCCTATTCTTTTCACCCTTTCCTTATTGGATAAAAGAAAAGTCTGTGGCGACTCAAACTCAAAACATCCCAAGTCAGTTCTCCCACCGTGTTACACTTCCATATAGGTCTCTCACGGTTTTGGCATGTTTGGTATGTGTTATTGGGCCTCCATGTGATTGAAATCAACAGCTCATGCGCCTTGGCCCAATGCTTTTACATTTTATTTGATTTATTTGCATTTAAATGAATTATAATTCAAATAAAAGATATAAAAATCATAAAAAATATGTGAATGAATTTATAGGTCCTTTAACACATTGGGAACATGTTTGAACATCAAAGGTTAGGCACACTAGTTCAAAATTTCAAGTTTTCTCATTTTGCATTTCATGCATTTTACCAAAATTTCCCAACTTGCAAGGGTCATAACTTTAAATTTACTTCAAAATAGGCTTTGGTTGGGGAAAAGTTGATGAAGCATGTGAAAGTTATGCTTGGTCAAAGTTCAGTTGACTTCTCCTAAGGAAACCCTAATTTGGAAACTTTTAACTTTTGATGATTTGGGGGCTTTCCTTGAGGAATCATGACCAAACCTTGATCAAATGATGAATATCACTTCAAAATGTTGATGTTGACCAAAAATATTGAAGTTTGATTGTATGTTGACCATAGTTGACTTTTTACCCAATATAGTTTATTTTCAATTATCTGAGCTATTGATTGAGCAAACTTATGATGCAAGACTTGAAACTTGACATGAATATTTTTGAAGACCTATGGGTAACCATTGAAACCACTTTAAACCTTTGAAACCCATACTTCCTTGAAAAACACAAAACCCTAGTTGTGGACCCATTGCTTATGAGGAGGTTTGACTGGTCAACCCTTGAGTATCCTTGAGCATTTGAGAACTTTATAAGAATATTTTGAAGAAAATGGGAGGATAAATTTTGGGGTACAACACCCCCCCCCCCCCCCCCCCCCTTTGTCAGAAATCAAAAAGGTGATAGAGAGACGGAAAAATATTGAAATACTAGTTGAAGGAAATAGGTGATAGGGAGAATAATATAAATCACACATACAATAATCAGAAGACATAATGAAAGATATTAAGAATACATAATCAAATTAGCAATTATTTTAACAGATATGTTTGGTAAGACTTTATGGAAATGAGATTATTGATTCAGCACACATATATCTAATAAAATCATAACACAACAAAACAAAACATTTTATTGATTAAAACTGGAATAACAAGTACCATACAACAATGTTAAAAATAAATAAGACAGACGCACAATAAGCAGGAACAACTCCTAAAAACTAAACTTGGAGAACTTCACAACAAACTTCCTCAAGAACATCCTCTGGACCATTTCGATGAATTTCCTCAATAATCCTAGCCCTTGTGAAGAGAATAGAGAGAACTCTAGCAAAAGGTATAAATATATGTCGTCTAGATATAGAATTGATGATAGAGTTTCTTAGGTAGTTAAAATGGATTGAGGTAAGTTGATTCTAAAATGACGGATGAGGAGGTAGATGAAAACATTATCATCATAGGTTAGGGTGTTCAACATTGATGCTCTAGGTCCAAAGTTTGATATCACAAGCTGAAACCAAATTGAGGCACCTGGAAGAAGATTGGAATGATTGATGTGACCATAATCATCATGGATGTTGTGAATAGAGTGGAGTCTATCAGCAAAAGAGTATCTATTTTAGAAGACTTATAAGATGACTATATCTTGGGCACAACCAATAGCAACTGCAATCGATGCTGGAGTGATGATAATGGGGATTTGTGATACAGTGGGAGAACTGACTTGGGTGTTTTATGTTTTATCGCAATCGTTGCGGATAGCAAGAGTTTCCACCGACTTTTCTTTTATCAAATAAAGGAAGGGTGAAAAGAACAGGAAATACCTTTTGAGAATTTTCTTGAGTTCGGGGGGTAGGTCATGAAAAGGGAAGGTGTTAGCCCCCTTTTCATCCATAGTTATCTACGGGCTCTTAGTTGCTAGCTCATTTTGAAATGCTTTGCAAAATGTGTTTGTGTTTGTTTGAAAGTATTTTTGAAAAGTGCCTTCGATTAGGCGAACTTTGTAATGATTCTCGTCTCTATAAGAATGTATACAAAGTGTTTGAATTTTGAAAATATTTCATGAAAGTGTTGGTGTGTTTTAAAGATGTTTTGTTTTGAAATGTTTGCGAGCAAGCAACTACAAGAGTTCTACCTACTCAAAAGAAAATCTTTGTTTTTTTCCTCCTCCTCTAAATAGTGTTATTCTACCATTAGTTAGTAGAAAGCCTTGTCATTGGATGTGAGGAACATGCATATGTCATCGTACAGTCATTGAAGGCAACAGATAGGACACTTTAGAAATTGTTGTAAGGGACTAAGATTGTTTACCGAAGGCAACATCAAAGGTTCGTCGAGGTACTACAATCTTGTAAGTGAGGTTCTTTGCTAAAGTATCTCACGTTCGAGGGACATGACTGTTTTTTATCTGAGGCAATAAGTGTGGGTTAACCCTAGAGGTGCATGTATGCAAAGTGTATTGTTTTCATTTAATTTGTATTGAATTAGGGTTGTATACTTGTTTGACTTTAAGTCTTTCCAAACAAACCCTAATTACTAGCAATAATATGGAAAACGATAAATTGCAGAATTTAAAAGTCCTACGCTATTATAATACTTTAGGGGATGGGGAATACAAATTACAAATGGGGATGACAAGTAAATAAAATCTTAATTATTATTACAAGGCTTTGACATTTACATAAACTATAATGCGAAATAGTTGAATGAGCAAAAATGTAAAGATGAAGAAAGGAGAAAAAAATTGTTTTTGTGACTTTTTTATGAAAAGAGTTTTTATTTTCCTAATTAAATTAATTAATTACAAGAAGCTTAAATAATACCTAAAATATAAATTAGTTAAAAGAAAATTAAATAAAACCTAAGTCTAGTTTAGTTTTAATTAATTAAGGAAAAAATGTTTTTTAGGGTTTTTATTATTTATAAAATAAAGATAAAATAAAAATAAATGTTTTTTAGTTTAACTATTTAAGAAAAGGTTTTGTAGTGTTTTATTTAGAAAAGAGATTAAATAGTTTAAGAAAATATTTTCATTACTTTTGTCAATAAAATAAATAAAAATAAAATAAAGTGAGAGAATTTGATATAATTATTTAAGAAAATTAGTTTTTTTTATATTTTTTATTAAAAGTAAAATAGATAAATAAAAGAAAAGATAATAAGATAAAAATAAAATATAAAATATTGGACCTGAGTTATAAGTAAAAAGGGGGTGTGAGAAAGTGTTTTTGTTTTAGGCCCAAAACAGTTTTTTTGTATAGTCAGAAAATAAACAAAAATAAAGAAGAAGTAGGCTTGGTTGTTGGAAAAAAACAGGGGGGTGACGTTCAGCAGAAAAACAATCAGGCCCAACCAAAGGAGACCCAGGCGCACTGCAAAACAAACAAAAATGAGACAAAATAAAATGAAAAAAAAAACACAAAAGGGTACCACTGGGGCTCGAACCCAGGTCCCTATAGTTCCAAGCCTTACGCTTGCACTCTCTACCACTGGAGTGGCTATACATCCGGTATTTAGAACACAAACCAATAAATATAGTATAAACCTTGTCTTAAACATGTCATCTTCTTCTTCCTCGCGCCAGGATGTTCTTCAACATTTTTTTGAAATCTGTAACTTCCTCATTTCTCAACCAAAATGGAAAATGTAAACATGAAAGTTGCTTGAAACTTAACCACGATTTCAACCATGTAAATAACTAAAGTTGTGGATCAATGATGAACACGAATTTCTGTTGGTGCCAAATTTAACCTAACTTTTTCAGAAAGTTCAAACTCAAAATTCTTCATGCTCAGGCAATATAAATAAAATCTAAAAGCATGGATAGCTTCAGGGCAATGATGTCTACTTTTTATCTTTTAAAATCAAAGTCAAATGATGCATGTATGAAGAGTTGAAAGTTCAGAAAACTTACCTTGAAAATTGATTATATTCTGAGTTTAAGCACTCTTCAAGGTGTTGTAACGATCTTGACAGCTTCAGTGGACTCCTAGGAATCTAATGTAATGCTTAGCCTGAGCTGAGAGTGCTTGAATTGTTCTGGAGAAGTCAATATGCAGCACCCCATTTTTGGTTATGGAGAATGATGAAGGAGGTGTTACAGTGGTGTAACAGGGTCATGGGTCACTTCTAGATGATGTATGGATGCTTTGTGATTGATTTTAAGGAAGAACGCACGAGTGGAAAATGAGTTTGGATTTCAAAGTCAGAAATGACAAGTTTTAGAGATTTTGTTGCAATTTCTGATTTGTGAGAGTATAAGGGTGCTTGAGGGCTTGTAAACTCGTGTCTTATCTTGCAAAATAGTGCTTCTACTTATAGGAAAAGGTTTGGAAGCTTTGAGTGTTCAGAATCACAAGATAGTAAGTTATGGATTTTTTACTTATTTTTGAAGCAAGCTTGACAAACATATTTCCAAGGCATGGTACAAGGCTATCTAGAGTCGTTAGAAGCTTTAAGCATGTTATCTGACTATATATGTTTAGTGTGTGCAGAGGGAGCAAGTTAGAGACTTAATACAAGTTGAATTTATGATTAAAGCAACTTTACAAGAATAGCAATGTTACTTTGTGCCAAAAATGGATGAATCTCTTGGACAATGGCTCTAATGCTTGTATCATAGCTCTAACAATTATGTAAACCATTAATTATGGAGTTAATTGCAAGTTATAATCCTGAAAAGTAAGATTATGCAGCATAGCTATGAGATTTGGCCAAGGGTTCATCATCAAAATGATTTGTAATTCAAGAATGGATGCCCAACTTCTTGCCTTCGATTCTCTTAGCTCAAAAATGATCTCTTCAAGTTCTTAGACATTTTAGAAAGCTTGAAACATTATATACAACCTTCATGTTGACCATTTTGGATAAATCATCTTGGATCTAGGTGAAAATTGGCCAATAAGTTGGGTCAAAAATCTGCCTAAACTTGTCAAAATTTTCACTAAGTGTTTTATAAAAAATGTCATGACTTCATGAGCTTATAATTCAAAATCCAAGAATTTTTAGGACTTTATCAGCAAATCAAAGTTTTATATTTCATCAAGATATTCAACTTTCATCTTGAAAATTTTCTTTGAATCATCTTGCATCTTGGTGAAATTTTGCCATGAAGTAGTGAAATTATCATGGTTTAAAACACATAAATTTTTCTAAGTATTGAAAAGTTCGACTTTTTATAGACTTTTTGAATTTCTTAATTCTTGATTATCAAGCTTCATATTTTTGAATGTCTTGATGAATATTGATCTTTGAAACTCAATGTTGACCAGGTCAAAGTTTGACTTTTGGTGTAATAGTTGACTTTTTCATCAGTTGATCAAATTTCAACTATCAATTGTTTAATCTTGAGAAATGATTTGAGCCATGAAATTAGATCAAGATATTGTGTTTGAATTCTCAAGATAATGCTTTAAACCATTAAGTCATGTATTAGGTTAAAAGTCAACTATGGTCAATCCTAATCAAAACCCTAATTTTGACCATTTTACCCATTTGATGATTTGAATGCTTTTCTTGAGGAATTGTAATCAAACCTTGATCAATTGATGAATATGACTTCAAAATATTGATATGGGCCAAAAATATTAAAGTTTGACTGTAGGTTGACCACAGTTGACTTTTTACCTAATACAGCTGGTTTTCAGTCATCTGATCAATTGACTGAGCAAAATTGTAATCTAAGACTTGAAACTTGGCATTAGTATTCTTGGAGACCCATAATGAACCATGAAAGTATTTTGAGGCATTAGAAATCCAATTTCCCTTGTGAAAACCAAAACCCTAATTTGTGGCCTTAGTGCTTAGGAGATGAGTTTGTCTGATCAATCCTTGAGAATCCTTGAGCATTGGAGATCCTTTGTGAGAAATGTCTTGAGAAAAGAGAGGGAAAATTTTGGGGTACAACAAGTTTCCAAAGATATAAGAGTGAATGGAAGTTCCAAATAACCTAACTTCAGCATTCATCCAGAAGTCCTTGACTAGGTCAAGATAGATTAGTCCAGTCAACATGGCAAAGTAGTTGGACCATCCTTGAGTAATTATATTTTGAGTAATACCCAGATTAACACTGAATGATCTTGGAATGTTTAGACGTTGTTCACAGATAACTTCAAGAAGACCATCCTTCTCGAAAAGGATTCTTGAATCCATGGGGAGTAAAAGATGAATGACTAGGGTAGATAGACCAAAACTTTAAATAGAGGAAAGGAAAATGTAACTGACTGTATAAGAGATATGGTTCAGATACCCCACGAAGGATGACAACTCAATAAATGAGAATTTAGATAGATATAGGGGTACAATACGAGTTCCAAGATGCAAGATAATACATATACAGTGCTGGAAGTTATCATTACCAGTAAAGTAGTTTGCCAACTATATTAGATAGATTGAATTGTACACGCCAGTCAGATGGGAAAACGTATAAATTTAGTCTATTTTTAATTAATTAAGATATTTTTTAATAATCAAAGATCCAAAAAAAATTGTATCTGACCAGATATATTGACCTTTTCCTTAATAGATGACTTCTAACTTGTAGAAGTATCCATAAGTACTTTGTCAGAAAGATATATAAACGTTGACCTGATGTAGTTGTATATGACAAGATCACCTTCCTCAACTAGCTATAGAGTTTATTTTAATATTCTTGAATTGTCAACTTTCATTCATTTTCATCAAGGGATTCATCGGAAGATGTGGATTTTATAATGGTCATCAATCATGTGTGTATCCTTTCTCAATAGTTTTTGCAGAATCATATTTAGAAGAGTTTGATCATTAGAAGTTTCTGATTGATTATTTTCTGATCTTCCTACTCTTTGATCTTCAGTAGTCGTTCTTATTACTTTCAAATTATGAGAAGTAATTTTTATACCTACGAACTTATCAACTAGCTTTGACTTTTCAGAGTAAAACTTATCACAAAATCTAACATGAATTGACTCTTATTATATTAAAAGTCGGGCATGATTCAAAAAGACAAATGTCTTTGAAACATAATTTTTTAAGGGATGAGCTAGATCTCAAAACTAGAATAGTTTCTTATTTGACCACTTCTAGTAAAACAACATTAGTTTATTTTCCTGGTTACTTAATATATGATAATGACTTTTAAGGATGAGAGAAACTGAACGGTTATTAGGACTAGGGATGAGCTAAGAAAAGATAATTTTAATTATCCCAGTTTAAATTTATCATTCTGAATTAGGATTGGTTCAGACTAAAGTTATGATTATGCTAACCAGGAAAAATTGACCAAGGAGAATAACATTGCTTAGTTGAAGCAAAATTAAAGACACTGTAAAAGAATTTTTGCCATATTAAGACAAGGTCTACTTCCTGAGTAGGACAGCTTTTAACTGGTAAAAGTATCTAGCAGTACTTTTGTTAGAAAGCGAGTGGATATTAACCTGGGGTTGCTTGTGACGAGTTTACCTTCATTTAAGCTTATTTCTTATTGTTCGTCTTGTTGAATTCTCCAGATTCCATTCTTTGTCCTGGGATGCTTTTTCTGATCTCCTTGCTTCAAGAGATTTCAATAGTAGCTTCAATATATTCAAATGGTTCCCTATAACTGCAGTCTTCTTGTTTGGATCTTGATTTTCTATGCATACTCCAAGTCATTTCATCTGAAAAATTGCTTGAATCTTCTTGTCTTGCTTACTTCCATTGAGCAGATATATTTTAAGTTATTATGCCTTCTTCAGAGCTTGAAAAGAAGAATATTTTGGATGATCATCTTCTGAATTCTTTACTTCTTGTTCTTTGGTATTTGTTATATCTTCTTCAGATTCTGAAAGAGTTTCCACACATTTCCAAATTATTCTGACTTCTGGTGGATGGCGTTTTCTCTTCTTGACTCCCAATTCTTCTGCGCAACACTTCTTCGAAGCTTTCAGACTACTCCTCCTTCTTATTTCTAAAGTAAATACCTTTGAGAAGCTTTGGTATTATTTAGAATACTTGATGGATCTTCCTGATATGACATTGATTAGATCCATTGCGACTTGCAGCGGTTTATCATTTGGATGACAGCTTCAGTTGATAAGATGAAGTGTTGAATGTTGACCTTTGCTTCTGATGGAAAACTTTTGTTGAATGAGAAGATGAATTCCCTTTCCATCGGGCACTTGAGCCTTCAGAATCCTGAGAACTCATTTCAAGGATTATATCTTCATATTTCTGATTCTTGCCCAGAGTTTTGATTCCTCTATAGAACGGGTTTTGAATCAGAAAGTCTTTCTATCATTTGAGTAGCAGAAATCTATAGAATTTTCTCTTAATAAACATCTCTACACGGTTAAGTGTTTGATTCTTAAATCAATAACAGATTCGGGCTCTTATACCAATTGAAGGTAGAGAAAACACAAGAAAGGGGGGTTTTAATTGTGTTCATAGAAAACATTCCCCTTTAAAAATTCAGATCACTCAAATGATAATAACGATAAAGTCAATGAAGAATAAAAGACACGAGGATTTATCCAGGTTCACCTTATACAAGGTTAATCTTGTCCACCCTCGCAAGGATGATTTCGCCTTATCCAAGGACTTAATCCACTATAACCAAACAGATTACAAATGCACATGCAACCACGGTGACTAACACATAATTACACATTCTATGATCCCGCTGGATATAAATTTCATTGACCCAATAGAATCAGATCCCTCAAGATCATCTATTCGGATTTCCTACAATGACCAGCAACCATTGTCTTCTTGAGATCATACCTTCACTCAGTCTCTCAAGGATCCTTCAATGATATGTTCATTGATATGATTTAATGAATATAAAAATCATTGACCTAATAGAATCAGATCCCTCAAGACCGTCTACCAGGATTTCCTTACAATGATATCCATCATTGATCTTACAAGAGTCTAACCTTCACTCGAGTCTTCTTTGAGATATGACTATCATTGACCCAATAGAATCTGATCCCGTAAGATCTCCTATCAGGATTTCCTATAATGACCGCAACCATTATCTTCTTGAGATAAGACCTTCACTCAGTCTCTCAAGGAACTAATCAACAACGGTTAATGGGTTCTTATGCTTACATGAATTCTTCTTCTAAGCAGACTACACAAGTGTTATAAGCACATATTGTTTAACACATCTTTGAGAAATAACCTAGTGTTAAAACAATTTACATGAAGAGATTCTAACTAAAACATTATATGAGCAACAACTCTAATGTTCATTAAAATGTTCTACAAAGATGTATATGATCAAAAGTTGAATGGCATCTTGTAGTGTTCTTCTTCATCTTCTTGTTGAGCAAGTTACAAGCAATAACTCCTTGCTTCTTCTGAGATCTACCAAGATGTATGTGATTAGAAGTTGAATAACATCTTGTAGTCTTCTTCTTCTTGAGAAATCTACGAGCAACAACTCCTTGCTTCTTTTGTTTCAATCAAGATGTATATGATTATAGATGTATATGATGATAGTTGTATGACATCTTGATGAAATCTTATTTCTTTCTTTTCTCTCTTCTTTAGTGGTCTTCAGAATGTGTAGTATTGCAGCTTTAACATCTTCAGCATCCATTGCTTTCCTTTCACAAGCTTGATGGCCAACTGCAACTTATCATTTCAGCTCCGGCTTCAGCGTAGACATCGGCAGGCTTTCTTTGAATCTTTGATCTTCTTTTATAGCCTTCATAGAGAGACGTTGTGAGAATAGAAAAGTCTTTTCCTGCATCAACGGTTAGTTCCAACAAATATAATAAGGTGTAAGAGTTAGACAGTATAAAATAATAGATTATGTATCCTCATTGTTCAATGATAGTTTTCTACTTTTTATCTCTGAATAATATTTTTCTAATAAGCTTGTAAATAGAGATCCGTTAAGGAAAGAAAGATAGTTGTAAATCCAGTTGTCTGTTCCCAACGGTCATAATGAGAGTGGTTGACAATAGGACTGTCCTTACGCCACCCTAGAGGGTAGAGGTCACAGATATTTTATGTATCTTTTGTACAACATCACACGTTAACCATTTGAACTTTCTTCTTATTATCAGAGGCTTCAGATATTTGAATGTTGAACGTTGAAGCTTATTTTAGAAGATTCACTCTTAAGTCTTAAAACCTAAGTCTTGGAGTCTTTAGAACTTGTCACACAAAACTTTATCTTCAGAGTCTTCAGCACTTGGTTGTAAGAATTTACTTGTCTTTAGATCATCAGAACTTGTTCAGCAGAACCTCGTCTTCACAATCTTCAGAACTTGTAGCACACAAAGTAAAGTTTTAAAAGGCCTCCAAAGCCTAATTATAAAGTCACAATCAGAACCTCTTTATACTAATGTTCCTAAGACACGTTGCAGAAGATATATTCAGAACCTTGACTTCAACTGTAACATGTAACCATATGTTTTTTTCCAGTAGCATATGATCAGAACTTGATGACGTCACACGCCTTGATACCAGAGTCAGAATATTACAGCAGCACCTAGACACTAGAACAAACCACTAGCGTATACAATTGTTCATAAAGATAACATGAAAAGTTATCATCAAAATCTTAAGGCCAGATGTAGAAACACTTCTTGCTCTTACAGTTATACTGAAGATAAGTTGCGTGCCTGCGCATACGATCCGCTCCGAGGGAATCAGGCGATAGAGTTGTTCCGGGTGTACATTGACTGGCTGGTGCATAAGGACATACATTTTTGTTCATACATCGACTACCGTGTGACGATACCATTTAATGAGGTTGTCGTGTTTACGGTTTGGTTGGCCTGCGGGATTCGCAAGACAGATCTTATATGCCTGAGCGGGTGATGTGTTAGTCGGTTCATCCAGACCATTCTCCAGGATCCTACTGTATCTGCTCCTCCGACGGTGAAATGGAGGGAGATGAATGCTTTTTTTAGTGAGGCCAGGAGTACCGAAGCACCATACGACTTAAGCTACGAGTACGATTACATGATATGGTTCTTTCGGGTGTCTCATTCATACATGGTACAAGATTCTCTAGAGAATCCACCGAGGCCAGTTCATCAGGAGATCTTAGAGGAGGAGCAGGCTAGGGCCGATCATGCCACTGACGTATTGCCTAGGTTTCATCGTATCATGGAGATTGAGTGGGATGGTGTTGATAGAGGTCTGTTTCCTGATGAGTTTGATGTTAGAGGTGTTCTGGATGCCATCATGGCGGAGGCTCAGGAGGCTCTGTGTTACAGGAGGCAGCGGAGGAACGCCTCAAGAGTGACAGACCGACTCATCATCCGCCATACCCAGTAGTATTTGATGGTGTATTTGTATTTTGGTTCTAATTTTTTATTATTGTATTTAGATTACATTTTTGGATTATCCCTTTATCGACCACGAACACTTTTTGTGGTGTGTACTATATATATATATATATATATATATATATATATATATATATATATATATATATATATATATATATATATATATATATATATATATATATATATATATATATATATAATTTGTTTCAATTGTGTTGATTGTTGTACCGTTTTTGTATTTAGGTTGCAAAACAACTAGAAAAAAATGGCATTTCTCTAAATAATTTTTTACTACTGACAACATTAAAACTAGAAATATATTGCACACAGAAAATATATTTCTAGTTTCATAGAGGCATTGAATTGTATGGAGTATTTTTTTTGGACATAAGGTGGGATAAGAAATTCCCTTATATAAAGGGATGTTTTGAATTTTTTAAGAGATTTAACATTGCTACCCATTTCATCTCATCTAAATGTTCTTGTATACTTTTTAATGTTAAATATGGACTAAACTTTTTTAAATTTTTATGACGGAAATAATAGTTCACTTATAACTTTTTCTATCTTAATAAATATATCATTTTTCAGTTTCAACCATTCTAATTTTTTTCAAACAATGATCTTTTAAATAGGTTTGATCAATATGTTGTCTGCATAAATGAACGTGTATAGATAGGCTACAAATAAAATATATTAATCACTTAAAAAAATATAAGTTAAATATTTTTTAGTTGAACTAAATATTCACATTTCATTTTGCCCCACTGCTACACTTAGTCTATTTTTATAATCACAAACACTTTTGTTGAAAAAAAAAAATTTTAGATTGTTTGATGAAACATTTTAGATGGATTTTTTTTACACAACTTTTTAGATGGATTAAAAACAAACAAAAAAATTATATATTTATGTGACAAAGTTAATAATTTGTTTGATTATTTAATTTGCTAGCTTAGTTCAATAGTTTCTGGAATAAATTGAAAATACCAAACATGTAAGAATCTAATTTTACGTAGACTTAAATATCCATATAATGTAATTTTACATAGACTTAAATATCCATATTTTCATTTTAGTATCACTTTTAAATAATATGTATCATATTCCTATCGAATGATTTAAGATAGGATTAAATTTCATATATAAATGCACAGATTTTCTACTAATTTTACGTGACTTTTCTATTAATTTTACGTATGAATCAAACCCTTTTTCTCTTTTTCTTTTATCTTTTATACTTTTCTACTAAGTTTGCGTTTTTGTTCTCTCATAATTAAGAGCTATTGTAGTGTTTACAAATGTTTTTTCTTTTGTTTTACCTTTTTTTATTCTTGGCCTAAAACTTCATATTTTAAAATCGGCCCCGATATCCCTGATTATATGGTTGAGTTTGTCAATATCAGCCATGGAGCATGGACAGAAGAAGAAACAATGGAAGATCTCAAGATGCTAATATAGTCCAAAATCAAATTCCACTCTCATACAAAAAAAAAACAGTAACAATTGCATCATAAACTACAACTCTCAAGATTCATCTACTTTTTTTCTTAACAGAAAACAAAACACATTTATCTACTCAAAAGTTTAAATAACAAAAACAGAACAACGTTCTCTAGAGCGTGTTTTACGAAGAAATCAAGTCCATCTCGGTCCGGAAAATGATATCAGGAATGAAGTTGTTTATATGACCTCATGTTAATTCAGTAATATACAAAACATGCCTCCATCAGCACGTTGGAATTTCAAACATGTTTTCCACGAAAGATACTGAATTTGTTTACTTCCTGATAGAGAGGAGTTCAAAACTCCGCAAAGGATCATCGCGGTTGCCTCTAGAAGATCCTGGTCGCGTGTAGGTTGGTTGTTTGGTCTCGTACATAGGTTGAGTTCTATGTGCGGTTGATGGGCGGCTACCAGATGAGGTCAGACGGCCAGTACGACTGTCAGTATGGTCACCTGAAGAACTTGGCTTGGATGTTGATGAGATTATAGGTCTTCTTGAACTGCTGCCATATCGGCCGGAATTGCGTCCCTTGTCTTGATCATGATGCTGAATGACAAGGTAAAATATTAAGATCAATAATCCCAATGGAGAATCTCAAAGTAATTATTTACAAAATCTTAGTTAAAAAACAATTTTTTACCGCATCCTTGGGTATGGCTGCTACATCCTCAAAACCCCTATGTTTAGAATGATCACGGCGAGGACTAGAACTTGTTGGGTTCCTCCGCGAGAATGCTTCAACAGCCCCAGTGAATCTCTCTCGGAGCTCTTTCCCAACTGAAAGAAGCAATTGCATAAGTAATTAAAAATTGAGCAAAGTACAGTATTTGACAACTGTTGATAATACTAATAGCAATGAAATGATATTATAGTTGGATGCTTTTAGACTCCCTTTTTTGTGTTATTCAGAGCTATGCCAGCTGACATCTCTGTTACTATTTGTTAGAGTTAGTTACAAAGGGTGTATGTTAAGCCATTGGTTAGTGTTGGATAATAATCCTATATAACCTCTTATTACCTTTCTGTTTTAATCAACCAAAACCAAATTCACATAACATTCTAGAATGCATTTCTGCATCTCATTCACCGTTTCTAAAATGGTATCATAGAACCTGGTTCTCATCTATCTCTGATCATGACAGAACCACCTCTATTGTGCAATCGTCTTCAAAACAGGATCTCGTTACTTTTAAATTGAAGATTTCCGAAAAAGCTTGATGAGAAGAATTTCCTTGTTTAACACAATCTTCAAAGCTTCTTAAACTTATTGTGAAATTCCAGATCGGTACATTACCGATGCAACCACTGGTTCTGTGATAGAGAACTCAAACTTTTGGGCCTGGACGCAGAGCAAGATCATTGGCTGCTTTCCTGGCTTCAGTCTACTATCTCGAGTTCGGTTATGCCTCGAATTCTGGGTTGTGCTCACACGTTACATCTCTGGACGCGTATTCATGATCATTTCCAGAAATTGACTTGTGCTCATGCACATCAATTATACTCGAAGACGCGTGCAATGACTTCAGATGATTCTAGCATTGAAGATCATCTATCACGCAATAAAATTCTTGTTGATTCTCTTGCTTCTGTTGGTGACCCTATTCACCCTCAACAACATATTGATGTGATACTTGAAGGACTGCCACAGGATTACAGATTTTATTTCAGTTAGAGAGCAAATTTGAGTTAATAGAATTTGAAGTATTGCTCATGAGATGTGACTTTCCAAGTAAAACAAGATCCAACTTGATGTGGCTTCTATTAACCTCACACAGTCCAAACCAAAATCTGATGCTTCTTCCATAGGTAGAGATCTTTCTCATGCTCATCTAACTACTGGAAACTCGATGGATCCGGTTCCTCCTTTCAATCCTCATTTAGTGGAGGCTTCTCGCATGGAGTCGGAGATAAAGGACATGCAGAGGACGTTTTAGCAATATCCAGTGTCAGGTTTGCATTAAATTTGGCCACACTGCTTCTATCTGTTATCATCGTTTTTTAATCAGCAATTTCAGGCACCTATAACTGCTGATTATCATGGCAATCCTCAAGGTCTTTCACAGGGATACCAAGAATATTATTCTTAACATGTTCTCCATCTCATGGCTTTCCAAACTCACTGGAATTGTCCCCAAATCTTGCCTACTTATAGACCTCCCGACCATGTGCAATATAATGCCATGCTAACAACCACTACCAATGCCTTTCCTAATACCAACTCAACCTGGTTCCATGCTCCCTATGAAGGTCCTGACCAGATCTTTATAGAGAATGGTCAAGGTCTGACTATTCATTCCTTTGGTTCCACCTCCTTTTTATCTCCTTAGAACCTAACAGAAATCTCGGGTTACATAATTTACTTCATGTTCCCTCTATAACAAAGAAATTGATTAGTGTTAGTTGTTTTGCAAGGGAGAACTCTGTTTTTTGAATTTCTTTCTGATTACTCTGTCATCAAATCCCAGGTTACTAGTCAAGTTCTTCTACAAGGAAGTGTTGGTAAGTGATGGCCTCTATGAGTTTCCTAGTCTCAATTTCCAACCTCAAGAGCATAGTTCCAAGCATCGGTCCCCTGCTTCCTACCTTGTCAGTTAGTCTACAGGTGCTGATCCTAGATTTAGTTTTCCTAAAGGATGACAAATTTATTATCTTATATGACCAAAAGAGAGTATACCTGAGATCTTTTCTGGCCTCTGTACAGATGGCCCTGCATTCATAGCCACCTTGCCACTGTCATGCTGTTATTAGAACAAATACAGTTAGCAAGTGACATCTACTAGAAAGAAAAACGAGATCACGCAAGGTATAAAAGCACCAACCCTCCCTCTAGAGCTTCCACTAATCTGTGGATACTTCAATATAGTCCAGTCAAAAATATAGTCAAATTGATAGCCTGTTAAAGATGTCCAGATTAATTTGTGATTATTTAACATAATAGGCTGCCAAACAAAATATACAGAAAGCTAATGTACAAGTAAGAATGTATTGGATTGTGGACCTTCTCGAATAAATAGATCTCGAAAAAGCCTCTTTAAATAGGAGTAGTCAGGCTTGTCTTCAAACCGCAAAGATCGGCAGTAGTGGAAGTATGATCCAAACTCTGAGGGATATGATTTGCAAAGCACCTGTCATACAAGTGCAAAAATTTATGAAATGAAACAAAAGCAACAAGACCAACAATGGCTAGTCCATTCAACATCCAAACGAATTCAAAGCATCAAAAGCCTGTCAATCTAGCTAGTCAGTATACCTCTATGGAAGTTGTCATCTTCTTCTCACTGATTCTATCATATTTTTGTTTTTTGGTACCCGCTTTCAGTCCCTGCCAAGGAAGACTGAAAATAAAGAGTACAATGCGAGGAGATTGTAAGAATGACATGGTAAATATATCCAAATATAGATAGGAAAAAATACACTCATGTATATCAAGTATCCAACCTTCCTCTTAAGAAGTACATGAGAACATAACCAAGAGATTCCAGATCATCCCTTCTGCTTTGTTCTGCCAACAAAATAAAGTACGATTAACAAAATGCATTATAACTATTGGTCGCCATTCCGATACGAAAAAAGAAAAGAAAAGGAATTTAATATCATAACAATTAACATATATAACTCACCAATTCCAAGATGAGTGTTGACACTTGCATACCGAGCTGTGCCTGTAAGGTTCTTGTTTTCTCTGCACAAGAAAATGAGCTTTTCATAACTAAAGAAATATGAATTTACTCAATTAAAAAAATTAAACTATAACGTAAAATAAAGTGAAAGAACATTTTTGTAGTGTATTTGCCATTGGAAAGAGAAAACAGACAAGAGACATTAGAGACCCGAAACCGTGTCATGATATTAAATTCATTGTTGTTAATAGAGTGAATGATATTGATACCACGTAATATAGGGTAAAAGCTTTCACTCGAAAAAGTGGCAGCAGAATACGTATGAAAGTGATGTAAAGGCTTAAAATAAAAGGAAGGCGTGAAAAATTAATATGGCAACAGCAGGTTGGGTTTGCCCCCAAAAAAATGTATACGTCAATATATCTTGAAACAGTAATCGAGACAAAACTTACCTGTATGGTATGTGCTTATGAGTCTGAAGATCTCTGAATTTTTTGGCAAGGCCGTAGTCAATGATGTAGACCTGAAATGAGGTACCCAGCATGATATATATAAAGTTAGAACCTAAAAGAACAGGAGTTTGCATGTTCAACTTCAACATTTCTTATCAGAATCTATCAATCATTATTTTTTAGTAGAAGAAAAAGATTCGGAAATGAAGACATGCTCCAAGAACATCCATCCAAAAGATGAGAAGTAGAGCCAGAGGAAGTGCTTTGACTCAAAATGTGGCCCAGGGCCAATCAATTATGCTAGGAAAAAAACCGTGAGTTTCAAGATGGATGTAGTCATGATAGGCCAAAATCCACTTCATGGTTTGTCGTAGAAAAGACTCAGAAACCTTCACCTGACCTAACCAGTCTTAACCAACTAAGCATCAAACAGGACTGGATAGAATAACCAAAACCTTCAGAAACATAATGACGGAATAAAAATAAAAAAGAGAAACATAAAAAATTTGAAAGAAATCATGTCAACAAGATAACATACCTGATTTGCTTTACGTCCTAGGCCCATTAAAAAATTGTCTGGCTTTATGTCACGGTGAAGGAAACCTCTTGAATGCATATATTCAACTCTGTTAATCTGAACAATAATATGGACCAATTGAAACATTAGTATCACTATATAAGGCCTTTCGCATCATAATAGTTTCCATTTTGACTTACTAATTGATCAGCAAGCATTAACACTGTCTTCAATGTTAACTTCCGGTTACAATAATTGAACAGATCTTCCAGACTGGGTCCAAGAAGGTCAATCGCCATCACATTGTAGTCTCCCTCAACTCCAAACCACTTCAGGTGAGGCACCCCCGCTGCAAATAAAGAACCAAGTTGGATTACTCAAAAAGAAACTTCTCAGTTGTTTTATGAAACTTTTTCAGTCATTAATATACTTTAAGGGCATTGTTTAAGACAAACGATTTTGATTCCAATAAGTTTAGATTACGGACATCAATGAACTCATCAGGCTATCCTCCAACTCAAGAAAACAAACACGCACACAAACATAATAGAGAAACCATTTTCATGTGGAAGTTTAGCATTAGCTATTAGTTAATACTTTCACTACTGAAATCAGCAAAAAGAAATCGACACATTGACTTACTTCCTCCTTGAAGAAGCATATACAATTTTGATTCATAATGAAGCTGCGGATGCTTGGTCTTCACAGGCTCCTGGAAAATTTTCACGTGCAGGGAATTATGGTTAACAATTAAAAACAGAATATCACGAGCAGACTAATATCATTAACTGATAGGACAAACATGTGAAAACAATGCATAAGACCATGGTGAACAATGGAAGATAAACTACAACGCGACAATGTTAAGTGTTAACCACAATTTGCATAATCAAACTCAATAATAATCATTTCACCGGTTCCAGACACAAGATAGGGTTAAAAACTTCATGAAAACCTAACATACCAGCTTGACAGCTACCTCCTCACCAGTTTGTACATTAACACCTGATACAAAAAAGATAAACAACTTGTCAACAATATCAAACAATGCCACAAAAATGAACATTAAAATCAATATTTCAAACTAATAAGAACAAAAAAAAAAAAAAACATGAAACAAACCTATATAAAGCTCCCCAAAAGACCCACTTCCAATTTTCCTTCCAAGTTTAAACTTTCCAGCAATCACATGATCCATCGTGAATTGACCCTCCAATTAACCTATATCCACTAACTACAACAACCCTTTTCTTCTCAGATTTGTTTTTATTCCCAATTCAGCACCTGAGGGGTCAAAAGTTCCAAGCTTTTTTCGATAATACACTCAAATCCAATGACCTATTGACCCGATTCGCGTGAAAAACTAACAAGGTACAAATCTAGGACAAGAGCAAATCAAAAAGGAGCAAAATTTACAAAAATTGTAACAACCCACAAAAAATGAAGATGAAAATTTTATTATGATTAAGAACAACAATACAAATACAAAACAATCTTATCTAACTACATTACTTTGAGAGAAAGAACCGAAATCAATAAACCCAGAGAACCGATTGAAACCCTAATTTTCAGAGAACTTGACCGCATTGAGACCCCAGAAAATAAAATGCTAATGGGTATCAGCAACAAGACAAAAAACAATATTAAAAAAAATTGTGAAAATTGAAAACCTAAAAAAAAAAAATCTATATGTATATGAAGAAAATGGAGAGATTGAAGAGGAGGATGGTATGGTTAACCAACCAGGTATGAACAAAGAGTAGTTCCACAAATCAAAAAAAGTTTGGAGTTTTTAGAGAGAGAAAGAGAGATGTGAAGGGAAAAACTGGCAGAAGATTATTATAGTAATAGTTGGTGTGTTTTGTTCTGTTATATTTTATTTCTCTACATTCATTTATTTAAGATATATATTTAGTTTCACTTTTAGGATAAGAAAGTCAAAAGTGGTTTTAAAAGTTATATAAAGCTATGTGTGTTTGAAGTTAATTTGGCAAAAGATTGAGTATGAAGGTTTACAATTTTGAGCTCATTTGGCCACTATAAAGAAGGGTGTCCCGGAAGATTTGAAAGAGATTAAGAAAGAAGGGAATGTGAATGGCGGTCAGCTAGGGTTAATGGCAGGTATAGGAGGAGATAGTATTAGAGGAGAAAAGGAGGCCTCGGGAAAGTCGTGCAGAAACAACGTAGAAGAAGAAGGGTGGTTGACGACAGGAGAAATATTAGGTCGGCGAAAATTAATGACGAGAGTAATCCATGGCTCGCAGTTTATTAACTTAACTGAGGAGATTTGGTCAATATTGATGACGTTAATGCGATTGTCACCTTATGACGAAGTTAATGAGGAGAGAATGGAGTAACACAAGAGAATAATGAGAAAGTGGTTATGAAGAATGTAAAATTAACATTTATGGGAAACACAAAAAAGGAAAATAATATTAAAACTGACACGGAAAAATCAAAAGGTGCAATAAGTCAGGAAAAGAACAACAAGGAGAACAAGTTGGCAACACATGGTAGTATTATTTTCAAAGGGAAAATAAATGCACATAACAAAAAAGGCAAGGAATCAATCGTGGAAAAGATGATGAGTCAAGAATGTGTGAGGACCAGTGAAAAACAAAAAGTCAACCAAAAATAAGATAATGATTATTCGAGTAGGATGAGTGTAGGAAGTGTCAAACATGGAGGAGATCGTGAGGGGTCAAACAACGAGGTATCAACCAACATGACTTCTCATAATCACCTAGCATTTCAATAACTTTCGGAATTCCTAACTTTATGGAAAATACAAGGTTGGCGAAATTGGAGTGTAGCATGGAAATGGAGGAGTGCATAATAGCATTAGAGGAGAGAGTCAACGAGACTCTAGAAACGTAAATGGATGAGGTACCAGAAATACCAGGGGTTAAGCAATAGGTGTTTGTAAGAAGCGAGAGTTACTATATAATTAAGTTAGTTATAATAAGTACAAAAATTAAAATATTTGTATGGAATTGTATAGGAGTATCCAACAAATCGTTATATAGATATTGTAATCACTTTGTTAATTTACATAAACCAGTTATGCTTGTGGTTGTTAAAACAAGATGTGATCCTGCTAAGTTGCGGAAAACATTTTGGTTGTTGGGGTTTGATGATTGTATCTCCATAGAGAACCAAGGATTTACGGTGGAATAGTTGTTGCATGGTGCAAGGACAGTATGTTAGTGGAGTTTTGCAAAAAGAAAGCTCAGTACATCCACTTAGAGGTAAATTATCCTAATGGAAAAAAGTGGATGTTCACATCTATATATAGCAGGCATATATAGTGGATGTTCACAGTTATCACCGTTCGTTAACCATTTTGCGCGAGACCATTTGGAGTTGGCAGTTGTGGAATATTGTGCATGTGCAGGACTTTTCACGATGAGTGTTCAAGGGCGTGAGATTCTCTATACATTTTCCATTTCGCTTAGACATCACATGTCTTTGATGAGCGAGGTATAATGGTTCCTTCGCCACTATTGTGTGTTGGAACAAAATTTGTGTATACTCTTGGATTTTGATGATAACAAAAGTACTTAGAGAACAATAGGATATTCTAACATTTGTTTAAGTGTGAAAGATCATTAAGCTTTTAATTAACTTGGTTCTGACCCAGTTAAATGGCTTATAAAGAAGAAGCAATTCAGATTCTACTAGATCAAAATTTGATTTTCAAATAGAACCTCAGTGCCTAATTGACTCAGCCTCTGATGTTCTAATAAAACCTTAGCACCATGTTGACCCCAGTGCCTATTCCGCTGCTGCATAATCTTGCTAAGAATCTGAACTTAGTCAGATTCATAAGTTATTATTCATAAAAGTAAAAATTATCAGATACACAATTCAATCCTCCTTCTTGTGTATTTTTCTCACCTTCAGTTGGCATTAGAGAACGGTATGTGCTTAACACTTAAGAGTGGTACAAAAAAAAGATCCCGAAGAGAAAGGTATACTAGATGGGTGATACTGGTGATGGCCGTGTTATTTGCACTAGTATACCACATGATTATAGTGCTCTTGAAAAGAGTTAATATTATGTTAAACCACCTTCATTCAATGGTGATTCTACTCACTTTGAATGGTGGAAGAGAAAAATGTGCACATATATCATTGGGCTTGATGATGAGTGTTGTACCCCAAAAAAATTTCTCTCAATTTCTCAAAGATTCTCTCATAAGATCTCCATTGATTCAAGACTGCACAAAGATTGATCAGCTCAAGATACCTCCCCAAACACTGATAACTCAAAATTAGGGTTTGAGTCGGTATAAGGATAATTGGACGTTTAATGCTTCATATGATTTTCATGAATCATTTTGGACTCCCAAGATCGCTCATGTCAAGTTTCAGGCTTTGGATCACATTTTTGCTTAATCAATTGATCAGTTGACCTAAAATTAACTGTATTAGACAAAATGTGGTCAATTCCCATTTAAACTTCATAACCTTTGATTCATATTAACATGTTAAACTCATATATGTCAATTGGTCAAGTTTGGATCATAATTCTTCAAGAAATTTGATCAAATCACAAAAAGGGCAAAATGGTCAAAATTAGGGTTTTGACTGAGAAGGCTTGATTTTTGACTTTTGACCAAATACATGACTTATTGGCTTAAGACGCTATATCAAGAATCCAAATGAATCATTTTGAACTAATGGCATGATTCAAAACATTTCTTAGGATTAATTGATTAATAGTTGAAAATTTGTCAATTGATGAAAAAGTCAATTGTATACTGAAAAGTCAAACTTTGACTTTTGGATCAAAATCAAGTTTCAAAAATCATATTTCATCAAGACATGTCAAATTATGAAGATTGTTCATCAAGAAATCAAAAGTCAAGATTACTTTGAAAAAAGTCAAAGTTCTAAACACTTAGAAATTTTTCTAAGTGTTAAGAAAAATATGATAATTTCATAACTTTGTGCCAAATTTTCACCATGATGCAAGATGATTCAAGAAAAACATCCAACATGGAAGTTGTAGATCTCAATAAGATCTAAAACATTGTAGGGCAGAACTTTTTCTAGAAATGCTTAGATCTCAAGTTATAAATCCATGAAGACATGTCCATGAAACTAAAACACTTAGTAAAATTCTGAGCATTTTAAGTCAGGATTTTGACAACTTCTGGGCCAAGTTTCACACAGTTACAATGGGAGTTTACAAAAGTGATTCAAAGAAGGATTGCAGATCATGTTACAAGCTTTCTAAAAAGTCCAAGAACTCTTTCAGATCATGCTGGAGCAAGGAGAATCTAAGATCAAAAGTTGGACATTCATTCTTAAATTATAAGTCATTTTCATGATGAACATCTGATCCAATTCCAAGTAATGTTGCATAATTCCACTTTTCAGGTCCTCTAACTTGTGTATCTATCATTAATCATAAGATTACACGAGCTTTTGAGCTATGAACCACTTGATTTAAGCTTTGTCCAATACACCTTGTCATTTAAGGAAGAAAGTTCACACTTCCATTTTGGAAAAGTGACTTTAATCACAGTCTACGCTCCTTGAGCTTTGTATTTTTTCTTTCTACACAAGCATCCCCTGAAAACTCAGAACATGCATGTTTAAATTTGCTAGCCACACTACCTTGCCTTGAAACCATGTTTGTCTAAGTTTGCTTCAAAAACAAGTCAAAAATCCATAACATGTGGTTTTGTACTTCTGACTTCTTCAAGCTTCTAAATCATTTGCCTATAAATTAAACCTTCATTTGTAAGCTAGAAAAAGGATTAGACAAGCCCTGAAACTCACTAAAACTCCCAAGAACCAGAATTTGCAACACAAGTACAAAAACTTGTCATTTTTGATTTGTGAATCCAATCTTCAAATCCTCTCGTGCATTTTTTGGAAAAATCATCCATAGAGCTTCTAATACACATATAGAAGCTATCACAACCTCTATTTTCAAACTGTAACATCATCTTCACCAAACTCCATTTTCAAAAACAGAGCATTACATCCTGACTTCTCTAGAACATTCGAGTCATCCATAGCTCAAGATAATCATTGCATTAGCTTCCTGGGAACTTGAGGAAGCTAATCAAATCATCACAGTAACTTGAATCAGGCTCTAACTCAAAACACGATCTCCAATTGCAAGGTGAGTTTTTTCTGACTTTTCATCCCATTATTTAGGCATTGTTAGGCTTGCATTTTCAAAGACAAAATGTAGATATCATTGCCCAGAAACTATACATATTCATATATTTCATTTATATGGCCTGAGTTGAGAGAATTTTGGATCAGAACTTCCTGGAAAAATTAGGGTTCAGATTAAGGCTAGCAAAATTCATGTTTGTTTCTGATTTATAGTTCTGGAACCATGATGAAATTTGCCATAACTTTCATATTTACAGTTTTCATTTTGGTTGAGAAATGAATGAGTTGCAAATGCTTTGGCTGGCGCGAGGAAGAAGATGAAGTTCATCATCAGAACTGATTTTTGTAATATATATTTGTGGTTTTGTTTATAATACCGGATGTATAGCCACCCCAGTGGTAGAGAGCATGCGCGTAAGGCATTAGTGTTAAGGGTCTTGGGTTCTAGCCCTAGGAGCACCTTTTGTTTTTGTTTTTTAATATTTTACCCCCATTTACTTGTTAGCAGCACGCCTGGGCCAGAACTTCTGGGCTTTCTCATTTCTGCTTCTAACATCACTTCTCAATTTACTTGTTAACGGCACGCCTGGACCAGAACTTCTAGGTTTTCTTATTTTTGCTTCCAGTATCACTTTCCCACTTACTTGTTAACAGCACGTCTGGGCCAGAACTTCTGGGTTCTCTCATTTTTGCTTCCAATATCACCCCCACTTACTTGTTAGCAGCACGCCTGGGCATAAAAATTATGGGTTTTCTCATTTTGCTTCCAACAACACCCCTCATCCATTTTTTCATCACACAACCCAACATAACCTTCTTTTTATTTCTGATTCTGATCACAAAAATACATTTAGGCCTAAACCAAACAGAAATCAGTTTTACTTGCAAACATCCTTTCCACTTTCTAAACCCCCTGTGACTTTAATTTTATATTTTTGTTTTATTTTCTTTCTTTTATTATTACTATTATTTTTATTAACCAGAAATACCAAAAATATGGTATATTAAATATTTAAATTATTTAGTTTATTTTTATTTAACTTCTTCAAATAAAAAGACCAAAAATATTTTCCTATTTAATTTCTTTTCTTTAACTTAATATTAATTTTTCTTATTTTAGTTAATTAGGTCAAAAACCTCTTTTCTTAAATAAAATCGAAAACAAATTCCATTTCTTTTCCATTTTTATGCATTATATTCATTCCATTTCTTGTACATTATATGTACATTTCAATTCTTGTACATTATTCAAGTTCAATATGGTTGTTATAGATAATTGGTTTAATTTCTTGCAATCCCCATTTGTAAATTTGTACACCCCACCCCAAAATGATGTAATGGCGTAAGATATTTACTTTCCGTAATTTATCGCTTTCATATAAATGCTAATAATTTAGGGTTTGTATGGAAAGATAAAATCAATGCTTAGAAAATCTTAATCCAAGATAAACCAAGCATGAAATACAAATAATTGCACACTTTGCACCTCTAGGGTTAACTCCACTTGTTGTCTTGAGAAAATAGTCTTGATATGCATGTGAGACATCTTAGCAAAAACAATCAAAATACAAGATCATAGTCCCTCGATGACACTACGAATGTTGCCTTATAAATGATCTCAATCCCTCAAGAGAAATGCTAAGATATTTCACAATATTGTTATTCATGACTATACGATGACCCACGCCCGTCCCTTTACATCCAGAGATAAGGGTTCTTACCAATCAATGATAAGATAGAAATATCAAAGGAAGGAAGAAATGAATAAAAAAAATTTGAGTAGGTAGAACGTTCTTAGTTGCTTGCTCACAATCCATCTTCAAAAACAAATATCTTTTTAAACACACTGAACACTTTTAAAAACATGAAATATTTTCAAAAGTCCAACACTTTGTATGCATTCTTATAGAGACGAGAATCATTACAAAGTTTTCCTAAACGAAGGCGCTTTTCAAAAATACTTTCAAAATCCACCACAAACACATTTCAAACAAAGCAATTTCAAAAGTAATATAGCGAGCAACTAAGAGCCCATAAATAATTATGGATGAAAAGGGTGTTAAAACCTTCCCTTTTCATAACCTACCCCCCGAACTCAAGAAAATATCTCAAATGTCTTTCCTGTTCTTTTCACCCTTTCCTTATTGGATAAAAGAAAAGTCAGCGGTGACTCTTGCTATCCGCAACATTTACGATAAAACGCAAAACACCCAAGTCAGTTCTCCCATCATATTAGAATGAGTTATGGGACATCTTTGAGGATGGTATTGATATTTAAGTGAACAATGTGGGAATGGTTGCTGATAGAAAAGTTCTTATACCAACTCAAAAGAAAGTGTACAGAAAACACCACAAAGTAAGAGGTACTATTTTTTATGATTTACCTCACTCTGAGTATAAAAAAGTCATAGATAAGTCAATTGTCAAGACTATATTTGAATCATTATGTGCTACTTATGAAGGTAACCAGTAGGTGAAAGAAGCTAAGGCCAACCTTCTAGTTCACCAATATGAACTCTTCAAAAAGAAGGATGATGAAGACATCGAAACCATGTTATATAGAGGTTTCAAGTTCTTGTATCAGGTCTTTAAATTTTGAAAAGAGTTATACTTCTATGGATCATGTCAAGAAGATTCTAAGGAGTCTTCCTGTAAGATTCAGACCCAAAGTTACATCTATTCAGGATGTTAAAGACCTAAATACTCTAAGTCGTGAAAGTCAGATAATCAACCTTTAAAGCCATGAAATGGAATTGAACGGAAATGAGTTTGCGAAGATGTCAAAATCACTGGCTTTAAAGTTTATTGCTGAGAAATCTGGTGGTAAAGCTCCCATATCCTTAAGAGTCAGCAAAACAGAATAAGTTTTTGATAAAGGAGTTTCTGATGATAACTTTGATGATGAGGAAATGACACGTATCATCAAAAGGTTTCAACAACTGACTAAAAGGAACAAAAAATTCTCTGGTAGAAGCAGTGGCTTCACAAACTCTAGTTCCATAGACAAAGAATATGACTAAAGATCTGCTACAACTGCAATAAGCCTAGTCACTTTAGATTTGATTGTCCTTATGTAGAAAAGGATAAATCAAACAAAGGAAGCTTCATGAATGACAGCTTCAGAAACAGGTTCAAGAAGAGTCTCATGACAATATGGGATAAACTTGATAATGAAGGAAGTTTTAACAAAGATGAAGCAGAAGCAAATATAGCATTAATGGCTCTCACATCACCTGGTATGAAATTTGAACCATGCTCTTGTTTAGAATCAGACGAAGAAGATGGGGTATTTTATAACTTACCTTGTTCTAATCTTATCTCCTTCATACAATAACTCATGAGTTATTGTAAAGACAAAGAAAGACACATGAAAATCTTGAAGAGAGATCATGATATTTTGAAATAAGAGTTAAAAATGTCTCAAAATAAATCTGAAACTATTGAAAAAGATCATAAGGCTCTCTTAGATAAACTCATGATAAAATTGTGGATGGCATGATTTAGATCTTCAAAGCTTTATTACAACATGTCTTGAAAGAACTAGACTTGCTTCCATGATTTATGGAGTAAGTAAGAGCAAAGGAAAAGGTATGAATTTTAATGGAGAATGCTTCAATGTTCAGCTTCTAAAGAAACTCTTTGATCCTTCTTATTCAAGAAATGCTCAAACAGTGCTAAAAACTTATTTTGTGCATGCTTCTAACAAAGATAAGAATCTGACCCAGTCAGAACCCAAGATTACTAATTTAAAATATCTGAACAAATTTGCACTTGAGACTTTAAAGCTAAAGGTTCTAAAGAAGTTAATTCCAAGGATTCAACACTCAAAGGTTCAGACCGAATCAGAACATGAGGTTCAAAAGTCAAAGATTCAGAGGAATCCATAACCAATGACTTTCAAGTCAAAGGTTTTGAAGAAACCAGTACCAAAGACCTATAGACATAAGATTATGAAGGATTAGAAAACTAATGTCAAGACTCATCCAAGATAAAACTTTTATAAACTTAAAGTTTGGATTGAACCTAGACATTACTATCATTCAAATGCACAAAATAAGAAAAAGCATGTTAAAACTAACCATAGAAGATCCATAAGAGTATGGGTACCCAAATCTCAAATTGTATTTGATGCAGATATTCCAAAAGAAAGAAATAAAGCTAAAATTCTAATACCAGAACAATGGATGGCTATTAGATCTAAAAGAAAGAAGGCATACATTCCAAATCCCAACACTGAAAGAGAAAGCAAGTGTGGATTTTGGAAGAAGCCATAATGGACATATTATGGCTATGGATTCGATTGATTCTTTGGTTTCTTCATAGATAAGTGAATTGTTGGAACTAAGTGATACTAAAAAATAAACTGGATGAACAAAATGAAATGATCAATCAAAGAAAATATAATCTATATGTATCAGTCTATGTACTCAATAGAAGCTTCTTAAGAGGTTAAATCTTGAAGATTGATTATCTTTGAGCAACTCCTATAGAATTTATGATACCAAAACATTAAAGGAGATTTGCATCAAGAAGGATCAAAAGCTCATTCAAGAGGTATGTTTTTTTAATCCTTCAGCTGACAGACATGGTATATTATACAATGTATGGTTATGTGCAAGACTTCAATCATATTCTAGATATATTCACTTAATAGTAATTAAGGGTATCTTTGAGTATCAGATAAGTTTAGTTGGCTAAATTCTATAATGTTGATTATGCTTTAAAAAGAACTGAGAGAAAAGTGCACTTGTGGAAACTATCAATTCATTGGTTAAAACCGAGTATTTTGAGCTAAGTGAAATACATATAACTTGTTACTCTATCTACAGCAGACCTATAATTCATCTATGTTGCTGGATATTACACACAAATACTCTAATTAATGTATCATCAAGATGGTTGTTAGTTATGTGGAATCTGGGTTATTATCACTTATGTTGAATGCTTAAAGAATCCAATTCAACTTCCTAGAAGTAAAGCATTCTTCTCTAAGATATTTGTGCCTGTTTATAGGTTAAGCATCTTGATTTGTTGTATGTCAGAAGTAGCATTTGTCAAAGTCTATAAAACTAACTCTGATGGAAAGTGACCTCTAACATACTTCAGACACCAAGACTTAAAATGGATTATTTAATTCTTAAAGCACTTCAGTGGATACCCTTGTTGTCATCTTGTGACATGTGTCCCATTATAAGATTCCATATGTATGATTATTATCTTGTATGCTCAGTAGCTGAATGGAAAAATTTGTAGGGTTATAACGAAAATATCTTTTATTTCTATATTCAGCCTCAGTGTCATTGTTTGTTAAAAAATCCTTTATAAAAATGTTTTTATCTTTTTAATCATGTTGTCACTCACCATTTCTACACACTGCCCTACAATATTTCCTACAAATTTCGTCTCTCCAAAAACCCTAGAAAACCCCCCAAACTCCATCCATGGCATCCTCTTCATCGCCATTAGTTCCTATTGATATGGAATCTGGCGATAGTCTTTAGGTTAAACCTAGGTCCTTAGAGTTTGGAAGAGATGATCTCAAATTAATCATTGAACAAGTTGTAGACTTCAACAATTTTGAGGAAAATGGATATAGACTTAAGGAGTATTTTAAAACTCAAGGTTGGATGAACTACTTCAACATTATAAATGGTCCAACTTATTCATTCTTTTTAAGAGATTTTTGGGTAAGGGATGAAGTTTATGATGAGTACTCTGGAAAAGAAATGTTGTAGAAAATGACAACAGACTGAGAGGAAAAACAAGAGCTAAAATGGGTTTGAAGGAATTCAAGTGTACTGAGGTAAGGTCATCATCCAATGGAGTTAACACCGCACTGGCTTAGAATAACATTGCTCAAGTGATGGGAATTAAGACTTTTGGAGTTGTCAAACTTAACTCAACCAACAGGTCGAAGTTTGCTTCTAAAATTAAAGAACTTATCTTTGAAATCAAGACTGATTATGGAAAGGTGAAAACATGTATCTTGATTACAAACTTCTATTCAAGATCATTATCAATTGTTTAATTCCAAGATATGGTAATTATGAGAAAATCTCATGGGATCACAAACATTTCATGTGGTTTATGGCCACTAAACAACCTATAGTCTTGTTGCCTACACCTTTAATCATCTTTATGAATCTGTCAGAGAATATCAAAAACACCATAAAAGAAGTGTTCCTTATGCCAGACTGCTTTCTGAAATCTTCTATCAGTGCAAACTGATTGACTTAATAAAGAAATTCAAGACAGTTGATAGTTTTGAAATTTGTTATGGAAGTATTCTCTCTGCAAGTGTGTTGGCTAACATGCAAATTCTAAAGAAGGACGATTAGGTGATAACTGATGATCCTATCACAATAAAAAGAGGAGAAAATAAAGCATATTTGAATAATTTTCCTGTAATCACCAAAGAAGACAATCTTGAAGCCATAAGGGAATATATATTAATAGTTCAAATAGAAATTGAGGTCATTATGACCATGGAGAATGTACATGATATATTTGTTGATGTATTTATAAAAAAAAAGGGAAAAGAAAATTGACTTCTTTAGAAAAAGGAAGAGTCACTCAAAAGCCGACTAAGAAGAAGCTTCTCAATGATGCTCGTAAGGCTCTAAGAAAGGAAGATGAAGAAGTGGTTGCCTTAATAGTGGTATTGCCAACTAAAACTAGGAGTGGTAGAACTTCTGAAAGGAAGAAGAGTTTTGCTCCTGCTCCTATGCATAAGAAGGAAAAAATAGTAGTTCTTCCTAAAGATGAAGATAATGAAGAAGAAGAACCTCTGGTCAGGAAAGTCAGACAACAGGTGGAAACTGGTATGTCATTTATGGTCATAGCATGTTCAAAGGTTCTTATAGAAGATCATGAACCTCATGCTAATGAAATTATACAAGGCGTTGAAGAGGTTCTAAGGGAAAAGTTGGGAACAAGATATGAATCAGTAACCACACTCATGAGGTTATTGAATTTGTTCAGGAGATTATTGTTGGAACTAAAATTGTTACTCCTGAAGACTCTAAAAGGACTGTCTCTAGTATGGTTATTACGAGTGTGAATAAAATGGGTAAGGATCATGCGAATATTGAAGTAGGTTCTGAGGAGTATGTGGTAGAAGATTTGGTTTTTGCAAAAAAAAACCTCTAACTGTAGGAGTTACATCAGGTGACTCTCTTGATCCTCTATTTAATTCATCTATGAATTCTTCACCATTATTGAGAAATTCCCATACCCCGACATCCTCTGACTCAAACCATATATCTCATCAACCTCCACCAAACAACTCACCTTCACAAATCAATCCACCTTTGTTATACCCCAATTTTTGCCCCTAAGATCCCTCACCATCTCATATTATCAATACATCAAGATCATGCATTAGGGTTTGGGTATTTCTTCTATTGTTTCTTATCTCTAAGTTTGCTCTTGAGGGATTGCCAAGTGCCCTAATTGTATATATTGTATACATGTGTTTTATATTTTACTGACCTCTAACCAAAATCCAAAAATATGTCTTGTTTATTTTGTTTCCTTTAGAAGACAGAGTTTCGAATCAAGGAATTCAGGTGATGGCTCTCCGATTAGGGTTGTGGTTTGTTTAGGACAAAGATGTTTCCCAAAATCCTATGTTTCAAAGTGGTGATCTATAATCGTAGGTCACGCTATCCTCAAGCTTCATCCAGTGTGGTTAAGGCGAGTTTGGTTGCTTAATTATCAAGATTCTTCGAGATAGGTTCATGTGTTTATTTCCATGCTTTCTTAGAAGAGTAATCTTGATTTCTGAAAAGTCTGAACATGGTTTAATCAAGATTTCACCACCTCAAGTCCATGTGTGTTTAAGAGTGCTTCAGGGTGTGAAGAAAGCCAAAGTCTGCAGTTAATTCAAAGTTGGCTGACTGAAAGTTAATATTTGCAAGTTTGAGTTCAAATGATCATAACTTCTCCATTGCTCAGTATTTTTGAGTGATTATTCGAGCGTATAAATCTCCTTGACATCATCTCCAATTTCTCTTTTCAAGTCAAGAGCTAATTATGCGTAGAAGGCCATCAAAAAATTTAGTACATTGGAGGTCATTTTGTGGCTTTGACCTAAATTCACATGACTTTCGTTCAACTTTCAAGGATTATAGTTCTTTCAATCTTCATCATTTCGGGTTGATTCTCTTTGCACCGTATCACAAATGGCGTTGTATACAAGATTGCTTAAAGGATCAAGTTCAAATTATGCTTAGAAAGCCATGGAATCTATTGAAAAACTTTATAGGTCATTTTTTGAGCTTAAAAGTTTCTTAATCATTTGATTTGCAATTTATATGGCCATACTTTCTTCTCCAAAGATTATTCTTATGGTCATTCAAGTCAATAGCTATGATATAAAGTTTTGAGTTTGAAAATTCATTGATTGTTTTTTGCTTATGATACGAATAATTTGTGTTGAAGCATTAACAATTATTGAATTAAATTTGAATTTTCGATCAAAATTCCTAAGGCATTTGGTTCATGATGTTCTCAAAATCCAAATCTTAAGTCTACTTGTTTCAAATGAAAAGATTCATTTATTTGAATTCATGTCACTTAGAACTTAAAGTTTTTTGTGCCAAGAATTCAAAAGTTCAAAATATGGAAAGAAAGTTTCTTTAATCTCCATCACTTGAAAAAATATTTACAAGAGTATTCCAATCTCCATCATATCACAAGAATATCTCAAGTTTCCTATTTATGCCACACAAACCAATTCAAGAGTTTCTTTGGCCAAATTTTTCAAGACAAATCATTCATGATTGAATAGTTCTCAAGCCTAAATTCCAAGTATTTTTCATTCATCATACCTTCAAACTTCTCTCATGGGTCATTCAAAATCAATATACAAATTCTTCAAGTTGTAATCACAATTTACCAAATACAAGAATGTTGAAGTTTCTTACAAGCCAATTACAAAAAAGGATGTTACAAGTTTATACTACTTGAATTCAAGAAGTTAAAAATTCATATGGCCTAATAGATGCAAAATTTTCCTAAACTACAAAAGAGTTTCTCCAAACTTCAAGTTGTCATCTCCTTTCAAACTTCATGTTAAGCCACAGATTCCTCTTCTTCTTGTCTTGCCGTTCTTATCATTGTTCCCACACATGAAACAAAGAAAAAATAAGTGGTTAGAACAAGAAACAAAACTCGAGCATCAACATAAATTTCCAAAGAAATGTCTCTTTTCAATTTCATTATTAGGGTTGTGAAGGGAATCAGAATTGAGGGTTATTCAGTCATGAATCATAAAGAAAGCCCAACAACCAAGGCCTCATATAATTTGTTTCACACATAATCAGAGTTTCAATAATTCAATCATGGGCTTAAGTTTGTCTACTGCAAATCACAAACGAGTTTGGTTCATAATAGAGATTGAAAAAGGAATTTATTGCGTAAATACGAGTTCAGAAACAACATCAAAACATCTAGTAGAAAGAAACAAGTTAGAATCACAAATTTCAGACCAACAAAAATATCATAGCAAAAGTTCACATCTCAAGTTATGTAATACGGTGGGAAAACTGACTTGGGTGTTTTGTGTTTTATCGCAATTATTGCGGATAACAAGAGTCGCCACTGACTTTTCTTTTATCCAATAAAGGAAAAGGTGAAAAGAACAGGAAAGACCTTTTGAGAATTTTCTTGAGTTCGGGGGGTAGGTTATGAAAAGGGAAGGTGTTATCACCCTTTTCATCCGTAGTTATCTACGGTCTCTTAGTTGCTAGCTCACTTTTGAAATGCTTTGTTTGAAATGTGTTTATGATAGTTTGAAAGTATTTTTTAAAAGTGTCTTTCTTTAGGCGAACTTTGTAATGATTCTCGTTTCTATAAGAATGTATACAAAGTGTTAACTTTTGAAAATATTTCGTTTTTTGAAAGTGTTGGCGTGTTTGAAAGATCTTGTTTTGAAAAATTGTGAGCAAGCAACTATGAGCATTCTACCTACTCAAAAGGTCTTTGTTCTTTTCCTCCTCCTCTAGATGTTGCTATCTTACCATTTATTGGTAAGAAGCCCTATTATTGGATATGAAGGGACATGCACAGGTCAATTGTACAGTCATAGAAGGCAACTTATGAGACGCTTTAGCAATTTTCATAAGGGACTAAGATCGTTTTACCGAAGGCAACATCAAAGGGTCATCGAGGGACTACAATCTTTTTTATTAAGGGTCTTTGCTAAAGTGTCCCACATTCGAGGGACATGACTATTTTTCCGAGGCAACAAGGGAGGTTATCCTAGAGGTGCGCGTGTGAAAAATGTGTTTAATTCAAGTTTAATTTGTCTTGATTAGGATTGTCTAGCGATTGATTTTAAATCTTGTCATACACGCCTAATTACTATATAGTATAAAGAAAAATAGATAAATTGCAGAAATTAAAATTCTATGCTATTACAGAGCTTTCGGGAATGGGGAATACAAATTTATAAATGGGGATGGATCGAATCGACAATGTGATTAAAAGTCTAAATAAATAAGCAATACAACCCAATCGAATTAAAAATGAACAAATATTTAAACTAAAACAATCTATAAAATAAAATTAATTAGCAAAATAAATAACACTATAATATTTTTGGTATTTTATGTTTGTGAAAAAATTTGAAAAGAATAAAATAAAAAAATCTATTCTATTAAATAAAATAATTGACTAAAATAAATTAAACAATTTAAAAGAATGTCAACTAACAAATATTAATTAATAAAATTATTCACAAAGTCGTAAACTAAATTGATTAAGAAAATTAACTAATTTGAAATTATATATTTTTTATTTAATTGGATTTTAAAATTAAAACTAAATCTAAGCTAATATTTTGTTATCAAATATATTTAATAGAAATGGGAAATAAATCTAAAGGACTAAAAAAAGAAATAAAAATGCCCAAATGAGGAGTAGAACCCGTGTCTTCTAGGTTGCAACAGACATGCCTAGCCACTGAAATATTGCTATTTTTCTGTTATATTTTATGCTTTAATTAAAATATAAGGGGAATATTGATAATATGATTGGGCCAACAGGCCCAATGGGGTTGACCCAGTTTGGGAAAAGAAAAGAAGGGTTTTTTGGAACCTTAAACACAAAACAGGCGCCGCATGGCTTGTTATTGGGAATGACAATTCAGATTTAACTATTATTATTGTTTCCACTAAAATCTTATCTCTATGCTCACCATAAAACAAAAAATCAAAACTCCCTTTTCCCTATCAAAATATTCATCCCTTTATCCTTGCCTCTAACCTGTGTTCATCTTCTACTATGACAACTCACCACCACCACCAACGATTCTTCTCTCTTTCATACTAAGACTCTATCAAATGCAAGACTCTTGGTATTGGCCGCATCTCTTTGCCAAACTCCTGAAAACTGAAACGCATAATTGAAATGGCCCGTCAAAATCTTACCCGACAACGACACCTCGTGGTTGAACTTCTATGACATCTACTGAAAAGAAAGAACATCAGAAGACAATCTCATATGGTCGCCTTTATTGCAATTAATTGATTTGGGGACATGGGGATTGAAACGCGACTGGGAAGCTGAACAGTCTGAAGGTCGTGGTGATCAATAACAATCAATCTAGAGTCAAACTTGCAAGACTTGAGATTGAGATCGTTGGTGAGATCGTAACCTAATACAATAGATTCTATCAAATCTTCTATAGACAGTGCCTTCTTCTTGCTTGTCATGTTCGTATGATGATTGGATTGTTAGCAGTAGAAACGTTTGGAGAAGGGAATACAGAAACAATTATGATGTTGATGATATACAGTAAAGCAGAAACAAGGTGGTGTTTGGTCTTAGATAGTAGCGGAAAGGGTATCACCCGTTGGGAGAAGTGGTAGAGGGTTGTGATGATGGTGGTTTTACGGTGATGAAGAACAAGAAGAGGCGGATGATGTATGTTGAGGTAGATGAATTGATCGTGATTGGTGATGATTGGAGGAGAAAGATAAAGATTATGATGGAAGGTGCAATGTGTTTTTAAGAGTTTGCTGTATAATTTTTCTGGTTTTTTTAAAACATTTTATAATATATATTGGTTACAACGATCAGCAAGTGATACAAAATTAGCTATGTAAATGGAGATATATTATAAACAAATAAACATATGCTGATGTATAAAAAAATTCAGAGATGATGGGAAGAAGGTGATACCTATCAGAGTCTCTTCGACGAAGCTTCAAAACAGTAATTTCTTCCTCCCTCTCTTGTTTATGCTCAAACCTCTCTTACTCTTATTGTTTTTTTGCTAAAACTTGAATAAACTTCTCCTCTTCGTTTTTCTCCCTCTTACTCTGATTCTAGCTGTTATTTCTTGAACAAACTTTTCCTCTCCTTTTTTGTTATGAAGGTGTCTTTTTATAGTGAAAGAACAAGGCATTTAAGGGGGGAAATGTATAGTGTTTGAACACTCGTGGCTGCTGTTTTTGCTAATTTTGTGCAATGATTGGACTATTATGATAGGTTTTGGGGTGGAGTGTTATCTTGATGCATGGCTGATTTTTGGGCTGATTCTGGACAGCTTTGGATAATTTTGGACAACATGTGCAGTAGGTTTTGCAGGGGCTATTTTGGACTGGTTTGTTTGGAGGTTTTATGAGGTTTTGACAACAACATTTTGTGGATAGCAACTTGCACATGGTTCATGGACTGATTTCAATAAATATTTTTTTTGTATGGTTTTACAAAGTTTTGGAAAGTTGGTCATGAGGTTTAGGTCTAGATTTTTTATGGTTATGTACACTTGTGTAATTTTGTAATGAATCAAGAAAGGTGTAATATATTTGTAATGAACCTTGGAACAAGACAATGTTGAAAGTGCAAAGAAAATTGAATCTTGATCAAATCCAAGGATGGATCTTTTGAATGAATCATGATGAACTTTGTTGGAAATCTTGAATGTCTTGAATGAGTGATAATAGACATGAATCAATGAATGAACTTGTCTTGACGACAATAGATAAATGCATCTTGAATCTTTGTATTGCAACAAAATTCGGAATTTTGAATGAATTTTCATTTTATACTTGCTTACTTGAATTCCAAACTTGCATCATAAGGAAATTGGTCCTTTTTAGACATTTTTTTTTAATTTCAATTATGAGCTTTTATTTGCAAATCCTCTTTGAATGCCCATAATGAATACTTCATACCAATTATTCACAAATCTTAAACCGACTCATCTTGCATCATAAATCGAACCAAACCTAAAGGCCTTGAATGATCAATACAAGGGGGCTTCAAGATAAAGTTGTTGCATTGCAAAGTTGGCACCATGAATTTAAATTAGAAATCAAGAAACTTTTAAATCAAGAAAAGTAACCTATAGCGTTTCACTAAATTTCAAGGCCTTCTAAATACAATTTGACTTCAATTTTTAAAGTAAACTTATAAATGGTATTGCTTATGAGATTGTGCAAAAATAATCGTCTCAAGATCTTGAAAATTGAGGAAATTGTGATTCTTGGAAGTCAGGAAATAATTACTTGAGATTAGGTCAAAGTCTAGAAAGTGACTTCTAAAGTATTCAATTTTTTATGATCTTTCACACATGATCGACTCTAGACTTGTAAAGAGAAGTTGGAGATGGAGTCAAGGAGAGTCATACGCAAAAAGAAACACTCAAAAATACTAAATAATGGAGAAATTACAATCGTTTGAACTTGATCTTGAAAAGGTCGACTTTTGGGTCAATGCAACTGATTTTTAGTCATCTGAACCATTGACTGAGCAAACTTGCAATGCGAGGCTTGAAACTTGGCACGATCATCCTTGAGAATACATGAAGAACCATGAAGACCATGTGAAACCTTAGAAACTCAATTTTTCTAGAGAAATACCAAACCCTAGTTGCTGACTCAATGCTTAAGAGGAGAATCCATTTGATCAAATCCTAAGCCATTTTGAGTATTTGAGAAACCCTAGGATAACATCTTGAATGAAAAGTGGGAGAGAAAATTTTGGGGTACAACAGCTGCCCCTGTTCAATCGTCTTAAACCTGAAGAGTTTGATTGGCATGTGTCATTCGTGACTCAAAGGTGGAAGATGATTAAACACTAGAGTGCCCAGAAATTTGCACTCGCTTGTGCAAGAAGTAATGCTTTAGACTTATTGTATCAATAATGGGCTTATAGATTCCATTTGGAGAGTGACAGAATATTGTTGGAGATGGGATTATAGATGCCATCAGAAATGGTTGAGAATCGTCAGAGATGGGCTTATAGATGCCATCCAGAAATGACTGTTGATAGAGAAATTAAACTAAGTCCAATGCTTGACTTCAGCTAGGAGAAGTATCAAAATAAATCTTTGGTCGATTTAATTTGAGCCAGAAAAGGGTCTATTGAGAGAAGTATCAGAATAAATCTTTGGTTGATTTATACCAAAACAGTAGATGTCCTTTGCATGTCTTTAACCGGAAGAAGTAAATCTAAACCAGAAGAGGTGTTTGTTCTCCTGTCTTTAAATGATAGAAATGAATCTAATCATAAGAGGTCTTTGTGCGCCTGTCTCTAACTGATAGAAATGAATCTAATCAGAAGAGGTCTTTGTGCCCTGTCTTTAACTGATAGAAATGAATCTAATTAGAAGAGATCTTTGTGCGCCTGTCTTTAACTGATAGAAATAAATCTAATCAGAAGAGGTCTTCGTGCGCTTGTCTTTAACTAATAGAAATAAATCTAATCAGGAGAGATCTTTGTGCGCCTATCTTTAAATGATAGAAATAAATCTGATCAGAAGAGGTCTTGTGATTGGTGACTTCAGTGGGAAAACAATTCTAACTAAAAGAGGCATGTTGGTTGCCTATTATTAACTAGAGGAAGTGAATCTAGTCAGACGAGGTCTGTTGATTGCCTATTATTAACTGGAAGAAATGATTCTATCCAAAAGAGGTCTGTTGATTGCCTACTATTAACTGGAAGATGTGAATCTATCCAGAAGAGGACTTTTGTTTGGTTGATTGACTTTTCCAGCAAGGAAGAGGGTTAGTTGCATGCAAATGTGTGCATGTCGTAATGATGTTCTCAAAATAAATGAGATTATGCCGTATGCATTTATCATGTATGTAATATGATGTGAAATATTGTTGAAATGTATATTTGTCTTGGAAAATAAATCCTTGACAAATGTTGGGGAGCTTTGGGAAGCTAAATCTCGGACTGCTGTTGGGATGAAGAGTATGCACATCTTCAGACCTTGTTTAAAATGTTTCCACTGGGGATTCTTATTTTGTTGTTTAAGGAGAAATCTGCTTGGGGGCATTGACTTTAGCTCTTTGCTTGAGGAAATTCTGCGGGGAGTGTTGATTTCTGCTTGGGGAAAAGAGTTCAGGAGCTTTGGTTGTCTATTACTCTACTGGCGAATTATACTTGACTGGGGAGAATTGAAAGTTAGTTATTATCTGGTCGAACTCCAAGATTTGCAGCAACTTGCTGGGGATAATAAAGTAAACTATTATCTGGTCGGATTCCAGGCTTCACCGCAACTTATTGGGGAAGATGAAATTAACTGTTATCTGGTCAAATTCCAGGCTTCGCAAAAAATTACTTGGAAGAATGAAGTTTAACTATTATATGGTCGGATTCCAGGCTTCGCAGAAACTTAGATGAAGTTAACTGTTATCTGGTCGGATTCCAGGCTTCACAACAACTTGCTCGGGAGTATGAAGTTAACTATTATCTGGCCGGTTTCCAAGATTTACAGCAACTTGCTAGGGAGTATTAAGTTAACTGTTATCTGGTCGGTTTCTAGGCTTTACAATAACTTAGATGAATTTAAACTCTTATCTGGTCGGATTCTAGGCTTCGTAACAACTTAAATGAAGTTAAACTGTTATCTGGTCGGATTCCAGGCTTCACAGCAACTTAAATGAAGTTAAATTGTTATCTGGTCGGATTCCAGGCTTTACAACAACTTACTGGGATAGTAACAACTCCATTGGGGATTGCAATGACTCTACTGGGGATTAAGGGGTTTTGTCCATTGATTTGTAATAGTTTGAGAGGCCAACCCAAGTTGGGGAATTTCTAGTTTGTTGGGGAAATAAACCTGGTTAAAGAGAATATTTTGACGACCTACTGGGAGAAATGAACTCTTTAGGAGGAATTCCACAAGGCTTCTTTTTTTTTTTAATATCAACTCAGCTGGGATAGGGTTTCTAAGAGATTGAGCCTCTGGATGTACGAATTTAACTCAATGGGGAAAATTTTGTTGTAGTAAATCTGGGGATATCCCAAATCCTTAAGGAAATGCTTATTATTATTTTTATGCATACGCTTGCTAACAGTTTAATCATGTTCATATGCATATGTTCATTCAATTTTAGTCGTTGGACACTTTTGCACTCAAAACGAAAAAACAAAAAGTTTGCACTTCAAAGTATATTTGTATTAATGTTTGCCTATGAACATGAGTTTTTGTACAAGGAGACAAAGATCCTAGTAAGAGGAAATCGACGAAAGAATGAAAGGAATACAAAGTGAAAACAAAAATAATAGCCAAGTGGAAGTGATCTCATTGGGTTCCAACTCCTCTATTGCCCATATGTGTTCCAACATCATCCCTTGTTGTTGAAAGAAGTTGATTGAATTGATCTTGGACCTTTTGAACTTTTGACCTTGGTAATAAAGTTAGCTGTAGAGATTACGTGGGACATAGTCATAAATCCTTAGCTTTTGCCTGGACCGCCCTTTCGGGTTTTCAGCCCACCAGGATACCCTTTTTTTGCCCAAGCCAAGATCGTGGGTTTTCGACTTGTCGGGTGTATAATCTTTTGTATATATCCCTAACTTTTTCCCGAACCTTTTTGGTTCGCCGGGATGCCCTTATTTTTGCCTAGGTATGTCAACCTAGCGGGTCATTTTATACGTAGTATTTTTTGACTATGTCCGTGTTCACAGGATGCGGGAAATTTTCGCCGTCCATGGTTGTTAGCATTATGGCATCGCCAGAGAAAACTTTTTTGACAACAAATGGCCCTTCGTAATTGGGAGTCCATTTGCCCATGGGATCGCCTTATGTAAGAATGATGTGCTTTATTACCAAGTCGCCAGTCTGATATACTCGAGGCTTGATCTTTTTGTTAAATGCTTTGATCATACGTTTTTGATATATTTAACCATGATAAACAACATACAATCTCTTCTCATCAATCAAGTTCAACTGATCCAACCTAGTTTGTACCCACTCGTCTTTGCCTAGGTCTACTTCTTTCATAATCCTTAGGGAAGGAATCTGAACTTCGACAGGCAGGACAACTTCCATGCAATAGACCAAAGAGAAAGGAGTTTCCCCAGTTGACGTTCGAGTTGAAGTATGGTAGCCATGAAGAGAAAACAGTAGCATCTCATGCCAATCTTTGTAGGTTACTAACATCTTTTGAATAATCTTCTTTATGTTTTTATTGGCAGCTTCCACTATGCCGTTCATTTTAGGTATGTAAGGAGATGAATTGTGGTGCTTGATTTTGAACTGCATACAGAGTTCAGTAATCATAGCACTGTTGAGATTGGTTCCATTGTCAGTGATGATCCTTTTGGGGATACCATAATGGCATATGAGGTTATGCTTGATAAACCAGGATACAACATTCTTTGTGACTTAGGCATAGGTGGTAGCTTCGACCCATTTGTGTAGTAGTCAATAACAACAAGGATGAAACAGTGTCCATTAGGAGCAGCGGGTTTGATTTCTCCAATCATGTCAATTCACCATATTACAAACGACCATGGAGCAGTCATGACATTTAGAAGAATTGGGGGCACATACACCTTGTCGACATAAATTTGACACTTATGGCAAGTCCTCGAGTGATGGTGACAACCAGTTTCCATTGTTGACCAATAGTAACCAGCCCTTAGAATCTTCTTGGCCATAGTGTATCCACTAGAGTTAGTCCCAAAGATACTATCATGCATGTCTTCCATGATCTTCTCTGCCTCCTTCTTGTCCATACACTGGAGTATAGTAGAATCATGGTTGCGTTTGTACAGGATTCCATTGATTAGGAAGAATTTGGCTAAAAATGTTCACAAAAATTTCTTATCATTGATGGAAGCTCCCTCGGGATACTCTTGTGCTTCATCCCTCTATCCTTTCCTCTAACCTTTGTTCATCTTCTGCTCTCACAACTCACCACCACCACCAATGATTCTTCTCTCTTTCATACTAAGACTCCATCAAGTGAAAGACTCTTGGTATTAGCCGCATCTCTTTGCCAAACTCCTGAAAACTAAAACGCATCATTGAAATGGCCCATCAGAATCTTAACCGACAAGGACACCTCCTGGTTGAAGTTCTCTGACATCTGCTGAAAAGAAAGAACATCAGAAGACAATCTCATACGGTCGCCTTTATCGTGATTAATCGATTTGGGGACATGGGGATCGAAACGCGGCCGGGAAGCTGAACAGTTCGAAGGTCGTGGTGATCAATAGTAATCAATCTGGAGTTAAACTTGCAAGACTTGAGTTTGAGATCTTTGGTGAGATCGTAACCTAATCTAACAAATTCTATCACATTTTTTTTACAGATAATACCTTCTTCTTGTTTGTCATGTTTATGTGATGATTGGATTATTAGCAGTAGAAACGTTTGGAGAAGGGAATACGGAAACAATTATGATGTTGATGAGATACAGTGAAGCAAAAACAAGGTGGTGTTTGGTCTGAGATAGCAGCGGAAAGGGTATCATCCGTTGGGAGAAGTGGTAGAGAGTTGTGATGATGGTGGTTTGAAGGTGATGAAGAACAAGAAGAGGCGGATGGTGTAAGTTGAGGTAGATGAATCAATCATGATTGGTGATGACTGGAGGAGAAAGATGAAGATTGTGATGGAAGGTGAAATGTGTTTTTAAGAGTTTGCTGTATAATTTTTCTGTTTTTTTTCAAACATTTTATAATATATATTAGTTACAGCAATCAACAAGTGATACAAAATTAGCTATGTAAATGGAGATATAGTGTAAACAAATAAACATACGATGATGTATAAAAAAAACCAGAGATGATGGGAAGAAGGCGATACCTATCAGACTCTCTCCAATGGAGCTTCAAAACAGTAAGTTCTTCCTCCCTCTCTTGTTGACGCTCAAACCTCTATTACTCTGATTGTTTTCTGCTAAAACTTGAACAAACTTCTCCTCTCTATTTTTTCCCATCTTACTCTGATTCTTGCTGTTATTTCTTGAATAAACCTTTCCTCTCCTTTTTCTGTTATGAAGGTGGATTTTTATAGTGAAAGAACAAGGCATTTAGGGAGGGGGGGTGTATAATGTTTGAACACTTGTGGCTGCTGTTTTATTGCTTTTTTAGTGAACTTCTGTTTTTGCTAATTTTGTGCAATGGTTGGACTATTATGACATGTTTTAGGGTGGAGTGGTAGCTTGATGCAGGGCTGATTTTTGGGCTGATTTTGGACAGCTTTGGACAGTTTTAGACAGCATGTGCACTAGGTTTTGTAGGGGCTGTTTTGGACTGGTTTGTTTGGAGGTTTTATGAGGTTTTGACGGCAAAATTTTGTGGGCGGCAACTTGCACATGGATCATGGACTAATTTCAACAAATATTTTTTTTGTATGGTTTTACAAAGTTTTGGAAAGTTGGTCATGAGGTTTAGGTCTAGATTTTTTATGGTTATGTACACTTGTGTAATTTTGTAATGAATCAAGAATGGTGTAATATATTTGTAATGAACCTTGGAACAAGACAATGTTGAAAGTGAAAAGAAAATTGAATCTCGATCAAATCCAAGGATGGATCTTTTGAATGAATCATGATGAACTTTGTTAGAAATATTGAATGTCTTGAATGAGTGATAGTAGACATGAATCAATGAATGAACTTGTCTTGACGATAATAGATAAATGCATCTGGAATCTTTGTATTGCAACAAAATTCGGAATTTTGAATGAATTTGCATTTTATACTTGCTTACTTGAATTCCAAACTTGCATCATAAGGAAACTGGTCCTTTTTAGACACTTTTTTTTGAATTTCAATTATGAGCTTTTTTTTGCAAATCCTCTTTGAATGCCCAAAATGAATGCTTCATACCAATTATTCATAAATCTTAAACTGACTCATCTTGCATCATAAATCGAACCAAACATAAAGGCCTTGGAATGATCAATACAAGCGGGCTTCAAGATAAAGTTGTTGCATTGCAAAGTTGGCATCATGAATTGAAATTAGAAATCATGAAACTTTTAAATCAAGAAAAATAACCTATAACGTTTCACTAAATTTCAAGGCCTTCTAAACAAAATTTGACTTCAATTTTTAAAGTAAACTTGTAGATGATATCGCTTATGACATTATGCAAAAATAATCGTCTCAAGATCTTGAAAATTGAAGAAATTAGGATTCTTGGAAGTCAGGCAACAGTTACTTGAGATTAGGTCAAAGTCTAGAAAGTGACTTCTAAAGTATTCAAATTTTTGATGATCTTTCGCATATAATCGACTCTTGACTTGTAAAGAGAAGTTAGAGATGGAATCAAGGAGAGTCATACGCAAAAAGAAACACTCAAAAAATACTGAATAATGGAGAAATTACAATCATTTGAACTTGATCTTGAAAAGGTCAACTTTTGGGTCAATGCAGCTATTTTTCAATCATCTGAACTATTGACTGAGCAAACTTGCGATGCGAGACTTGAAACTTGGCACGAGCATTCTTGAGAATACATGAAGAACCATGAAGACCATTTGAAACCTTAGAAACTAAAATTTTCTTGAGAAATACCAAACCCTAGTTGTTGACTCAATGCTTAAGAGGAGAATCCGTTTGATCAAATCCTGAGCCATTTTGAGTATTTGAGAAACTCTAGGATAACATCTTGAATGAAAAGTGGGAGGGAAAGTTTTGGGGTACAATAAGTTACAAAAATCAGAAACCGTAAAGCCCAATAACATAAATTACCGTAATAATTCATTTCATTCACCATGTAATTAGAAAGTACGGTCAAGCCCAAATGGAAAATCAACAAAGGCCTGCTATCACAACTTAGAGATATAACATATCAGGAAACTGAAAAGCCCAAGAGCAGAGGAGAAAATGTAAGCAAACCTGTCAAAGAAACTGAGAGTCCAAACACAGCAAAAACCGTAATTCCCCATGAGCATAAAACCATTAAATTGCATAAAAATCAGGGGGGACTGTTCATCAGAAACGAGAAAAGCTGCACAGCTAAAAAAAGGCAGAAACCCTGAAAACGATTTTGTCATCATTTTCAAATAAAGCAAAACCTTCAGAAAAATGAAGACAGAAACTCTATCTTGTTTATCAGAACAAACTCACAGAAAAACGCAACAACACAAATACCAAACCCTAAAAGTTTTTATCATCATCTTCCTAAACAAAAGCCCTTCAGAAATTTCGCGAAGAAAGAGAAGAAAAAGGAAAAGGTTTTTGGATCTCGCAAGTCACAGAGAATACAGAAACAAATATCATAGAGATCTCACCTGAAAATTAAAAGAGGATGATAAAGCTCGCAAGATCGCACATCACATACTCTTTCTTTCCTTTTCCCTTTCACTTTTCTCTGTTTTCGTTTGAATATCGTCGTATCTAACACTTAGGTTTTTAGAAATCTCATTCAAGATCTATGCGAAATCATCCATTTCTTGCAAAATCCAACCACGGATCAGTGACGAGAAAAAGAAGACCAAGCGATCCGTACAAAAAAAGTGGAGAGAAGAGCAACACCGCCATTGTCGCTGCTACGGGATATTTTCGACGAGTGCTTCGGCAAGGTTCATCCGGAAGAGGGCAAGAGAACAGGCGCTAAAGAAAGAGAGACAAGAGTCTTTTATGATTAAAATTTTTGTTTATGTTGTAATTTTGATTAATTATGTCTTTAATTAACATACTAATCCGACGGTGACACTTGTCACCGCCTTGTGGCTATTAGTGGATTATGCACAGGTACCCTACCATAAATACCATGGTCTCTCTCATCATTGCCATTAGACTGTCTCTCATTATCATCCAACACTCCAGAAGTGTGTTACATGGTAGACCTTTAAGAGCTTCAACCAATAGATCCAGTTGATTCTCCACACGCATCCTCATCTTCCATATGATTCACATCACTCTCTGTCTTCAGAACTCCCTCAAATCTTCACCATCACCATCCAACGGCCAGGATTGCACGTTCCACCGTGCTCTCTCCAGAGTCAACAACACATGATCATGCAGACTATTCTCTTGGGCCTGGGCTCCTCTTTTTCTTTTCAACACCCCATTTGCTGATTTAAGGCCCATTTACACTTTTTTTTTTATATTTTTCTTTTTTATATTGTTTTTTTTAATTTGTTTTATTTCTATCAAAAATTAAAATACAAAAATATATATTTTATTTTAAATAATTAATTAGATTGGAAAATAATATTTAATATAATTAATTATTATTTTTAATTAATTTCATTAAATAAGATAGTTCAATTTAATTGGTTATTTAATTAATTTCAATTGCGTTGTATTATTGATTTTTAATTGTATTATCAATTCGTTACATCCTCTCAATTGGGAGTTATTTTGGGGGGAAATTCTTCAACCTCATTGGATCTTGGATGTTGATAGGTTGAAAAACCAAATCCACCAAAATAGATTAATGATATTGACGATATTTAAAACCCTAATTTCATATAATACATCCCCTCCCTCTCCATCTTATACCTTTCTTACTTGTGTTACATGTTGTTAGAGGATGATCTACTTATCATTTCTCCAAACATATGGTACATAGATTATTATTGACCGGCCTAAAAATAGGTGCGACTTCTACATAAGTCCACTTACGATTACTTAACATAGCGCTAAATTATGTCCCGATTTGAGAAATGATCATTCGTGGCCCAAACCTATGTTTGAAAGCCCAAGTATGTTTAGTTTGAAACCTTTGATCCAATAAACTTGAGGTTCATTGTTAGGAGGCTTTGGTCTTATCAATCCTCTAATGAACCTTCATAAACTTTGGTCTAAGCGAATCATTTAAACATCGTCGATCATATGAGGTCGTCTTGAGCATTTGAAATGAATGATATACTTGACAAAAAGCAAATGAGACTTGTTGAGAAGTTTTAATTTTATCAATCTTCTAATCAGTTCTCAAATGTAAGTTTCAAGATGGTCATCCAGCTAACCTCTAATTTCTAATTCACTAACAATTGACTTTTATGTTGAGTTTTTACCTTTATGCTTTTACTTTACGCCTTTACTTTTATGCACCATTTATTTTAGCATTCACATTTCATGCTACTTTCATCTTTGCTCACTTGAGCATTTATCTTTTTGTCATTTTTATTTTGCTCACTTGAGCTTTTCATTTCCTTTTCGAAGACACTTAATAATCAACTTGAACAATAAAAGCCTTAAGATTACATGGACTATTTGTTTACTATCTCTGGCATAATGGAGTGGTGGACCTCTAAGACTTAGGTTTAGAAGCATTTGATACCCTTAAGACCTCGTGGCTCTTATTGTTATTTTGTCTGGAATTCTTGGGGTTTACCCCCACGACATTGGGTTGTTTTCCTTTGTGTGAAGGTTATTCTGATTATATGCTTTGTCTATGATTGGGAATTTCTTTGTGTATAGTCTTTACTTTGTCCAATTTTTATGAACACTTAATGCATCTGAAGCTTGGTATTCTTAAGAGGTTTAGTACCTTTGCTTGCTTGGTTTCAATCCAAAGGATGGGAATTCTACATTGACTCATTATGTCAAGTGTTGGCTTCTTGTTGGTTAGACGCTTATTTTCCCTAGCTTTTACCTTATGCTTTAAGATAGTCCCTTCATCTTCTCCCATCTTCTTTAATTTCAAAAATCTTCTCCCATCTTTTCAAAACTCTTCTTGTTTTCTAACTTGAACCGCTTTCACAATAAACTTGGACTTACATCCATGCATTTTCAAAAATATTTTCTTAATTAAACTTTAACCAAATTAATCATACTTTGATAATTTTTGTGAGAAGACTAAAATTCAATCAATCTCATTCAAAACATTTAGCCACTTTTGCTTTTTACTTTAATTTTTTCTTCAAAAGATCAGACTCTTGTCAATCCTTGAAGTGATGTGAGCTACTACACTTCTACGATATGTAGAAAAGTGAGATATTTTCCACTTGGGTGTCGAGTGAAGCTTTTTTTATTTTAAAATCAAAGTTATATCCTCCACTTTGAGATGACACAAGTTTTTCTTTCTCATAATTGTGGGTAGTAAGTATGTTCTCCCACTCGGATATGACGATGATGTATTGTCTCTTAAAATTAACCAACACACTTGTGTTTTAAATTTTTTTAAAGGTGAACCACGAGTACCCTAATCCCCTATTGCACGGAAGGTGGTAAGTAGGCACTAAAGGTTCACAACCGCAGCTGGTGCAAAAATTGTAAAAAATATTTCTTTTCTCACCTCCACCATCCATTTTTGTATACAACACTTATAGCCAAAATGAACAAATTTTCAAAGAGGTTCCTGCTAAGTACCGTAGATGTTTAGGGTGCTAATACCTTCCTGTTGTACCCCAAAATTTGCTCTCACTTTTCTCAAGACATTTTCTCACAAGGATTTTCAAAAGTCCAAGTTTGCACAAATACAATTGGATTTTTGATTCCCCATATAGTCTCCATGGATCACACTGGGACTCCAGGCATCAAATCAAAGAAAAATCAAGTTTGCTTGAAGTTCCCAAGTTTCGACTGGACTTTGGACTCCTTCAAGTTTGTTTCAATTTCCCAAGCTTCGATTGGACTTTGGCCTCCTTCAACTTGCTTTCGATCCAAAAGGAAAAGACTTCCCCTGGACTCGCTTTCAATCCACAAGAAAAATACTTCCTATGGACTTTCTTTCGATTCACAAGGCAAGTACGTCCTTCAAACTTGCTTTCGATCCACAAGGAAAAGACTTCCTATGGACTTGCTTTCAATTCACAAGTAAAGTACATCCTTCAAACTTGCTTTCGATTCACAAAGAAAAAGGATTCCTTCGAAGCGACTTGCTTTTGATTGGCAAGGAAAATACTTCCTTCGTGCCTGATTCGATTCACTAGAGAATGGACTCCTTTGTGAATGCTTTGATCCACAAAGCAACGAACCCCCTCATGCTAGCATCCATAAGGCACTGGCTTCCTTTATGCTAGCTTCGACTGTGAAATGGCTCCCTTTGAAACGGCTTGCTTCGATTCCACCTCTGAACCCTTTAACACACAGTTTCTACACACATTAGTGGCCCATTCTAAGAACGTACAAGGAGTGCACGTGGGCTATTAGAAGAACACATAAGTGGTGCCTCTGAAGGACATACAATTAGTCCATTCGAGGGACACATAATTGTTGGAAACAAGTTTGTTTTTTCTTTTGACGAGTCTTGGTTCAAGATGCTTGCTGGACAGAGTTCTACATGCTGCCAAGCACAAGCCTCCTGCACAATTACATTCGAAGGAAATAACAAAAGAAGCTTCCACTGGCCATAATGAACTGTTCAATTGGGCTAGTTAGATAGTTTCATATCAAGTAACTAAGGCAGATAGTGGCTCAATCGAAGAAGCCACAATGTTGAGGCCTGAAGCCATTCGAATTAGAATTCAGGGCCAATCCCTGAACAAAGTTTAGGGAGCTTGTCGAAAGACTCATGCAAGTCAAAATTAAAACCAATGTGAGGAAGTGGACTTAGATTGGTTAGATTGAGGCTCAAGTTCGAGTAAGATACCAACCATGACTTGTCCAGGTTCACTCAAAATTTCAAAACGACATGAATAATTCAAAATAGCAATCCTTTAATTTATCTGATTTTGTTTTCAAAGCCATGTTTAATGGCTGGTCCTTAATGCCATGTTTCTTTCCCCATTTCCTTGTCTCATCCACCTCCTATAAATACATAGCTAAAGACACATTGCTAAGGACAGAAAAAAAGAAACATTTTACCTCCACCCAGACACGCGAAAATCTCAAAGCTGCCAGAATCGAAGCATACTTTACAGGCCTCCTCGCTCAAAACCAAACATTATATTCCTCTCCTGATATTCCCAGGAAGACTTTTAGGCTCCTAAGAAAGCAGTTCCACGCCTAAATCCACAAATCCACGCATCTTCAATTGGGCTATTGATAGTACAAGTTTAACGTGAATGAGATCGTGCCATTGTTATGGTACGATATGAGATTTCCTTCGAATCTCTGGGTTTAGGTTGTTTCAATCCAAAATAAGCTTAGACCTGAGGTTAGAAGATTTGAATTAGGGGCAAGAAGGATACAGTGTTGCTTGTGTGCAGAGGTAGGGGTTTCAATCCCTGCCTCTTGTAATGTTTTTTTTCTGTTTGTTTTTCTTGCAAATCCAGTACCCTCCACGGGAAATCCATCACACGCTTCCAATAGCGTCTCTCCCTGGATCGAAGGATAACATCCCTCCCTGGATCGAAGGACAACATACATCCCTGGATCAAAGGACAACATCCCTCCCTGGATCAAAGGAAAACATCCCTCCCTGGATCGAAGGACAACCTCCTTTCCTAGATCGAAAAGCAACCTCCCTCCCTGGATCGAAGGAACATTTGTATTTGTATTTGTATTTTTGTTTTGTTCATTTATTTTAATGGCTTTCCTCTTCAAATCAACATTAAATAAAAAAATCACAAAGAAATTAGGTTTTAGTTTTTTTATTAAAATTAATTTCGTTAATTGATTATTAATTACTTAAACATTTTTCTTAAAATTAAAATTAAATAGAATTAGATTTTTATTTTTTCTTTTATTAAATGAAAAAACAAACAAAGGGATTCTTCTTTTTAGGGTTTTAGACGTATTTCCAATTCACGTGCGATTTTATTTTGGTATTATTATTTTTCATATTTTTGTAATTGCCTACTGAGATGTAATAGTTTAAATTAGGATCTTTACTTTTTCTGCTTTATTTCCCCCAAAGATTTGGACACGTAATAATCCCCCTCCTCGAAGCCATGTAATAGCGTAGATTTAATTTCCGCACTTTAAATTCCTGTACAAATTATTAACTGTTTAGATGTATGTTAATAGGATTGCATGATAAGACTAAAAATGAACGTTAGCAAACCTAACATCAAGATAAATAACTGAAACACAATACAATTGCACATGCACACCTTTAAGGTACTCCTACTTTGGTTGCCTTCGGAAAATAATCACAACTCTCGAAACATGAGAGATTTTAGTGGTTACCCTCCGGTTTAAAAGATCATAAGTCCCTCGATGACCCTCTCGATGTTTCCTCGAGAAACATGATCTTAAAGCCCTAGGGTAGTTACTAAGATTTCTTGCCAAGTTACCTTCATGACTATAAACGTCCCTTCGAATGTCCCTCAAACATCCAAACGACTAGGGTTACCTACTCACTAATAGTAGGATAGCACTGTCTAAAGGAAAGGAGGAAAAGAACGAACCTTTTGAGTAAAGTAGATATTTCCTAGATGCTTGCTCAAAACAAACTTTTTCACATACACAAACACTTTCAAAAAACATTTCCAAATGCTTTATCAACACTCTTAAGGACTTATACAAGAGTTATCATAAAGCAAATCTCCACACCAAGGCATTTCAAAATATTTTTCAAAAACACAAAGTATTTCAAAAACGAGCTAAGCATCTAAGAGCCCGTAGAAAACTACTGATGGAAAGGATGCTAACACCTCCCCTTTCCATAATCTACCCCCTTACTTAGAAAACTCTTGAAAGGTCTTTTTCTGTTGTTTTCACCCTTTCCTTTGTTGGATAAAAGAAAAGTAGGTGACGACTCTTGCTTACCGCAACATTTGCGAATACAAACGTAAAACCAGTATAACAGTCGGTTCTACCACCGTATCACATAACTGGTGACTCTGCTGGAGAATTACTTATAAAATGGGGTTACCTTAGAGTTTAGTTCATTTTAAAAAAATTGCTTTCCTTGTACGCTTTGCTTGGTTTACTTTTGAGGGTTTGTTTGGGTTTACTTATAAAGATCCTACAACCGGATCTGGGGCACCTTTTAGGTAAGTAGCAATAGACCGTGGGGACTATGCGGGGTATATCGACAGGGTTGAAATGATAGCTACATTAGTGTGACACATTTGTTGGTAGCGGTAGCCCTTGAGTATTCAAGGAGAATACAGGGCCGCTATGTGGCGTCATGAAGCACCAACTGACCTTAGAACCTTTAATTGAACAACTTGGCCATTAGTAAGTTGTGAGATAGCCGACTTTGGTGAAGTCCGAAGTCGGTTGATACTCGATACTACACTCATTGAGATCTGACTTCCGGGATATCTCAGTCGCCAATAAAGAGGCTTGCGATGAAACAATGCCCGGTGAAGAAAGATCAGTGATATTGAGATTCCCTAGAACCCGATTACTATTAATAGGACAGGTTGAGCCAACTAAACTTCAAGAGGGTACTTGCCTATGGAATCCATGCAAGCCTAAACCTAAGGATCTATTTGTGTGCTTGTATATATGTGTCTGTACATAACATCATATCATCATAACATCATAACATCATAACATGGCATGTCACACTAACCATTTCAAGGACTTTTAGGACTTATATTGGTGTATGTTTTGTAGGACATGGCTCCCATTCACAGAAATACTATCCAAGTCAACCTCGTAAGGGTGCCTCCACAACTAAATTTTTTGGCATCAAGGGTTCCTGAGAATTCTCCATTCACCAAAAGACATGATCGACTCCTCAGTTTGGTCACCTCAAGCTCTAATGAAGACATGGTGAAAGTTATCTTTCAGTTCTTTGACCCTTTACATCATTGCTATATATTTCCCGATTACCAGTTGGTGCCTACCATGGAAGTGTTTTCTCAGTTATTGGGAGCGCATATTCTCAATCAATTACCTTTCAACGGTGTGGAAAGAGACCCAAATCTTGAGGAGATCGCTCAAGCCCTATATTTACAACGGTCTGACGTTGTGACAAATTGGGAAACAAGAAGTAGTGTCAAAGGGTTTCTGGCCAAGTTTTTGTTTGAGAAAGCTCACCATTTTTGGGATACTTTTGACTTACAAGCCTTTGAAGAGGCGTTGGCCCTTCTCATCTATGGAATGGTATTGTTCCCTAATCCAGACCAACTCATAGACGTGAATGTGGTCAAGGTTTTCATGTCTCGTAACCCAGTGCCTACTTTACTTGGAGACATTTTGCACTCTATTCACACTCACACCGTAAAGAGAAGAGGAACCCTTATGTGTTGCACTCCTCTGTTGGCTAGATGGTTTATTTCGCACCTACCTCGATTTGTGTTGAAGAATGAGCAAGGCATGAGGTGGTCTAATAGGTTAATGTCTCACGCATTCAGATATTCACTGGTGCCCTCGATCTGTGGAAGATGTTACCATCATTGATCACTGTGGAGAATTCCCTAATGTTCCTCTCTTATGAATTAGGGGAGGAATCACTTATAACCCTTGTTTTGCGTTGCGACAGTTTGGGTATGCTATGAGGGATGGTCCTCATGATGCACTGGTTCAAGAAATTGCATTTGACTATGAGAATGATGTCTAAGGGTACCATCAGAGGTTCATTCGAGCTCGAGGCATGGTGAACAAAGTGGATAGCAAGACATTGGGGCATAAGAACTCCATTTCTTTGGAGCCTTACCTCAAATGGGTACGAACTCGCGCTCAAAGTCTTATAATGCCTTATCCCTCCATTCTCCCGGTAATCATTGAGCCTGTCATGGAAGGAGATGTTCCATACACTATCCTGCATCCTGACATGCCCACCTCTCTTGAAGAATTACAAAGAGATTGGATACAACTCAAGGGGGAGCGAGATACTTTCGAATCCCAATTCTACACTAGCGAGAAGAAGGTTTTGGAACTTACTAAGCAACTTCATAAGGAGAAGACTCTGAATGCCTACATTGCACCAAAGAGGATGCGTACTAACTTTTTATCTTAGAGTTTTTTTGGTACTATTTTTCCCAAAGAGGCATTGATGTACTCAAGCTTTAATTTATTAATATAACGTGTGTTTCCTTTTTGTCTAAAACAAATTTGAATCTTTAAAATCCTTGAAATCATTGCATATGCATTTACCATTCATCATAACATAAGCAGGTTTCTTACAACAAGTCTCCTCATCTTTCTACTATTTATTTCAGTAAGATGGATCTCGAGTAAACGGTGAAGGACATCCAAGCTCAGAATGCATAGTTTCAACAGATGTTCTTAACTCTGGTCAAAGGACAAGAAGAGTTGAAAACCTTGCTGGTTGAAGAGAAGAAAAAGAAGACAAAGAAGATAACTGGGGTTCTAAACATGGGAAGAAGATTCCAAGTACAAGCAAGAAGGACCTTAGACTTTGCAACGACATCCGATGAGAAAGACAATCAAGATGGGAAGGGCAAAGAAACAGTTGTCCAGTCAGAGTCAGAAGAGGAAGAGGAAGAAGAAGACTATTCTGAAGAACAATATCCTCCAGACGACGACAAGTATAAGCATCTAGAAGAACGGTTAAGTGCAATGGAAGTCCAAAAAGTGCCTGGATTGGACTTTGAGGAGTTGGGGTTAGTATCTGGCATTGTCATCCCTCCAAAATTCAAAGCACTGATGTTCGGAAAATATGATGGAGTTTCATGTCCAAAAATGCATCTCCGGTCCTATGTGAGGAAAATCCAGCCACATACCGCTGACAATGATTTATGGGTACACTTCTTCCCAAGACAGTCTGTCTGGAACTCAAATTGATTGGTTTTATCAGTGAGAAAGAGGCAATGTTCATAACTGGGAAGATCTTGCTGCTGCCTTTTACAAACAATACCAATACAACGCTGATCTTGCACCCACCCGTACTCAACTCCAGAGTATGGCCATGGTTTCAAGTGAAGGCTTTAAGGACTATGCGCAAAAATGGAGGGACTTAGCAGGAAGAGTCCAACCTCCTCTATCTGAAAGAGAATTGGTAGACATGTTTTTGGGCACCTTGTCTGGTCCCTTATTCAATCACTTAATTGGGAGTTCATCGACAAGTTTTACCGAATTGATATTGACCGGAGAAAGGGTAGAAGTCGGGATAAAGAATGGAAAGATTCAAAAAGATGCATCCTCTACTGCTGTAAGGAAACCATTCATTGGAAAGAAAGAAGTGGTTGCTGTATATCCTCAGAGAAATCAAGATAGGGCTAAACACCGTCCAATGGTGGGGGCTGTCATGATTCCTAAACCAGAGCCTGCTCAGCAAAGAAGCAACCAACCAAGAACAGAAAGACCAATCAGACATTCACCCGAATTAATATGACACTATCTCAAGTATTGCCACATTTTTTAAGGTCCAACCTAGTGACTTTGAAAGAAGCTCCAAAGAATCCTAACACAACCTCTCCTCACTATCATCCTAATGCGCGCTGTACATACCATTCTGAGAGTCCCGGCCATGACACTAACAACTGTTGGGTTCTAAAGAACAAAGTACAAGACCTCATTGAATCCAAATAGATTGAGTTCGACACGCCAGAAAAGCCTAATGTCTTTACTGCCCCTATGCCCAAACACGGTCGTAATGTCAACGTCGTCAAGGAAGATATGTTTGTTACTTCACTTGATAAACTTGTGACCCCACTCCTGACTATCAAAGAGAATTTGTTGAATGTCGGTGTTTTCCCAGGTTGTGATGAAAGTTGTCATTTTTGTTTATCCTCACCAACCAACTGTCTCTTGTTGAAAGCATGCGTTCAATGCCTAATAGATAACAAGGAAAATTTGTTTGAAAAGACTTCTATTCCAACTGTTTCTTATAATGATGTTTCCATCGTGACCATTTCCAACAATTCTTCCGGGGTCTCCACCAAAAGACCCGTTAGAATTACATCAGTTCCTAAAGTAGCTCCTTTGATAATTACAATTCCTGGACCAATCCCGTATTTGTCAGACAAAATCATACCACGGAATTATGGAGGGGATGTTTACTACCACGGTATCAAGAAAGATTGATCAGCCGCTAAAGATTCAAGTTCCGAGAAAGTTGACTCTGATGTCAGTAATATCGTAGGGACTAGTAAGATAACCCGCAGTGGAAGGGTTTTATCTCCAGAAATTTCTCCTCCCAAAGCTATTTCTGGACCCATAATCATTCCTGTTGTTGTTGCTCCTCCAAAGGCTATTCCTAGTCTTGCAATCATCTATGATAATACTCCTGTTGACAAAACTGTTACAATCCCTGTTATCACCCCTACAGACATTCCTGCTGCCGAGTCAACTGAGACTCAAGGTAAAGATATTCTGGTTGAGCCTGTCCGAATGAAGGCACAATCGATGGCTATCCCCGAGACCTCCCGAAAAGAGATGGAGGAAATTCTAAAGATCATAAAAAGAAGCGACTACAATGTAGTCGAGCAACTGGGGCAAAATCCATCAAAAATTTCCATGCTGGCTTTATTACTATGTTCCGAGGCTCATGCAAAAGCCTTGGTAAAATTCCTCAAAACTTCCCATATACCACAAGAAACATTTGTCGATAAGTTCCAAGACTATGTATCCAGCTTGACTGCAGATAATGGCTTAGGTTTTTCAGATGTTGATTTAACGCCAAGGGGGAGGAAGCATAATAAGGCAATGCATGTCTCAGTGGAATGCAGGGGCACAACTCTGGCTCATGTCTTGGTTGACACCAGTTCGTCTCTGAATGTTTTGCCTAAAAAGGCTTTTGATAGGCTTGACTGTGAAGGATTGACATTGAAACCAAGCAAAATAGTAGTGAGGGCTTTTGACGGCTCAAAAAGTGATGGTGCATGGGGAAGTGGACATCCCCATAAAGGTTGGGACCCAAACATTTGACTCAACTTTTTATGTAATGGATATTCGCCATTCATATTCCTGCTTGCTAGGCCGACCATGGATTCACAATGTTGGCGCTGTTACTTCTACGTTGCATCAAATGCTGAAATATCCAATTCAAAGGAAGATCATCACTGTTCATGGAGAAGAAGAGTATATGGTTAGCAATCTAGATTCCTTCAGATATGTGGAGCTAGATGATGGGTTTATTGAAACTCCATTCCAAAACTTTGAATAAGTCCCGCAGACTGTGGCGATAACCAAGGTTGTGTTTCAAGTTCCCAAGATCACAAGGCCTCCACTCAAGATGCCGTCTTTGATGGATGCCAGGGCAGTGATAGAAGAAGGTGGGTGCACTATTTGGGGACAACTCCTATATATCCCATACAAATCTCACAAATTTGATTTGGGTTTCACTTCAGGTGCTCAGAAGGCTGTACACCGCGCTCGTGCCAGAGGACCACCCTTGAAGATCAGCAACCAACAAGTCAGCAACGTGGAAGATGATGAAGATAGATACAACCTGGAGAATTGGATTTACCCAACTATCAGTGGAAGGCTCAGCAACTGGGAGGCTAGATATTTTGTCCCAATCACTTTTATCCCATAGTAATTTGTCTTTACATTTTGTTGGATCTGTAATATTAAAATAATTCAGACTCTTAAAACCTTGTGTCTTACCCGAGGCACAATGGTCCATTTGTAAGGGTTATTATCTCATTTCCATATGACATAAATGAATCATGGACGTTTTTGCATACAAACTTTGTCCTCATTGTTTTTCTTTTTACATTTTCATTTCTTTCAAAGATAACTATACTCTTACACACACTCAAACTCATAATGCAGGTCTACATGCATTCGGGATCCCATGGGTAACGATTCTTCTATGGCCTTTTGTGACTCTGAAAATCTAATCTACCAAGCCGAAGACGAAGGTGAGGAAGATTGTGAAGTACCAGGGGAGCTCGCCAGGTTACTGCAACAAGAAGAGAGGACAATTCAGCCCCACGAGGAACCAGTGGACACAATCGACCTAGGTACCGAAGAAGACAAAAGAGAAGTCAAGGTGGGTGCCAATCTGGAGCCCGGTATCAAAGAGCGTCTGATTCAGTTTCTACACGAGTATGTTGAGGTCTTTGCCTGGTCGTATGAAGACATGCCAAGACTTGATGTAGATATCGTAGTACATCATCTACCTACAAAAGAGGACCGCCCACCGGTAAAACAAAAGGTCCATCGTGTGCGACCAGACATGTCAGAGAAGATTAAAGCATAAGTTATGAAACAATTCAACGCCGGATTCTTGGCCGTCACCTCCTATCCGCAATGGGTTTCCAATGTCGTTCCCGTGCCCAAAAAAGACGACAAAGTGCGAATGTGCATGGACTATAGAGATTTGAACAGGGCAAGCCCTAAGGATGATTTCCCACTTCCCCATATAGATGTTCTAGTTGAAAATACGACACAACACAAAGTGTTCTCCTTATGGACGGTTTCTCAGGCTACAACTAAATCAAAATGGCGCCTGAGGACATGGAAAACAACCCTTGTCACAAAGTGGGGCACATTTTGCTACAAGGTTATGCCATTCGGACTGAAGAATGCTGGGGTAACCTATCAGCGTGCCATGGTAGCTCTATTTCATGACCTGATACATCACGAAATAGAGGTCTATATGGACGAAATGATAGCTAGATCTCAAACAGAGGGAGAGCATCTTGATCATTTATAGAAACTGTTTGAGAGGTTAAAGAAATACAAGCTGAGGTTGAACCTAAATAAATGCACCTTTGGGGTGAGGTCTGGTAAACTCTTAGGCTTTGTTGTCAGCAATAAAGGTATTGAAGTAGATCCTGCCAAGGTGAAAGCGTTACAGGAGATGCCTGCTCCTCATACTGAGAAGGAAGTCAGAGGATTCTTGGGACGTTTAAACTACATTGCCCGATTCATTTCTCACCTGACAGCTACTTGTGAACCAATCTTCAAATTACTGAAGAAAGATCAAGTAGTCAAATGGAATGACGAGTGCCAAACTGCTTTTGACAAGATCAAAGAGTACCTACAAGAGCCTTCTGTTTTAATGCAACCAGTTGAGGGAAGACCATTGATCATGTATCTGACTATTTTGGAAAACTCAATGGGGTGTGTGCTAGGGCAGCATGACGAGTCTGGCCGAAAAGAGCATGTTATTTATTACTTGAGCAAAAAGTTTACCGACTGTGAAACAAGATATTCACTGCTCGAGAAAACTTGTTGCGCTCTGGCATGGGCTGCTCGCCAGCTAAGACAGTATATGCTGACCCATACTACCTTATTGATATCTAAAATGGATCCAATAAAATACATCTTCGAGAAGCCTGCCCTTTCTGGGAGAATAGCGTGATGGCAGATGATCCTGATAGAATATGACATACAGTATACCACCCAAAAAGCAATAAAGGGCAGTGTACTAGCTGATCACTTTGTTCATCAAGATGTGGAAGACTACCAGTCCATGAAGTCTGAATTCCCGGACGAAGACATCATAACGGTAAACAACTGTGAAGATTTTAGACCATATGACGGACCTGAACAAGGATCCTGATGGACCCTAGTTTTTGATGGGGCATCTAACGCACTCGACAATGGTATATGTGATATACTCATATCTCCTGAAGGATGTCATACTCCCTTTACGGCAAGACTCTACTTCAATTATACAAATAACATGGAAGAATACGAAGCGTGCATTTTTGGTCACAAAGCTGCCATAGATTTGGGGATCAAGTCCTTAAATGTATTCAGAGATTCAACTTTGGTTATCATCCAGATCAAAGGTGAATGGGACACCAAACATACTAACCTTATCCCCTACAAAGAACATGTGTTGACATTGCTCCCATATTTTGAGAAGATTACCTTCGAGCATTTCTCGCGAGAAGAAAATCAGCTAGTAGACGCACTAGCCACAATGGCATCCATGTTTAAACTTAAATGGGATAACAAGGCTCCCCAGATCACCATTGAACGAATGGGGGAACCAACTCACTGTCACGAGATTAATACTGAAGAAGTAGTGGACCAGCCTTGGTTTCACGAAGTCAAGAGGTATCTCGAGGCCGAAGAATATCCGGAAGGAGCTTCAGTCAATGATAAGAAGTTCTTAAGGAGATTCTCTACTAATTTATTCCTTAGTAATGACATTCTCTACAAACGCAACCAGGAATCTGTGTTACTTCGGTGCGTAGACAAAGTTGAAGCGGAAAAGATCATGGCTAAGTTACATGAAGGCACTTTTGGTACCCATTCCAATGGACATACGATGGCAAAAAAAATCCTATAGGCAGGCTATTACTGGTCTACCATGGAAGAAGACTGCTATCGACACTCTCGAACCTGCCACAAGTGTCAGATTTATGCTGACAAGGTGCACGTACCTCCGGTTCCTCTGAATGTCTTGACGGCTCCTTGGCCCTTTGCTATGTGGGGCATCGACATGATTGGGTAAATCAAGCCAACAACCTCTAATGGACACCGCTTCATCTTAGTGGCCATTGATTATTTTAAAAAGTGAGTTGAGGCAGCCTCCTTCGCTTCCGTCACCAAGAATGTTGTCGCCCGGTTTGTCAAGCAGAATCTCATCCGTCGTTATGGTATCTCAGAGAGGATCATTACAGACAATGGTACGAATCTAAACAATATTATGATCATCGCCCTGTGCGAGCAATTCAAGATTCAGCATTACAATTCTTCCCCTTACCTACCAAAGATGAATGGTGTTGTCGAAACTGCAAATTAGAACATTAAAAAGATCATACAGAAAATGACAGTCACATACAAAGTCTGGCATGAGATGCTACCAATCGCTCTCCACGGGTATCGTACCATAACTCGCACATCAACCGGCGCAACACCCTACTCTTTGGTATATGGCATGGAAGTTGTCTTGCCTATTGAGGTCCAGATCCCCTCTCTAAGAATCATGAAGGATGCAGGGCTGAACGAAGACGATTGGATCCAGACTCGACTTGATCAACTGAACTTGATTGATGAGAAAAGGCTTACTACTGTCTGTCATGGTCAAATGTATCAAAAACGGATGATCAAGGCTTTCAACAAAAAGGTCAGACGCCAATTATATCAAGTCGGGGATTTGGTGATCAAACGTATCATACTGCCGCAAGGTGATCCCAGGGGAAAATGGACTCCAACATATGAAGGACCATTTGTAATCAAAAGCATATTCTCTGGTGGAGCAATGATCTTGACCACCATGGATGGCGACGACCTGCCGCACCCTGCGAATGCAGACATAGTCAAAAGATACTACGCATAAGAGACCCGCTAGGTTGACACACCTAGGCAAAACAAGGGCATCCCGACGAACCAAAGAGGTTCGGGAAAAAATTAGGGATAAAACAAAAAAATTTGTACACCTGGTAAGTTGAAAACTCGAAAGGGCGGCTTGGGTAAAAAAGGGTATCCCGGTGGACTCAAAACCCGAAAGGGCGGTCCAGGCAAAAGTTAGGGAATTAAAGCGTATGACTATGTCTTGTTGGATCACCTTACGAACAACATAACAAACTCAGAGGTTCTAATCGATCCAATCAGCTTCGGACAAGGCAACAAATAGACAAGATGATCAGAGACACGAAGGCGATAGCAGAATGGGAACCCCATGGGATTATTGCACATAGCTATTTTTTCTTTGTATAAAATTTTTCATTTTTTACGATGGCATTCTCTTACTAGAATGTTTGTCTCATTGTACAAAATTACTTACTCAAATTCAATACAAATATATCCCTTTGAAAGTGTAAAACTACCTGTTTTTATTTACTCTTGTGTTTTGTTTACAAAAACATCCAATGATTTATTTTTGAACATATGCATCTGAATATAATTATTGTTTACAAATAAACAAAGTAAAAAGACAATCACTGATGGCAATATCTTTGATCTATTCCATAAAATCCCCCGTAGTATGCAGTTTAATACCCATCGGAACAAAGCTTCCAGTTATCAATCCCAAGTAGAAGTCGTCCATTTTCTCAGGTTTCCCCAACAGGTTCTTACAAGCAGCACACATCATTTCCCTTACAACAGAGTTTATTTCTCTAAACGGAAATTCATCAACACTTCAACTTCACAACATGAAGACTTACACTCCATATCCTCAGTAGCAGTCAGAGATTTATTTTCCCCAATCCAACAACAGTGCAACAGATTAGTTCACATACGCATACATCACATCCATATATCATAAACATCGATAACACGAATGCATATATCAAAATCTCATTGTACCATGCATTTCATACATCATGACATTGTATACAGCTAATGTTTTTACCCTTTTCAGGATAAGATTAATCAATAGTTACCATTAACAATGTGCAAAGGCTTTTCTGATACAGTTCAGATACGCTCCAAACACAGATGCCATTCTGATATTCATTCATATTCAACTTTTAGATACAATTCAGATATGCTCTAGACACGGATGCCATTCTGATACTCATTCAGACTCAACTTTCAGATACAGTTTAGATACGCTTTTGACACGGATGTCATTCTGATACTCATTCAGATTCAAATTTCAGATACAATTCAGATACGCTCCAGACACGAATGCCATCCTGATACTCATTCAGATTCAACTCTCAGATACAGTTCAAATACGCTCTAGACATGGATGCCATTCTGATACTCATTCAGATTCAGATCTCAGATACGCTCCAGACACAGATTCCATTCTGATACTCATTCAAATTCAACTTCCAGATACAGTTCAGATATGCTTCAGACACGAATTCCATTATGATACTCATCCAGATTCAGATTTCAGATACAGTTTAGATACACTTCCGACACGGATGCCATCCTGATACTCATTTAAGACTCAACTTTTAATATAGTTCAGATACGCTCTAAACACGGACGTCATTCTGGTACTCATTCAGTTTCAGTGTACAAATACGGTTAAACAATCATTTATTGATGGCATCTGCAATCCCATCTCCGACAAACTTTCCATCATCCTTCCAAATGGAATCTTTAAGCCCATTCCCTATACCATCAACCTTCACATCATCGAGTGCAAATTTCAGAGGCACTCTAGTGTCCAATCATCTTCCACCTTCGAGTCACGAATGGCAAAACTCGCCAATATAACTCTTCAGGCTTAAGAAGATTGAACAGGGGAAGCTATTGTACCCCAAAATTTGCCCTCTCACTTATCAAGAATTTGCTCACAAGATCTCCTTGGACTCAAGATTGCACTAGGGTTTGATCAGCTCAAGACACCTCCTTAAACACTGGTGATCAAAATTAGGGTTTGAGATTGCACAAGGATTTTTGAACTTCCAATATCCCATCCTCCATTTTCAAAAACAGAGCTTTGCACTTGGACTTCTCCAGAACTCCTCAGGTACTTTCAGCTCAAGCTAAGTATTCCATTAGCTTCCTAGGAACTTCAGGAAGCTAACCCAATCATTAGAACTCCTTGAAAGCTGCTCAAACTTCAAACCTGATACCCTCTTGCAAGGTAAGTTTTCTAACTTTGGAACTTTTCATACATTCATCATCAATGATTTATTTATGAACGAAACATGTAGATATCATTGCCCTAAAGCTAACCATGTTCATAGTTTCCATTAATTTTTCCTGAGCTTAGAGAATTTTAAGATTGAATTTTCTGAGATTTTTAGGGTTCAAAATAGGTCCATTAAAATTCATGTTTATCTTTGAGCTATAGTTTTAATGCTTTACATTTCTGAAATCGTGAGGAAATTTGTTACAAGTTTCATGTTTACAGTTTTCATTTTTGTTGAGATTTGAACAAGTTACAGTTGGTCTGGCTGGAGGTTGAAGATGAAGTAGAAATCTGGGCGCGTTTTGTATCACATATTTATTATTTTGCTTATGTTAATGGATGTATAGCCACCCCAGTGGTAGAAGCGCGCAGCTGTAACCTTTGGGACCTGGGTTCGAGCCCCATTGGTACCCTTTTGATTTTTTCTCTCCATATTTTTGCAATTCTGACTTCTTATTGCAGGCGCTGGGCCTCCTTGAGCCTTTTTGTTTTTATTTTTACTTGTTAACCTCCCTGTTTCATTTACACGCCCCTGACCCAATTTTATTTTATTTTCTTATTTTCTTTTAATTTATTTTCTTAATTATTTTTCTAATACTAAAAAAAATCATAAAAAATACAAAAAGAATATTAGATTTTCATTTTGACATAGTTTATTTATTTTTTCTCATAAAAATTATTTTTATTTAATAAATAATTTATTCATTTCACTAAATATCTTGTAAATTTAATTAAAAAAATAGGTTTTATTTATTTTCTTTTACACCAATTAAAATATATTATTTTAATTTAAAAAAAGGCCAAAAATATTTTATAATACTATAAATTATTTTCAAGACAAAAATACAAAAATACTTTTCTTAAACTTAATTTCCTTTTAATCAATTAATAGACTTAGGGTTTTATTTAAAATCTTTTCTTATTAAATTAGGTTTAATTTTATTATTTTAATTAATTAGGTTAAAACAAATTCACTTTTCCTAAAAAAATCCAAACAAAAATATTCATTTTCTTTATATTTGCATTGTTGCATATTTATTCATTTTGTATATTATTTCCATTTAATTTGTATAAATTCAATTTGGTTGTAATAGATTAATTAGGTTTATATTCTTGCAATCCCCATTTACAATTTGTACACCCCCTCCCACAAATATTATAATAGCGTAGTATCTTTAAATTCCGCAATTTATCGCTTTATATACAAATGCCAATAATTAGGATTTGTATGGAAAGACTAAAACCAATACTTAGAAAACCCTAATTCAAGACAAAATCAAGCATGAAAACAATACACTTGCATACAAACACCCCTAGGGTGATTCCACTTAGTTGCCTTTACAAAATGACAATATTACGCATGTGAGGTATCTTAGCAAAAATAAACAAATACAAGATCATAGTCCCTCGATGACGCTATCTATGTTGCCTTTCAAATGATCTTAGTCCCTAAAGAGATTGCTAAGATACCTTGCAACATTGCTAATCATGATTATACGATGACCCACGCCCGTCCCGTTTACATCCAAAGATAGGGTTACTTACCAAATCAATGGTAAGATAACAATGTCAAAGGAAAAGAAAATGAACAAGAAAGACTTTTGAGTAGGTAGAATGCTCCTAATTACTTGCTCAATTTTAAATAAACATCCTTGCTATTTTCAAAACAAACACCTACACTTTCAAAACATCTTTCAAAACTTGAAAACATTTTTAAAAGATCAACAACTTTGTATACATTCTTACGAACGAGAATCATCACAAAGTTTGCCTAAACAATGGCCTCTTTACAAAATACTTTCAAAAACCACACAAAGCACAATTTCAAACAAAAGCAAGTGATCTAGCAAGTAACTAAGAGCCCATGGAAAACCATGGATGAAAAGGGTGTTGATACCTTACCTTTTTATAATCTACCCCACAGACTCAAGAAATAATCTCAAAGTTCTTTCCTGTGCTTTTTCACCTTTCCTTTTGGATAAAAGAAAAGTCAGTGGCGACTCTTGCTAACCGCAACATTTGTGATCAAACACAAAACCCTCAAGTCAGTTCTCCCACCGTATCACATAACGGGCGACTCTGCTGGGGAATTATTCTAAAAAAGGGGTTACCTTAGGGATATATCACATTTACTGGCTTTCGTTGTTTGACTTATATGCTTTACATTGTGGTTCTTTATTTGGGTTTGAATCCTCTACCCGGATTTGGGGATACCTTATAGGTAAGTAGCAATACATTGTGGAAACTATACGGGGTATATCGACATGGTCTAAGCAATAACTATGTTAGTGCCACATATTTGTGGGTATCGGTAGCCCTTGAGTTAATCAAGAAGAATACAGGGCCGCTGAGTAATGTCATGAAGCACTAATGAACTTTTAGAACCTTTACTTGACCGACTTGGCCATTAGGACGTAGTGAGATGACCGACTTTGGTACAGTCCGAAGTTGGTAGATACTCGATACTACACTCATTGAGGTTTGGTTTCTTGAGATATTTCGGTCGCCATTAAAGAGGTTTGTGCTGAGACAATGCTCAAGGAAACAAACCAGTGATATTGAGCTCCTTAGAACCCGATTACTATTACTAGGACAGGTTTGAGCCAACTAAACTTCAAGAGGGTACTTACCTATGAGACTCCATGCAATCCTAACCTAAGGACTTGTTTGCTTTTTTTGTGTATATTTACTTGTACATAACATCATTAACATCATAACATCATACATATTCACTAACCATTTCAAGGATTTTTGGATTTACCTTTGTTCTTGTTTTGTAGGACATGGATTCTATTCGCATAAAAACTATTCAAGTCAATCTTGTAAGAATCCCTCCTCAACTCAAGGAGCTAGCATCAAGGATTCCAGAAAATTCTCCATTCACCGAGAGACATGGTCGCCTACTCAACTTGGTCACCTCCAACACTGATGAAGACATGATGAAGGTGCTCTTTTAGTCCTTTGATCCTTTACACCATTTCTAAACATTTCCCGATTATCAACTTGTGCCAACCTTGGAAGAATTCTCCCAACTCTTGAGGATTCCCATTCTCAATCAACTACCTTTCAAAGGTACAGAAAGAGACCCAAAGCCAGAAGATATTGCTCAAGCTATACACTTGCAGTCATCTGATGTCATAACTAATTGGGAAATAAGGAGTGGTGTCAAAGGCTTCCTAGCAAATTTCTTATTTGAGAAAGCCCGAAACTGTTGGAACTCTTTGGATTTGCAAGCCTTTTAGGAAATTGTGGATCTACTCATCTATGGGATGGTTTTGTTCCCAAATCTTGACCAACTCATAGATGTGAACACCGTCAAGATCTTCGTGTCTCGTAAGCCGATGCCTACTCTGCTAGGGGACATTCTACATTCTTGTCACACTCGCACTATGAGAAAAAGAGGTGTCCTTATGCGTTGCACTCCTCTCTTGGCAAGATGGTTTATTTCGCATCTTCCCCATCTGTATTGAAGAATGAGCAAGGTTTAAAGTGGTCACAAAGGTTGATAATGCTCAAGCATTCAAACATTCATTGGTGTTCCCGATCCCTAGATAATGTTACCATTGTTGACCGTTGTGGAGAATTCCTTAATGTCCCCTTACTTGGCATTAGGGGAGGTATCACCTACAACACCTGCTTAGCCTTAAGACAGTTTGGTTACGCCCGAAGGGATGGCCCGCATGAGATGCTGATTCAAGGTTTGGTATTTGATTATGAGAACGACGATCAAGGTCTTCGCCAAAGATTTATCCGAGCTTGGAGGATGTTGAACAAGGTAGATAGCAAGACATTGGGGCATAAGAATTCCATCCCTCTTGAGCCTTACTTCAAATGGGTACGAACTCGCGCTCAAAGTCTTATGATGCCTTATCGCTCCATTCTCCCAGTAATCATTGAGCCTGTCATGGAAGGAGATGTTCCATACACTATCCTACATCCTGACATGCCCAACTCTCTTAAGGACTTACAAAAAGATTGGATACAACTTAAGGGGGAGTGAGATACTTTCGAAGCCCAATTCTACGCTAGCGAGAAGAAGGTTTTGGAACTCACTAAGCAACTTCATGAGGACCAGACTCTGAATGCCTACATTGCACTAAAGAGGATACGTACTACCTTTTTATCTTAGAGTTTTTTTTGGTATTATTTTTCCCAAAGAGGCATTGATGTACTCAAGCTTTAATTTATTAATATAACGCGTGTTTCCTTTTTGTCTAAAACAAATTTTAATCTTTAAAATCATTGAAATCATTGCATATGCATTTACCATTCATCATAACATAAGAAGGTTTCTTGCAATAAGTCTCCTCATCTTTCTACTGTTTATTTCAGTAAGATGGATCTCGAGCAAACGGTGAAGGACCTCCAAGCTCAGAATGCACAGTTTCAACATATGTTCTTAACTCTGGCCAAAGGACAAGAAGAGTTGAAAACCTTGCTGGTTGAAGAGAAGAAAAAGAAGTCAAAGAAGATAACCGGGGTTCTAAACATGGGAAGAAGATTCCAAGGACAAGCAAGAAGGACCTTAGACTTTGAAACGACATCCGGTGAGAAAGAAAATCAAGATGGGAAGGGCAAAGAAATAGTTGTCCAGTCAAAGTCAGAAGAGGAAGAGGAAGAAGAAGACTATTCTGAAGAACAATATCCTCCAGCCGACGACAAGTATAAGCATCTAGAAGAATGGTTAAGTGCAACGGAAGTCCAAAAAGTGCCTGGATTGGACTTTGGGGAGTTGGGGTTATTATCTGGCATTGTCATCCCTCCAAAATTCATATCACCGGAGTTCGCCAAATATGATGGAGTTTCATGTCCCAAAATGCATCTTCGGTCCTATGTGAGGAAAATCCAGCCTCATACCGTTGATAAGGATTTATGGGTACACTTCTTCCAAGACAGTCTGTCTGAAACTCAACTTGATTGGTTTTATAAGTTAGAAAGAGGCAATATTCATAACTGGAAAGATCTTGATGTTGCCTTTTACAAACAATACCAATACAACGCTGATCTTGCACCCACCCGTACTAAACTCCAGAGTATGGCCATGGTTTCAAGTGAAGGCTTTAAGGAATATGCGCAAAAATGGAGGGACTTAGTAGGAAAAGTCCAACCTTCTCTATCTGAAAGAGAATTGGTAGACATGTTTTTGGGCACCTTGTATGGTCCCTTCTTCAATCACTTAATTGGGAGTTCATCGACAGGTTTTACCTGTTGTACCCCAATTTTTGCCCCTAAGATTCTCCTATCATTTCATGTCAACTTGAGCATGATAAGATCACATTAGGGTTGGTTCTTCATTTTTCTTTGTCTCCTATCTTTAAGTTTCCCCTTGAGGAATTTCCAAGCACCTTGGTTGTGAATCTTGTATATGTGTTATTGGCTAACCTCTAACCAAAGTACACACACACACACACACACACACACACACACACACACACACACACACACACACACACACACACACACACACACACACACACACACACACACACATGTGTTATTGGCTAACCTCTAACCAAAGTACACACACACACACACACACACACACACACACACACACACACACACACACACACACACACACACACACACACACACACACACACACACACACACACACACACACACACATACACACACACACACACACACACACACACACATATATATATATATATATATATATATATATATATATATATATATATATATATATATATATATATATATATATATATATATATATATATATATATATATATATATATATATATATATATATATATATATATATATATATATATATATATATATATATATATATATATATATATATATATATATATATATATATATATATATATATATTTGTCTTTGTCTTTGCACAATTTGTGTTTTGTAGGTACCAAGTTGAAGCATCCAATAAATAAGGCTTTCTAATTTTATTTGATCATGTATTGTGGCAAAAGAAGGTATGCATCGACCCATAAACCTATGTATCGACTCATGTTGTTGAGCAAAACCTGCATGTATCGACACATGCATGTATGCATCGACTTATCCTGTTTGAAAAACTTGCATGTGTCGACACATACGTGTTATGTATCGACTCATGCAGTTTGTGTGGTTCTGTAATATGTTGAAATCACAGTATGCATCGACACATAGAGGCATGTATCTATGTATGCTGTGTTATGCAACTAGGATGTATCGACACATACCATTTATGTATCGACACATGATGGAAAAATGCACGTGTTTTATGAAGAAAAGCCAGCAAATTCAAATTGTTATCATTTTGGCTCCAATTTTTTCTGCATAATTTGAAAATTATCACTAATTCAATTTTGGCTCCAAGAATCAATTACCAAACCACTAATTCCAATTTTAAAACTCTATAAATAGAGACCTTATTTCATTCAAATCACAAGCTTTTGATAGCCAAAATCATCTTGCTAAAAAATCTCTCAATTCTCTCCATTTTACCAAATTCACTCAAAGCTCCATTTTCAAAAAGGATAGTAAGCTTTACATTGAAGCTTGCTAATCTTTGAGCTAAACCTCCATCCAAACACTTTTTTCTCCATTAATTCTCTACATCCAAGCTTTGGTGATTGATTCTTGTTGTTGAATTGAAGCAAATTCTGAAGTTGTTGGATAATTCTCAAATTCTACCTTTGGTAAGTTGGATCATCATCTTTAACAATGTGATCTCTTGTGGATTTCTGGTTTTGATTCATTAAGCACTGTTTTATAACTCCATTAGTGCTATTTTCTCAAAAATTTGCTGAAAATTTCATGTTCAATCGGATCCATGATCATAAGGTGTTTGATGAAAAGTTGGAACAAGAATTTGCCAAAAATACCTTTGCTGCTTTATTTTTGGGGCTGTTTTGACTCAAATATTTTTTTCTGCACACTCTCTTTGATGGATAATTTGGATTGCAATTTTAAATGTTCAATTTGTTTTTAAACTCAATGAACTTTGTGATGTATATGAAGTTAGATAAATGTTCATCAATTCAAATCTACCTAAGAATGAATTATTTAATTCATTTTTGGTGCTTTGGATTAATGATATGTTTAGTGCTTTAATCCATCTAGAGGAGTGGTTGAATTTAAAGATGAAAGAATTTTGAAATGGTAATCTAAATTAGCTTATCACTCCCTCCCCCCTTCATCTTATCCCTTTCTTTTTTTAATTGTGCTACATGTTAAGGAATGGTGATCTCTATATCATCTATCCAAACATGAAGTACATAGATTGCTATTGACCAGCCTCAAAATAGGTGCGACTTCTACATAAGTCCACTTACGATTGCTTAACATAACGCTAAATTTTGTCCCGATTCGAATAAATGATCATTCGTGGCCCAAACTTATGATTGCAAGCCCAAGTATGTTAATTTGATCTCTTTGATCCAATAACCTTGAGATTCATTGTGTGGAGGCTATGGTTCTACCAATCCTCTAATGGATCTACAACACCTTTGGTCAACGCAGATCACTTAAACATCATTGATCATTACATGTTACTTCTTTTAAGGATTCCAAAATGGATGATATACTTGACAAAAAGCAAATGCAACTTGTTGTGTGGAGGCTTTGATTCTACCAATCCTCTAATGAGTTTCAAATGCAAGTTTCAAGATGATCATCCAACTAACCACTAATTTCTAACAATTAACTTTACCTTATGCTTTTTATTTTTTATTCTTTATGTACCATTCAATTTGAGCATTTATATTTCATGCCATTTTTATTTTGCTCATTTGAGCATTTACTTTTATGTCATTTTTATTTTGCTCACTTGAGCTTTTCTTTTCCTTTTAAAGACACCTAATAATCAACATGAACCATAAAAATCTTTAATGATATTTGGACTATTTGGTTACTATCCTTGGCATTATGTAGCATTGAACTTCTTGGACTTAAGATTAGATACCTTGGCCTATCTTGGAGACTTTGTGCTTTTATTTGATATTTTGTCTGGAGTTCTTGAGGTTTACCTCGAGACATTGGGTTGTTTATTTGTTTTGTGTGCAGGTTATTGCGATTATATACTTTGCTTGTAATTTGGAATTCACCCGTATACAGCCGTTACTCTGCCCAATTTTTGCAAAGACTTAATACACTTGAAGTTTGGTTCTCTCAAAAGGTCTAGTATCTTTGCTTGCTTGGTTTTAATCCAAAGAATGAGAATTCTATATTGAATCATAATGTCAAGTATTGGCTTCTTGTTTGTTAGATGGTTCTTATCCCTAGCTTTTACCTTATGCTTTAGGATAATCTCTTCTTCTCCTCCCATCTTCTTTAATTTCAAAAATCTTCTCCCTCCTTTTGAAAACCATTCTTGTTTTGAAACTTGAACCATTTTCATAATAAACTTGGACTTAGGTCCATGCATTTTCAAAACATTTTCATGAATAAATTTCAATCAATTTAATAATACCTTGACATTTTTTTTGTGAGAAGACTAAAAGTCAACCAATCTAATTTCAAACCATTTTGCCACTTTGGCTTTTATCTTTAAAATTTTCTCAAAAGATTAGACTCTTGTCAATCCTTGTAGTGATGCAAACAACTATACTTCTACAATATGTAGTAAAGAGAGATATTTTCCGCTTGGGTGATTGAGTGAGGCATTGTTGATTTTAAAATCCAAGCCATATCCTCCACTTTGAGATGATGCAAATTCTCCTTTCTCATGATTGTGGGTAGTAAGTATGTTTTCCACACGGACAATGACGATGATGTCTTATCTCATAAAATTAACCGACACACTTGTGTTTCAAATTTTTAAAAGAGGAACTACGTGTACCCTGATCCCCTATTGCATGAAAGGTGGTACGTAGGCACTAAAGGTTCGCAACTGGGGCGGGTGCAAAAATCATAAAAATATTTCTTTTCTCACCTCCACCATCCATTTTATACATAACACATTTTCATAGCCAAAATATACAGATTTTTCAAAGAGGTTCCTGCGGATTATCGTAGATGTTTAGGGTGCTAATACCTTCCCTTTGCATAACCAACCCCCTTACCTTGAATCTTTCCCTTTTTTTTTGGGTTATTCGCTCTTTTCCCATTCCTTTGGAAACAATAAAGCGCGGTGGCGATTTTTATTTTGATTTGTATAAAGTCTAGTCAATCCAATGGCTTAGTCTTGAACATTTCTACCGCTACAGAAAAATGGTGACTTCACTGGGGAAAGATTGACCTCTTGCTGGTCCATCCCTGAGTGGGTTGAGCCTATCTTTGTTTATATCTGTATATGTGTTATTGTGTTTATGTTGAAGAAGTGAAAAACACAAGAAGGGGGGTTGAATTGTAAAACTTGAAATCAAATGCAGACAACACGTTATTTTTATCCTGGTTCGTTTGATCTCAAACTACTCCAGTCCACCCGTCAAGGTGATTTCGCCTCTCTCCAACAAGGTCTTAATCCACTATATTCAACTGAATATTACAACTGCTTTAACAACTGCTAAAGCCTTCTTGAGTCAAAACCACAAACCGGTTTCTCAAGGAAATACTTTCTTACAGATTCTTGAAATCTAAGTGTGTTGAATGTTTTCTACAAAACTGTTTATCACAATTGTGATACTACATAATTTAAGCTTATTAGAACTAGAATGCTAAAACAATAGAGTAAGTAATTTGAGAGCTTTAGCAAACTGTGAATGAGGATGAAGATGAATCGCTTTAGGCATGTAGAGAGTTATAGAGCATTAGCCAATCCGTTCCTCACTTGCTTGTTTATATAGCATTGGAAATGATACGTTGGAGTCAGTTATTCCGTTTCAATGCCAATTACATTCTTTCCATATTGAGAAGATCTTTGCCTGGAATAATGCCGTTGATAATAAAGTATCTTGAATGCACAGTACCGTTGACAATTGAGCGTGTTCTGGCTTTGGCTTATTCTGACGCTGCTAGGTGCTGATGAATTGTTGTGGTCTTGATCAGAGTTTAGATTGTTATGCGCAGATCTGTTCATCAAGCTTCAGCGTAAGCACATACTTTGATCTTCTGATTCTGGCATCTGATATAACATCCTCTGATGCTGATGTTGATATTTCATCTTCTAATGCTGATGATGATATTCTTATGCTGATACTCATCAGAGTTTCTGTAAAACACAATATAATTTTTAGGTAGCATATATGTCTTACATGACTCATACAATTTATATAATCTTGCATTTTGTTATCATCAAAACTTTAACTTAGGGTAGTAGATTTAAACTTTGTTCTAACAATCTCCCCCTTTTTGATGATGATAAAAACTAGATTTTTTCAATTTGAAAATTAACGAAAAAAGTATCAGAGATAACCAAATAATAAATTGTATCAGAATTAAATAGGAAGTTATCAAAGATAAGAAGATAAGGGATAAAGAGGTATCAAAGTTTAGATCGGAAAGACTCCCCCTGAATTTATTACTTCCCTTTAATTCCATGAGTTCTTTAGGGTCAGATCTTTATTGACTTTCTTTGGACATCAGAACATCAGAGCTTCAGTGTATTAGAGTTCATCAGATTCTTTTACCTGTAAGCTATGCAGAACAAAAACATTCAAGTATATCAGAGTGTTAGAATGTTTGAGACTTTTGTCTCAGTAAACCGTTATTGAAAAATATCAGTCTTTTCTCCCCCTTTTTGTCAGCAATCAAAAAGTGCACATAATTTGAGGAAAAAATTAATTGAAGTAAGAGAATCAGTGCAGAAAAACGATTGTATTTAGTTCAGAGCCAGAAAAATAGTACATATGATATGCAGAGAAAACAATGAAAATATCAAGAGAAAAAAAACTAAGGTGCAGGTGGAAGGCGTGTGAACAGAGCCTCAAGCATGTTTTTAATCTGATCAGTGGTTTCCTTCTGCTGATGCACCATGCTAGCTACTGAGTCAATCTTGTTGTCCTGAACATCCATCCTTGCTTTCATCCTTTGATCACTTTCATCCATTCTCTCCTGCAGACGAAGATCATTTTGCTTCAGCTCTTCAAGAGTCTGCCTGTCCAAGGCAGCTTGAGAGATGTCAGAGGCAGGGTGCTTCTGAGAGCTTTCTGCAAAGTCTTCTTCTTGACACACATCTTCTGCTGGTTGAACTGTTGATGCTGGACGCTTTTCAGACCAAGCTCACTGTCCAGATGAAGCACTTCCTCCTTCAGCAGCTGACTCATGACAGGGCCTTCAACTTCTTTCAGCAGATTGCTGAAGTTCTGTTGAGCTTGTTCATAGTTTATGTCTTGCAGCTTAAAGGTTTCAGCGCGTACCCAGTTTCTGAATTGTGTCCAGAGTTGGTCTGAAGCAGCAGAATCAATCATTCCTGGACAAGCCTGCTTTAGAGAAGCAATCCAGTTCTGCATGTCTGTTTCAAAATTCAAGATGCTAGAACCAACATCTGGTTGTTTGAGTTTGGGAATGGCAATTTTATTTATAATGGCAGCAAAGCGTTCAAGGACTGTTAGATCAATGAAGGTTTTGCTGTGGTTATCTGGATTTTGCTTGGGTGAGGGATTAGGAGAATCAGAAATGATTATTGGACTGTGTGGAGTGTTTGGAGGAGTTGTTTCTGGTGAGGATGGTAGTTGAGGTATGTTCAAGGTTTTGCCACAAGGCAGTTGAATGGCCAAGGGTCGTGGTTCAGAGGATTCAGGTGATTGAGGTTCAGGGGTTTGAGGTTCAGGTGATGGAGTTTCAGAGTGTTGAGACTCAGGTTGTGGAGATGATGGTTGAGGTTAAGGTGGATTAAGTTCTGGTTATGGAGAGGGAGGTTGTGGAATTTCTGATTGTGGAGATGGAGGTTGTGGAATTTCTGGTTGTGGAGATGGAGGTTGTGGAATTTCTGGTTCTTCTGGTATTGGTGATAGTGTATATTCTGGTTGAGGTGAATGGGCAGTTTCTGGTTGAGTGTTTGGATTTTCTGAGAGGGGAGCAGAAGAATGTTGATCAATTTCAGAAAGAACTTTATCAAGTTCTGATTCTGTTGATGTTGTGGGTTTTGGATTTTGAGGTTTGGTGCGGGATCTCCTGAGAGTTAGTGACTCAGAAGGGTCAAACTCTGGTTCGGTATCATCAATGGTTGGTATGGGAATTGAGAGTTCAGATGAAGTTGGGGTTGGAATCAATGTTGGAACAACAGATGAATTTAAAACATTAACAGCAGATAGATTACCTCTCTTCTTTGGGGTCTGCTGAGACGGTCCTTCTGATGCAGCATTTCTCTTCTTAGTCTTCTTCAAAGTAACTTCTGGTGCTTGCTGGTGCAGATCTTTAATGTTCAGATTGGGATTTGTGCCATCAGCCTTACACGCATCCAAGTATCTGAGAACACTGACTGGTTTAGAGTCAATCTCAGAGAATATAGGAAAGTCGTCCAGAGGGACTCTTCGGCTGGTGATTTCAGCATGAGGAGTGACGCTGGGCTCCTTCCTTATGTTCTCTATCAGCTTCATCTTCTTCAGATTCTTGGCATTCAACTGCTTGCCAACAGAAGGTTCTATAGAGCTTAATTCCTGTGCCTCTGTCAGATGTTCTATCAGCCTATTCTCAGTTAGAATATCTGATATCAATCTGCTGAAGGGTATCTGTTGTACCCCAAAATTTGCCCTCCCATATTCTTCAAGAATTTGCAAAGAGCATGCTTCAAAATCTCTCCAAGGGTTACACAGTTCAAGGGCCTCCTAACAGTCAAAAATTAGGGTTTTGGTTCTGACAAAGAAAATGAAGTGTCCAAGGGTCCAATCAAGTCTCACATGCCTACAAACATGGTCAGGCATCCTCATACCAAGTTTTAAGACTTACAGCACAAAATTGCACAGTCAAAAAACCCTAATTGCCCTACAGTCAACTACAGGGGCAAAATGGTCATTTGACAGTCAAAAGTTCAAATTTTTGGTTAATATCTTATTTTGAAGCCACAAACACCATTTGATCAATTCTTGATCATGATTCTCAAGGCATGGCTCAAAAAGTCTCAAGATGCAAAAGTTTCCATATTTGGACAATTGAAAAAGTCAACTGTAACTTGACCAAGGCATAACTTCCACATGGTTTATCAGAAAAATTCCATCCAAAGCTCATTTTGAAGATAAAGACATTTCCTACAACTCCTCTTTACACTTCAAGTCCAAGAAATGCTCTCACAAAAAGTTATCAATTTCAACATTATAGGTCATTTTAAAAAGTCAACAAAAAGGGACTTTAAGTCAAAGGCCATAACTTGAGATTGGTAAATCAAAATGACATGGGACCAAAGGCATTGGTTAGAGGACTTCAAGACCTTTCCAAAATATCCAAGAACATGATCAAATCTTAAAAATTGAGCAAGATATGCCTTGTGGAAGTTGGGAAATTTTTGGGCATTTTGAAAAGTCAACTTTACTTCAAATGCCTTAAATTTGCTAATGGGCCACATTTTCTTACAAGATTCATCATCCAAAGCATATGCACGACCATTTGGCCCAAAGGGGATTTATTCATCATTTTTATTTATTTATTTGAATTTTTAATTACTATTAATTCATTTAATAAAATAAAATATGGGAAAAATACTCATCCATGCTTTTCAAATCTTTTTATGCATAGAATACCTTTAAGATTTCGTGCACTATCTGATATGGAAAGAATCAAGGTGATTTGGACATGATTGGTATCAAAATACATGGAAAAAAGATTGAAAAAAAATGCCATTAAAATCCAATATTTGATTCATGATTGCATTGATCTCTTGACTCAAATCTCAACCCTAATCCATCCCATACTTATACTGATCAAAACCTAATGCACAAAGACCTGAAAGCTGCACCTGATCTCAAGAACCAAGTTTGCATTTTTATCAAAAAAATCAAAAACTGAAAACTGCCTTGGAGGACGATTCAAAGGAAAATATTGATCCCAAAAGCTTCCTAAGGCATTACTGAACCTGACTGGATACTTTTCCACGCCCACAGCATCAAGAGTTGGTACATAGAACTCAAAATTTCTCACACTTGATGCATATTCGTGTTTCAATTTTTAAGCATCCTCATTGAATTTTCTTTGTTGATTTATACTAATTGAACCATTCTGAATCTAACCATGCCCTTCAATTGAGTTTTCGTGCATTATAGAAGAATCCACCATTGGAGCTTTTTAGGTTTTCAGAAACCTTGAATTGGGGATTCTGGCATAGGGTAAAATCAGTCCATGAGACTTGTGCCATTAAAATCGTGACGTTCCAAGGAGTCCAAAATATCCATCGCGCTGTTTTTATATTTTGTTAATTCCTAATCGCTATTTTTATGCTTGCTATTTAGTGGGGGTTGAAAACCCCCGCTATTCAATTTGTTTTTGTTTCAGGTACAGCAAACAATTGGAGAAGATGGTGATGTGTAGGCCAACGAGTGGTGCGTTTGAATTTCGCGCGAAAATATCCCACTAACCTTTGTTTTACGTTATATTGATTATTGGTTATATTATAAACAAAGCGCATTAACAGCTCAGTTGGCAGGCACATGATTTGGTAAGCAACGGGACCTGGGTTCGATTCCCAGGTCCCCTCCATTTCTCATATTATTTTCTTTTCCATCTTCCTATGCAGCGCATACTCCAGGGGTTCATTATACACCCATAGTCCAAGCTTGCCACGCGGCCAATGATCCTAATCCAAAGGTCATGGTTTGAAGGACACCATGGGATTCAGTCAACGAATCCACACGCTTCCAGGAAAAGTCAAAAGAGGCCTTCCACAAATGGGCCTGATTGCTACCAGCATACCTCCAAGTTGGAACAACAAACCCCCCATTGTTTGCTTTCTTTCACTCTTTTTTTATTTTTCTATTTTTATTTGTTTAATTTAGTTTTGATTTAATTCTCCAAATTATTTTCACAAAACATAAAAAATATAAAAAATCAGAAAGTCACAAAATAAAATATATTTTACTTAAATGTTATTTTGTAAATAAATGTTATCAATTAATTTAGTTTTTTTTAAATTCTAGGATTAATTTTAACATTTTCTTAATAAACTTAAAAAATCTTTAGAATTAGGGTTTTAAATACTGTTATATTTTTATCTCTTTTTTTCTTTTTTCACCATATTAAATATTAATTATTTTTTGTAAATAAAGTTGTATGTAAATAATTAGATTAATCTTAGGTTCAACTTTAACATATTTCTTAATAAATAAAAATAGTTAGAATTAAGGTTAATTAATTTTCTTTTTTAATTTCATTTAATTCTCTCATTAAAATCAATAAACACGAAAAAGTCAAAAATAATTTCTTTTTATTTTAACTTAACTAATTTGTTAACTTTAATTCAATTTCTTTAAAAGGGTCCAACGCCCTCGCATTCCCAATTTTAATTCTCTTCGCATTTTTATTCCTCTTTGTATAATATTCATGTAATTCTCCCAAAGCCATGTAAATTAGACATTTATATTTCTCGCACTTTATTTTATTTTTAAATCGGGTCCTGGATTAAATTTGGCGATGTGGACCCGCACCTTTGTAATAGCGTAGAACTTTTAAATTCTGCACTTTTTAACTGTTAATAAATTTGCATGCAAGAATGAATGTTAAAATAAAAACAAAAGCGTAGATCACCAATACATGACAAGACAAAAATATCTGAAAACGACACACAAATTCACACACCACTCCTAGGGTACGTCTCACTGTTGCCTTGCCCCTCGAAAGGTGATCGTCGAGTAGAGGATGTTTTAGTAAGTCCTCATGATCCAGGAACCTGGCATGAGGGTAGCTTCTAAGGTGTCTTCCTATTGCTCTGGTGATCACCATGTCCCGAACCCTCGAATTGACCCGAACACCTCCAACGGTGGTGCTACCTACCTCTCAATGGTGGGATGGCACTACTTTAAGGACATTTACACAGACAAATTCCTTAGGGTAGGTAGACGACTCTAGATACTTGCTCTAATCTCAAAACAAATCAAAAAATACTTTTCACACCGACACCTTTTCAAAAAGCTTTCGAAAGCAACTTTTCAAACACTCTTGAGGACTGATACAAGAGTCGAAATGAAATTTTCAAAGAAACTTTTTAAAACCCACAGTTGAAAAGCAAACAAACCATTTTTGAAAACACAAGTGAGCAAGTATCTAAGAGCCCATAGATAACCATGGATAGAAAGGGTGCTAACACCTTCCCTTTCTATAAATCTACCTCCCGAACCGAGAAACATTCTCATAAGGAATTTTGCTGTGCTTTTGTCCTGTCCATGTTGGAGAAAATAAAAGACGGTGGCGACTCTTGCTTCCGCGATATTTCGCGAAACCAGCGTTAAACAGTCAGTTCCAGATCCACCGATCACAGAACTGGCGACTCTGCTGGGGACCCTTTAAAAGTGAGGTGTACCTTAGGATAGTTCATAACTGTGTTTTCAATTGTATTGATTTGCTTGCTTTAAAATTGTGGGACTGTCTTGGGAGTTCTATAGATCCTAACCCGGATCTGGGGGATACCTTCTTAGAAAGTAGCAACAAGGCTGTGAGGGAAGTGTGCGGGGTATACCGACATGGTTGAAACAGTCTGCTACGTTGATGTGGCACTTTGGTGTGTACCGGTAATCCTTGAGTTCAGTCAAGGAGAGTACGGGGCCGCCGCGTGGTGTCGTGAAGCATCGACTGACCTTAGGAACCTTAATTGAACCATCTTGGCCGCTTTAGGGTAGTGAGATAACTGACTTTGGTGCAGTCCGAGGTTGGTTGATACTCGATACTACACTCAATTGAGGGTTACTTTCCTGGAATATTTCGGTCGCCAGTTCAGTGGCTAAATCTAAACGATGAACAATGAAAGCAATCCAGTGATATTGGGACCCTTAGAACCCGGTTACTTCTGATAGGACAGGTTGAGCCCACCAACTTCAAGAGGGTAATACCCAGACCCCGTGCTGGCCTAAACCCTAAGGGCTTGTCTTGTGTGACTTGTGTGCCTTACATGTTTGCCTTTGTAAATATCTGTGGTGTGTTTAATCATAGCATCATGACATCATCCAGCATCATATGCATTGACTAACCATTTCAGGGGTTCGAATCTTCATCTTTGTTCTTGTTTTGTAGGACATGGAAACTGTTCGCAGAAAGACAATTCAAATCAGCCTTGTAAGGATCCCTCCTCAGCTTAAGGAGCTTATATCCAGGATTCCCGAGAGCTCTTCATTCAGTGAAAGACATGGAAGACTCATCAGCTTGGTCAATACCAACATTGAGGAAGATATGATAAAGGTCCTGTTCCAGTTCTTTGACCCTCTGCATCACTGTTTCACCTTCTTGGATTATCAGCTGGTACCTACATTAGAGGAGTTCTCCCGGCTCCTGAAGATCCCTATCCTTGATCAACTACCCTACAACGGTACGGAAAAGGAACCCAAGCTTGAAGAGATTGATAAAGCCTTACACCTACAATCATCTGACCTCAAGGGACATTGGGAAGTTAGAAGTGGTATCAAAGGGTTCTTAGCCAGGTTTCTGTTTGAAAAGGCCCATGAATGTTGGAACTCCCTTGACTTACAAGCTTTTGAAGAAGTTGTGGCCCTCCTTGTCTATGGTTTGGTGTTGTTCCCTAACCCAGATCAGCTTATAGATATCAGTGTTGTCCAGATCTTCATGTCCAGGAATCCTATACCTACGTTGCTGGGGGACATCCTTCACTCATGTTACACTCGAACCATGAGAAAAAGAGGTGTCCTTATGTGCTGCACTCCCCTCCTGGGAAGGTGGTTTATTTCGCACCTTCCACAATCAGCTTTGAAGAACGAGCGGAGTTTGAGATGGTCACAACGGTTGATGACTCTTACACATGCAGATATACATTGGTGCCCTCGGTCCAGAGAGGATGTCACGATCATCGATCGTTGCGGGGAGTACCCTAATGTTCCTTTACTTGGAATCAGAGGAGGTATTACTTACAACCCATGCCTGGCTTGGAGACAGTTTGGTTATGCTCGAAAGGATGGTCCTCATGACATGTTAATTCCTGACATAGTTTTTGACTTCGACAACGATGCACAAAGACTTCGCCAGAGATTTATCAGAGCTTGGAGGATGCCAAGTAGGATAGACAGTAAGACACTGGGGCACAGGAACTCCATCCCGTTGGAACCTTATCTCAAGTGGGTACGAGCCCGCTCCCAGAAGTTAGTAATGCCTTATCCTCATGTGCTCCCTGTAATCAAAGAGCCAGTCTTGGAAGGAGAAGTGTCCTACACCATTCAACATCCTGACATGCCCACGTCCTGGGAAGAGATGCAGAAGAGCTGGATCCAGCTTAAGGAAGAACGGAGTTCTCTTGAGACCAGTCTACATGCTAGTGAAAAGAAGGTCTTGGAGCTCACCCGCCTATTGCATGAGGAGAGGAATCTCAACACCTACATAGCTCCAAAGAGGATGCGTAGTGTCTTTTGGGATTGATTTGCTTTGTAATTTGTGCCCATGAGGCTTTGATGTACTGAACAATTATTTCCTTAATGATAACGTGTGTTCCTTTTTGTCTACAACAAATTTGAACTTTCGAACCCTTGAATGCATTGCATAAACACATATCATTCATCATATGCATATCAGGTTTTCTTCTTTTCAGGTTGCTTACTGTTCTTCGCTGTTTATTTCAGCATTATGAATCCTGACTCATCATCAACTGAGATGTCTATCAAGGCTCTTCAGGCGCAGAACGCGCAATTTCAGGAACTAATCATGGGTTTGGCTCAAGGCCAAGAAGAGCTGAAGGCTTTACTCCTGAAGAAGGAGAAGAAGAAGAAGAAGAGAACTGTTCTTTTTAACTCGGGCCGAAGGTTTGGCAACACTCTGCAGAATGAAGAGGCTGGTTCTTCTATAGGCAAGAGCAGTCCCCAAGGGGGAAAAGGTCCTAGTCCAGTAGTCTCTGACAACGAGACTGACTTCAATGAGGAACAGTATCCTCCGGCTGAAGACCGGTACAAGCAGTTGGAAGACAAACTGAATGCAATGGAGATCCAACAAGTGCCTGGGCTGGATTTCGGAGATTTGGGCTTATCTACTGGTGTGATTATTCCTCACAAGTTTAAGGCACCATCTTTTACCAAGTATGACGGGGCGTCTTGTCCCAAGCTACACCTCAGATCTTACGTGCGGAAGATTCAACCGTACTCAGTGGACAAGAATTTGTGGATCCACTTCTTCTAGGAGAGTCTTTCAGGGACTCATCTCGAATGGTTCTATCAGCTGGATGGGACCAAGGTTCGTAACTGGGAGGAGTTGGCTACTGCTTTTTACAAGTAGTATCAATATAATGCCGACCTTGCCCCTACACGTACCCAACTCCAGGGTATGTCGCTAGGGTCAAGCGAAGGTTTCAAAGAGTATGCACAGAAGTGGAGGGATCTGGCTGGCAGGGTGCAACCTCCGTTAACTGACCGGGAGTTGGTAGACATGTTCTTGGGGACCCTATCTGGGCCATTTTTTCAATCATCTTATCGGTAACTCGTCTGCAGGGTTTACTGATCTTATTCTGACTGGAGAGAGAATAGAGGCTGGGATGAAGTCTGGTAAAATTCAGAAGGGTGCATCTTCAAGTTCTGAGAAGAAACCCTTTAAGAAGGAGGCCAATGCTGTATATGGGTCTAGAAGACAAGAGAAACCTTAGCGCCGCCAATCTATCAACGCGGTGATGATTGCTAAACCTACTGCCGCTCCTCGGCAAATCAATCCTCAAAGGGCTGAAAGACCCAGGAGAGAGTTTACCCGTTTGAGCATGACTTTGTCGCAGATCTTGCCACAGTTGCTATCCACCAATTTGGTGACTATCAGGGAGGCCCCGAAAGTTGTGAATACTGCCTCTCCGAAATACAATCCAAATGCCCGCTGTGCTTATCACTCCGATAGCCCGGGGCATTCCACTGATGACTGTTGGGCCTTAAGGAATAAGGTGCAAGACCTTATTGACGCAAAAGAAATACAGTTTGAAGCGCCTGAGAGGCCGAATGTAGTAACTGCTCCCATGCCCCAGCATGGAGTAAATGCTGTTGATGAAGTTGTATATGCCGTTTCTGTGAATGATGTAGCTACTCCCTTGATGACTGTTAAGAGGAACCTACTGCTGGCCGATTTATTTCCGGGTTGTAGTGAAGGTTGCCTTTTCTGCGCTGTTTCCCTTTCTGGTTGTCCTTTGCTGAAGTTGGGCATCCAAAGCCTGATGGACAACAAGGAGATTCTGTTCAAGAAGACTGCTGTTCAGGTTGTTCCGTTGGAAGAAGTTTCTATTGTTACAATCTTTAATAATCCGATCAAAGCTCTCCCAAGGAAGCCGGTTCAAATCATGACTGTCGCACCCGTTGTTATTACTGTTCTGGGGCCTCTCCCTTATGAATCTGATAGAGCTGTCCCATGGCACTATGGGGCAGACGTATATGTACATGGAATCAAGCAAGAGTTCAACACTGGCACCAGTATCAGCAATATCACTGGTCCAGCAAAGGTTACCCGCAGTGGCAGGCTCTTCTCGCCTGACATTGCACCACCCGCTATTCGGAGACCCCTCACTATAACACCTACAAGTGTATCTGTTCCCGTTTCTGATCAAGTTGTTTCCTCTGCTGCCGAGTCATCTAATGCTCGGGGCAAAGGGATTGAAGATGAGCCTGCCCGGATGGAGGCACCAAAATCTGTAAATGCTGAAGCCTCCCAACAAGAGATGGAGGAAATCCTGAAGATAATTAAGAAGAGCGACTTTAATGTTGTCGAGAAGCTGGGGCATACCCCCTCCAAGATCTCAATGCTCTCCTTATTACTGTGCTCAGAGGCCCATGCTAAGGCCCTGATTTCATTTCTCAAGACGGCCCATGTGCCACAGGAGACATCTGCCGTCCAGTTCACTGATTGCGTAGCAAATCTGATAGAGGACAATGGTTTGGGTTTCTCGGATGCTGACCTTACTGCTAAAGGAAAGGACCACAATGATGCCCTGCATGTCTCTATTGAATGCAGGGGCACTACGCTTGCGCATGTGTTGGTGGACACTGGTTCCTCCCTGAATGTGCTACCCAAGAAGGCCTTAGACCGGTTGGATTGTGAGGGCCTGGAACTGAAACCTAGCAACATCATCGTCAGAGCCTTTGACGGTTCTAAGAGGATGGTCCATGGAGAGTTAGATATTCCTATTCGCGTGGGTTCTCAAGTATTCGACTCTACTTTCTATGTGATGGATATCCGTCCATCGTATTCTTTTCTACTGGGTCGACCTTGGATCCACAAAGCTGGGGCAGTAACCTCTACCTTGCACCAGAAGCTCAAGTACCCCGTCAGAGGGAAGATTGTCACTGTGCAGGGAGAGGAGGAGTATATGGTGAGCCATTTGAATTCCTTCAGGTATATTGAGATGGACGGGGAGTTTATTGAAACCCCCTTTCAGCATTTCGAAGAGGTACCTCCAACATTGGCAGCAGCGGAAACAGTGGTTGAAGAGGACATTCCATTGAAGATGGCTTCCTTGAAGGATGCCCGGGCTGTGATCAAGAAAGGTGAATGTGCTAACTGGGGCAGGCTCCCTGATTTTACACCTAAAACTGACAAGTTTGGACTGGGTTTTACTGCAGAGGGTCAGAAGGCTATGCGCAAGGCAAAGATCAGAAGACCTCCTGTACTCATTACCAACCCAGGAGTGAATGCTATTGGGGAGGAAGATGAAGTAGAAGAGTCAGAGTTCAATAGCTGGATTTACCCGACGATTGACGGCGGATTGACCAATTGGATTGCTAAAGACCATACTCCTGTTACTTTTGTTACGCAGTAATAAACTTCTTTGTTTCGTTATTTGTAATAAACAATTAAAACTCTATGGCCCGGTGTCTTACCCGGGGCACCGTAGCTTCATTTGTGAGGGTATATTAAATTGTCATTTCATATATCATGAATAAAGACCTTGGACGTTTTCTCGCATTTCAAGTCTTATGCTCCTTTTCTTTCTTTCCTTTCTTTATATATTGCAAAACAGCTGTATTTACACACACTCACTCATACAGGTTCCAATCCACTCTGGATCTCACTGGTAACGACTCTGCTACTGCCAGTTATGACTTCGAAAATCCGATCAACTTAGCCGAAGACGAAGGTGAAGATGATTGCGAAGTGCCTGGCGAGCTTGCAAGACTGTTACTCCAGGAAGAGAGGGCAATTCAACCACACGAAGAGCCGGTGGAAACAATAAACCTGGGTACTAAGACAGACAGGAAGGAGGTTAAGATTGGTGCCAACCTAGAGCTCAGCATGAAGCAACGGTTGACTCAAATGTTACATGATTATATGGAGATCTTTGCCTGGTCCTACGAAGACATGCCCGGGTTGGATACCGATATTGTGGTCCATCACTTGCCTACCAAGGAAGACTGCCCTCCGGTTAAGCAAAAGGTCCGTCGTATGCGTCCAGAGATGTCTGAGAAGATCAAAGCCGAGGTTATGAAGCAGTTTGATGCCGGGTTCCTTGCAGTGACTTCTTACCCTCAGTGGGTTGCTAATGTGGTACCAGTACCTAAGAAAGATGGGAAGGTCAGAATGTGCGTTGACTACAGGGATCTGAACAGGGCCAGCCCCAAGGATGACTTCCCTCTACCTCACATTGATGTCCTGGTTGACAATACTACTCAGCATAAGGTGTTCTCTTTCATGGATGGTTTTTCAGGTTACAATCAGATCAAGATGGCTCCTGAAGACATGGAAAAGACTACCTTCGTTACTCAGTGGGGCACCTTCTGCTACAAGGTCATGCCTTTTGGACTGAAAAATGCTGGGGCAACCTACCAACGTGCCATGGTTGCTTTATTTCATGATATGATCCATCATGAGATAGAAGTGTATGTTGAAGACATGATCGCAAGGTCCCAGACTGAGGAAGAACACCTTGATCATCTGCAGAAATTGTTCGACCGTTTGAAGTTGTACAAACTGAGGTTGAACCCGAACAAGTGCACCTTCGGGGTAAGATCTGGAAAGTTGCTAGGCTTCGTTTTAAGCGATAAGGGTATTCAAGTGGACCCGGCTAAGGTTAAAGCTATTCAAGAGATGCCAGTTCCTAAGACAGAGAAAGAGGTCAGAGGCTTTCTGGGACGCCTGAATTACATTGCTCGATTCATCTCGCACCTAACTGCTATTTGTGAACCAATCTTCAAGTTGCTGAAGAAAGATCAGGTAGTACGTTGGAACGATGAATGTCAGGCTGCTTTTGACAGAATCAAGGAGTATCTCCAAGAACCACCCATCCTTATGCCACCGGTTGAAGGGAGACTTCTGATACTATACCTGACAGTACTTGACAACTCAATGGGGTGTGTGCTGGGGCAGCATGACGAGTCTGGCCGAAAAGAGCATGCCATTTATTACCTTAGCAAAAAGTTTACCGACTGTGAGACCCGATACTCACTGCTTGAGAAAACTTGCTGCGCTTTGGTATGGGCTGCTCGCCGGCTGAGACAGTATATGCTGACTCACACTACCTTGTTGATCTCAAAGATGGATCCTATAAAGTACATATTTGAAAAGCCTGCTCTGTCTGGGAGAATAGCAAGATGGCAAATGATCATGACAGAATACGACATTCAGTACACGACCCAGAAAGCCATCAAGGGAAGTGTATTGGCAGACCACTTGGCACACCAGGCAGTAGACGACTATCAGTCAATGAACTTTGAATTTCCTGACGAGAGCATCATGATAGTGACTGATTGTGAAGTACCTGGACCGGATGAAGGACCTGGACCGGATGAAGGACCTGAGGAAGGATCCTGATGGTCTATGCACTTTGACGGAGCCTCCAATGCTTTGGGTAACGGTATCGGTGCTGTGATCATATCCCCTCAAGGCACTCATACTCCACTTACTGCCCGACTATGTTTCAACTGCACCAACAACATGGCAGAATATGAGGCATGCATCATGGGTCTCCAAGCTGCGATCGACTTAAGGATCAAGTTTCTGAGTGTCTTCGGAGATTCCGCTCTCGTGATCAATCAGATCAAAGGAGAGTGGGATACGAAACATCTGAATCTTATTCCTTACAGAGAATGTGTGTTGACATTGATCCCCCACTTCACAGAAATAACCTTTGAACACTTTCCAAGAGAGGAGAATCAGTTAGCGCACGCGTTAGCTACGATGTCTTCTATGTTCAAAGTCAAGTGGGACAATGAGGCTCCCCGGATCATCATCTGGAAACTGGACGAACCGGCATATTGTTGTGATCTTGAGACTGAGCTAGTGACTGAGAAACCTTGGTACCATGAGGTGAAGAGATACTTGGAAGCTCAGGAATACCCTGAAGGTGCGTCCGTCAATGATAAGAAGTTTCTGAGAAGGTTCGCAGCGAAGTTCTTCCTTAGCAACGACATCCTGTATAAGCAAAACCACGATTCGACCTTACTGCGTTGTGTGGATAAGAATGAAGCAGAAAGGATCATGGAAGAACTACATGAAGGGACTTTCGGAACACATTCCAGTGGACACACTATGGCAAAGAAAATCCTTCGGGTGGGGTATTTCTGGTCCACAATGGAAGCTGACTGCTACCAACACTCTCGGACATGTCACAAATGCCAGATATATGCAGACAAGGTGCATGTTCCTCCAGTTCCTCTAAATGTCTTGACAGCACCTTGGCCGTTCGCAATGTGGGGCATAGATATGATCGGCGAGATTAAACCTACGGCGTCCAGCGGGCATCGCTTCATCCTAGTGGCGATTGATTACTTCACGAAGTGGGTTGAAGCAGCTTCCTACGCCACTGTAACCAAGAATGTCGTGGCACGGTTCATTCGACATAACTTGATCTGTCGGTACGGGGTCCCTGAAAGAATCATTACAGACAACGGTACCAATCTCAATAACAAAATGATCACTGAGCTCTGCGAGCAGTTCAAGATACAGCACCATAACTCTTCTCCTTACAGACCAAAGATGAATGGGGCTGTAGAAGCAGCAAATAAGAACATTAAGAAAATCGTGCAGAAGATGACAGTGACTTATAAAGATTGGCACGAGATGTTACCATTCGCTCTACATGGGTACCGTACCTCAGCCAGGACGTCAACCGGGGCAACTCCTTTCTCCTTGGTCTACGGCATGGAGGCAGTCTTACCGATCGAAGTGCAGATACCCTCTCTCGGGATAATGAAGGATGCAAATCTGAGTGAAGATGATTGGATCCAGACACGACTTGATCAGCTAAACTTAATTGACAAAAAGAGACTTGCTGCTATCTGTCATGGTCAGACGTATCAGAAACTGATGATCAGGGCATTTAACAAAAAGGTCAGACCACAAGAGTATCAAGTGGGGGATCTGGTAATCAAGCGAATCATCCTCCCTCAGAGTGATCCCAGGGGCAAATGGACCCCTACGTATGAAGGGCCATTTGTGGTTAAACATGTGTTCTCAGGAGGAGCCATGATTCTAACCAACATGGATGGTGACGACCTTCCTCACCCCGCCAATGCAGACATAGTAAAAAGATACTACGCATGAAAAAGACCCGCTAGGCTGACATGCCTAGGCAAAAATTAGGGCTTCCCGGCGAACCAAAAGGGTTCGGGCAAAATGAAGGCATGAAATGAAAAAATCTGTACACCCGGCAAGTCGAAAACCTGAAAAGGCGGCTTGGGCAAAAATGGGTATCCCGGTGGACTGAAAACCCAAAAGGGCGGTCCAGGCAAAAGTTAGGGATAAAGCGTAATACTATGTCTCATTGGATCACTTTGCATCCAGAATCCGGTATCTGCATAAAGTTCAGACGGCATCGATCAGTCAACTTCATCTTCAACTAAGGTCATCAAGTGATGAGACGCTCGGAGATATAAAGGCAATAGCAGAGTTGGAACCCAGTGGGATCATGCTTTTCACACAGCTGTTTTATTTTCCTTTGTACAAATTTGTATAAACTCTTTTGTTCGGCGACGTTCTCTTACTAGGACGTCAGCCTCTTGTACATAAACGCCTATTTTAGAGGCAAATTCAAAATTAATACAAAAATCACTCTTCAGTTACAAATTGCCTATTGTTTTTTCCTTTTTTCTGTTTTGTTTTGCGAAGAACGTCCAAGGTTCAATTTGTGATATATGCATTGACAATAATTTGCTAACTCATGAATATTTGCATACGAAACAAAGGATTAATTACAGGTAACATTAGAAGCAGGGGCAATAAAGAGTTGTCTAAGCAATCTAATTGTTCCGTCCACTAAGGTACCAAGGTAGGTTCAGCTAAAGAACATAACCAGGTAGGTTCAGCTAAAGAACATAACCAGATATCTTAATTCCCCAGAGAGTGAGCCAGCAAGTCAGTGCACTCTCCCCAAGCAGAGTTAGTCCACCATCAACCTCAAGGAAGTTGGATTATCCCCCGCGGATCTCAACATTCCCCAGCGGAGTATACAAACATTCTTAACAAGCATCCCCGACAGTCTTGATCTAAGGTTGTTCCTCGGAGGTATATCAAACATTCAGTGGAGTCACTTCCCTGACACAGTTCAAAACTTCCCCAGGAGAGTCCAATCCAGTTTCCCCAGGAAAAGTTGGAATCCATCTCCCCAAGCAGGAAGCTTATCCCCAGTAGATCCTGAAAGCTTACCCCCGCAGAGCACGAACGCATCCCCCGACTTTATTCAAAGAGTTATTTCCCTACCAGGGTATAACTGGATTATCCTCAGCCAAAAGCCACGGAAAGACCGTCCTCGGCAAAGTCTTCTTATCCCTAGCGAAGTCTATTAACACTTCCAACACAACAATGGTATCCCCAGTGAAGTTACCATCAACATTTCAGCAAAGTATCTCTCTCCCCACAGAGTATTGCTCCCCAGCAAGATCGTTAGAGTACTTCTCTCCCCGTAGAGTAATCCATTCACTAAGTTCATTCCCCAACGGAGTCATCTTCTCCTACTGGTATTCTTGCAACTATCATCCCCAGCGGAAGCTAAGATCTATTCTTCAACATCAGCCCAAGAGTGACTTCCCGGCACCTGTCAAGGATTTATTTTCCTAGACAAAAAGATACATTCATAAACATCACATTTCCATACATTATAGCATGCACATACGCATCATATCTTACAAATCTCATTTATGTTGAGAACATCATTGCTTGATCCATATCATGCATTGCATACGACTGACCTTTACCTTTCAGGACAAGATCCAGTTAAGTTCTCAGCTATATTTCAAGACCTTGACCGGTTCAGTTAAATCGACCCTAAGATTTTCCTGATTCTTATCCAGTCAAAGGCCTTCTCTGGTTCAGTCAGATCGACCCTAAGATCTCCCTGTTTCTTATCCAGTAGAAGATTTCAAGACCTTGACCGGTTCAGTTAAATCGACCCTAAGATTTTCCTGTTTTCTTATCCAGTCAAAGGCCTTCTCTGGTTCAGTCAGATCGACCCTAAGATCTCCCTGTTTCTTACCCAGTTGAAGATTTCAAGACCTAGACCGGTTCAGTTAAATCGACCCTAAGATTTTTCTGTTTCTTATCCAGTCAAAGGCCTTCTCTAGTCCAGTCAAATCGACCCCTAAAAGATTTTTCTGATAAAGACTCAGTAGAAGACATCCAAGATTCTCTCAGCGTTACTGTTGAGGTTAAAGTCGCCCAAGATTCTCTCAGCGTTACTGTTGAGATTGAAGTCGCCCAAGATTCTCTCAGCATTACTGTTGAGGTTGAAGTCGCCCAAGGTTCTCTCCCCGTTACTGCGGAGGTAGTAATCGCCCCAAGATTCTCTCATCGTTCCTGTTGAGGTAGTAATCGCCCCAAGATTCTCTCATCGTTCCTGTTGAGGTAGTAATCATCCAAGGTTCTCTCACCGTTCCTGTTGAGGTAGTAACCATCCCTGGTTCATTCATCGCTTTTTGAAGCTCCAGATTCAATTCCTGTAACCAGTCAGGGCACATCTACACAAAGAGTTTGAAGACCAGCTCCTGTAATAGGTCAGGTAATAATTTTCTTTTTCAGGTACGCAAATTCTCGCTAAGGAATCTCTTACGCGATCGACACCTAGATGGCATCTATAAGCCCATTCACCTTCCATCATCTCTTAGCATGGCATATATAAGCCCATCATCCTATCCATCAATCTCCAAATGGCATCTATAAGCCCATCCCCCCCATCACACTACTATGTGAGCGCAAATTTCTGGGGACTCTAGTGTTCAATCATCTTCCACCTTCGGATTACAAAAGGCACGTCAGCCAATCTACATCCTCAGGTCTAAGAAGATTAAACAGGGGCAACTGTTGTACCCCAAAATTTTCCCTCCCATATTCTTCAAGAATTTGCAAAGAGCATGCTTCAAAATCTCCCCAAGGGTTGCACAGTTCAAGGGCCTCCTAATAGTCAAAAATTAGGGTTTTGGTTCTGACAAAGAAAATGAAGTGTCCAAGGGTCCAATCAAGTCTCACATGCCTACAAACATGGTCAGGCATCCTCATACCAAGTTTCAAGACTTACAGCACAAAATTGCACAGTCAAAAAACCCTAATTGCCCTACAGTCAACTGCAGGGGCAAAATGGTCATTTGACAGTCAAAAGTTCAAATTTTTGGTTAATATCTTATTTTGAAGACACAAACATCATTTGATAAATTCTTGATCATGATTCTCAAGGCATGGCTCAAAAAGTCTCAAGATGCAAAAGTTTCCATATTTGGACAGTTGAAAAAGTCAACTGTAACTTGACCAAGGCATAACTTCCACATGGTTTATCAGAAAAATTCCATCCAAAGCTCATTTTGAAGATAAAGAAATTTCCTACAACTCCTCTTCACACTTCAAGTCCAAGAAATGCTCTCACAAAAAGTTATCAATTTCAACATTATAGGTCATTTTCAAAAGTCAACAAAAAGGGACTTTAAGTCAAAGGCCATAACTTGAGATTGGTAAATCAAAATGACATGGGACCAAAGGCATTGGTTAGAGGACTTCAAGAAATTTCCAAAATGTCCAAGAACATGATCAAAGCTTAAAAATTGAGCAAGATATGCCTTGTGGAAGTTGGGAAATTTTTGGGCATTTTGAAAAGTCAACTTTACTTCAAATGCCTTAAATTTGCTAATGGGCCACATTTTCTTCCAAGATTCATCATCCAAAGCATATGCACGACCATTTGGCCCAAAGGGGATTTATTCATCATTTTTATTTATTTATTTGAATTTTTAATTACTATTAATTCATTTAATAAAATAAAATATGGGAAAAATACTCATCCATGCTTTTCAAATCTTTTTATGCATAGAATACCTTCAAGATTTCGTGCACTATCTGATATGGAAAGAATCAAGGTGATTTGGACATGATTGGTATCAAAATACATGGAAAAAAGATTGAAAAAATATGCCATTAAAATCCAATATTTGATTCATGATTGCATTGATCTCTTGACTCAAATCTCAACCCTAATCCATCCCATACTTATACTGATCAAAACCTAATGCACAAAGACCTAAAAGCTGCGCCTGATCTCAAGAACCAAGTTTGCATTTTTATCAAAAAAATCAAAAACTGAAAACTGCCTTGGAGGACGATTCAAAGGAAAATATTGATCCCAAAAGCTTCCTAAGGCATTACTGAACCTGACTGGATACTTTTCCACGCCCACAGCATCAAGAGTTGGTACATAGAACTCAAAATTTCTCACACTTGATGCATATTCGTGTTTCAATTTTTAAGCATCCTCATTGCATTTTCTTTGTTGATTTATACTAATTGAACCATTCTGAATCTAACCATTCCCTTCAATTGAGTTTTCGTGCATTATAGAAGAATCCACCATTGGAGCTTTCTAGGTTTTCAGAAACCTTGAATTGGGGATTCTGGCATAGGGTAAAATCAGTCCATGAGACTTGTGCCATTAAAATCGTGACGTTCCAAGGAGTCCAAAATATCCATCGCGCTGTTTTTATATTTTGTTAATTCCTAATCGCTATTTTTATGCTTGCTATTTAGTGGGGGTTGAAAACCCCCGCTATTCAATTTGTTTTTGTTTCAGGTACAACAAACAATTGGAGAAGATGGTGACGTGTAGGCCAACGAGTGGTGCGTTTGAATTTCGTGCGAAAATATCCCACTAACCTTTGTTTTACGTTATATTGATTATTGGTTATATTATAAACAAAGCGCATTAACAGCTCAGTTGGCAGGCACATGATTTGGTAAGCAACGGGACTTGGGTTCGATTCCCAGGTCCCCTCCCTTTCCCATATTATTTTCTTTTCCATCTTCCTATGCAGCGCATACTCCAGGGGTTCATTATACACCCATAGTCCAAGCTTGCCACACGCCCAATGATCCTAATCCAAAGGTCATGGTTTGAAGGACACCATGGGATTCTGTCAACGAATCCACACGCTTCCAGGAAAAGTCAAAAGAGGCCTTCCACAAATGGGCCTGATTGCTACCAGCATACCTCCAAGTTGGGACAACAAACCCCCCATTGTTTGCTTTCTTTCACTCTTTTTTTATTTTTCTATTTTTATTTGTTTAATTTAGTTTTGATTTAATTCTCCAAATTATTTTCACAAAACATAAAAAATATAAAAAATCAGAAAGTCACAAAATAAAATATATTTTACTTAAATGTTATTTTGTAAATAAATGTTATCAATTAATTTAGTTTTTTTTAAATTCTAGGATTAATTTTAACATTTTCTTAATAAACTTAAAAAATCTTTAGAATTAGGGTTTTAAATACTGTTATATTTTTATCTCTTTTTTTCTTTTTTCACCATATTAAATATTAATTATTTTTTGTAAATAAAGTTGTATGTAAATAATTAGATTAATCTTAGGTTCAACTTTAACATATTTCTTAATAAATAAAAATAGTTAGAATTAAGGTTAATTAATTTTCTTTTTTAATTTCATTTAATTCTCTCATTAAAATCAATAAACACGAAAAAGTCAAAAATAATTTCTTTTTATTTTAACTTAATTAATTTGTTAACTTTAATTCAATTTCTTTAAAAGGGTCCAACGCCCTCGCATTCCCAATTTTAATTCTCTTCGCATTTTTATTCCTCTTTGTATAATATTCATGTAATTCTCTCAAAGCCATGTAAATTAGACATTTATATTTCTCACACTTTATTTTATTTTTAAATCAGGTCCTGGATTAAATTTGGCGATGTGGACCCGCGCCTTTGTAATAGCGTAGAACTTTTAAATTCCGCACTTTTTAACTGTTAATAAATTTGCATGCAAGAATGAATGTTAAAATAAAAACAAAAGCGTAGATCACCAATACATGACAAGACAAAAATATCTGAAAACGACACACAAATTCACACACCACTCCTAGGGTACGTCTCACTGTTGCCTTGCCCCTCGAAAGGTGATCGTCGAGTAGAGGATGTTTTAGTAAGTCCTCATGATCCAGGAACCTGGCATGAGGGTAACTTCTAAGGTGTCTTCCTATTGCTCTGGTGATCACCATGTCCCGAACCCTCGAATTGACCCGAACACCTCCAACGGTGGTGCTACCTACCTCTCAATGGTGGGATGGCACTACTTTAAGGACATTTACACAGACGAATTCCTTAGGGTAGGTAGACGAATCTAGATACTTGCTCTAATCTCAAAACAAATCAAAAAATACTTTTCACACCGACACCTTTTCAAAAAGCTTTCGAAAGCAACTTTTCAAACACTCTTGAGGACCGATACAAGAGTCGAACTGAAATTTTCAAAGAAACTTTTTAAAACCCACAGTTGAAAAGCAAACAAACCATTTTTGAAAACACAAGTGAGCAAGTATCTAAGAGCCCATGGATAACCATGGATAGAAAGGGTGCTAACACCTTCCCTTTCTATAAATCTACCTCCCGAACCGAGAAACATTCTCATAAGGAATTTTGCTGTGCTTTTGTCCTGTCCATGTTGGAGAAAATAAAAGACGGTGGCGACTCTTGCTTCCGCGACATTTCGCGAAACCAGCGTTAAACAGTCAGTTCCAGATCCACCGATCACAGTATCCAATCCCTTTTAGTCCTTTCTTCTTCTCTAGTCTCTTTGACGCTGGTCCTCAGATGGTTGAACAGAAGATGAGCCAATTTAATCTTTACCTTCTGATTAATAAAATAGATCAGAAACTGCTGATCTATGTTTATATAATCATGAGAGCTTGTGGGCTTCCTGTAGTTAAAGCAGCCCAGAATAATCTTTGCCCAAATTCTGTGCTGATCTTTCAAGTCTCTTATTTTGCTGCTGGGAACCCCATGAGTGAAAATCTCTCTTGCAATAACAGCAACATCTGAGCATCTTTCTGCCATGTCGATACAGCGGATACCACCACCAGTGTATCCAATCAACCTTGCAATGTGATCTTCAGTGATCACAATCTTCTTTCCCATGATATATAACGTAACCTGATGAGTTGAGGAGGACGCATGAATCCAGAATTCTTTAACCAAGATGGGGAACGTTGGACCCACCAACCTATCCAAGTACCTTTCCCATCCTTGAGCCCTAATTTCTTCAGTCAAATCGAAGCCATTTTCTTTCAAACTGTTGAAATCAACGATCAGTTCAGACAGAACTTCCAAGTTCTTCACCGGTGTGAGTAGAGTTCTGAAGGGAGTTTGGTACTGATCAGAAGAAGCATCTTGCTGGGAACCTGCAGAAACAGTGCTAGAAGTTGCCATGTTCACACTAGGTTTTTTGAGAAAAAGCTTGAAAAAGGGTTTCTTTGGAAAAAGATGAACACACAAGTAAGAATGCAGAAGATATTTAGATGATTGCAAGAGACGGTAAAAAGTGAATGAATGGAGTGATGGTGTTTAAATAAGTTTCAAAAAGTGTTTTGAAAACATAAACGTTTTTAAGAGAGAGAATTAACTCATGATTATGCGCATTTAATGTTTGCTGATTTTGGGGGATTTGAGAAAGATATTTGGAACGGTTACCAGTGACATGTGTCTCAAAGCATCCAATCAGCGCTTTGCCTTCTCAAAAGCGTGCACGTGTGTTCTGCCTCAGGAATTAGCTGATGACTGGATGACACCTGTTTGATTTAGTGAACAACACATCTATCCTTGAAATGAAACGCTCAGATCTTTAAGGATAGACTCTGATACAATCTGCATGTCTAACTTTCTGAAAGAAGATTGATCAGAAGTTCATAGTAAAATAAGACACATTCTGAAGATTAATATATAGAATTAAAACATTTTCACTCTGGGCAGAGCTTCATGCTGATATGTTTCAGAATGAAGTTGAATCTATCTTCAGAAAGTGGTTTTGTGAAGATATCAGCCCATTGATGGTCTGTATCAATAAATATTAAGTTTAAAATGCCTTTCTGAATATAGTCCCTAATAAAATGATGTTTTATTTCTATATGCTTAGCCCTAGAATGAAAAATAGGATTTTTACTTAAGCAAATGGCAGAAGTATTGTCACAGTGTATAGGGATGTTACTCTCAAAAATCTGGAAGTCTTCAAGCTGACTTTTCATCTAGAGCATTTGTGTGCTGCATCCTGCTGCTGATATGTACTCAGCTTCTGCTGTTCATAGCGCAATTGTGGATTGCCTTTTGCTGGACCAAGAGATCAAATTTTCTCCCAGAAACTGGCAGCTTCCAGAAGTACTTTTACGCTCTACTCTGTCTCCAGCAAAGTCAACATCGCAGTAACCTACTAAGCTGTAATCACTAGATTTTCTATAAAATAAACCCAGATTAGTAGTACCTTTCAGATACTTGAAAATTCGCTTAACAACTGTTAAGTGAGATTCTCTAGGATCAGATTAGAATCTTGCACAAATACATACGCTGAATAAAATATCAGGCCTTGAAGCCGTCAGATAAAGAAGAGAACCAATCATACCTCTGTAGACCTTCTGTTCTACCTGTTTGCTTACCTTTTCTCTTTCCAGAATGCACGTGGGATGCATTGGAATCTTTGATGGCTTACATTCTGAGAGATCAAATTTATTCAGAAGTTCTCTGACATATTTGCTTTGATGAATGTAAGTTCCCTCTGGAGTTTGATTGATCTGAATTCCTAGAAAGAACTTCAGTTCCCCCATGAGGCTCATCTCAAATTCTGCCTGCATACACTTAGCAAATTTTCTTCCAAGAGAAGGATTAGTAGATCCAAATATAATATCATCAACATAAATCTGACACACTAAGATGTCATTCTTAACTGTCTTACAGAACAAGGTTGTGTCCACCTTCCCTCTGGTGAATTCCTTTTCTAACAGAAAGTTACTTAGTCTTTCATACCAAGCTCTGGGAGCTTGTTTCAAACCATACAATGATTCTTTAGTTTGAAAACATATTCTGGATTTTTTGTACTTTCAAAACTAGGGGGTTGGTGCACATAAACCTCTTCTTCTATATAGCCATTTAAGAATGCACTATTGACATCCATCTGATATAGAGTGATGCCTTTATTAACAGCAAAAGAAATCAAAAGTCTGATAGATTCTAACCTGGCGACTGGAGCAAAGGTTTCTGTATAGTCTATCCCCTCTTGCTGACTATAACCTTGTGCTACCAGCCGTGCTTTGTTTCTGATGACTTCACCTATTTCGTTCAGTTTGTTTCTGAACACCCATTTTGTTCCAATGACGTTGAATCCTTTTGGTCTGGGAATTAGATCCCATACGTCATTTCTTGTGAATTGATTCAGCTCTTCTTGCATTGCTAGAATCTAGTCGTTGTCCAGAAGTGCTTCATCAATTGAAGAAGGTTCAATCAGAGAGACAAGTCCCATGAGGGATTCTTCAGAGTTTCTGAAGCTGGCTCTTGTTCTGATTGGATCTTCCTTTCTTCCTAAAATTGTTTCTTCTGGGTGATCCAAGCTGCTTATGGGTAGTCTTTTCTGAGGTTGGTCAACAGATGTTGCTGGATTGCTAGCTGTGCCTCTTTCTGATGTTGAAGGAGTGTCTTTATTTAGAGCTTTTGATGACTTGTCCTCAGAACCTGTAAATTCAACTTCCATACCTGCAAAAACTTCATTCTGCTTTGACTTTTCAGAGTCAAGCTTATCATCAAAACGAACACTGATTGATTCTTCCACAATCTGTGTTTCTGTATTGTATACTCTGTACCCTCTTGAGCGTTCAGAGTATCCTAACATAATACACTTTTGTGCTTTAGAGTCAAACTTGTTCAAATAATTTTTTGTATTTAACATAAAACAAGTACACCCAAATGGATGAAAATATGAAATGTCGGGCTTTCTGTTCTTCCATAATTCATATGGAGTCTTTTCCAGAATAGGTCTTATGGAGATTCTATTCTGAATGTAGCACGCTGTGTTTATTGCCTCTGCCCAGAAGATCTTAGCAACGTTTGTCTCATTGATCATGGTTTTGGCCATTTCTTGCAATGTTCTGTTCTTTCGTTCTACAACTCCATTTTGTTGGGGAGTTCTAGGACAAGAGAAATCATGCAGAATGCCTCTGTCATTAAAGAATGACTCAAAATCTTTGTTTTCAAATTCTCCACCATGATCACTTCTGACTTTAACGATTCTAAGATCCTTTTCATTCTGAACTTGGTTGCAGAAGGTGACAAACACAAAGTGTGACTCTTCCTTGTGTCTTAAGAACTTTACCCATGTCCATCTGCTATAGTCATCTACGATTACTAACCCGTACTTCTTGCCACTGACTGAAGCAGTTTTAACTGGTCCAAATAAGTCAATGTGCAGAAGTTCTAATGGCTTAGAGGTAGAAACAACATTTTTAGATTTGAAGGAAGGTTTTGCAAACTTGCCTTTCTGACATGCTTCACACAGAGCATCTGAATTGAACTTCAGATTAGGAAGTCCTCTGACCAGATTGAGTTTGTTAATCTGAGATATTCTTCTCATACTAACATGCCCCAATCTTATGTGCCAGATCCATTGCTCGTTGTTAACAGACAGAAGACACTTTACATTCTGACTTTTCAGTTCAGAAAGTTTGATTTTATAGATGTTGTTTTTCCTCTTTCCATTAAATAGGATAGTCCCATCTTTCTGACTAACAACTTTACATGATTTTTGATTAAATATTATATCATAATCGTTATCACTTAATTGACTTATGGATAACAGATTATACATTAATCCATCTACTAATAGAACATTATTTATAGAGGGAAGATTTCCATTACCTATTGTTCCAGAGCCAATGATCTTTCCCCTCTGATTGCCTCCAAAGCCTACGTGGCCTCCAGACTTAAGTTCTAGGCTTTGGAACATATGCCTTCTTCCCGTCATGTGTCGTGAGCAGCCAGAGTCCAGGTACCATGACTGGTGTTTCTGATTTGCTGCTAAAGATATCTGCAACATGTATTATTTTATCCTTAGGTACCCATATTTTCTTGGGTCCTGATTTGTTAGCTTTACCAAAACTCTGGTTGAATTTTGGTTTCACAGAATAATTATTACTAGTATATTTAATGTCATGTGTGTGACCATACACAAAGTGTGAATTCAGAGGAGTGCGTTTAATAATTAAATCCATGGCATTCTTTGGTGTAGGTACCTTACCTTGGTATCCTATTCCCTTCCTGCCGTTTCTGCTAACTCCATAGATCATTGAAGCCATTTTGCTTCTATCTATGCTTTTAGCCAGGAACTTCTGAAAGCTGTGATCATACTCCTTGATGATCTCATCAGCGCTGCTGGGAGTTTCAGAAATTGTTTCCTTCTGAGAGTTTTGTAAAAGATTTTCTAATTTTGAAACTTTATTTTTCAACTCAGAATTTTCCAACTTGAGACTCTCAGATTTATCAGAGTCAGAATCAAGATTCCTTTTCAGGTTTCTGAATTTAACTCTGATCTGCTGATATCTTTCCAGAATTTCGTTAAGGCTTTCAACAAGTTCAGCCTTAGTAAAATTAATTGCAAAGTCAGGAAATACCTCTTCGGTGTCTGATTCTGAGTCTGATTCAGAAGCTTCACTGTCTTCTGATATGTTGGCCATGAGAGCTATGTTTGCTCTCTCATCATCTGATTCTGAGTCAGCTTCAGACAAGTCAGAGTCATCCCATGTAGCCATGAGACTTTTCTTCTTTTCTCTTCCAAACTTCTTTTTGGGCTTTTCCCTCTGAAGCTTTGGACAGTCACTCTTATAGTGTCCTTGCTCGTTGCATTCATAGCAAGTGATGTCCTTGGTGTTTGTCTTTCTGCTTCCTGAAGAGCCTTCAGATCTTCTGTATCCAGAGGAAGAGTCTGACCTTCTGTATCTGGAAGAGGACTCATTCTGATCAGATCTTCTGGGATTCCTGAACTTCCTTTGCCTCTGCTTCCATAGTTGGTTCACTCTTCTGGAGAGGAGGGAAAGTTCGTCTTCTTCTGATGAGGACCCATCAGAGGTTTCTTCAACAGCCTGCAAAACTTTAGATTCAGATTTTATGTTAAATTTTAAGGCTAAAGGCTTACCTTGCTTCTGAGGTTCGTCAGCTTCTAGCTCTATCTCATGACTTCTGAGGGAGCTGATAAGTTCCTCCAGAGAAATTTTGTTGAGATCTTTAGCTAGCTTCAGCGTTGTAACCATTGGCCTCCACTATTTTGGCAAGCTTCTGATGATCTTCTTGACATGATCAGCAGTAGAGTATCCTTTGTCCAGAACCTTGAGACCAGCCACCATAATTTGGAATCTTGAGAATATTGTTTCAATGGATTCACTTTCTTCCATTTTGAATGCCTCATACTTCTGAATGAGCACAAGAGCTTTAGTTTCTTTGACCTGAATGTTGCCTTCATGCGTCATTCTGAGTGAGTCAAACATGTTCTTTGTTGTGTCTCTGTTAAATATCTTTTCATATTCAGCGTAAGAGATGGCGCTGAGAAGAATGGTTCTGGCCTTGTGGTGATTTTTGAAGTCACGCTTTTGTTGATCAGACATTGCTTTCCTGTCAATCTTCTGACCGCTTGCATTCACTGGGTGTGTGTATCCATCTGTCACCATGTCCCACAGATCAGCATCATGTTCCAGAAAGAAGCTTTCGATTCTGTCTTTCCAGTAATCAAAATTCTCTCCATCAAAGACTGGAGGTTTGCCGCTGAATTTGTCTTTATCTTCATTGTTGTTATTGCTGCTGTGTTGATATGTTCCTGCCATTGTGTTTTTCTGACGCTGGATCTTGTACTGACACAGTTAAGTGTTTTAGCTCAGAACTAGGCGCTCTGATGCCAATTGAAGAAGTGAAAAACACAAGAAGGGGGGTTGAATTGTAAAACTTGAAATCAAATGCAGACAACACGTTATTTTTATCCTGGTTCGTTTGATCTCAAACTACTCCAGTCCACCCGTCAAGGTGATTTCGCCTCTCTCCAACGAGGTCTTAATCCACTATATTCAACTGAATATTACAACTGCTTTAACAACTGCTAAAGCCTTCTTGAGTCAAAACCACAAACCGGTTTCTCAAGGAAATACTTTCTTACAGATTCTTGAAATCTAAGTGTGTTGAATGTTTTCTACAAAACTGTTTATCACAATTGTGATACTACACAATTTAAGCTTATGAGAACTAGAATGCTAAAACAATAGAGTAAGTAATTTGAGAGCTTTAGCAAACTGTGAATGAGGATGAAGATGAATCGCTTTAGGCGTGTAGAGAGTTGTAGAGCATTAGCCAATCCGTTCCTCACTTGCTTGTTTATATAGCATTGGAAATGATACGTTGGAGTCAGTTATTCCGTTTCAATGCCAATTACATTCTTTCCATATTGAGAAGATCTTTGCCTGGAATAATGCCGTTGATAATAAAGTATCTTGAATGCACAGTATCGTTGCCAATTGAGCGTGTTCTGGCTTTGGCTTATTCTGATGCTGCTAGGTGCTGATGAATTGTTGTGGTCTTGATCAGAGTTTAGATTGTTATGCGTAGATCTGTTCATCAAGCTTCAACGTAAGCACATACTTTGATCTTCTGATTCTGGCATCTGATATAACATCCTCTGATGCTGATGTTGATATTTCATCTTCTAATGCTGATGATGATATTCTTATGCTGATACTCATCAGATTTTCTGTAAAACACAATATAATTTTTAGGTAGCATATATGTCTTACATGACTCATACAATTTATATAATCTTGCATTTTGTTATCATCAAAACTTTAACTTAGGGTAGTAGATTCAAACTTTGTTCTAACATATGTGTTATATTCTATATATATGTTTGTCTGGATTTTCCTGGTTTACAGAGTGCTTGGTGATTACTCATAAGTCCTATACCCGGACTTGGGAAAACTTTAAGATAGGACGGGCGGTATAGCCATGTTAACTTTGAGGGAGTAATCCCAAAAAAGGAGGCATGAGATCCCCCACTCAGTGGAGTGTTGGTGTAAGCCCTAGAGGCCAATACTTTTGGCACTTGTATCGAATTATTTATTAATAATAAAAGGCATTTCTTTATTATGTTTGCTTTCCAAAATAATAAAGTCCCTAGAATGGTTTATTTGTTTAATGAAATGTTAAGTGTGACTTAATCATGAGATCCCATTAAACATAAGACACTATTCTTAAAGTATCCGTAGTCAAGCTTTAATGTGAAGTGGGATAACATTAAAGCATTAAGATTATTATGAAGATAGATTGATGATCACATCTCATGGATCATAGATAAGGAGTTATCAAGTCTTGACATAGGTATGAATATTAGGAGTAATATTTATACTGGATTGACCCGCTATGCGAATACTACATAGAATGTTATGCAAAGTGTCATAAGTTATTCTCATGATGATAATGGTGTATACCACCTGTGATGCGGTGGGAGAACTGACTTGAGTTTTTGCATTTTGTATTCGCACTTGTTCGGTTTAGCAAGAGTCGCCACCGACTTTTTATTTTATCCTAAAGGAAAGGTTAAAAAGCACAGGAAAAACCTTTTGAGATGTTTCGTGGGTTCGGGGGGTAGATTATGAAAAGGGAAGGTATTAGCACCCTTTTCATCCATGGTTATCCATGGGCTCTTAGTTACTTGGTTTTTAGATCACTTGCCTTGATTTTTGGTTGCTTTGAAAGTGTGGTGTGTGTGTGTGTGTTTTTGAAAATGTTTTTGAAGAAGATGCCTTGTCTTAGGCAACCAATGTAATTGACTCGTGTTTGAGTGTTTTACAAAAGTGTGTATCTTTTCGAAAAGATGTTTCAAATGTTTTTGAGAGTTGTTTGAAAGTGTGTATGAAGTGTGGTTTTTGAAAAGAAGGCAAGTGTTTTTGCAAGTTGATCTCAAGTAACTAAGAGTTTTGTCAACCCCTATTGTACTCAAAGGTTTTCTCTATGTTTTCAACCCCTTTTTAACAATTTTGTTCCACCATTGAATTTGGTGGACAATCTTGCGTTTAGGAAGTTTAACGGGACGGGCGCGGGTCATCGTATGGACCATGAACGCAATGGTGCCAAGTGTCTTTGGCAATTTGCTTCGAAGGGACTTGATCATATTGATAGGCAACTTTCGAAAGCGTCATCGAGGGACTTATGATTATTTGAATTGTTTTGCCAAGGAAACTCGACGTGCAAGCATGGCCCATTTTGGAAGGCAACATGTGGGATTACCCTAAGGGGGTGCAAGTGTGATTGTGTATTGATTTCATGCATTTGTCTTTGTATTAGGTTATCTAGCGTTCGATTTTATGTACATACAAACTCTAGGTCTAACCATGGTATAATTCGAAAGCGGTAAATTGTGGGAATTTTAAAGTCTACGCTATTACAAATGGTATCCGGGAGTGGGGGTACAAATTCACAAATGGGGATGAGACTTAAATAATTACAACCAAATCGAATTGCGATCAAATATAATCAATGTAATGTATAGCAAAGTGTAAGAATATCAAATGTATAATGTGAAATGTATTGTGTATTGTGTAAGTGTACATGTATGAGAATTATTTACAAGTTGCGAAATGTGAGTTTAATAAGAAAATTAAATATCGTTTATTTATCAAGTATTGTTATCCGCTTTTGATTTAAATTTGTATTTTTATATCTTTGTTTGATATGTACAAAAAGGTATTTTACTTAAAAGAAAGAAAAATATTTTAAATTATATTATGTATGTTAAAAAAAAGTATTTTAATTGATTATGTACAAATGTTTTAGTTAAAAAAAAAGAATGAAAATTGTTTTAAACTTAAGAACAATTATTTAACTCAAAAATTCTATCCCTCTATATATTTTAATTATACTAGAAAGATAATAAAAATAATTAGTGGATTATTCTACTTTACAAAATTTATGAAAAAAGAAGAAAATGAAAGAGTTTGATCAAAATTGAGTTAAGAATTAGCATGTTAGCTTATGTGTAAAACAAGAGAAAATGGGCCAAGGGAGATTCAATGGCCCAAGTAAAACATGTTGATTAGAATAAGAAAAGGGGGTGCGAGTTCTGAAACGGGCTTAGGCATTTTAGTGGGGCAAGGCCCAAACGATTTCACCTATTTTCGTTTTAGGGTTTAAACAGTTTTGTGTCATTTGGATTTTTAGGGTTTGCGACATACAGAGGCGCGACGTTCGTTACCTTCGTCTTCTTCGTCTTCTCAAGCAAGCCTCTGAGTAAAACTTCCGCCAATGGCCGCTAGGTACCTTTGTCAGCTCCTTCTTCTCCATGGTCACGTAGGCAACAGTTTACAAGGTATTGATTTTCGTTCTGTATGTTTTACGCCTTTGCATGCTTTTACTTACTTCTGATTCTTTTATATTGCTCGATGTTTGTACGAGATGTGGAAAAGAAAAGAAATGAAGGGTTATACCTTTGGAGAGGAGGTGAGAAGGACCGGAGGCACCTAGGGCGGCCAAGGGCGGAGGAAAATGTGACGCGTTGTGAGCTAGCTTACTTTGCTGGAACTTGGTACTTCTGTACTTTTCTTTAGGTTTTATGATGATTTCTGAAAACCTAGTTCAATTGTTTCTCTTCCTCTTCTGCCTCTTTGACTCGCTTCTGTTGCCTAGCTTGCTTGTATGCTTATTGAATATTGCTTTGAATCTGTGTCGCCTTGAATGCTTGTGTACTGAGATATTTGATATGTTGTGTTATTGGCCCAATGATGAAGCAATTCTGAGGGTTTATTGCCTTGAAATGCTGAGTTCTGATATGCTCTGAGTATGCTTGAGTTGATATTGATGCTTGCCCCTGTATGCTTCTGAATATGCTATTGTTGAAACATTAGTTTTGACTAGCTTTCCCTCTCTTGGCTTTGTGCTGGCTTTAGATGCTCAATGATGAACTTCCCTAGTTCTGAGAGCTTTTAGTGTTTAGTTTGTGTTTTGGAATTGGTCATAAGCAGGATGATGGCTTGACACAGTTTGTGGCCTCTTTCTGGTTTAGTGCCCTTGGGTTAAGTTGCAGTTTGAGGCTATGGCTTTTGGTAAGCTTACAGGTTTGCTGGCTTCAGGCCTTTGTGCAGTATCAGGTTTGAGCTGGTTATGGGCTTTTTTCTGGTTCATGGTTTTACTGGTTTTGGCTTGGACTCAGGTTTGTATGGCTTTTGTTTTTGGTTGAGGGCTTTTGAGTTGCAGGTTATGGCTGTTTTGGGCACACAGGTTTTTGTTTGGTACAAGTTTAGGCTTGATGCTGTTTTTGTTGTTTGTTAAACTTGACACATGTTTAGGCTTTGTTGGCTTAACACTGTCTTAGGCTTTTTCTGGTTCTGAAGCTTGGATTCAGTTTGGTGCAGGTTAAAGGCTTATGCTGGTTTATTGGTTGATGGTCTGATAGGTTATGGCCTTGGATGGTTTTCTGGTTAGGCTTAGGCTATGGCTTCTGGTTCTTATACAGAACGTTAAAGGCTTTGGCTTGACAGGTTTAATGCTTAGGTTGAAAACTGTTTTGAGGCTAAGGCTCTTGGTTGAGTTGTATAGGTTTTAAGCTGTTTGATGCTTAGGCAGCTATGCTGCTGTATGGCTTGAAGGTTTGGGAGCTTATGTTCTGAGTTCTCTTTTGGTTTGTGATTTTCTCCCCCTTTTCTACTATGTTAGCAGTTTGTTTTATACTTTTTTTCTATGTCTCAAGCCTAAGCCTGCAAAACCTGTACTTATTTTTCTCTTCTCTCTCCCTTTTTGACAGATTTAAAAGCATATTTTATATTGCTTATGTTTGTCCTATTCTGAAAAGGTAGCTGGCCATAGGAAAATGATGTTACATGAACCTTGCTTGCATTGTTGGTTTACTCTGCATATTTTCTGCTTTTTCTGCACATTTGTTGACAGCATTATGTACTGCTTTGATAGCTCTTCATCTTTTGGCAGCTTGTGGGCAGTTTAGTTGACATTCAGTTTGCCTTTTGAACTTGGTTAGGCATTTTGGACTTCATAGTTGCGCACATGATGTTCAGTTTGGACTTTGGTTTGAAATTTGAAATGCTTTGCTTGACAATGCAGTTTGTTTGCTTTTGTGCACTTCACATTTTTTTGCAAGACATTTTTTTTATCCCTCTTTGTGAACCGGGAGAAATCTCGTGATTTGCAGAGAGGGGAAAAACTGATTCCGGCCAGTTACTTTTAATGATGAATCTTTTTAACTGTCTACCTTTAATTATTTCATCTGCTTCTAACTTTTCTTCTTTTCTTTCGCAGATAGAAATCAATGAGGCAGAGGGAGCAAGGGATAGAAGATGAAGAATTGAAGATTTAGAAAAATATTTAGGATAGTTTTTATTTAAATTTAAATAAATGTAATATTATTATTGTAAACATTTTGTAAACAAAAACAATTATACAAATAATTTAAAGATAAATAAAAAGTCCTTTTATTTGATTAATTCTTTTCTTCTCCAATTGTTTATTTATTATTTAAAATTCTTTAAATTATAATAATGGAAAATAAATTCCAATCATTTAAATTCAGAATAGTAAATAATTAAATAAATATTGTTTCGGTATTGATCAATTAAACTTGGCGCTTCACAAATCCAAATTAATGCACAGTCAATCGTAACAACCGCCCAGATCTATTCTTCCTTTTACTGATTTTTACCAGACACTGCAAATTCAATCCAAAAGCATCCTTTCACTGATTTAGTCACACAATGCGAATTCAATCTAAATGCCTCAGTCCATATCTCGGAATAAACTTGAAAAGAACTGTAGAATTAGTCTTTCTAAAATTTGCGCACAAAAACCTAGTTCCTGATTAAATGCCAAAGAAGCGTTCGCCTGATCGAAGTTGAACCAAAATCAACCAAAAACCCTAAACAAACTGTTTGAATTGTTCTAGAGCCAGGAAAACCAATGAAAACCCTAATTTTGTCTGACTGACGAGAAAAGTCTGTTTGACCGATTCTTGAGCCAGTTTGAAAAATCAGGAAACGCCTGAAGCTGTGATTTCTTGAGGAAAAATGCAAGGGCAAATTTTGGGGTACAACACCACCCTTCGACCTGAAACCACTATGGACCCTAGATGTAGAGTCAAGTACTTTATTGCTGATCAAACGTCATCCGTAACTGGATGACTATAAAGACGGTTGATGGGTACTTCACAAAGCATGCTAAGGGACATGAGTGACCTAGATGGAATTTGCTCATCCTGCATAACATGATAAATGTCTAAGGGCCCAATATTGAACTGGACAAGGGTGACACAGTGTATGCCTTGTGTTCAATATAGACATGAGGGCAAAAGGGTAATTGTACAACACAAATATTATCACGGAAAAGGTTTGGTCACATCACATGACATTTTCGTGACTTGGGTAACAATGATGTGTTTCTAGATATCGCTCACTGTTTATTATATTAAATGTGTGATTTAATATAATTGCCAACGTCGCGAAAACCTACAGGGTCACACACATAAGGACAGGTTGATGAGAGATAGAATAAATAAGGAACACCGTAAGGTACGATGCACTTAAGTGTAATACGGAAAGTGGTAAGGTACCACGTGGATAAGTGATATATGGTACATCATAAGGTATGATGTCCATAAGCTTAATTGGGCTTTTAGCTTATAGCCTTAATTGGGCTTTTAGCTTGTAGCCCACACGACTGATTCTATAAATAGATCCCTTGTGATAAAGCAATTTCACTCGATGCAATTTCGTTTTTGATTCTCTCTCTCACTCAAGGTTTCCATTCGTGATCAGCTAGCACTGTGACCGGAAGCGATCTATTCGTGTGGACTAAGTAGAGGCGTTGTTCTTCATCAACGCTCGTGATCACAACATCAAAGGTCTGAATCGCCACAAGAGGTAAATATTTCTATCACTGACCATGCTCATTCGTAAGGATCGCTAAAGGAAAATTTTAAATTCCGCTGCGCTTTTGATCATAATTTTCCTTCATGGAGGCCCCTTTGACTGTAGTTTCATTTACCTAGTAATCGAGAAGACATATTGCTTTCGACTTGGGAGCCTGCTGAAACTGAGGACCATAGATTACCTAACCCATCTTGGCCTTTTAGGTGTAGTGCGGAAGCTATGACAGAGTAATTCAGAAGTAGTTGTTATGCGATACTACGCTCGGACGAGTCTTTCTTGAGAATATTACTAATTATCGAGTTAATTGGGAAGTTGGTAATATCCGAAGGAAGGATGTAGACTCTGGGAACCTCTTAGAACCTTGTTCGGCAGGTGATAACTTTTTAGACCAACACCTTATGGGTAGTACCTTCGACCCCATGCTCGTGACGTTGAACCTATGAACCCTATATGTGTGATACTGTGTGTGATTGTTGCATCATGCATCCATGCACTCATAAGCATCTTTTGAAGAAAACAATATTTAAAGGGATTTAACGGTTGACTATTTGTGAATATCTCAGGTACTTGTAAACCATGGATTCTAAGCTTTATTACTTGGATGTTTGCAATATGTTTATAAATCATAAATCCCTTGAAATATTAAATGATAAAGTAAAAATAATCATATGCATTGCATATAATGCATCATATTGCACATATTTCTTGCATTTGTTATGCATATCCAGGTGTCTTACCCAGCTTCTTTACTTCACTCAGCAAGGTGACTCATCACTACAACACTCGGGCTAATTTCAAAAAGAAGATGGACAACTTAGAACAGGAGAATCACGAGCTGCGCGAAGAAGTTTCCGCTTTGAAGGTTGGATTGGCCAACTTGACTACTCTGATGGAAGCTCTGGTGGTTGCTCAAAATCAGCCACCGAGTGTTCAACCTTAACCAACAAGGGCAAATGCTGAAGTTCCTACTGTTCCTGTATCTGCTACTCTGGCTGTTGTTCAAAACCGTATGCCTCAGGGTTATCCGTGGGGAATGTCAGAGAATTTTGCACCTGAAGGTTTCAATATTGGCCCTCAAGATGCTCCAGTGGTTCAAAATGTTGTTACTCATGCACCTCCTGTGGTGCATACTGTTCCTGTTGCACCTCCTTCGGTGAATTTGGTTCCGTTTGTCAATGAAGATATGTGTCGTCCTTTCCCTCCGCCGAGTGAAGACTTGGGTCTTTATGACAGAATGGATGGTTTCCAAGAGTAGTTTGATAGAATGCAAAGAGAGATGAAGGCTCTTAGGGGAAAAGAGTTGTTTGGGCAGAATGTGAATGAGCTGTGTTTGGTCTCGAATGTTAAAGTGCCTGCTAAGTTAAAGGTCTCGAAGTTTGAGAAGTATAAGGGAAACACTTACCCTCATGCTCATTTGGTGATGTATGTAAGAAGAATGTCTACCCACACTGATGATCAGCGTCTGCTGATTCACTTTTTCCAGGATAGTCTGACCGGTGCTGCGTTGAAATGGTACATGAGTTTAGACAACGTCAACATCCATTCTTTTAATGATTTGGGAGAAGCATTCATTAAGCAATACAAGTACAATGTGGACATGGCGCCTGACTATGACCAGCTTAGGGCCATGGTTCAGAAAGACAAAGAATCGTTCAAAGAGTATGCACAGAGATGGCGTGAAGTGGCTGCACAAGTGATTCCTCCCATGGAAGAGAAAGAGATGACTAAGATTTTTCTGAAGACGCTAGGCGCTTTCTACTACGAAAGGATGGTGGAGAGTGCACCAAGTGATTTTACAGAAATGGTAGGCATGGGTGTCCATTTAGAGGAAGCTATCAGTGAAGGTCGTTTATCTAAAGACGGGGACTCGTCAAATGGTGCTAAGAAGAATGGTGATAATTCTTCCAAAAAGAAAGAGCAAGACTCATATGCTATACTTCGTGGTAGGCAAGGGAGATCTCATAATAGGAATCAACAAGTTGCTTATGTGACTCCATCCATGAATAAGACTCTGACTGCTATTGCATATCAGAGGGCACCTCAACAAGGAAATCAAGGGCAATGTCATCAGAGGAAAATGAGCTTTGATCCAATTCCAATGACATACACAGAGCTGTATCCTTCTTTGTTGAAGAAGAATCTGGTTCAAACTCGAGCTCGACCAGTTGTTCCTGAAAAATTTCCAAGAGGATATAAGGATGACGCTTCCTGTGCCTTTCATCAGGATGCTCCCGGGCACGATTTAGAAGATCGCTTTGCTTTGAAGGCCGAAGTTTAGAGGTTGGTCTGAAGCGGTATCTTGTCGTTTAAGGACATTGGCCCTAATGTTCAAAACAATTTGTTAGCAGGACATGAATGAATCTCTGTTGTTGATAGTTCCAAGGCTTGGGAAATGTTACCTTCAACGCAAGTCCAGATAAGAGAGTCATCTTAGTTTATTAGCATTTTTACTGCTTTCTCATTTGTAATTTTTCTTGTTTATCATTGCACTGTTTGCATGTAAGAACTTGTTTGCATTTGAATGTTTAATCTTAATACAATGAGTATGTTTGTCTTGAAGAAATTCATTCGTTCACTCGTATTTGTTTTCAATTTTAAATTGCTTTATGATACCAACTTGTTACCCATTCTCTTGCCTAGGCAGAGATTTGGAGGAGGATGATGATATTGAAACACAAATTTTCTGGCCGTATGCTTTTGGATAAAACCCTGTTGACGATGTACAGGAATTGTTTCAAATCCTCAAACACCGGAGATATAAGGGAGTGAAACCCTCGTTAACCCCTTTGAGCCTTAAAGTAGGAGTTTCTTTTTCTATTCAGAAAAAAACCTCATTTTTTAACCTAGGGCAGGGTAGTGTTCAGTTAATCTGACTGGGTATTCAGATCTCATCAAGAGTGCGCATCTAAGTATACAACAATGGTTATCCTTCAAGAGGTTGAGAAAAGTCAAAACCGCAATGGTTAACCTTCACTTATCAGGAGGGTATGTCAATTGACGGTATCTTAATGGCTATCTCTCGTACACCAGGAGATCAACAGATGACGATACAACAATGGTTATCTTTCATCTACCCAGAAATAGGGCAGTCACGATTCTTCTGACAAGTCACAAATGACTCGAAGTCACGCGACATGTTAAAAAAGAAAAAGAAAAAAAGAAAAAATGAATAAAAAGAAATTATGATGAAAAATAAAGAGACAAAAAAGCCTCGCTAAGTTGGAACTTGAAAAAACAAGTCGCTTAGGCAAAAGTCAGGGCATCCTGCTGCACTTTAGAGTCAAAGTCAAAAGGAATTTGTCCAGAAGGAAAGGAAGAAATGGAAAGCCTAAAATGCGATAAAGGATTACAATGTGAAATCCTCAGCAAAGAACAGAGTCGCGTGACAAAAAAAAACCCAAAAGAAGCAGGAATGAGTGACTTGTATGTCCAAAGAAAACCTTGTTTGATTCCTCAACCATCTTGAAATCTCTTTTGAGAGATGAATGTTCGTGTCAAGTTAACTGAACTTAGGACCTAAGAACATCATGAAGGGGGTGAGCACCAAATATTTTTGAGCCTTAAATCTTTTTTTTTGCTAAAACCGTGAACCAGGCCACATTACAACCCTCAAAAGTCCTAATTGAAACAAGGTTTATTTCGAAAGCATACTCCAATGAGATAGTGTTTCCTGACTCCCATTAATTTTGATAAATTATTGTGATTGGTATCATATTTCTTTTGTTATCTTTCATACAAAAAAAATCCATGTCGCATCCTGGCTAGTGATTCGTTCACAAGGTTTTGCGACATCTTTTCAAATAAAATCTCCAAGACTTACATAATTGTTGCATTAGAATTTTCATTCTTAGAATAAACATTTTCTGCTTGTAAAAACATCTGCTTGATATCATGAAAGTTTACATTTGGGTATCAGCAAAAGGCATGTTGCCGAGAAGAGTTGTGGAGCAAAGAGGATGTAACATTCAACAAATCTAGGGCAGTTACATCAAGATTCGACAAATCTATAGAAGTCATTTGATCATAAAGGTTATCTTAAAAGCATGCAGCCAAAGGCAAGTTATGAAAGTTACCTTGATCAGCACGGTAAGCTTGGGACACCAGATTGGTTTCCAATGGCATATCCAGATTTCGTCAAGATAGCTACTATGTCTACCCCAAGCCGAGAATCTTCCTCAAGCAGGATTATTTCTTGTGATCTGTTTTTTAGATGTGTGTCTGGATTCCTCTAACAGTTAATGATCCATTAAAGGGTTTCTTACAGGATGTGTTATGGTGTTGGGTTTATGATCCCATTTTTCCAGTCTTGTTGCAGACTCCTCCAGCTGAGTGTGATTCTTTACCCAGCCAAATGGTGATCAAACGACGATTAAAAAGAGCTATGAAGCCTTTGCTCATTTGATGGAGTTCTTTCTCCCTTTTTATTGATATGGAATCTCTTTTAGAGCAGTGCTTTATCCCGTTACAACACTATTGTTGTTATGTGCTCCCTAAGTAGCTAGACAAGGGCAGTATCTTTTCTAAGAAATGTTGAGACAATTGTCAACTTTTTTGGGTTTTCTCTCACCAAGTGTTGAGTTTGATTTAAAATCCCCATAACTTTGACTTCTCACTGTACTGTTAACTTCTTGGTTCTTCATGAAGGTTTTTCTCAGGTTATTTTGCTGGTATGTGCGCAATCTTTGTGTGTTGCTCAGATAGTTGAAGACGATACCAGTGGCTGCAAGGTACAATATTAGGTTTGTGGTCCCATTATCCCCAGCCAAGTCTTGGTTCACTTATTTATTTTGGGTTTGCATGGTCAGAAGCCTCCGTCTTAGATTCCCCAGCGAAGTTTTCCCTATTATGATGAAAGGTTTTATTCCCTTGGTGTGCTAAGATATCGCTCTTTTTGCAGTATTGGCATTGGTGTTAACTTCTTGATTTCCCAGGAAGACTATACCAGGGCATCTTTTGTTGGAATAGGATGATATGAAGACTCAATCCAATATTCTCTAGTGAAGGCCTCGTTTATTTTATAGAAGTCCTTTCTCCCTAAAGAAGTTGGTGCAATATTTACTCTCGAAGAGAGCGTATCTCTGGTTTCCCCAGTGAAGAACGTATCTCCAGTTTCCCCAGTGAAGAACGTATCTCCGGTTTCCCCAGTGAAGAACATATCTCTAGTTTCCCCAGTGAACACGTATCTCCGGTTTCCCCAGTTGTGATCGGTGGGAATGATAACTGACTATTTTGGAATGCTGGTTCACGTTTTGCGTTTGTTTTCGCAAAATGTCGCGGTAAGCAAGAGTCGCCACCGTCTTTTATTTTATCCAACAAGGAAAGGACAAAAGCACAGAAAAATTCCCTTTTGAGATGTTTCTCGGGTTCGGGAGGTAGATTATAGAAAGGGAAGGTGTTAGCACCCTTTCTATCCGTGGTTATCCATGGGCTCTTAGGTACTTGCTCATTGTGTTTTCAAAAGTTTGCTTTTCTTTGTATTTGTGGGTTTGAAAGAGTTTTTTGTTTGAAAGGAGTGTAAGTGCGAAAAGTTTTGTTTTGTTTTAAAAGGAGCAAGTACTTAAGAACCATCTACCTACTCGAAAAAGGAATTAATCTGTACAAATGTCCTTTAGACAATGCTATCCCACTATTGATGAGTAGGTAGCACCGTTGTTGGAGTTTAAGGGTCAATTCGATTAAAGGACGTGTGATCACTAAAGCAATGTTAGGACGCCTTAGCGGTAACCCTAATGTCTTAGATCATTTTATCCGAGGCAACCGTTTCGAGGCAACTATGATCTTGGGACAAGAGGGCGACCTCTAAAACTTCCTATACTCAATGACCATGTTTGAGGCAACCAAGTGAGGTGTACCCTAAGAGTGGCATGTGCGAGTGTGTTATTTCGGTTAATTTTTATCTGTACATGTTAATGGTGAGCTATGTTGATTTTAAGTCAAAGATTGATCTTGTCATGCATTGGCTATTATTCAAACATCTAACAGTTAATATTGTGCGGAATTTAAATTGCGGGAAATTAAATCTAAGCTATTACAAGGCGTCGGGTATTTACATCGCCAAAAACAAACCCTTTAAAATAAAATTACGGAAAGTAAATAAAAGCGATAAATAAATAAAATCCTAATTTAAAAACTATTACATTCCCGAAGCTGTTACAATATTGGATAAAAGATGAGACGCGTGCGAGAAAATTAAATCGGAGCATTTTTAGGGTTTTGACCCTTTTTTATTAAAGAAAAGATTTTTTTTGTTATTTTGAATTAAAAAATTAAGTCTAAGTTAATAATTGAATCAATTAATTAAATGAAAATATTTTTGTTTTTTTTTTATAATTAAGGAAATAAAATAAAAATGGTTAAAAGTTATTAAAAACCCTAATTCTACATTAATTTTATTTTGTTGCAAAAATGTTAAAATTAACCTAATTAACACTAAATTAATTAATTATTTATTTACAAAATAAAATAGTGAAATTAATAATAATAATATTTTTATATTTTTTGATTTTATTAGGAAAAATAAATTGGTTAGTATAATAATAATAATTAATAAAAACAATTAACTAAAAAGAAAATATAAAAGAGAAAAAGAAATAAACCCAGGGGGGTGTGGGCCTAGAAAGGAGGTTGGTTCAGCAAAATTCCAGGCCCAAACGTTCAGCCTGCTTGACTTTCCCAATCCAGCGCGTGTTTGTTGACTTGAGACCATGGTAGTCCTTCAACCTAGGCCATTGGATTTGCTTTGTAGGCCACTTGGCGTTTGAGATCTGAAGAATATGATAGTCCACGCTTGCTGAGCCACATGCAATTACCTGGAGAAAAAATATACAAAGGTTTTGGGGGACCTGGGATTCGAACCCAGGTCCCAAGGGACTTTGACACACCTCCCTTGCCAAGTCAACTGGCTTGTTCAATTGTTAATGAAATACATAATAAATATTATATTGCAAACAATTAATTATGCCTGGAAAAAATAAAAAAAAGCGCGCTGATTTGAATCAACCAATAGGAAGAGGACGCGTAGTCGTCTTCTTCGTTGAAATAACACGGGTTTTTACCTGCGGATTTTATCCGCAGCTAATTCCTTAGGTTCGTCCTAGAATTCACCCTAGGCCATAGAAATGCAATCCAAGAACACCAACGTGTTCGTCTATCCTCCCTGAGCATCCCTGTACCATTTATTGGCCTTGATTTTACCTGTACCCAAAATGCCTAAAAAACAAGAACAAGAACCCTAGATTCGGGCGCTATGTTACAGGCCATGAAAACGAAATTGAATATTGCCAAAATGTTCTAAATCAAACGACAAACACAAATATGCAAAGATTTTAATGAAAGGATGCAAGAATCAGAGGTTTGGATTTCGTGTTCAGAGCTTGGTTCGTGGACACTTACAGTGAGTTTCAAGCGATGAGAAGGCTTGGTTTTGATTGCTTTCGCTTCAGGGGATTGCCAGCAAGGGAGCTATGTGAAGATTTGGCTTTGAATCGTGCTCTAAGGTGGATTTTAGATTCCAAGTTTTCCAAGCTTTTTTCAAACTTTGTCTGGCCGTTTCTGCAATGCTTAGGTCATGTTCTTGATCTGCCTCACTTGTGTGTGTATAAGGGAATGAGTTTAGGTTAAAATTTGGGCTTGAATCCATAAGAATTGATGAATGGAGATTTGATTTGATCATCTTTATCAAGTTTCCATATTTGTCTCAAATCCAAGATTTGATGCATGTTTTGACTTGGCATGAGTTTGATTGAGTGTCTCATGATATTTGCAAGCTGTTATGATCACAAGAATCTCATTCCATTAATTTTTGGATTTTATTTGAATTAATATTGATTTAAAATGAATTAAATCAATAAAAATCAAATAAAATAGAAAAATAAATTATTGGTCATGAAATTAAAGATGGGACACGTGTGTGGTGTGATAAGACCAAATCAAGTGGAAAAAAGTGGGCCCTTTTGTCAAAAATTGGAGTTTTGAGGATAGTTGACTTTTGACAATTTTGGAAAAATGCTCAACTTCACCAATGCATAACTTCTTCAACTTTGAACTTTTGGAAGTGTTCTTTGACTTTTTAGAAACCTTGATATGTCCTCTAATTGACCTTTTTTGTCTCATCTCATTTTGATATTCCATGCTAAAGTTATAAGCTTTGGCAAAAAAGGTGTTTTTGTTGACTTTCAAAAATGACCTATAATGTCCAAATTTGTAACTTTTTGTGAGTGCATTTCTTGATCTTGGGGTGTGAAGATGGATTGTATTAAATTGCATCCTCTTCAAAATGAGCTTTGGATGGGTCATTTCTCATAAAGTATGAGAAAGTTATGCTTGGTCAAAGTTGAGTTGACTTTTCTTGCAAAACCCTAATTTAGCAACTTTTGAATCTTGATGAATCTTGAGCAATCCTTGATGAATCACGATCAACCCTTGATCAAATGATGGATTATCCTTCAAAATGAGAATTTTGACAAAAAATATTGAGGTTTGACTATTTGTAGGTCACAGTTGACTTTTGCCCTAACACAGTCGATTTTTGGACTTCTTGAGCAATTGACTGACCAGACTTCCTCTGCAAGGCTTGCAATTTGACATGGATGAACTTAATAACATATTAGGACATTGGGGAGCACTTGAGGTCATTTTTATATAAGGACCTTGATGCAACACAAAACCCTAATTTTGACTTGACTGCCTTAGGAGATGATTTGACTGTCTAACTCTTGAGCCATCTTGCACAACTTGGAGATTATTCTTGACATGTTTTGAGGAATATGGGAGGGAAAATTTTGGGGTACAATAGTTGCCCCTGTTCAATCTTCTTAAACCTGAGGATATAGATTGGCGTTTGGGCCTTTCGTGATCCGAAGGTGGAAGATAATTGAACACTAGAGTGCCCAGAAATTTGCACTCGCATGAAGTAATATTTGTCTTGTGATGTCGGGAATAGGCTTACAGATGCCATCTAGAGATTGATGATGGGAGATGGGCTTAACGATGCCATCCTGTGATCGGTGGATCTGGAACTGACTGTTTAACGCTGGTTCGCGAAATGTCGCGGAAGCAAGAGTCGCCACCGTCTTTTATTTTCTCCAAATGGAAAGGACAAAAGCACAGAAAAATTCCTTATAGAGATTGCTCTCGGTTCGGGAGGTAGGTTATAGAAAGGGAAGGTGTTAGCACCCTTTCTATCCATGGTTATCCATGGGCTCTTAGATACTTGCTCATTTGTGTTTTCAAAAATGGTTTGTTTGCTTTTCAACTGTGGGTTTTAAAAAGTTTCTTTGAAAATTCCAGTTCGACTCTTGTATCGGTCCTCAAGAGTGTTTGAAAAGTTGCTTTTTAAAACCCACAGTTGAAAAGCAAACAAACCATTTTTGAAAACACAAATGAGCAAGTATCTAAGAGCCCATGGATAACCATGGATAGAAAGGGTGCTAACACCTTCCCTTTCTATAACCTACCTCCCGAACCGAGAGCAATCTCTATAAGGAATTTTTCTGTGCTTTTGTCCTTTCCATTTGGAGAAAATAAAAGACGGTGGCGACTCTTGCTTCCGCAACATTTCGCGAACCAGCGTTAAACAGTCAGTTCCAGATCCACCGATCACAGAACTGGCGACTCTGCTGGGGAATGAACTATAAAGTGAGGTGTACCTTAGGACTAAGATCACTTGTGTTTTCAATTGTCTGAATTGTTTGCTTTAAATTGTGGGAATATCTCGGGAGTTCTATAGATCCTAACCCGGATCTGGGGGATACCTTCTTAGAAAGTAGCAACAAGGCTGTGAGGGAACTGTGCGGGGTATACCGACATGGTTGAAACAGTCTGCTACGTTGATGTGGCACTTTGGTGTGTACCGGTAACCCTTGAGTTCAGTCAAGGAGAGTAAGGGGCCTCCGCGTGGTGTCGTGAAGCATCAACAGACCTTAGGAACCTTAATTGAACTATCTTGGCCTTTTTAGGGTAGTGAGATAACTGACTTTGGTGCAGTCCGAGGTTGGTTGATACTCGATACTACACTCAATTGAGGGTTGCTTTCCTGGAATATTTCGGTCGCTAGTTCAGTGGCTAAATCGAAACGATGAACAATGAAAGCAATCCAGTGATATTGGGGACCCTTAGAACCCGGTTACTTCTGATAGGACAGGTTGAACCCACCAACTTCAAGAGGGTAATACCCAGACCTCATGCTGGCCTAAACTCTAAGGGTTTCTCTTGTGTGACTTGCGTGCCTTCGTACTTGACTACTTGCATGCTTGTTATCTGACACATGAACTGCTTGCAGGTTTTGTTTATAGTCCTTAATAGGGACTCATAACAGGGTACCTAAGTTTCTTACAGGTTTTGGTTTATAGTCCTTAATAGGGACTCATAACAGGGTACCTAAGTTTCTTACAGGTTTTGGTTTACAGTCCTTAATTAGGACTCCTAACAGGGTTTACCGAGTTTCTTGCAGGTTTTGTTTTTAGTCCTTAAGTGGGACTCATGACAGGTTTTACTTGAGTTTCTTGCAGGTTTTGGTTTGCGGTCCTTAATTGGGACTTATAACAGGGCTACTCACATTACCCCATGCATACCATAACATCATACCATTGCATACATCCTAACCCATTTCAAGGATCTCAAGGGCTTGTGATGCAGGTCATGATAAATTCAACGTCTAGCAAGGGGCAAAGAGGATTTATTTTCCTCTAGCCAAGGTTGTCAGAGGCTATGACCCACTTGATATGGTGAGCTTTGACACTTGAAGAAGGTTCCCCTAGCCAAGGTTGTCAGAGGCTATGACCCACTAGATATGGTGAGCCTTTGACCCTTGAAGAAGGACTCTCAACAAATATGAAGTTCCTTCAATCAAGCTACAAATTCCAATGCTAACAATTTTCTTGTTTACCCTGCGAGGTCCTTGAAAACATTACATGCATGTCATACACATCATTGCATAACAGGTACCCTTGTTGCAGGTCACTTACCTTTCTCGCTGTTTATTTCAGCAATGGCTTCCCAACAAGATAACCAGGACCTTCTTACTCAAGAGACTCGGTTCGGGGAAATCCTTCTGAATCTATCCAAGGGGCAGGAGGAGCTAAGGACACTTCTCGTGGAGACTTTGGTCAGGAACAGTGCTGAGGATGAACGGATGAAACATCGGCAAGCTGAGGTGGATGCATTGAAAGTCCAGATGCTGGGGCAGGTGACTGCTATTCAAGGTTTAGTTCAAAGACAAGATGAGCTCGGATTTCTCGTCAACCAACTGCTTCGGGATAACCAACTGGGGCAAATGTCTAAGGGTAAAAAGCCAGTCATCGTCCAACCACCTGTGAGACAAGGAGATAAGGGGAGAGCTCCTCAAATGGCTCCAGTGTCACAAATTCAGCATCAACCTCACCAGCGTCAACCAGATAAGCCTAAAAGGCAGTTCACCAAGATCAACATGTCGCTGGATCAAGCACTACAACAAATGTTGAAGGCAGGGCTGATCACCTTAAGGGCTCCTCTCCGGAATCCGAACACTTCTGCTCCTAACTATCATCCCAACGATAGGTGCGCATACCATTCTGATAGCCCGGGGCATACTACAGACAACTGTTGGCCTCTCAAAAACAAGATTCAAGACATAATCGACGCTGGAGAGATTCAGTTTAAAGTACCTGAGACTCCGAACATAATCATTGCTCCCTTGCCAAAACATGGCTCGGATTGAGAAATTTTTGTTCATTCGAATGTTCAAATTGCAATTCTTTTTTGTTCAAACATGTACTCATGTCAAACATTGTTATTTCATTAATGCATCGCATATGGCTGTTTTGAAACAATATATTCGTATTCACTAAATGCAAATTATTTTCATATTTTTTCTGATGATCAACTCTCAATTAATAATTCTAAGCCTCTTGAGGGAGGATGACGAAAACGATACCGCTATCTTTACAGTATGCTTTTGAACAGACCCCGCTGATGAAGTACAGGCATTGTTTCAAATCCCTAAACACTGGAGTTATAAGGAAGTTAATCCCTCGTCAACCCCTCTGAGCCAAAGAAGTAGGAGTTTTTCTTTTCGAAAATTAAAACCCTTTATCATAACCTGGGGCAGGGTAGTTCTCTCAGTTGATCCAGGTGCATGACAAATGGCACCAAGGAGGTCTTTACAAAACGAAGAAAGACAGTGACGGTTCCGAATAGTCAATAAAGAAAGGCAGTCATTATCTCAAAAAATGAAAAACCCATTAAGTCAAAACCCATGAAGGAGACTTACAAAACTGGGGCATCCCGCTGACTGTAATTCCAAAAAAGGAAACAGTTCAGGCAAAAAAAGAAAGGGATAACAAAAATCAGACAAGAAAGAGGTCTTACAAACCCTCAATAAAAAGGAATGACTGCCTATTCAAAATAAGTTATCAACATCCGAACCATCACTGGAACATCAAAGCAAAGACTCAAACAAGGTCTAACGTATGATCAACTGAGTTTAGGTTTGGAGAACATCACGAAGAGCGGGTGGGTACAAATAATTTGAGCCTTTATCCTTTGTTTCTTAAACCTTGAACCAGGCTACGTTATAACCCTCAAAAGTCCTAGCTGAAGCATGGGTTAGTTCGAAAGCATACTGTTACGAAAGGTATCCTGACTCCTGAAGGCCTACGGTAAAATATGGAGTTGACATCACGTTTTACAAACATTCATTTGTTTTATGGAAAAAGAATGTATTTTCAAAATCTTCAAGACAGACATAGGCTTTGCATTTTTAACATAACTTTGTTCGCATATGACTTTTTGTTTGAACAACATAGAAGTTCGCACGACGAATGCCTAATGAACAGAAGTACCTCCAATCAAGGGGCACGACATGATCATGGTCCATCATCTGGGGCAATCCAATCAAGATTCGGAGAATCTCTCAAAGGTCAAAAAACCTGGGGCAAGTCTCCGCCTAAGTCACTTGGGGCATTCCCAACAACGGGTCTTGCCTGATCAAATACCTTCTGGTGGCATGACAAAACACTTCTAACAGGGGCAATTCCCTACACCCTGAGAACATGGACATAGTCGAAAAGATACTACGCAAAATCAAAGACCCGCTAGGTTGACATACCTAGGCAAAAATAAGGGCTTCCCGACGAACCAAAAGGGTTCGGGCAAAAATAAGGGATGAAATAAAAAAATCTGTACACCCGGCAGGTCGAAAACCTGAAAAGGCGGCTTGGGCAAAAATGGGTATCCCGGTGGACTGAAAACCCGAAAGGGCGGTCCAGGCAAAAATAAGGGATCAAAGCATACGACTGTGTCCCGGCATCTTGTCACTTGCCAACCAGAATAAGGTTTGTCCTTCAACCACTATCAGCGCCTCACAGGTCTTCCTCACCCACCTCAGAAACAGGGGCAATAAAGAGTTGCCCAAGCAATCTAATTGTTCTATCCTCCGAGGTACCAAGGTAGGTTCAGCTGGAGAACATAACCAGATATCTCAATTCCCCAGAGAGTGAGCCAGCAAGTCAGCAATACTCTCTCCAAATAAAGCTATACAATCAAACCTTAAGGAAGTTGGGTATCCTCCAGCAGATCTCAACATTCCCCAGTAGCACATCATTCTTAAACAAGCATCCCCGGCAGTCTTGGTCTAAAGATTGTTCCTCGGCGGTATACCAAACATTCAAAGGAATCACTTCCCCCGCAGTTCAAAACTTCCCCAGGAGAGTCCAATCAAGGTTCACCCCAGGAAAGTTGGAATTCATCTCCCCAAGCAGTAAGCTTATCCCCAGTAGATTCTGGAAGCTTATCCTCGCAGAGCACGAGCACGTCGTCCGGCTTGATTCAAAGAGTTATTTCCTTAACAGGATATAACTGGGTTATCCTCAGCCAAAGCCACGGAAAGAGCGTCGTCGACAGTCCTTTCTTATCCCCAGCAAAGTCTATTAACACTTCCAACACAACAAAGATATCCCCAGCAAGTTATTACCATCAACTCAACGAAGTAGCTCTCTCCCCACAGAGTATTGTTTCTCAGCAAGATTGCTAGAGTACTTTGCTCCAAGCAGAGTAATCCATTCGCCAAGTGTATCCCCCAACGGAGTCATCTTCTCCTATCGGTATTCTTGCAACTATCATCCCCGGCGGAAGCAAAACCTATTCTCCAACATCAGCCCATGAGTGACTTCCCGGCACCCATCAAGGATTTATTTTCCTAAGACAAAAAAAAATATATTCATAAATATCGCACTTCCATACATCATTACAGCATGCATAGACGCATCACACCTTACAAATCTCATTTATGTTGAGAATATCATTGCTTGATCCATATCATGCATTGCATATGACTGACCTTTACCTTTCAGGAAGGATACAGTTAAATGATCGATACAGTCAGAATAGACAAATACAGTCAGAAAAGACAAATCATGTCAGAGTAGACAAATACAGTCAGAAAAGACAAATCCAGTCAAAAGAGACCAACCCAGTCAAAGAATACAAATCCAGTTAAATCAATGCCTAAAGATTTCTCTGATATAACCCGTCGTCATAGACACTCGTCGTCATAGACACTCGTCGTCATAGACACTCGTCGTCATAGACACTCGTCGTCATAGACACTCGTCGTTATAGACACTCGTCGTTATAGACACTCGTCGTTATAGACACTCGTCGTTATAGACACTCATCGTTATAGACACTCGTCGTTATAGACACTCGTCGTTATAGACACTCGTCGTTATAGACACTCGTCGTTATAGACACTCGTCGTTATAGACACTCGTCGTTATAGACACTCGTCGTTATAGACACTCGTCGTCATAGACACTCGTCGTTATAGACACTCGTCGTCATAGACACTCGTCGTTATAGACACTCGTCGTCATAGACACTCGTCGTTATAGACACTCGTCGTCATAGACACTCGTCGTTATAGACACCCGTCGTCATAGACACTCGTCGTTATAGACACTCGTCGTTATAGACACCCGTCGTCATAGAAACTCGTCGTTATAGACACTTGTCGTCATAGACACTCGTCGTCATAGACACTCGTCGTCATAGACACTCGTTGTTATAGACACTCGTCGTTATAGACACTCGTTGTTATAGACACTCGTCGTTATAGACCACCCGTCCATGGAAATAACCTGTCAGTAGAGACAACTCACCAACCTTTCTGAATACCAGATCCGATTCCTATATCTTGCCAGGGTGTGTCTGAAGAGTTCGAGGATCCGATACCTGAATCTTGCCAGGGTGTATCCGTTGAAGACTAACATTACCAGACTCGATTCCTGTATCTCGCCAGGGCACGTCTGAAGATCCAGACTCAGCTCCTGTAACCAGTCAGGACACATCTATACAAAGCATCCGAAAACCAGCTCCTGCAACATGTCAGGTACTCATTTTTTCTTTTGCAGGTACACAGGTTCTCGCTAAGGAACTCTTACGCGATCGACATCCAAATGGCATCTACAAGCCCATCCACCTTCCGTCATCTCTTAGCATGACATCTATAAGCCCATCATCCTATCCATCAATCTCTAAATGGCATCTATAAGCCCATTCCCCCACCATCACACTACTATGTGAGCGCAAATTTCTGGGCACTCTAGTGTTTAATCATCTTCCACCTTCGGATTACGAAAGGCACGTCAGCCGATCTGCATCCTCAGGTCTAAGAAGATTGAACAGGGGCAACTCTTCAGGAGTCAAAGCACAGAGTCGCCAGTTCTGTGATCGGTGGATCTGGAACTGACTGTTTAACGCTGGTTCCCGAAATGTCGCGGTAAGCAAGAGTCGCCACCGTCTTTTATTTTCTCCAAATGGAAAGGACAAAAGCACAGAAAAATTCCTTATAGAGATTGCTCTCGGTTCGGGAGGTAGGTTATAGAAAGGGAAGGTGTTAGCACCCTTTCTATCCATGGTTATCCATGGGCTCTTAGATACTTGCTCACTTGTGTTTTCAAAATGTTTTGTTTGCTTTTCAACTGTGGGTTTTAAAAAGTTTCTTTGAAAATTCCAGTTCGACTCTTGTATCGGTCCTCAAGAGTGTTTGAAAAATTGCTTTCGAAAGCTTTTTGAAAAGGTGTCGGTGTGAAAAGTATTTTTGGATTTGTTTTGAAATTAGAGCAAGTATCTACGAGAACCTACCTACCCTAAGGAATTCGTCTGTGTAAATGTCCTTTAAAGTAGTGCCATCCCACTATTGAGAGGTAGGTAGCACCACCGTTGGAGGTGTTCGGGTCAATTCGAGGTTCGGGACATGGTGATCACCGGAGCAATAGGAAGACACATTAGAAGCTACCCTCATGCCAGGTTCCCGGATCATGAGGACTTACTAAGACGTCCTCTACTCGACGATCACCTTTCGAGGCAAGGCAACAGTGAGGCGTACCCTAGGGGTGGTGTGTGATTTGTGTGTCATGTTCAGTTATTTTGTCTTATTCATGTCATTGGTGATCTATACGCTTGTTTTTATTTAAGTCCATTCATTCTTGCATGCATTTATTTAACAGTTAAAAAAAGTGCGGAATTTAAAAGTTCTACGCTATTACAAAGGCGCGGGTCCACATCGCCAAAATTAAAATCCAGGACCCGATTTGATGGAAAATAAATAAAGAAGTGCGAGAAATAAAATGTCCGAGTTTACAAGGCTTTGGGAGAATTACATTAATATTTAAAAGAAGGAAATAAATAAAAATGCGCGAATAGGAATTAAAATTGGAAATGAGGGCGTTGGACCCTTTTTAATGAAATTAAATTAAATGATTAAACTAATGAAATTAAAGAGAAAAAAAGAAATTATTATTTTTTTTTGAGTTTTTGGTATTTATGTTTTTTATGTATTTTTATGAGAAAGATTAAATGAAATTAAAATATTAACCCTAATTCTAATTTTTTTTATTTATTAAGAAAAACATGTTAAAATTAAACCTAAAATTAATCTAATTATTTACATGCAATTTTGATTTATAAAAATAAATAATTAATTATTAGTGAAATTTATTTACAAAAAACATTAATTAAATAAATATATTTTGATTTTTATGAATTTTCTGTTTTTTTACTATTTTTTATATTTTATGAAAGTAAGTTAAATTAAAGGAATTAATTAAAAAAAGAAATAATTGAAATAAATAAAATAAGGAAAAGAAAGAAAATACAATACCTTGGGGGGTTTCTGTCCCCTTTTTGGAGGTGAATTGGAGTGGTTTGGCCATTTGGCTTTTGGCCTCATCATGCATAAGTTGTTCTACTTTGGCCATTTGACTTTTGGCTTTTGGCCATTTGTGTTTTGGCCTCAACGTTCCTTAATCTTCTCAGGATGTCTGTCTCGCCATGTATTGGTGTCATGCATAAGTTTTTCTAGTCTGGCCATTTGGCTTTTGCCTTTTGGCCATTTGGCTTTTGGCCTCAACGTTCCTTAATGAACATGCATGGGATCCTGTCTAAATCTGCAGTGTTGAATCTCATGAACACATTAAATAAAATCATAAAATGAAAATAAAGCCAATATATGAAGAAATTTAATGTTTAGGCACAATATGGCATGTATGAATGATTATACCCTTTTGATCATGGAGATCAAATCAATCTTACCCTTACTGGAAAATTAGTGACCTGAATGCTTTTATGCCTTACTGGAAAATTAGGATCATGGAGATCAAGCCAGCCTTATCCTTACTAAAGAAGTAGTGAGGTGTTGGATGGCTTGTTTGTAGTGAGAGAGGGATTTGTAATAAGGATTTCAAGGTTTTAGGGTTCTTGAAAGAGTTTGATATTCTAACAGTGTTGTGGCAAGGTTTTTTCTCTTTTTTTCTCTTCTCCTGGTTTGTGTGAAAAGAAGGTGATTATATAATGGAAATTAGGGTAAAGCAAATGGGCTTTGAATGTGCAATTGGGCCTCCAATATTCACTTGAATTCGTCACTTTCCAGGCTAAATCGCAGGGACTTAAGTGCATTTTTTGAAGTTGAAATGTGAAAACAAAATGTAGCCGATATCGATAACTAACTCCTGTCCGAAAATCGACTCAATCGGATAAACGGTGAATTAGTTATAAATTTTTGAAGTTTTAGCTCAGACGAACTTATTTTGGGCTCCGGTGTCGACTCTGACACGTTCTTCAATAAAAAACTGGTATTGATCGGTGCATAATTTGGTCTCGACTTTTGAAGCAAAGTTGTAGATCTATGAGTCAGGGACCTTGTGTAAAAATATGAGCCCAATCCGATAAAAATTGACCGAGTTATGAATTTTCGAAGTTTCGGCCCAGCTGAAATAATATTCAGCATTCAGGATTTTCAGCGTGTCACGCACTCTGAGCAAAAAACGAAGGCCTTTTGAATACCGTTTGAACTCAATACCTTCTGTGAAAATGTAGCCAACTCAATTTGTGAAATTTTGGCGCCGGAACCAGCTCGATACGATGAAAATCGACCAAGTTATGATTTTTTGAACATGACGCAAATAAACTTCTGTCACAAATTTTCTGCACGAAAATACTTGATAAATCCACATTTTTGAAGACCTTCGGATCGAAATTGGCTTCCAGCCGTGAGAGATGAAAACGTAGATAATGTCAAGACGGAATTTTGGCCACCGGAACGGGTTCAAAACGAGTCACGATCTTCAAGTTATGAATTTTTTAGCGCGTAAAAACTGCACTTTCAACACACTTTTTCACCATATTTCTTCGAGAAAACTCACACATTCGGATACCTTCTTTAAAGAATTGACTCTTGAGCCGAACCTGAATTTGAGAATATATTATCAGAGATATCTTGGCGAAAGAACACCTGAATATAACGCGCCGGGTTGGACTTGTGAATTTTCTTGAAATGTTTTGAGAAATATGGGAGGGCAAATTTTGGGGTACAACACATCCGAAGGAGTGTCGATCGCGTAAGAGATTCCTTAGTGAGAGCTTGTATACCTGTTGTTGAGGGAGATTCCGCTGGAGAATGTTGTTCTTTGTATTAGGAGAAATAGAACTTTAGGAGCTTCGGTCGTCCGTTATTCTATTGGGGAATCATCTCTGTTGAAGAGGTGAGAGTGAACTACTATCTGGTCGTAACCCAGGCTTCATAGTGATAAGACTGACTGCTATCTGGTCGTAACCCAGGCTTTACAGTGACTTACTGGGGAGATGAGATTAAACTTTTTATTCGGTCGCAATCCAGGTTTTGCAATACCTCACTTCTTATCTGGTCGAAATCCAGGCTTCAGAACAAATCAATTGGTTATCCGGTCGCCTCCGGGCTTCAACTTGAATTTAGGGCACACTAATATTCGGCCGACTCCGGGCTTCTTAGTAATTGTCCATGTAAACTGCTATTTGGTCGGAATCCAAACTTCACAGTGTCTTGTACCACTATCTGGTCGTAATCCATGCTTCATGGTCTTGTATTTCTATCCGGTCATAATCCAGGCTTTGCAATACCTCACTTCTTATCTGGTCGAAAATCAGGCTTCAGAATAAATCAAGTGGTTATCCGGTTGCATCCAGGCTTATCTTTGACTGTTGGGTTTACTAGTATCCGGTCGAATCCGTGCTTCATAGTAACTGGCTGGGTAAACTGTTATTTGGTCGTAATCCAAGCTTCATAGTGTCCCTTAACGCTATCTGGTCGTAATCCAGGCTTCACGATGTATCATACCACTATCTGGTCGAAATCCAGGCTTTATAGTACTCTTGGTTGCTATCTGGTCGTAATCCAGTCTTCACAACATCTTCTACCATTATCTGGTCGTAATCCAGGCTTCACGGCCTTGTATTGCTTTCTGGTCATAATCCAGGCTTCACAATAACTTGCTGAGCTGTTATCCAGTCGTGATCCGGGCTTCACGAGTTGTGTTTATGATATACCACTATCTGGTCGAATCCAGGCTTCATGGTGCTTACTGAGCTGCTATTCGATTGTAATCTAGGCTTCACGGCTCACTGGGGAATAAACTATTATCCGGTAGTTCTCTGGGCTTCATAGCTTACTTTTGAGAGATATCGCTATCTGGTCGTAATCCAGGCTTCGCGGTAGTCTGATATTGTTATTCGGTCGTAATCCGGGCTTCACAATATGTTGTAGAAATCAAGATAATATCCTGGTCGTACCCGGGCTTCATAACTTGAATTTTGATTGTATCTTTCCTGAAATGTAAAGGTTAGCTGTATGTAATGCATGATATGTATCAGGCAATGATGTTCTCAAAATAAATGAGACTGTATGGTATGATGCGTATATGCATGTATCATGATGTATGGACATGTAATGTTTTAGCTGGGGAAAATAAATCCCGGAGCTGCTGGAGAATAAAGTTGAATGCTTCGCTTCCGCCAGGGATGGTGAACGAAGATGATTGTGAGGATAAACCTGCAGGAGAAAAGAACTTCATTGGGGAATAAACTGATGAAGAGATTACTCTGAGGGGAATTACTCTGTGGGGAAGGGATGCTCTGTTGAGGATTTTAACGATAAACTCCGCTGAGAATTCCGCTGATAAACTCTGTTGGGGACTTCAATGATGAACTCCGCTGGGGATAAACTCCGCTGGGGGTGAATTACCGTTGCTGGTGATACAGAATCGGTTGAGGATTGTACTCCTGTTGGGGGGAAGAAAGAACTTCGCTAGGGATGGTCTTTCAGTTGTAACTTGCTGAGGATAACCCAGTTAGACTCTTGTGGGAATAACCCTCTGAATTTTGCTGGGGGAGATTTATTGTACTCTGCCGGGGATAAGCTTCCAGAATCTACTGGGGAAGATGATTCAACTCTGTTGAGAAAACTTTTTAGACTGCGCCGAGGAAATGGCTCTACTGGGGGTATCTTGTATTCCGTCGGGGAACATTCTTACACTCTGTTGAGGAATATTAAGACTGTCGGGGATGCTCTTATACTTGCTGGGGAATATCTTTATACTCCGCTGGGGAAGATTAAGACCTTCTGAGGATACCCAACCTTTTTAGGGCTGATGGTAGGCTAACTCTTCTTGGGGAGAGTATTACTGATTTGTTCATATTTGCAAGTCTCGGCTGGGAGAGCTACCATTACTGTCTTACTCTGAGGGGAGTGAAGGTATCGTAGCCGTATTCTTCAGCTGAACCTATCTTGGTACCTGGTGGACAAAGCAACTACACAGCTTTGGACAATTCTTATTGCCCCTGCTTCTGATATTACTAGTAGTTTATCTTTTGTTTCGCATGTAAATATTTATGAGCGGCAATTAATGTCAAATGCATATATCAAAAATGAACATTGGATATTCTTTGCAAAACAAAACAGATAAAGGAAAAACAACTTGAAATTTGTCTGAAAATGAATTTGTATTGATTTTGAAATTTGGCCTGTAAATAAGCATTTTTGTACAAGAGGCTGGCGTCCTAGTAAGAGAACGCCACCAAACACATAGAATTTATACAGTTTGTGAAAAGAAAACAAAACAGCTATGTGAATAATCCCACTGAGTTCCAACTCCGCTATTGCCCTTATGTCTTCGAGCATCTCATCACTTTGCTGCTTAGTTGAAGATGAATCTGATTGATTAGTGTCGTCCGAGCTTGATAGTTGATACCGAAGTCTGGATGCGAGGTGATCCAATGAGACATAGTGTTACGCTTTAATCCCTAATTTTTGCCTGGACCGCCTTTTCGGGTTTTCGGTCCACCGGGATACCCTTTTTTGTCCAAGCCGCCTTTTCAGGTTTTCGATTTGCCGGGTGTACAGATTTGTTTCATTTTCATCCCTTATTTTTGCCCGAACCCTTTTGGTTCACCGGGAAGCCCTTATTTTTGCCTAGGCCAGTCAACCTAGCGGGTCTTTGATTATGCTTAGTATCTTTTCACTATGTATGTATTGACGGGGTGAGGGAGGTCGTCACCGTCCATGGTGGTTAGAATCATAGCTCCTCTTGAGAAAATGTTCTTAACCACAAATGGTCCTTCGTAAGTAGGGGTCCATTTGCCCCGGGGATCACCTTGAGGTAGAACAATATGCTTGATTACCAGGTCCCCAACTTGATACTCTTGTTGTCTAACCTTCTTTTAAATGCCTTGATCATCCGTTTTTGATACGTCTGACCATGACAAATAGCAGTAAGTCTCTTTTCACCGATTAGGTTTAGCTGATCAAGCCGGGTCCAAATCCAGTCATCTTCACTCAAACCTGCATCCTTCATGATCCGAAGAGAGGGTATCTGAACTTCAATAGGCAAGACTGCCTCCATTCCATATACCAAGGAATAGGGTGTTGCCCCTGTTGACGTCCGTACTGAGGTACGGTACCCATGAAGAGCGAACGGTAACATCTCGTGCCAATCTTTGTACGTCACTGTCATCTTTTGCACAATCTTCTTAATGTTCTTATTAGCCGCTTCTACAGCCCCATTCATCTTCGGCCGGTAAGGAGAAGAGTTATGATGCTGTATCTTGAATTGCTCGCAGAGCTCAATGATCATCTTGTTGTTGAGATTGGTACCATTGTCCGTAATGATCCTTTCTGGTATACCGTATCGACAGATCAGATTGTGCTGAATGAACCGTGCCACGACATTCTTGGTTACGGTAGCAAATGAAGCTGCTTCAACCCACTTTGTAAAGTAATTGATCGCTACCAGGATGAAACGATGCCCCGTTGGATGCCGTAGGCTTGATCTCCCCAATCATGTCAATGCCCCACATTGCGAATGGCCAAGAAGCTGTCAGAACGTTTAGAGGAACTGGAGGTATCTGCACTTTATCAGCATAAAATTAGCACTTGTGACATGTCCGAGAACGCTGATAACAGTCGGCTTCCATTGTGGACCAATAATATCCTGCCCGAAGGATTTTCTTTGCCATGGTATGTCCACTGGAATGAGTTCCGAAAGTACCTTCATGTAACTCCGTCATGATCCTTTCTGCTTCATTCTTATCCACACAACGCAGTAGGGTTGAATCATGGTTACGCTTGTAAAGAATTCCATTGCTGATGAAGAACTTCATTGCGAACCTCCTCAGAAACTTCTTGTCATTAACAGATGCACCTTCGGGGTATTCCTGAGCTTCAAGATACCTCCTCACCTCATGATACCAGGGCTTTTCTGTTACTTCTTCAGTCTCAAGATCACAGCAATGTGCAGGTTCGTCCAATCTTTCAATGATGATCCGGGGAGCTTCATTGTCCCAATTGACTTTGAACATATAAGACATCGTAGCTAGCGCGTCCGCTAACTGATTCTCCTCTCTAGGGAAGTGTTCAAAGGTTATCTCCTCGAAATGGGGAAGCAACATCAATACATACTCCTTGTAAGGAATAAGATTTGGGTGTTTCGTATCCCACTCGCCTTTGATCTGACTGATCACGAGAGCAGAATCTCCGAAGACACTCAGAAACTTAATCCTTAGGTCAATTGCTGCTCGAAGACCCATAATGCACGCTTCATACTCCGCCATGTTGTTGGTGCAGTTGAAACATAGACGGGCAGTGAATGGAGTATGAGAGCCTTTAGGAGATATGATCACGGCGCCAATGCCATTACCCAAAGCGTTTGAAGCTCCATCGAAGTACATAGACCATCGGGATCCTTCCTCAGGTCCTTCATCCGGTCCAGGTGTCTCACAATCAGTTACCAACATGATATTCTCGTCCGGGAATTCAAAGTTCATAGACTGGTAACCATCCACTGCCTGATGTGCCAAATGGTCTGCCAATACACTTCCCTTGATTGCTTTTTGAGTTGTGTACTGGATGTCATACTCAGTCAAGATCATCTGCCATCTTGCTATTCTTCCGGACAAGGCAGGCTTTTCGAAGATATACTTGATTGGATCCATCTTTGAAATCAATAGAGTAGTGTGAGTCAGCATATACTGTCTCAGCCGGCGAGCAGCCCATGCCGAAGCGCAACAAGTTTTCTCAAGCAGTGAGTATCGGGTCTCACAGTCGGTAAACTTTTTGCTAAGGTAATAAATAACATGCTCTTTTCGGCCAGACTCGTCATGCTGCCCCAGCACGCACCCCATTGAGTTGTCAAGTACTGTCAAGTATAAGATCAGAGGTCTCCCTTCAACTGGTGGCATTAGGATAGGCGGCTCCTGGAGAAACTCTTTGATTCTTTCGAAAGCGGCCTGGCATTCATCGTTCCAACGTACTACCTGGTCTTTCTTCAGTAATTTGAAGATTGGCTCACAAGTAGCAGTTAGGTGCGAGATGAATTGGGCAATATAGTTCAGTCGTCCCAGAAAGCCTTTGACCTCTTTCTCTGTTCTGGGAGCTGGCATCTCTTGTATGGCTTTCACCTTGGCAGGGTCCACTTGAATACCTTTGTCGCTTACAATAAAACCTAGCAGCTTACCAGACCTCACCCCGAAGGTGCACTTGTCCGGGTTTAACCTCAGCTTGTACAACTTCAACCTGTCAAACAACTTCTGTAGATGGTCAAGGTGTTCTTCCTCAGTCTGGGACCTTGCAATCATATCGTCGACGTATACTTCAATCTCATGATGGATCATGTCATGAAACAAAGCAACCATGGCACGCTGATATGTTGCCCCAACATTCTTCAGTCCAAAAGGCATGACCTTGTAGCAAAAGGTGCCCCACTGAGTAACAAAGGTGGTCTTCTCCATGTCTTCGGGAGCCATTTTAATCTGGTTATAACCGGAGAAGCCATCCATAAAGGAGAATACCTTGTGCTGAATGGTGTTGTCAACCAGAACGTCAATATGAGGCAGAGGGAAGTCATCCTTGGGACTGGCCCTGTTCAGATCCCTGTAATCAACACACATTCGGACCTTACCATCTTTCTTCGGCACTGGAACCACATTGGCAACCCACTGAGGGTAAGAAGTCACTGCTAGAAAACCGGCGTCAAACTGTTTCATAACTTCAGCCTTGATTTTCTCAGACATCTCTGGGCGCATACGGCGAACCTTCTGTTTTAATGGAGGACAATCTTCTTTGGTAGGTAGGCGATGAACCACAATATCAGTATCCAACCCCGGCATATCTTCGTAAGACCAGGCAAAGATCTCAACATAGTCATGCAGCATTTGAATCAACCATTGTTTCACACTAAGCTCCAGATTGGCACCGATCTTGACTTCCTTCTTGTCTGTCTCAGTACCCAGATTCAGTGTTTCTACCGGCTCTTCGTGTGGCTGAATAGCCCTTTCTTCCTGGAGTAACAGTCTTGCAAGTTCACCAGGCACTTCGCAATCATCTTCACCTTTGTCTTCGGCTAAGTTGATCGGATTTTCGAAGTCATAACCGGCAGTAACAGAGTCGTTACCAGTGAGATCCAGAGTGGATGTAGACCTGTATATGTGAGTGTGTGTAAAATAGCTGTTTTGCAATATATAATAAAGAAAAACAAGGAGCATAAAATTTGAAATGCAAGAAACGTCAAATGATTTTATTAATGATATATGAAAATGACACACAAAAGCCCTCACAAATGAAGCCACAGTGCCCCGGGTAAGACACTGGGACATAAAGTTCAAAACATTGTCTGTTACAAATTCAAAACAAAAGTTTCATTACTGGGTAACAAAAGTAATAGGGATGAAGTCCTTTGCTGTCCAATTGCTTGGCCCATCGTCGGTTGTAGGATAGATCCAGTTGTCGAATTTAGACTCTTCTACATCTTCTTCAATGGCATTCACTCCCGAGTTGCTAATGAACACAGGAGGTCTTCCGATCCTTGCACTTCGAACAACCCTTTGAGCTTCTGCAGTGAAACCCAAACCAAACTTGTTAGTCTTCTGAGTAAAATCAGGGAGTCGGCCCCAATTTGCACACTCACCCTTCTCAATAACAGTCCGGGCATGTTTTAAGGAAGCCATCTTCATAGGAGAATCTTCAACCACAATCTCAGCTGATGCCAGCGTCTGAGGAACCTCTTCAAAGTGCTGAAATGGGGTTTCAATGAACTCCCAATCCATCTCTACGTATCGGAACGAGTTGAGGTGGCTGACCATATACTCTTCCTCCCCTTGTACCGTCACAATCTTCCCTTTGACCGGGTACTTCAACTTCTGGTGGAGCGTTGAGGTTACGGCTCCAGCTTTGTGGATCCATGGACGACCCAACAAACAAGAGTAGGATGGCCGAATGTCCATCACATAGAACGTAGAATTAAAGACCTGAGAACCAACTTTAATTGGAATATCAACTTCACCGTGCACCATCCTTTTAGACCCATCAAAGGCCCTGACAACGATGTTACTTAGTTTTAGCTCTAACCCTTCGCAATCCAACCGGTCTAGAGCTTTCTTGGGCAAGACGTTCAATGAGGAGCCAGTATCAACCAATACATGTGAAAGAGTAGTTCCCCTGCATTCAATGGAGACATGCAGGGCATCGTTATGATTTTTCCCCTTGGCAGTCAAATCGGCATCGGAGAAACCCAACCCATTATCAGCAGTTAAATTGGCCACACAATTTGTAAACTGGTCAGCTGATGTCTCTTGTGGCACATGGGCAGTCTTCAGGAAGGTAATCAGAGCCTTGGCATGGGCCTCTGAGCACAGCAATAGTGACAACATAGAAATCTTGGATGGGGTTTGCCCCAGTTGCTCAACTACATTATAATCACTCTTCTTAATAATCTTCAGAATCTCTTCCATCTCCTGTTTGGAAGCTTCAATAGTAATTGTCTTTGGTGCCTCCGTCTGGGCAGGCACATCAGTGGTGATCCCTTTGCCCCGAGCGTCAGATGACTCGGCGACAGGGGTAAGAATAGGAACTTGATCAGGAATGGTAGTAGGTACACTTGCAGGTGTAATAACAATAGGTCTTCGGACAGTTGGTGGAGCAATATCAGGTGAGAAAAGTCTTCCACTGCGGGTGACTTTAGCAGGTCCAGTAATGTTGCTGACGCCAGTATCAGCATCCAACTCTTGCTTAACTCCAAGAACATAAACATCAGCCCCATAGTTCCAAGGGACAGCTTTATCAGAGGTATAGGGGATGGGCCCCAGAATAGTGATGATCACAGGTGCAATCTTCAGAACATATGTAATTCTAACAGGCTTCCTCGAGGGAGCCTTGGAAGAATTTTCGAAAATGGTAATGATGGCGACTTCTTCAGTAGGAATAGGAGGAACAACAATCTTCTCAAACAGGATCCCCTTACTATCCATCAGGTTTTGGACACCTGACTTCAGGAAGGGGCAACCGGTAGGTAAAACAGAACACATATGGCAACCTTCGTCACAACCCGGAAATAAATCGGCTAGCAACAGATTCTTCTTGACAGTCATCAGAGGGGTAATAATGTCATCCACAGAAACTACAAACAAGTCTTCCTCTACAGCATTTACTCCATGTTTGGGCATGGGAGCAGTCACTACATTAGGCCTCTCAGGCGCCTCGAACTCAATCTCCTTTGCATCAATTAAGTCTTGTATCTTGTTCTTCAAAGCCCAACAATCATCTGTATTATACCCCGGGCTATCGAAGTGATAAGCGCAACGGGCGTTAGGATTATACCTTAGTGACGTTGTATTTGAATTCTTTGGGGGTTCCCTTAGAGTCACCAGATTAGTCTTCAGCAACTGTGGCAGAATCTGAGATAAGGTCATGCTGAGACGAGTGAATTGCCTCTTAGGTCTCTCGTCCTTCTGTTGATTGTTGTACTGAGGAGCACCAGCAGGTTTTGAAATAACGACCGCATTGACAGCTTGGCGGTGTTCAGGTCTATTCTGTCTTCTTGCACTGTAGACAACACTAGACTCTTTCTTAAACGGCTTCTTCTCGGTGCTCGATGAGGCACCCTTCTGTATCTTCCCAGCCTTAATACCAGCCTCAATCCTCTCACCAGTTAAAATAAGATCTGTAAACCCAGCTGAAGAGCTTCCAATCAGATGGTTAAAGAATGGACCAGACAGGGTCCCTAGAAACATGTCAACAAGCTCACGATCAGCCAAAGGTGGTTGCACCCTTCCAGCAAGGTCTCTCCATTTCTGAGCATAATCTTTGAATCCTTCACCCGTTCCCATTGACATACCCTGGAGTTGGGTACGCGTAGGAGCAAGGTCGGAGTTATACTGATACTGCCTATAGAATGCAGTAGCCAAATCTTCCCAACTGCGGATACTGGCTCCGTCCAACTGATAGAACCACTCAAGCTGAGTCCCTGAGAGACTGTCTTGAAAGAAATGGATCCATAAGTTCTTATCAGCAGTGTAAGGCTGAATCTTCCTCACATATGACCGAAGGTGCAGCTTCAGACAGGAAACTCCATCATACTTGGCAAAGGCAGGTGCCTTGAACTTATGGGGAATCACCACCCCAAAGGATAGACCTAGATCTCCGAAGTCCAGACCGGGCACCTTCTGAATTTCCATAGCACTCAACCGGTCTTCCAGTTGCTTGTACTTATCCTCAGCAGGAGGATACTGTTCTTCATCGTAGTCCGTCTCGTTGTCGGAGACCACATGGCTAGGAACCCTCCTTTCTTGTGGACTATCTTTCCCTCCAGATGAGGTGGTCAAATCAACTTCATCCCGTAGCCTGTTTCCAAACCTAGGACCAGTGTTGAACATGACTGTCCTCCTCCTCTTCTTCTTCTTCTCCTTCAGGATCAGGGTCTTCAGGTCTTGCTGACCCTTAGCTAGACTCATGACCAGCTCTTGAAATTGGGCATTCTGGGCCTGGAGGGCCTTGATGGCTTGCTCAGTTGAAGGTTCAGCAAACATGATGATTGCTGAAATAAACAACGAAGAAGATAAGAGACCTGTAAAAGGTACCTGCTTATGAAGTGCATGGGATGAAATGCGTATGATTTATGATTTCAAAGACAATTGAGATTCAAATTTGTAAACAAGAAAGGAAACACACTTTATTAGATAACTTTGTATTTCAAAATGTTCAACAAATTGCCCCTAAGGCGTTACAAGAATGGAAATACTGAAAAGTAAATAAAAACTGGAAAGGAAATCATCAAAGTCCATCAATGCTCCCATGGTCTCTTCTTATCAGTGCGGACATAGTCATTCAGGATCCGCTCATTCTCCAATTGTCTAGTCAGCTTCTGGATCTTTTGCTCTTGCTCGTTGAACTTCTCTCGGTAAGAATCCCGTTCATCCCTCAGCTGCATCCAAGACCTCTTCAGTGCCCCAATATCAGTGGGCATATAAGGATGGAGAATGGTTGGAAGAACCCCTTCTTCATTAGCAACTTCAAGAGTGACAGGCCAGACAACTTCATATGGCATACCTAGCTTCTGGGCACGGATGCGGACCCATCTGAGATATGGCTCCATTGGCAGAGAAGTCTTTGGGCCCAGCTCATGTGGATCAGATTGGTGAACTATGTCCCAAGCCCTTATGAATCTACGACGCTGCTCGTTGCTATCCCCCTGAAAATCAAAGATGATATGAGGCATTAGAATCTCATGAGGCCCTTCTCTTCTGGCTCTTCCAAACTGACGGAGAGCTAAGCATGGGTTGTAAGAAATTCCTTCATGGGTCCCTATCAATGGAACATTAGGATACTCTCCACAGCGATCAATGACAGTCACCTCATCCATACCTTTGAGAGTCCAGATAATGTCATTATGAGATAGAGACATCACCCTATAAGCCCAACCCATTCCTTATTTGTTCTTTAGTACTGACTTAGGGAGGTGCGAAATAAACCACCTCGACAATAAAGGAGCACAACACATCAAGGTTCCCTGCTTTTGGGCAGTACGAGCATAGAGCTGATGAAGAATGTCACCCAAGAGAGTGGGTACAGGGTTCTGAGAGATGAAGATCTTTATGGAATTAATATCAACAAAAGTGTCAGGATTCGGAAATAATACCAAGCCATAAATCAAGAGTGCCAAAATATCTTCGAAGGCCTTGAAATCTAGGCTATCCCAGAAATAGTTAGCCTTGCCAACCAAGAACTTAGTCAGAAAACCCTTAGCTCCACTTCTAGTCTCCCAGTTAGCCATTACCTCTTCTTTGGTCAAGTGAAGGGCTGCAGCAATTTCTTCGGGCTTAAGAGTCTTTCCCAACCAGTAAATAGGTTCTGCTCCAGAACAGAGATACCGAGCAGCTCAGAGAACTCTTCTAGGGTAGGAACCAGCTGATAGTCTTGAAAAGTGAAGCAATGGTACAACGGATCATAGAATTGGACCAGAACACTCATCATCTGCTCGTCCAATTTAGAGGTGACCAAACTGAGAAGAGAACCATGCCTCCTGATGAAGGAAGTAGTGTCAGGCATCTTGGCAACCAACTCTTTAAGCAAGGTAGGTACTTGGAAAAAGTTGATCCGGATGGTATTCTTACGCATGGGCATCATGATGACCTACAAAACAGAGCAAAGATGAAACCCTCTTGTCTTTGAAATAGGTTAGTCCTTATGCAAGATGTATGCAATGTTATGATGTCATGATGTCATGATAAAGGCACACCATAAGTATCCACAAAAAGCAAACATGGTAAAGGCACACAAGTCACACAAAAGAGCCCTTAGATTTCAGGCTGGCATGGAGCTTAGGTACTACCCTCTTTCAGTTCAGTTGGTTTAAACCTATCCTAAAAATAGTAACCGGGTTCTAGAGGATCTCAATATCACTGACTACCCTCAATCGGTCATAATTCCAGTTTAGCAACCTTTTCTTGCGGATGGAATTATCGCGAGAGTTTAGTCTCAATGAGTGTAGCACACTGCTACTATTCTATGGCCAAGTTGGTCAATTTAAGGTTCTAAGGTCAGTTGGTGCTTAATGACCCCTTAGAAGACCCATATTCTCCTCGTTCCAACATAAGGGATATCGGTACAGACTAAAGTGTCACACCAATGTAGCTACTGCTTCATCCGTATCGGTCTACGCCATACAGATCCCTCACAGTTTATTTCTACTTACCTAAAGGGTATTCCCAGAACCGGGTTAGGATCTATAGAACTCTGATACAAGCCCATAAAATTAAAGCATACAAAACATACAATTGAAAACATAATGATCTAATCCTAAGGTACACCCCACTTATAATTTCCCCAGCAGAGTCGCCAGTTCTGTGATCGGTGGGAATGAGAACTGACTGTTTTGGAATGCTGGTTCGTGTTTTGCGTCTGTTTTCTAAAAATGTCGCGGTAAGCAAGAGTCGCCACCGTCTTTTATCTTATCCAACAAGGAAAGGACAAAAGCACAGAAAATTCCCTTTTGAGATGTTTCTCGGGTTCGGGAGGTAGATTATAGAAAGGGAAGGTGTTAGCACCCTTTCTATCCGTGGTTATCCACGGGCTCTTAGGTACTTGCTCATTGTGTTTTTAAAAGTTTGCTTTTCTTTATATTTGTGGGTTTGAAAGAGTTTTTTGTTTGAAAGGAGTGTAAGTGCTAAATGTTTTGTTTTGTTTTAAAAGGAGCAAGTACTTAAGAACCATCTACCTACTCGAAAAAGGAATTAATCTGTACAAATGTCCTTTAGACAATGCTATCCCACTATTGATGAGTAGGTAGCACCGTCTTTGGAGTTTAAGGGTCAATTCGATTAAGGGACGTGTGGTCACTAAAGCAATGTTAGGACGCCGTAGCGGTAACCCTAATGTCTTAGATCATTTTATCCGAGGCAACCGTTTCGAGGCAACTATGATCTTGGGACAAGAGGGCGACCTCTAAAACTTACTATACTCAATGACCACGTTCAAGGCAACCAAGTGAGGTGTACCCTAAGAGTGGCATGTGCGAGTGTGTTATTTTGGTTAATTTTTATCTGTACATGTTAATGGTGAGCTATGTTGATTTTAAGTCAAAGATTAATCTTGTCATGCATTGCCTATTATTCAAACATCTAACAGTTAATATTGTGCGGAATTTAAATTGCGGGAAATTAAATCTAAGCTATAACAAGGCGTCGGGTATTTACATCGCCAAAAACAAACCCTTTAAAATAAAATTGCGGAAAGTAAATAAAAGCGATAAATAAATAAAATCTTAATTTAAAAACTATTACATTCCCGAAGCTGTTACAATATTGGATAAAAGATGAGACGCGTGCGAGAAAATTAAATCGGAGCATTTTTACGGTTTTGACCCTTTTTTATTAAAGAAAAGAATTTTTTGTTATTTTGAATTAAAAAATTAAGTCTAAGTTAATAATTGAATCAATTAATTAAATGAAAATATTTTTGGTTTTTTTTTATAATTAAGGAAATAAAATAAAAATGGTTAAAAGTTATTAAAAACCCTAATTCTACATTAATTTTATTTTGTTGCAAAAATGTTAAAATTAACCTAATTAACACTAAATTAATTAATTATTTATTTACAAAATAAAATAGTGAAATTAATAATAATAATATTTTTATATTTTTTGATTTTATTAGGAAAAATAAATTGGTTAGTATAATAATAATAATTAATAAAAACAATTAACTAAAAAGAAAATATAAAAGAGAAAAAGAAATAAACCCAGGGGGGTGTGGGCCTAGAAAGGAGGTTGGTTCAGCAAAATTCCAGGCCCAAACGTTCAACCTGCTTGACTTTCCCAATCCAGCATGTGTTTGTTGACTTGAGACCATGGTAGTTGTTGTACCCAAAAATTTGCCCTCCCATAATCTTCAAATTGTTCAAAATAGCTCAAAAGCTAGACAGCCAAATACCTCCTAAGACAGCTGAAATTAGGGTTTTGGTTCTTTCAAGGAATTTGAGGTTTTCAATGGTTCAATCAAGTCTCATAGGCCTATATACATTCTCAAGCACCTACATGTCAAGTTTCAAGACTCCCAATGCCAATTTGCACAGTCAAAAGGCCTCATTTGATCCACAGTCAACTATAGGGGCAAAATGGTCATTTTGCAGTCAAAAGTCAGAATTTTTGGTCAAAATCTTATTTTGAGTCCACAATCATCATTTGATCAAGTCTTGATCATGATTCCACAAGGATAGCTCAAAAATCATCAAGATGCAAAAAGTTACTATTTTTGGACAATAGAAAAGTCAATTGTATCTTGACCAGAGCATAACTTTTTCATGGTTCATCAGAAAAATCCCATCCAATACTCGTTTTGAAGGGGAAGACATTTCCTACAAACCATCTTCACATTCCAAGTCCAAGAAATGCTCTCACAAAGTTATCAATTTCTACATTATAGGTCAATTTCAAAAGTCAACAAAAGTGCACTTTAAGTCAAAGGCCATAATTTGAGATTGGTAAATCCAAATGACATGGGACCAAATGCATTGGTTAGAGGACTCCAATACCTTTCTAAAATGTCCAAGAACATGTTCATATGATCAAAATTGAGCAAGATATGCATTAGAGAAGTTGGGAAATTTTCATGAATTTGCAAAAGTCAACTTTGCTCAAAACACCTTGTTTTTGCTAATGGGCCTCAAATTTCTTCTTGAAACTTTATCCATGGCCTATGTACGAACCATCAAGCTTAATTGAATTTATTTTCTTATTTTTATTAATTAATTGGATTTTTAATCAATATTAATTCATTTAATTAATTTAAATTGTAGGAAAATATAAAGATATGGTTTTTCAATCTTTTTGTGAAGCAAGAATGACCTAAAAAGGCTGGCAATTTCGTGCACCAAGTCAAAGATGCAATATCTCCAAATTTGGAAACTTTTTCCAATCATGAAGATTCAAAAATATATGATTTCCAATCAAATATTCAAATCATCATTCCATGGATTTTTGCTCAAGATTCTGACCTAATCTCATTCTCCTATAAATATACAAGCTAACCCTGATCATGCATACATGAAAGCTGCTGCAAGAAAGCCATAACCATATTGGAAAAAACTCAAGAAACTTGAAAACTGCTTTCCATATTCTAGCGCGATTCAAAGGCTTTTATTGATTCTAATCTATTGCAGGGGTTCCCAGAGACGTATTGCAATCAAAACCAAGCATAAAAGCTCAAGAAACCATCACCTACAGTCTCACGGTTTGACATTTTTTCTCATAATCGCAACTCTTAATTCATGAGCATTTAACGTGATTTTTTGATTGTGTTGCATTGCTTGAATCCATATGAAGCTATTCGCATAGTTTAATTGAGTTATAATGCACGGAATCAAAAATTGCCATTGACAAATTTTAGGGTTCATAAACTTTGAATTTGGGGATTCAGTAACCAGGCAAAATTGAGACCACTAAGGCATATGGTTGAGACCGTCAGAACAAGACGAACATAGCTGGACCCTCACGAAACATTTATATAGAGCACAACTCTATTCGCTATTTTTGGTCACTGTAGTTTGTGGGGGTTAAAAACCCCCGCTATCTAATGTTATATTTGCAGGTTCAGCGAGGAAGATGATGACGCGTTGATATCCCATTGGTTTATTCAAAACACGCGCGTTATTTTTTCTCTTTTCAGCATATGAATTGTTTTTAAATATTATATTTGCTTGTTATTATAATTACAAACGCGTGCAGATGGCGTAGTGGTTAATGCGTTGGCTGGAGTTAATGCGTTGGCTGGAAATTATTGGGACCTGGGTTCGAATCCCAGGTCCACCCAAAACTCCTATATTATTTTTCTTAACATAATTGTGTGCATATTTCCAAAAGGAGTTTACCATATACCTCCAATCATCCAAGCGCCATGTGGCTATGGGCACAGATCTAATGGCCACGAGAGAAGGAACACCATGCTCCCAGTCAACACGCACCATGGAGATCCAGAAAGTCAAAAGGGCTTGTGTACAAATGGGCCTGAGAATTGCCAAAGAAACCTCCATCTGGGCCCAACACCCCCTGGGTTTTGTTTCTTATTTTTTCTCTTTTATATTTTATCTTTAATCGTTTTTACTATTAATAATTGTTACTATTATTATTATTTAATTAACTCACAAATTAATTATTTTCATAATAAAATCAGAAAACTAAAATATTTTTATTATTATTAATTTCACCTTAATTTATTATTTTTGTAAATAAATATAATTAATTAATTTAGTTGTTTTAATTAGGTTAACTTTAATTATTTTCATAACAAATCAAATAAATTAGAATTAGGGTTTTCTTGACAATTTTAATTTATTTTCTTTTTATTTCATTAAAACATTAAAAAACATAAAAACATTTCTTTTTAATTTATTAATTAATTAGGATTAATTTAATTAAAAGTGACAAAAACTCATTCTTTCTCAAAAAAGGGTCAAAACCCTAAGGACTTCTCCGATTCAATTTTTATTCGCGCATATTTTTTTTGATCATATTTATGTAATTGCTCCGAGGATGTAATAGCGTAATTAGGACCTTTTTTATCGCTTTCTTTATTTTCTCGCATTTAATTTTCAAGGGTTGCTTTTGGCGATGTAAATACCCGACGCCTTGTAATAGCGTAGATTTACTTTCCGCAATTTACTTTCCGCAACTATTAACTGTTATGCATGACAAGACTTGTTCTGACAATAAAATCAACCCGTAGCTCACAATAACATGTGCAAAGATAATCTAAACTGAAACCTGACACACTCGCACATGCCACTCCTAGGGTACGCCTCACTTGGTTGCCTCGACGTGGTCATTGAGTATAGGGTGTTTTAGAGGCCGCCCTCCTGTTTAAAGATCCAAGTTGCCTCGAAACGGTTGCCTCGGATAAAAAGGATCTAGGACATTAGGGTTACCGCTAAGGCGTCCTACTATTGCTTTGGTGACCACACATGTCCCTATAATCGAATTGACCCGAAACTCCAACGACGGTGCTACCTACTTATCAATAGTGGGATGGTACTGTCTAAAGGACATTTACACAGCTTAATTTCTTTTGAGTAGGTAGATTTCTCCTAGGTACTTGCTCTTTCAAAAAAACAAAAATACTTTTCGCACCTACACTTTTCTGACAAAAGTTTTCAAAAAAATACTTCATACACTCTTGAGGACAGATACCAGAGTTAATCGAAGTTTTCAAACAAACTTTTTCAAAACCCACAAACACAAGAAAAGTAAAATCTTTTGAAAAAATAGTGAGCAAGTACCTAAGGGCCCGTGGATAACCACAGATAGAAAGGGTGCTAACACCTTCCCTTTCTATAATCTACCTCCCGAACCGAGAAACATCTCGAAAAGGAATTTTGCTGTGCTTTTGTCCTTTCCTTGTTGGAGAAAATAAAAGACGGTGGAGACTCTTGCTTACCGCGACATTTCGCGAACCAGTATTCCAAAACAGTCAGTTCTATTTCCACCGATCACAGAACTGGCGACTCTGCTGGGGAAATCTATAAGTGAGGTGTACCTTAGGATTAGATCACTATGTTTTCAATTGTATGCCTTGTATGCTTTAATATTGTGGGCTTGTATCAGAGTTTCATAGATCCTAACCCGGATCTGGGGAATACCCTTTAGGTAAGTAGCAATAAACTGTGAGGGACCTGTCCGGCGTAGACCGACACGGGTGAAGCAGTAGCTACGTTGGTGTGACACCTTGGTCTGTACCGATATCCCTTGTGTTGGAACGAGGAGAATATGGGTCTTCTGAGGAGTCTTTAAGCACCAACTGACCTTAGAACCTTAAATTAACCCAACTTGGCCATAGAACAGTAGCAGTATGCTACACTCATTGAGACTAAACTCTCGCGATGGTTCCGGCCGCAAGAAAAGATTGTGAAGTTGGAGTTATGACCGATTGAGGGTAGTCAGTGATATTGAGATCCTCTAGAACCCGACTACTATTCTTAGGACAGGTCTTAACCAACTGAAACTGAAAGAGGGTAGTACCTAGACTTCATGCTGGTCTGAACTCTAAGGGCTGTCTTGCGTGACTTGTGTGCCTTTACCATGTTTGCCTTTTGTGAATACTTGTGGTGTGCCTTTACCATAACATCATAACATCATCACATCATAAACATTGCATGCATCCTGCATAAGGACTAATCCATTTCAAGGATCTCAAGGGTTTGTGATGCAGGTCATGATGAACCAAATGTCTAGCAAGGGGCAAAGGGGATTTATTTTCCTCTAGCCAAGGTTGTTTGGAGATCAAAGCACGATAACTTGAGTCAGGGGCTATGACCCACTCGATATGGCGAGCCTTGACTCTTGAAGAAGAACTCTCAACAACATGAAGTTCCTTCAATCAAGCTACAAAATTCAAATTCTAACAAGTTTCTTTGTTTACCCCACGAGATCCTTGAAAACATTTGCATATATATATATATATATATATATATATATATATATATATATATATATATATATATATATATATATATATATATATATATATATATATATATATATATATATATATATATATATATATATATATATATATATATATATATATATATATATATATATATATATATATATATATATATATATATATATATATATATATATATATATATATATATATATATATATATATATATATATATATATATATATATATATATATATATATATATATATATATATATATATATATATATATATATATATATATATATATATATATATATATATATATATATATATATATATATATATATATATATATATATATATATATATATATATATATCATACATATCATTGCATAACAGGCCACCCTTTACAGGTCTCTCATATTCTCGCTGTTTATTTCAGCAATGGCTCTCCAACAAGACAACCAAGATCTTCATACTCAAGAGACTCAGTTCAGGGAAATCTTCCTAAACCTATCCAAGGGGCAGGAAGAGTTGAGAACACTCCTCATGGGGAATTTGGTCAAGAAGAGTCCTGAAGACAGTAAGGACGAACGGCTGAAGCATCTGCAAGCTGAGGTAGATGTAATGAGAACCTAGATGCTGGGGCAAATGGCTCTTATCCAAGGCTTAGCTCGGGAGCAAGAAGGGTTGAGAATCGTGATCAACCAGCTTCATCAAGACAGATACAGTATGAAGCAAATAGTCAAGGCTGAGGAGCAAGTCATTAACCAACTTCCGAGAAGTCAAAGGTTTGGTCTGGTGAAGAATAGACCTCTTCAAGTTGCTACTACCTCACAGGTCCAACAACAACCTCGCCAAGAACAACGAGTTGATCAGAGTAAGCCAAACAAGCCCAGGAGGCAATTCACCAAACTCAATGTGTCACTGACTCAAGCGCTATAACAAATGTTGAAGGCAGGGCTGATTACATTAAAGGATCCTCCCCGGAATCCCAACACCTCTGCTCCTACCTATCATCCCTATGACATGTGTGCATACCACTCTAACAGTCCTGGACATGACACCGACGATTGTTGGAGTTTGAAGAACAAGATCCAAGACTTGATTGATGCCAAGGAGATCAAGTTTGATCACTGATCCTACACCAAATCATTGAGAATGTCTTTTGTTCATTTGAATTTTCAAGTTGTATTTTCTTTGCTTATTCAAACAATTATTGTTATGGCAAACTTTTTTATTTCATTAATGCATCGCATATGTCTGTTTCGAATCAATCCATTCGTATTCACTATATTCAAATTGCTTTCATTTTTTGTGATGTTCAACTCTCGATTAAAAATTCTAAACCTTTTGAGGGAGGATGACGAAAACGATACCATGATATTTACAGTATGCTTTTGAACAGACCCCGCTGACGAAGTACATGCATTGTTTCAAATCGTAAACAGTGGAGTTATAAGGAAGATAATCCCTAGTCAACCCCTTTGAGCCAAAGAAGTTGGAGTTTTTTCTTTTCACAAAAATTAAAACCCTTAATTATAACCTGAGGCAGGGTAGTTCTCTCAGTTGATCCAGGTGCACAACGAATGGCATCAAAGGAGTCCTTCCGAAACAAAAGACAATGATGGATCCCTATAATCGTCAAGACAGGCAGTCATTACCTCTCAAAATAAAAGCCTAATAAGTCAAAACCTATGAAGGAGACTTACAAAACTGGGGCATCCCGCTGACTGTAAATACAAAAGAAACAGTTCAGGCAAAAGACAGGGATAATAAAATCAAAAAAGAAAGAGGTCCTACAAATCCTCAACAAAAAGAAATGACTGCCTGTTCAAAATAAACTATCAGCATCCGAACCATCACTGGTATATCAGAGCAAAGACTCAAACAAGATCTAACGCATGATCGGCTGAGTTTAGGATCGAAGAACATCACGAAGAACGGGTGGGTACAAATAAAATTTGAGCCTTTATCCTTTGTTTCTTAAACCGTGAACCAGGCCACGTTATAACCCTTAAAAAGTCCTAGCTGAAGCATGGGTTAGTTCGAAAGCATACTGTTACAAAAGGTATCCTGACTCCTGTAGGGCTTGCTGTAAAATCCTGAGTTGACATCGCATTTTACAAAAAAAAAATTCACTTGTTTTATTGAAAACTGCATTTTCAAAAACTTCAAGACAGACATAAGTTTTGCATTTTTAATATAACATTGTTTGCATATGACTATTTGTTCGAATAGCAGAGAAACTCGCACGACGAATATCTGGTGAACAAAAGCACTTCCAATCAAGGGGCATGGCATGATCATCGTCCATCATCTGGGGCAGTCAAGTCAAGATTCAAGGAATCTCTCAAAATGCCAAATAGCCAGGGGCAAATCTCCGCCTGAGTCACTTGGGGCATTGGACATGAATTCCAATAATGAATCTTGCATGATCAGACATCTTCTGGTGGTACGGCAACACAATACTACTGACAGTGACAACTCCCTACATCCTGAGAGCGTGGACATAGTCGAAAAAATACTATGCATGATCAAAGACCCGCTAGGTCGACTGGCCTAGGCAAAAATAAGGGCTTCCCGGCGAACCAAAAGGGTTCGGGCAAAAATGAGGGATGAAAATAATAAAAAAAATCTGTACACCCGGCAAGTCGAAAACCTGAAAAGGCGGCTTGGGCAAAAAAGGGTATCCCGATGGACTGAAAACCCGAAAGGGCGGTCCAGGCAAAAATTAGGGATCAAAGCGTACGACTATGTCCCGTCATCTCATCACTCGCCTACCAGAAGAAGATTTGTCAATCGGCGGTTATCAAACACCTCACAGGCCTTCTTCTCCCGCAGAAACTGGGGCAATAAGAATTGTCCGAACTGTGCAAGCTGCTCTGTTCACCAGGTACAAGGTAAGTTCAGCTGAAAAATATGACCAAGATACCTTCACTCCCCGCAGGGTAAGGCAAGATTCTGCAATACTCTCCCCAAGCAGAGTTGGCCTCCCATCAGCCCCAAAAAGGCACAGTATCCCCAGCAAGTCAGCAATACTCTCCTCCGAGCAGAGTTGGTCTACCATCAGTCCTGGAAAAGTTGGGTATCCCCAGAAGATCTTAATATTCTCCAGCAGAGTATAAAGATATTCCTCAACAAGCGTCCCCGGCAGTCTTAATATTCCTCGACAGAGTATAAGATTGTTCCCCGGTGGAATACAAGATACCCCCAGTGGAGTCATTTCCTCAAAAAGTTTCCCCAGGAGAGTTGAATCATCCTCCCTAGTAGATTCTGGAAGCTTATCCCCTGCAGAGTGCAAATGCGTCTCCCCAGCCTTATTCAGAAAGTTATTCCCCACCAGAGTCTAACTAGGTTATCCTCAGTAAATTGCAACGGAAAGATCGTCCTCAGCGAAGTTCTCCCTATCCCCAGCAGAGTTCATCAGATCCCCAACAAAGCTTATCAACGGAATCCCCAACGGAGTTATCGTTAAAATCTCAGCAAAGCATCCCTTCCCACAGGGTAATTCCCTGCAGAGTGATCTCTTCACCAGGTTTATTCCCCAATGGAGTCATCTTCTCCTACCGGTTTATTCTTGCAATCATCTTCGTTCATCCCCAGCGGAAACGAAGAACTCTACTCTTTAACATCAGTCCAGGATTTAACAAACTCCCCGGCACTCGCCAAGGATTTATTTTCCCAGACGAAAATACATTCATAAACATTTCACATTTCATGCATGACAAAGTGCATACGACACGATCTCATTTTGAGAACATCTCGACATCATGCAGTTCATGCATCATGGCATTGCATACAGCTAATGTTTTGCCTTTTCAGGAAAAGATCAATCAAAAGATGGCTACCGTCAACCTTTCCAAGTCCCAGATTAATACCTGTAACAAGCCAGGAAAAGCATCTGTGGACGACTAATTCCAGATTAATACATGTAACGAGCCAGGAAAATTCTGTGGACGACTGATCGCAGGTTAATACCTGAAACCAGACAGGACAATTATCTACTTGACAATCAGGAAGCAACCCTACACCGATTCCTTCTCTTTAGGATGAAGTTTTACACGGACTCATCATCAGGAAACCCTACACCGGTTCCTTTCTCAATTTCAGATAGAGTTTCACACGGACTCATCATCAGGCAACCCTACACAGGTTCCTTCTCAGTGCAGATGCAGTTTTACACGGACTCATCATGAATAACCCTACACAGGTTCCTCCTCCCTTCCAAGACGAAGTCTTACACGGACCCGTCCTCGGGAAACCCTACACCGGTTCCTCCTCAGTTCCAAGACGAAGTCTTACACGGACCCGTCCTCAGGCAACCCTACACCGGTTCCTCCTCAGTTCCAAGATGAAGTCTTACACGGACCCGTCCTCAGGCAACCTTACCCCGGTTCATCTTGAAGTTTTACACGAACTTATCTCACAGTAACCTTACCCCGGTTCATCCTGAAGTTTTACACGAACTTATCTCACAGTAACCTTACCCCGGTTCATCCTGAAGTTTTACACGAACTTATCTCACAGTAACCTTACCCCGGTTCATCCTGAAGTTTTACACGAACTTATCTCACAGTAACCTTACCCCAGTTTATCCTGAAGTTTTACACGAACTTATCTCACAGTAACCTTACCCCGGTTCATCCAGAAGTTTTACACGAACTTATCTCACAGTAACCTTACCCCGGTTCATCCAGAAGTTTTACACGAACTTATATCACAGTAACCTTACCCCAGTTCATCCAGAAGTTTTACACGAACTTATCTCACAGTAACCTTACCCCGGTTCATCCTGAAGTTTTACACAAACTTATCCCACAGTAACCTTACCCCGGTTCACCCCGAAGTTTTACACGAACTTATCTCACAATAACCTTACCCTGGTTCATCCTGAAGTTTCACACGAACTTATCCCAAAGTAACCCTACACCAGTTCCTTCTCTTTCATATGAAGTTTCACACGGACTCATCATAAAGCAACCCTACACCGGTTCCCTCTCTTTCCAAGATGCAGTTTTACACAAACTCGTCATCAAGAAACCCTACACAGGTTCTCTCTTTCCAAAAATGAAGTTTTACACGGACTCATCATCAGGAAACCCTACACATGTTCCTTCTCCTTCCAAGATGAAGTTTTACACGGACTCGTCATCAGGTAACCCTACACCGGTTCTCTCTTTCCAAGATGTAGTTTCACACGAACTTATCCCAAAGCAACCCTACACAGGTTCCTTCCCTCCAAGATGAAGTTTTACACGGACTCATCATCAGGCGACCTTACACCGGCTCCTTCTCGTTCCAAGATGCAGTTTCACACGAACTCATCGTCAAAGCAACCTTACTCAGGTTCCTCCAAAAGTTTCACACGAACTCATCGTCAAAGTAACCTTACTCAGGTTCCTCCAGAAGTCTTACACGGGCTTATCACAAAGTAACCTTACCCAGGTTCCTCCTTACAATTTCCCGACGTAGTTTTATCCAAACTCCTTGCAAAGCAACCCTACACAGGTTCCTTCCTTCCAAGATGCAGTTTCACACGTACTCATCATCAGTCAACCCTACACAGGTTTCCTTCCTTCCAAAATGCAGTTTCACACGGACTCATCATCAGGCAACCCTACACAGGTTCCTTCCTTCAACTTACAAGATCACAATTCAACAAATAATCTCCAGATGGCATCTATAAGCCCATCCTCCTACCAACAATCTCCAAATGGCATCTGTAAGCCCATTCCCGACATCACATTGCTGATACTACACCATGCAAGTGCAAATTTCTGGGCACTCTAGTGTTCAATCATCTTCCACCTTCGGATCACGAAAGGCACGCAAGCCAATCTACATTCTCAGGTTTAAGAAGATTGAACAGGGGCAACTGTTGTACCCTAAAATTTTCCCTCCCATAATCTTCAAATTGCTCAAAATAGCTCAAAAGCTAGACAACCAAATACCTCCTAAGACAGCTGAAATTAGGGTTTTGGTTCTTTCAAGGAATTTGAGGTTTTCAATGGTTCAATCAAGTCTCATAGGCCTATATACATTCTCAAGCACCTATATGTCAAGTTTCAAGACTCCCAATGCCAATTTGCACAGTCAAAAGGCCTCATTTGATCCACAGTCAACTGCAGGGGCAAAATGGTCATTTTGCAGTCAAAAGTCAGAATTTTTGGTCAACATCTTATTTTGAGCCCACAATCATCATTTGATCAAGTCTTGATCATGATTCCACAAGGATAGCTCAAAAATCATCAAGATGCAAAAAGTTACTATTTTTGGACAACAGAAAAGTCAACTGTATCTTGACCAGGGCATAACTTTTTCATGGTTCATCAGAAAAATCCCATCCAATGCTCGTTTTGAAGGGGATGACATTTACTACAAACCATCTTCACATTCCAAGTCCAAGAAATGCTCTCACAAAAAGTTATCAATTTCTACATTATAGGTCAATTTCAAAAGTCAACAAAAGTTCACTTTAAGTCAAAGGCCATAATTTGATATTGGTAAATCCAAATGACATGGTACCAAGGGCATTGGTTAGAGGACTTCAATACCTTTCCAAAATGTCCAAGAACATGTTAATATCATCAAAATTGAGCAAGATATGCATTGGAGAAGTTGGGAAATTTTCATGAATTTGCAAAAGTCAACTTTGCTCAAAACACCTTGTTTTTGCTAATGGGCCTCAAATTTCTTCTTGAAACTTTATCCATGGCCTATGCACGACCCATCAAGCTTAATTGAATTTATTTTCTTATTTTTATTAATTAATTGGATTTTTAATCAATATTAATTCATTTAATTAATTTAAATTGTAGGAAAATATAAAGATATGGTTTTTCAATCTTTTTGTGAAGCAAGAATGACCTAAAAAGGCTGGCAATTTCGTGCACCAAGTCAAAGATGCAATATCTCCAAATTTGGCAACTTTTTCCAATTATGAAGATTCAAAAATATATGATTTCCAATCAAATATTCAAATCATCATTCCATGGATTTTTGCTCAAGATTCTGACCTAATCTCATTCTCTTATAAATATACAAGCTAACCCTGATCATGCATACGTGAAAGCTGCTGCAAGAAAGCCATAACCATATTGAAAAAAACTCAAGAAACTTGAAAACTGCTTTCCATATTCTAGCGCGATTCAAAGGCTTTTATTGACTCTAATCTATTGCAGGGGTTCCCAGAGACGTATTGCAATCAAAACCAAGCATAAAAGCTCAAGAAACCATCACCTACAGTCTCACGGTTTGACATTTTTTCTCATAATCGCAACTCTTAATTCATGAGCATTTAACGTGATTTTTTGATTGTGTTGCATTGCTTGAATCCATATGAAGCTATTGGCATAGTTTAATTGAGTTATAATGCACGAAATCACAAATTGCCATTGACAAATTTTAGGGTTCATAAACTTTGAATTTGGGGATTCAGTAACCAGGCAAAATTGAGACCACTAAGGCATATGGTTGAGACCGTCAGAACAAGACGAACATAGCTGGACCCTCGCGAAACATTTATATAGAGCACAACTCTATTCGCTATTTTTGGTCACTGTAGTTTGTGGGGGTTAAAAACCCCCGCTATCTAATGTTATATTTAAAGGTTCAGCGAGGAAGATGATGACGCATTGATATCCCATTGGTTTATTCAAAACACGCGCGTTATTTTTCTCTTTTCAGCATATGAATTGTTTTTAAATATTATATTTTCTTGTTATTATAATTACAAACGCATGCAGATGGCGTAGTGGTTGATGTGCTGGCTGGAAATTATTGGGACCTGGGTTTGAATCCCAGGTCCACCCAAAACTCCTATATTATTTTTCTTAACATAATTGTGTGCAGATTTCCAAAAGGAGTTTACCATATACCTCCAATCATCCAAGCGCCATGTGGCTATGGGCACAAATCTAATGGCCACGAGAGAAGGAACACCATGCTCCCAGTCAACACGCACCATGGAGATCCAGAAAGTCAAAAGGGCTTGTGTACAAATGGGCCTGAGAATTGCCAAAGAAACCTCCATCTGGGCCCAACACCCCCTGGGTTTTGTTTCTTATTTTTTCTCTTTTATATTTTATTTTTAATCGTTTTTACTATTAATAATTGTTACTATTATTATTATTTAATTAACTCACAAATTAATTATTTTCATAATAAAATTAGAAAACTAAAATATTTTTATTATTATTAATTTCACCTTAATTTATTATTTTTGTAAATAAATATAATTAATTAATTTAGTTGTTTTAATTAGGTTAACTTTAATTATTTTCATAACAAATCAAATAAATTAGAATTAGGGTTTTCTTGACAATTTTAATTTATTTTCTTTTTATTTCATTAAAACATTAAAAAACATAAAAACATTTCTTTTTAATTTATTAATTAATTAGGATTAATTTAATTAAAAGTGACAAAAACTCATTCTTTCTCAAAAAAGGGTCAAAACCCTAAGGACTTCTCCGATTCAATTTTTATTCGCGCATATTTTTTTGGATCATATTTATGTAATTGCTCCGAGGATGTAATAGCGTAATTAGGACCTTTTTTATCGTTTTCTTTATTTTCTCGCATTTACTTTTCAAGGGTTACTTTTGGCGATGTAAATACCCGACGCCTTGTAATAGCGTATATTTACTTTCCGCAAATATTAACTGTTATGCATGATAAGACTTGTTATGACAATAAAATCAACTCCTAGCTCACAATAACATGTGCAAAGATAATCTAAACTGAAACCTGACACACTCGCACATGCCACTCCTAGGGTACGCCTCACTTGGTTGCCTCGACGTGGTCATTGAGTATAGGGTGTTTTAGAGGTCACCCTCCTGTCTAAAGATCCAAGTTTCCTCGTGTGATCGGTGGGAATGAGAACTGACTGTTTTTTAAGCTGGTTTCGCGAAATGTCGCGGTAAGTAAGAGTCGCCACCGTCTTTTATGTTCTCCAACATGGAAAGGACAAAAGCACAGCAAAATTCCTTATTTCGAGATGTTTCTCGGTTCGGGAGGTAGATTATAGAAAGGGAAGGTGTTAGCACCCTTTCTATCCGTGGTTATCCACGGGCTCTTAGGTACTTGCTCTTATGTTTTCAAAAGATTGTTTGCTTTTCAAGTGTGTGTGGGTTTTTGAAAAAAAAGTTCGTTTGGAAAACTTCTAAGTAACTCTTGTATCAGTCCTCAAGAGTGTATGAAGTGTTTTGTTTAAAAACTTTTTGAAAGTGTGGGGTGCGAAAAGATGTTTTTGTTTGTTTGAAAGAGCAAGTACCCATGAGAATCTACCTACCCTAAGGAATTAGGCTGTGTAAGAGTCCTTCAGATAGTGCTATCCCACCATTGAGAGGTAGGTAGCACCATCGTTGGAGGTGTTCGGGTCAATTCGATTAAGGGACAATGTGGTCACCGAAGCAATGGTAGGATACCTTAGAAGTAACCCTAAGGTCCTAGATCCTTTTATCCGAGGCAACCGTTTCGAGGCAACTGGATCTTTTAGACAGAAGGGCGACCTCTAAGATACCCTATACTTGATGACCACGTTCAAGGCAACCAGTGAGGCGTACCCTAGAAGTGGCATGTGCTTTGTGTGTTGTTTTTCAGTTAATTGTCTTTGTACATGTTATTTGTGAGCTACAGATTGGTTTTATTTAGCATACATTCTTTCATGCATTTAACAGTTAAGGGTGCAGAAAGTAAATTGCAGAAATGTAAATTCTAACTATTACAAGGCGCGGGTCTATACATCGCCAAAAAACAAAGACCCGTTTTGGTAAATAAGTACGAGAAATTAAATAAAGCGGTAAAATTCCTATTTAACTATTACATATCTGGAGACAGTTACATAAATAATCAAAATAAATAAATGCGCGCGAGAATTAAATCGGGAACGTCCTAAGGGTTTTGACCCTTTTAAGAAAAGAATTGAATTTTTTTGTCTTTTTTTTGCAATTAATGAAATTAAAACCAATAATTAAACTAATTAATTAATTAATTAAAAAAATAAAAGTTTTTTTGTGTTTTTATGTTTTTTATGAAAATAAAATAAAAAGAATTAAAATGTCAAAAGAAAAGCCTAAGTCTAAGTTAATTTTATTTATTATAAAAAAAAGATTAACATTAAACTAATTAAACTAATTGACTTGTTAGAATTTATTTACAAAAATAACATGAAATTAATAATAATAATAATAATGTTAGTTCTTTTTTTTTTGATTTTTTTATAAAAAATATTAATTATGTTAATAGTTAATAAAAGGGAAAAAAATAAATAAGACAAATAAAATATAAAATGACAAAATAAAATTGCAAACCCAAGGGGGGTTTGGGCCAGATTTGGGAGTTTGATTTAGAAATTCTGGCCCAAGAACACTCCAAGCCTTGTTGACTTTGGGAATCGCCTATGCCTGCTTTGACCTGAGAACATGATGCTCCTTCCCTTGTGGCCATTGGATTTGCACTTGGAGACACTTGGCGCGTTGGATATGTGGGATGCATGGTGGTACGCTTTGGACTGCCTGTACATGAACATGTTAAGAAAAAATGAAACAATTATTTGGGGGACCTGGGAAGAACTTACAGCGCGGTATGATGGATCTTAGGACGTGGCAAGGGTTGCTTTAACTTCAGGGGATGGCAACGAAGAGATTCACGTTCTCTTTTTGGCCTGAAAATGCTTGCAATACTCCTTTTGATCTCACACTTTTTTTTGACACTTTTTGGATTTTGCTCTGGCCGTTTGTGTAATGTTCTCGGTTGTGAATGAGGCTTGCAAGGCTTGCATATGTAGTAATGAGTGAGAATAAGTCACATTTAGGAGCCTTTAACCATTGCAATTAAGCTTTGGATTTTGTCTTAACCACCATTAAAGGCCTTTCAAAGCTTGTTCAAAATTTGAATTTTCATGCCTAAATGAGCTTAGCACGAAATTGGTAGGTTGCAAATGCTTCATGAAGGCTATTCAAACCATAAGATACCATTTAATTAATTTTTTTAGATTTACTTGAATTATTATGGATTAAAATGAATTAAATCCATAAAAATTAAATAAAAATAGAAAAATAATTATTTGGTCTTGAAATTGATCATGGGACACGTGGGTGGCATGACAAGGCTGAATCAAGTGGAAAAAAGTGGGCCCTTTTGTCAAAAATTGAAGTTTCAAGGATAGTTGACTTTTGCCATTTCACAAAAATTTCCCAACTTCTCCAATGCATATCTTGCTCAATTTTGATCATATGAACATGTTCTTGGACATTTTGAAAAGGTCTTGAAGTCCTCTAACCAATGCCTTTGGTCCCATGTCATTTCTAGTTACCAATCTCAAGTTATGGTCTTTGACTTAAAATGCCTTTTTGTTGACTTTTGAAAATGACCTATAATGTTGAAATTGGTAACTTTTTGTGAGAGCATTTCTTGGACTTGGAATGTGAAGATGAGTTGTAGGAAATGTCCTCCCCTTAAAAATGAGCATTGGATGGGATTTTTCTGATGAACCATGAAAAAGTTATGCCTTGGTCAAGATACAGTTAACTTTTCAGCTGTCCAAAAATGGAAACTTTTGCATCTTGATGATTTTTGAGCCATTCTTGTGAAACCATGGTCAAGACTTGACCAAATGATGATTGTGGCTTCAAAATAATATGTTGACCAAAAAATTTGACTTTTGACTGCCAAATGACCATTTTGCCCCTACAGTTGATTGTGAAGCAATTAGGGTATTTGACTGTGCAACTTGACCTTGTGAGCCTTGAAACTTGGCATGTAGATACTTGACAATGTGTATGAGCATATGGGACTTGATTGAGCCCTTGAAAACCTCAACTTCCTTGAAGGAACCAAAACCCTAATTTGACTGGCTTAGGAGGGTGTTTGAACTGTGCAACCCTTGAGTAGACTTGAGCAAATTGAGATGATGCTTGTCAAAATTTTGAAGAATATGGGAGGGAAAATTTTGGGGTACAACAGTTTCCCCTGTTCAATCTTCTTAGACCTGAGGATGTAGATTGGCTTGTGTGCCTTTCGTGATCCGAAGGTGGAAGATGATTGAACACTAGAGTGCCCAGAAATTTGCACTCACATAGTAGAGTATCAGCAGTGTGATGGCGGGAATGGGCTTACAGATGCCATTTGGAAAGATGGTGAATAGGAGGATGGGCTTATAGATTCCATCTAGAGATGTGACATAAACTTGTCGGGAATGGGCTTATAGATGCCATTTGGAAAGATGGTATGGGAGGATGGGCTTATAGATGCCATCTGGAGATATGACAGAACCTTGTCGGGAATGGGCTTATAGATGCCATTTGGAGATATGATGGGTAAGAGGATGGGCTTATAGATGCCATCCGGGGATGTGACAGAACCTTGTCGGGAATGGGCTTATAGATGCCATTTGGAGATTGTTGGTAGGCGGATGGGCTTATAGATGCCATCTGGAGGTTGTCTGTTGAATTGTAATTTTATAAGTTGAAAGAGGGAACTTGTGTAGGGTTGCCTGATGATGAGCTCGTGTAAAACTGCATCTTGGAAAGAAGGACACCTGTGTAGGGTTGACTGATGATGAGATCGTGTAAAACTGCATCTTTGGAGGAAGGAAACATGTGTAGGGTTTACTGATAATGAGTCCGTATAAGACTGCATCTGAAATGGAGAAGGAACCTGTTTAGGGTTACTTTGATGACGAGTCCGTGTAAAACCGCATCTAGAGCTGAGAAGGAAACCGGTGTAGGGTTTACTGATGACAAGTCCGTGTAAAACTACGTCTGGAGTTTGAGAAGGGAACCTGTGTGGGGTTACTTTGATGATGAGCCCGTGTAAAACTGCATCCTGGAAGAAGTAAAACCTGGGTATGGTTTCTGATGACGAGTCCATGTAAAACTGCATCTTTGGGAAGAGAGAACCTGTGTAGGGTTTCTTTGACGACGAGCCCGTGTAAAACTACGTCTGGAGAGAGAGAACCTGTGTAGGGTTTCTTCGGGATAAGTTCGTGTAAAACTTCTGGAGGAACCGGGGTAAGGTTACTGCAGGATAAGTTCGTGTAAAACTTCTGGATGAACCGGGGTAAGGTCATCTTGAGATAAGTCCGTGTAAGACTTCTGGAGGAACCGGGGTAAGGTTACTGCAGGATAAGTTCGTGTAAAACTTCTGGATGAACCGGGGTAAGGTCATCTTGAGATAAGTCCGTGTAAGACTTCTGGAGGAACCGGGGTAAGGTTACTGCAGGATAAGTTCGTGTAAAACTTCTGGATGAACCGGGGTAAGGTCATCTTGAGATAAGTCCGTGTAAGACTTCTGGAGGAACCGGGGTAAGGTTACTGCAGGATAAGTTCGTGTAAAACTTCTGGATGAACCGGGGTAAGGTCATCTTGAGATAAGTCCGTGTAAGACTTCTGGAGGAACCGGGGTAAGGTTACTTCGGGATAAGTCCGTGTAAGACTTCTTCTGAAAGAAAAGGAACCGGTGTAGGGTTACTTTGATGATAAGTTCGTGTAAGACTTTTTCTGAAAGAAAAGGAACCGGTGTAGGGTTACTTGTGGAGGGTGAGTCCGTGTAAGACTTTGTCTGAAAATCGAGAAGGAACCAGTGTAGGGTTGCCTGTTGATGAGCCCGTGTAAGACTTCTTCTGAAAGAAAAGGAACCGGTGTAGGGTTGCCTGTTGATGAGCCCGTGTAAGACTTCTTCTGAAAGAAAAGGAACCGGTGTAGGGTTGCCTGTTGATGAGCCCGTGTAAGACTTCTTCTGAAAGAAAAGGTACCGGTGTAGGGTTGCCTGAGGATGATCAAGTAGATAATTGTCCTGTTTGGTTTCGGATATTAACCTACGATCAGTCGTCCATAAAATTTTCCTGGCTTGTTACCGGTGTTGATCTGGAACTGTAAAGGTAGATGGTAATCATCTTTTGATTGACTTTTTCCTGAAAAGACAAAGCATTAGTCGTATGCAATGTCATGATGCATGAATTGCATGATTTTGAGATGTTCTCAAAAATAAATGAGATTTGTGTTGTATGATGCGTATGCATGCTATAATGTATGAAGATTTGATGTTTATGAATGTATTCTCGTCTGGGAAAATAAATCCTTGACGAATGCCGAGAGTTTGAATCTTGGGCTGATGTTGAAGAGTAGAGTTCTTCGTTTCCGCTGGGGATAATGGTTGCAAGAATAAACCGGTAGGAGAAGATGACTCCGTCGGGGAATAAACTTGTTGGAGAGATTACTCTGCGGGGAATTACTCTGTGGGAAGAGATACCTTGCTGAGGTTTTGATGATAACCCTGCTGGGGATTCTGTTGATAAGCTCTGTTGGAAGATTTGATGAACCCCGCTGGGGATAGGAAGAGCTTCGCCGAGGACGATCTTTCTGTGGTAATTAGCTGAGGATAACCCAGTTATAAGTTCTGGTGAGGAATAATCTTTGAATAAAGTCGGGGAGATACGTTCGTACTCTGCAGGCGATAAGCTTCCAGAATCTACTGGGGATAAACTTCCAAAATCTACTGGGGAGATAGATTCAACTCTCCTGGGGAAACTTTGGACTTGTACTGGGGAGATTGATTCCACTGGGGTGTCTGGTATTCCGTCGGGGAACAATCTTAGATCAAGACTGCAGGGGATGCTTGCTTAGGGACATCTGTATACTCCGCTGGGGAATATTGAGATTTTCTGGGGATACCCAACTTCCTTAAGGCTGACAGTAGACTGACTTTGCTTGGGGAGAGCATTGCTGACTTGCTGGAGATACTGTGCCTTGTTAGGACTGACGGGAGACCAACTCTGCTCGGGGAGAGTATTGCTGAATCTTGTCTTACTCTGCGGGGAGTGGAGGTATCTGGGTTACATTCTTCAGCTGAACCTGCCTTAGTACCTTGGTGGACAGAGCAACTAGATCGCTTAGACAACTCATATTGCCCCTATTTCTGTGGGAGAAGATACCTGTGGAGGCGCTTGATGACTGCCGGTTGACAAATCTTCTTCTGGTAGGCAAGTGACGAGATGACGGGACATAGTCGTACGCTTTGATCCCTAATTTTTGCCTAGACTGCCCTTTCGGGTTTTCAGTCCACCGGGATACCCATTTTTGCCCAAGCCGCCTTTTCAGGTTTTCGACTTGCCGAGTGTACAGATTTTTTCGTTTTCATCCCTTATTTTTGCCCGAACCCTTTTGGTTCGCCGGGAAGCCCTTATTTTTTCCTAGGCGTGTCAGCCTAGCGGGTCTTTGATTATGCGTAGTATTTTTTCGACTATGCCCGTGCTTTCAGGATGTAGGGAGGTGCCCCTGTTGTTGTGTTGTCATGCGACCAGAAGATCTTCGTTTGATCGTGCAAGATTCGCAGCTGGAATTCATGTCCAATGCCTCAAGTGACTCAGGCGGAGATTTGCCCCTGGTATTTGGCATTTGAGAGATTCTTTGAATCTTGACTTAACTGCCCCAGATGATGGACAATGATCATGCCGTGCCCCTTGATTAAGGGTGCTTTTGTTCATTTAGACATTCGTCGTGCGAACTTCTATGTTGTTCAAACAAATAGTCATATGCAAGCAATGTTATATTAAAAATGCAAAGCTTATGTCTGTCTTGAAGTTTTTGAAAATGCATTTTTTCAGTAAAACAAGCAAATTATGTAACATGTGATGTCAACTCAAGATTTTACAGCGAGCCTTAAGGAGTCAGGATACCTTTGTAACAGTATGCTTTCGAATTAACCCATGCTTCAGCTAGGACTTTTGAGGGTTATAACATGGCCTGGTTCACGGTTTAAGAAACAAAGGATAAAGGCTCAAATTTATCTGTACCCACCCGCTCTTCGTGATGTTCTTCAAACCTAAACTCAGCTGATCCTGCGTTAGACCTTGTTTGAGTCTTTGCTTTGATATACCAGTGATGGTTCGGATATTGACAATTTATTTGGAATAGGAAGTCATTTCCTTTTGTGTTGAGGGTTTGTAGGACCTCTTTCTTTTTTTGATTTCGTTATCCCTGTTTTTAGCCTGAACTGTTTCTTTTATGATTACAGTCAGCGGGATGCCCCAGTTTTGTAAGTCTCCTTCATAGGTTTTGACTTATTGGGCTTTTGTTATTGAAAGATAGTGACTGCCTGTCTTTATGATTATTCAGAACCACCACTATCTTTTGCTTTGTAAGGACTTCTTTGGTGCCACTCGTTGTGCACCTGGATCAAACTGAGAGAACTACCCTGCCTCAGGTTATGATTAAGGGTTTTGATTTTTGAAAAGAAAAACTCCTACTTCTTTGGCTTAGAGGGGTTGACGAGGGATTATCTTCCTTATAACTCCGGTGTTTAGGATTTGAAAAAATGCCTGTACCTCATCAGCGGGGTCTGTTCAAAAGCATACCGTAGATTGTGGTATCGTTTTCGTCATCCTCCCTCAAGAGGCTTAGAATTTAAAATCGAGAGTTGATCGTCAAGAAAAAATAAAAGCAAGTTTGAATATAGTGAACACAATTACTTCAAAACAGACATGTGTAATGCATTAATGAAATAATAGAGTTTGACATGATAATTGTTTGAATAAGCATAAAAAATACAATATCAGAATTTAAATGAAACAAGAGTCTCTCAATCCTAGCCATGTTTAGGCAAGGGAGCAGTGATTATGTTGGGAGTCTTGGCAGGCTCGAATTCGATCTCTTTGGCGTTGATCATATTCTGGATCTTGTATTTCAGCGCCCAACAATCCTCAGTATCGTGCCCCGGGCTACCAGAATGATAAGCACACCTCGCATCTGGGTTGTAGCTTGGAGAAAAAGTCTTAGGATTTGCAGGAGGGTTGATCACCGCAATCAGGTTCATCTTCAACATGTGCTGCAATGCTTGTGACAATGGCATGTTGATGTTAGTGAACTGTCTTTTAGGCTCGTCTGGCCTTCGCTGATTTCCCTTTTGCTGTTGTCGGTGTGGTGTAGAACCAGAGATCATGACTGCCCCTATGTGTTGGTCACGACGATCCTTCTGACTGTACGCAACATTGGACTCTTTCTTGAATGGTTTCTTCTCAGCGTTCGAGGAGTCACCTTTCTGTATCTTCCCAGACTTGATACCGACTTCTATCCACTCCCCAGTTAAGATCAGATCTGTGAACCCAGTAGAAGAATTCCCAATCAGATGGTTAAAGAATGGACCAGACAAGGTTCCCAAGAACATGTCAACAAGCTCACGGTCAGTCAATGGTGGTTGCACCCTGCCAGCCAGGTCTCTCCACTTTTGCGCGTACTCCTTAAAACCTTCACCCGTCCCCAGTGACATACCCTGGAGCTGGGTACGTGTAGGAGCGAGGTTAGCATTATACTGATACTGCTTATAAAAAGCAGTTGCCAAGTCCTCCCAGTTACGAATACTGGTTCCATCCAGCTGATAGAACCATTCGAGCTGAGTCCCTGAAAGACTTTCCTGGAAGAAATGGATCCATAGGTTCTTGTCTGCCGTGTAGGGCTGGATCTTCCTTGCGTATGAACGGAGGTGCAACTTAGGACAAGAAGCCCCGTCGTACTTTGCAAAGGCAGGCGCCTTGAACTTGTGAGGGATCACCACCCCAGAAGATAAACCTAAGTCTCCAAAATCCAACCCAGGCACACGCTGAATCTCCATAGCATTTAACCTGTCCTCCAGCTGTTTGTACCTGTCCTCAGCAGGAGGGTACTGCTCATCATTGAAATATGTCTCGGTGTCAGAGACCACAGGACTAGGAACCCTTCCCTCTTGGTGACTGCCTTCCCCAACAGATGGAGTAGTCCGCTCAGCTTCATTCTGCAGTGTATTCCCGGATCTGCGTCTAGGGTTGAACAAAACAGTCCTCTTCTTCTTTTTCTTCAAAAGCAGAGTCTTCAATTCCTGTTGTCCTTGGGCTAAGCTCATGACCAGCTCCTGGAACTGGGCGTTTTGGGCCTGGAGGGCCTTGATAGCCTGTTCATTGGATGATTCAGGATTCATGATGGCTGCTGAAATAAACAGCGAAGAAGATTAAGCAACCTGTGGAAAAGAGTACATGTAATGCAATGATATGTATGTATGCATGCGATGTTTTCAAGGGTCTCGCGGGGTAAACAGAGAAGCTTGTTAGAATTTGGTAGCTTGATTTGAAGGAACTTCGTGTTGTTGAGAATCCTTCTTCAAGAGTCAAGGCTCACCATATCGAGTGGGTCATAGCCCCTGACTCGAGTTGTCATGTTTTGATTCAAAGCAACCTTGGCTAGAGGAAAATAAATCCCCTTTTTCCCCTTGCTGGATAATTGGTTCATCATGACCTGCATCACAGACCCTTGAGACCCTTGAAATGGGTTAGTCCTTATGCAAGATGTATGCAATGGTATGATGGTATGCTATGCGTGGAGTGATGTAAGTAGGCCCTGTAATGAGTCCCAATTAAGGACTGTAAACAAAACCTGCAAGGAACTCGTGTTGTTAGATAACAAGCATGCAAATAGTCCAAGTTTAAAGGCACACAAGTCACACCACAACCCTTAGAGTTTAGGCCAGCATGGGGTCTAGGTACTACCCTCTTGAAGTTGGTGGGCTCAAAACCTATCTTATCAAAAGTAACCGGGTTCTAAGGAGCTCAATATCATTGGGTTGTTTTCTATGTTCATTGTTTTGATTTAGCCACTGAACTGGCGATCAAAATATCCCAAGAAAACAACCCTCCATGAGTGTAGTACCGAGTATCTACCAACTTCGGACTGCACCAAAGTCGGTCATCTCACTACCCCTAAAGAGGCCAGGATGGTCGAGTAAGGTTCCTAAGGTCAGTTGATGCTTCACGACACCACGCGGCGGCCCCGTACTCTCCTTGACTTGACTCAAGGGTTACCGGTACTCACCAAAGTGCCACATCAACGTAGCAAACTGCTTCAACCATGTCGGTATACCCCACACAGTTCCTTCACAGTTTTGTTGCTACTTTCTAAGAGGTATCCCCCAGATCCGGGTTAGGATCTATGAAACTCCCAAAACAGGCCCACAATATTAAAGCAAACAGATCAAGCAATTGAAAACATGATGATGAACTATTCCTAAGGTACACCTCACTTTTATCATCCCCAGCAGAGTCGCCAGTTCTGTGATCGGTGGGAATGAGAACTGATTGTTTTTTAAGCTGGTTTCGCGAAATGTCGCGGTAAGCAAGAGTCGCCACCGTCTTTTATGTTCTCCAACATGGAAAGGACAAAAGCACAGCAAAATTCCTTATTTCGAGATGTTTCTCGGTTCAGGAGGTAGATTATAGAAAGGGAAGGTGTTAGCACCCTTTCTATCTGTGGTTATCCACGGGCTCTTAGGTACTTGCTCTTATGTTTTCAAAAGATTGTTTGCTTTTCAAGTGTGTGTGGGTTTTTGAAAAAAAAGTTCGTTTGGAAAACTTCTAAGTAACTCTTGTATCAGTCCTCAAGAGTATATGAAGTGTTTTGTTTGAAAACTTTTTGAAAGTGTGGGGTGCGAAAAGATGTTTTTGTTTGTTTGAAAGAGCAAGTACCCATGAGAATCTACCTACCCTAAGGAATTAGGCTGTGTAAGAGTCCTTCAGATAGTGCTATCCCACCATTGAGAGGTAGGTAGCACCATCGTCGGAGGTGTTCGGGTCAATTCGATTAAGGGACAATGTGGTCACCGAAGCAATGGTAGGATACCTTAGAAGTAACCCTAAGGTCCTAGATCCTTTTATCCGAGGCAACCGTTTCGAGGCAACTGGATCTTTTAGACAGAAGGGCGACCTCTAAGATACCCTATACTTGATGACCACGTTCGAGGCAACCAGTGAGGCGTACCCTAGAAGTGGCATGTGCTTTGTGTGTTGTTTTTCAGTTAATTATCTTTGTACATGTTATTTGTGAGCTACGGATTGGTTTTATTTAGCATACATTCTTTCATGCATTTAACAGTTAGGGGTGCGGAAAGTAAATTGCAGAAATGTAAATTCTAACTAATACAAGGCGCGGGTCTATACATCGCCAAAAAACAAAGACCCGTTTTGGTAAATAAGTACGAGAAATTAAATAAAGCGGTAAAATTCCTATTTAACTATTGCATATCTGAAGACAGTTACATAAATAATCAAAATAAATAAATGCGCGCGAGAATTAAATCGGGAACGTCCTAAGGGTTTTGACCCTTTTAAGAAAAGAATTGAATTTTTTTGTCTTTTTTTTGCAATTAATGAAATTAAAACCAATAATTAAACTAATTAATTAATTAATTAAAAAAATAAAAGTTTTTTTGTGTTTTTATGTTTTTTATGAAAATAAAATAAAAAGAATTAAAATGTCAAAAGAAAAGCCTAAGTCTAAGTTGATTTTATTTATTATAAAAAAAGGTTAACATTAAACTAATTAAACTAATTGACTTGTTAGAATTTATTTACAAAAATAACATGAAATTAATAATAATAATAATGTTAGTTCTTTTTTTTTTTTGATTTTTTTATAAAAAATATTAATTATGTTAATAGTTAATAAAAGGGAAAAAAATAAATAAGACAAATAAAATATAAAATGACAAAATAAAATTGCAAACCCAAGGGGGGTTTGGGCCAGATTTGGGAGTTTGATTTAGAAATTCTGGCCCAAGAACACTCCAAGCCTTGTTGACTTTGGGAATCGCCTATGCCTACTTTGACCTGAGAACATGATGCTCCTTCCCTTGTGGCCATTGGATTTGCACTTGGAGACACTTGGCGCGTTGGATATGTGGGATGCATGGTGGTACGCTTTGGACTGCCTGTACATGAACATGTTAAGAAAAAATGAAACAATTATTTGGGGGACCTGGGAAGAACTTACAGCGCGATATGATGGATCTTAGGACGTGGCAAGGGTTGCTTTAGCTTCAGGGGATGGCAAAGAAGAGAGTCACGTTCTCCTTTTGGCCTGAAAATGCTTGTAATACTCCTTTTGATCTCACACTTTTTTTTGACACTTTTTGGATTTTGCTCTGGCCGTTTGTGTAATGTTCTCGGTTGTGAATGAGGCTTGCAAGGCTTGCATATGTAGTAATGAGTGAGAATAAGTCACATTTAGGAGCCTTTAACCATTGCAATTAAGCTTTGGATTTTGTCTTAACCACCATTAAAGGCCTTTCAAAGCTTGTTCAAAATTTGAATTTTCATGCCTAAATGAGCTTAGCACGAAATTGGTAGGTTGCAAATGCTTCATGAAGTCTATTCAAACCATAAGATACCATTTAATTAATTTTTTTAGATTTACTTGAATTATTATGGATTAAAATGAATTAAATCCATAAAAATTAAATAAAAATAGAAAAATAATTATTTGGTCTTGAAATTGATCATGGGACACGTGGGTGGCATGACAAGGCTGAATCAAGTGGAAAAAAGTGGGCCCTTTTGTCAAAAATTGAAGTTTCAAGGATAGTTGACTTTTGCCATTTCACAAAAATTTCCCAACTTCTCCAATGCATATCTTGCTCAATTTTGATCATATGAACATGTTCTTGGACATTTTGAAAAGGTCTTGAAGTCCTCTAACCAATGCCTTTGGTCCCATGTCATTTCTAGTTACCAATCTCAAGTTATGGTCTTTGACTTAAAATGCCTTTTTGTTGACTTTTGAAAATGACCTATAATGTTGAAATTGATAACTTTTTGTGAGAGCATTTCTTGGACTTGGAATGTGAAGATGAGTTGTAGGAAATGTCCTCCCCTTCAAAATGAGCATTTGATGGGATTTTTCTGATGAACCATGAAAAAGTTATGCCTTGGTCAAGTTACAGTTAACTTTTCAGCTGTCCAAAAATGGAAACTTTTGCATCTTGATGTTTTTTGAGCCATTCTTGTGAAACCATGGTCAAGACTTGACCAAATGATGATTGTGGCTTCAAAATAATATGTTGACCAATATTTTTGACTTTTGACTGCCAAATGACCATTTTGCCCCTACAGTTGATTGTGAAGCAATTAGGGTTTTTGACTGTGCAACTTGACCTTGTGAGCCTTGAAACTTGGCATGTAGATACTTGACAATGTGTATGAGCATATGGGACTTGATTGAGCCCTTGAAAACCTCAACTTCCTTGAAGGAACCAAAACCCTAATTTGACTGGCTTAGGAGGGTGTTTGAACTGTGCAACCCTTGAGTAGACTTGAGCAAATTGAGATGATGCTTGTCAAAATTTTGAAGAATATAGGAGGGCAAATTTTGGGGTACAACACCTCGAAACGGTTGCCTCGGATAAAAAGGATCTAGGACATTAGGGTTACCGCTAAGGCGTCCTACTATTGCTTTGGTGACCACATATGCCCCTATAATCGAATTGACCCAAAACTCCAACGACGGTGCTACCTACTTATCAATAGTGGGATGGTACTGTCTAAAGGACATTTACACAAATTAATTTCTTTTGAGTAGGTAGATTTCTCCTAGGTACTTGCTCTTTCAAAAAAACAAAAATACTTTTCGCACCTACACTTTTCTGACAAAAGTTTTCAAACAAATACTTCATACACTCTTGAGCACAAATACCAGAGTTAATCGAAGTTTTCAAACAAACTTTTTCAAAACCCACAAACACAAGAAAAGCAAAATCTTTTGAAAACATAGTGAGCAAGTACCTAAGAGCCCGTGGATAACCACGAATAGAAAGGGTGCTAACACCTTCCCTTTCTATAATCTACCTCCCGAACCGAGAAACATCTCGAAAAGGAATTTTGCTGTGCTTTTGTCCTTTCCTTGTTGGAGAAAATAAAAGACGGTGGCGACTCTTGCTTACCGCGACATTTCGCGAACAGCATTCCAAAACAGTCAGTTCTATTTCCACCGATCACATTAGTCCTTTAACCTAGGCCATTGGATTTGCTTTGTAAGCCACTTGGCATTTGAGATCTGAAGAATATGATAGTCCACGCTTGCTGAGCCACATGCAATTACCTGGAGAAAAAATATACAAAGGTTTTGTGGGATCTGGAATTCGAACCCAGGTCCCAAGGGACTTTGACACGCCTCCCTTGCCAACTCAACTGGCTTGTTCAATTGTTAATGAAATACATAATAAATATTATATTGCAAACAATTAATTATGCCTGGAAAAAATAAAAAAAGCGCGCTGATTTGAATCAACCAATAGGAAGAGGACGCGTAGTCGTCTTCTTCGTTGAAATAACCAGGGTTTTTACCTACGGATTTTATCCGCAGCTAATTCCCTAGGTTCATCCTAGAATTCACCCTAGGCCATAGAAATGCAATCCAAGAACACCAACGTGTTCGTCTCTCCTCCCTGAGCATCCCTGTACCATTTATTGGCCTTGATTTTACCTGTATCCAAAATGCCTAAAAAACAAGAACAAGAACCCTAGATTCATTCGCTATGTTACAGGCCATGAAAATGAAATTGAATATTTCCAAAATGTTCTAAATCAAACGACAAACACAAATATGCAAAGATTTTAATGAAAGGATGCAAGAATCAGAGGTTTGGATTTCGTGTTCAGAGCTTGGTTCGTGGACACTTACAGTGAGTTTCAGGCGACGAGAAGGCTTGGTTCTGATTGCTTTCGCTTCAGGGGATTGCCAGCAAGGGAGCTATGTGAAGATTTGGCTTTGAATCATGCTCTAAGGTGGATTTCAGATTCCAAGTTTTCCAAGCTTTTTTCAAACTTTGTCTGGCCGTTTCTGCAATGCTTAGGTCATGTTCTTGATCTGCCTCACTTGTGTGTGTATAAGGGAATGAGTTTAGGTTAAAATTTGGGCTTGAATCCATAAGAATTGATGAATGGAGATTTGAGATCATCATTATCAAGTTTCCATATTTGCCTCAAATCCAAGATTTTATGCATGTTTTGACTTGGCACGAGTTTGATTGAGTTTCTCATGATATTTTCAAGCTGTAATGATCACAAGAATCTCATTCCATTAATTTTTGGATTTTATTTGAATTAATATTGATTTAAAATGAATTAAATCAATAAAAATTAAATAAAATAGAAAAATAAATGATTGGTCATGAAATTAAATATGGGACACGTGTGTGGTGTGATAAGACCAAATCAAGTGGAAAAAAGTAGGCCCTTTTGTAAAAAATTGGAGTTTTGAGGATAGTTGACTTTTGACAATTTTGGAAAAATGCCCAACTTCACCAATGCATAACTTCTTCAATTTTTAACTTTTGGAAGTTTTCTTTGACTTTTTAGAAACCTTGAGATATCCTCTAATTGACCTTTTTGGTATCATCTCATTTTGATATTCCATGCTCAAGTTATAAGCTTTGGAAAAAAAAGGTGTTTTTGTTAACTTTCAAAAATGACCTATAATGTCCAAATTTGTAACTTTTTGTGAGTGCATTTATTGATATTGGGGTGTGAATATGGATTGTAGGAAATTGCATACTATTCAAAATGAGCTTTGTATGGGTCATTTCTCATAAAGTATGATAAAGTTATGCTTGGTCAAAGTTGAGTTGACTTTTCCCACAAAACCCTAATTTAGCAACTTTTGAATCTTGATGAATCTTGAGCAATCCTTGATGAATCATGATAAACCCTTGATCAAATTATGAATTATCCTTCAAAATGAGAATTTTTACAAAAAATATTGAGGTTTGACTATTTGTAGGTCACAATTGACTTTTGCCCTAGCACAGTCGATTTTTGGACTTCTTGAGCAATTGACTGACCAGACTTCCTCTGCAAGGCTTGAAATTTGACATGGATGAACTTAAGAACATATTAGGACATTGGGGAGAACTTGAGGTCATTTGGATGTAAGGACCTTGATGCAACACAAAACCCTAATTTTGACTTGACTGCCTTAGGAGATGATTTGACTGTCCAACTCTTGAGCCATCTTGCACAACTTGGAGATTATTCTTGACATGTCTTGAAGAATATGGGAGGGAAAATTTTGGGGTACAACACCAGTGAACATGTATCTTGGTTTACCCTCGATGATGTGGGTTTGAGCTCCCCATTGAAGTCAGCATGGAGTCCCTAGCAGATGTCTCAATGATGAAGCATTATCTCCCTTAGTGAAGTCTGTATGTTTTCCTCCTTCAAAGTGGGTTTGAATTCCCCAGTGAGGTTTGATCATCTCGGTGTCAGTCTTCTTTATCTGAGGCTGGTCTTGCCATCTCCAGTAGGTATGTTGCTTTTGAAAAAACAGGTTTCTCTGATGAAACGGAAGAAAGATGTTTCATCCCGGTATCTGTTTGATTTAGCTACATCCGGATTATGTTTCTCCTCAGTGAAGTTAAGACATGCAATAGGTTTGGTTTCCGTAGTTGCTTTTGCCTTTCTTGGATTTGATCTTTCTGATTAAAGTTTATCCCAATGTTGTTGGTACCTGAGACAGTTTTGTTTGTACTGATTATGTATCCTTTTACCAGCATATGTACGATATCACTCATACATTCCTACACACATCATGCATTGCTACAAATCATTTTTCATTAGCATTGTATTCTAACCTTCCTGCAGCGCTCCTTGCTTAGTTGTATTTGGTTTTCCCTCTTGAGTTTATTTCTCAAAGGATATATCTTTGTTGGCCGCCTTGCTCTAGTTTGTTTCTAATTGGATTCGTGGTTGCATGACGATATCATTTACTCTGGATTTATGAGAACTTTGAGTTTTGGTTTGTGCATTTATTTTGCACGAGAAGACTTTATCTCTTCAGCAGGAATACCTGGCATTTTCCCAGGAAGTCATATCTTTTTCCCCAGGAAGTCATATTTCTATCCCTAGGAAGTCGTATTTCTATCCCCAGGAAGCCATATTTCAATCCCCAGAAAGTCATTTCTCTTTGCAATTCCCCTTGACAAAGAGGGGAAGTCTCTTTATTTGAGATAAGCTTGCGTATTACTCTTTTCCAGACAGAGTGCCTTGGTTAAAGAAAAAAGTTGAGACCTGTTCTAGGCAAAACACCAGAATTTTGGGAAAACTTATGATATTTTCAAAATCTACCTTCAGTGAACGTTGGTAGTGCATCGGCAGTGAACGTTGGTGTTTCTTATCTTTTTGCTATCATCAGTGAACGATGGTAGTTTCTCGTCAGTGAACGGTGATGGGATGATATTTTCAAAATCTACCTTTAGTGAACGTTGGTAGTGCATCGGCAGTGAACGTCGGTGTTTCTTATCTTTTTGCTATCATCAGTGAACGATGGTGGTTCCTCGTCAGTGAACAGCGATGGTATGATATTTTCAAATCTACCTTCAGTGAACGTTGGTAGTACATCGACAGTGAACGTCAGTGTTTCTTATCTTTTTGCTATCATCAGTGAATGGTGGTAGTTCCTCGTCAGTGAAAGACGATGGTATGATATTTTCAAATCTACCTTCAATGAACGTTGGTAGTACATCGGCAGTGAACGTCGGTGTTTCTTATCTTTTTGCTATCATCAGTGAACGGTGGTAGTTCCTCGTCAGTGAACGGTGATGGGATGATATTTTCAAAATCTACCTTTAGTGAACGTTGGTAGTGCATTGGCAGTGAACGTTCGTGTTTCTTATCTTTTTGCTATCATCAGTGAAGGGTGGTGGTTCCTCGTCAGTGAACAATGATGGTATGATATTTTGAAATCTACCTTCAGTGAATATTGGTAGTACATCGGCAGTGAACGTCGGTGTTTCTTATCTTTTTGCTATCATCGGTGAACAGTGGTAGTTCCTCGTCAGTGAACGGCGATGGGATGATATTTTCAAAATCTACCTTCAGTGAATGTTGGTAGTGTATTGGTAGTGAACGTCGGTGTCTCTTATCTTTTTGCTATCATCAGTGAACGGTGGTAGTTCCTCGTCAGTGAACGGCGATGGCATGATATATTTTCTCTTCTACCTTCAACTATTGAGTTGGTAGTTTACCGTCATCTGTGAGTCAGTATCTTTTTTTATCTTCTACCTTCAACTATTGAGTTGGTATTTCACCATCATCTGTGAGTCGGTATATTTTCTCTTCTACCTTTAACTATTGAGTTGGTATTTCACCGTCATCTGTGAGTCGGTATCTTTTTGATCTTCTACCTTCAACTATTGAGTTGGTATTTCACCGTCATCTGTGAGTCGGTATATATTTTTCTTCTACCTTCAACTTTTGAGTTGGTATTTCACCGTCATCTGCGAGTCGGTATATTTTTGATCTACCTTCAACTTTTGAGTTGGTATTTCACTGTCATTTGTGAGTCGGTATATCTTTTTCTTCTACCTTCAACTATTGAGTTGGTATTTCACCGTCATCTGTGAGTCAGTATCTTTTTGATCTTCTACCTTTAACTATTGAGTTGGTATTTCACCGTCATCTGTGAGTCGGTATATTTTCTCTTCTACCTTCAACTATTAAGTTGGTATTTCATCGTCATCTGTGAGTTGGTATCTTTTTGATCTTCTACCTTCAACTATTGAGTTGGTATTTCACCGTCATCTGTGAGTCGGTATATCTTTTTCTTCTACCTTTAACTTTTGAGTTGGTATTTCACCGTTATCTGTGAGTCGGTATCTTTTTGATCTACCTTCAACTTTTGAGTTGGTATTTCACCGTCATCTGTGAGTCGGTATATCTTTTTCTTCTACCTTCAACTATTGAGTTGGTATTTCACCGTCATCCGTGAGTCGGTATCTTTTTGATCTTCTACCTTCAACTATTGAGTTGGTATTTCACCATCATCTGTGAGTCGGTATATCTTTTTCTTCTACCTTCATCCATTGAGTTGGTATTTCACCGCCATCTGTGAGTCAATATATCTTTACTTCTCTACCTTCAACTATTGAGTTGGTATTTCACTATCATCTGTTAGTCGGTATATCTTTTTGATCTTCTACCTTCAACTATTGAGTTGGTATTTTACCATCATCTGTGAGTCGGTATATCTTTTTCTTCTACCTCCATCCATTGAGTTGGTATTTTACCATCACCTGTGAGTCAGTATATCTTTATCTTTGACCTTCAATTATTGAGTTGGTAGTTTACCATCTTCTGTGAGCCGATATCTTATTACTTTTCTACCTTCATCCATTGAGTTGGTAGTTCACAGTTATCTGTCAATCGTTATCATTCTTTACTTTTTCCTAAATATTTGAGTTGATGCTACCTTATCTCTTCTTTGGGTTTTACACCAATAGAGTCATTTCTTTTGGTCCACCAGTGATTTATTTTCCTGGTAGGGGAACTCCTTTATTTTTTCATTTTTGTGGCATCCCCAGTGATACTTTGCGTCTCTTTTGCTCTGTCCATTTGCATTCATAATCATAAATATTACATGGCATCTTAGAGACAAAAATAAGGCTTGTTTTATATTTAAGTATCTTCAATCGCGTCGACACGAAGATTTTTAACCTTCGTATCTCCGGATAGAAGACACTTAAATAAGGGCAGCTGTTGTACCCCAATTTTTGCCCCTAAGATTCTCCTATCATTTCATGTCAACTTGAGCATGACAAGATAACATTAGGGTTGGTTCTTCATTTTTCTCTATCTCCTATCTTTAAGTTTGCCCTTGAGGAATTTCCAAGCACCTTAGTTATAAATCTTGTATATGTGTTGTTGGCTAACCTCTAACCAAAATACAAAAAAAAAAATATATATTTGTCTTTGTCTTTGCGCAATTTGTGTTTTGTAGGTACCAAGTTGAAGCATCCAATAAATAAGGCTTTCCAATTTGATTTGATCATGTATTGTGGCAAAAGAAGGTATGCATCGACCCATAAACCTATGTATCGACTCATCTTGTTGAGCAAAACCTGCATGTATTGACACATGCATGTATGCATCGACTCATCCTGTTTGAAAAACTTGCATGTGTCGACACATACGTGTTATGTATCGACTCATGCAGTTTGTGTGGTTCTGTAATGTGTTTAAATCATAGTATGCATCGACACATAGAGGCATGTATCGACGCATGCTGTGTTATGCATCTAGGATGTATCGACACATACCATTTATGTATCTACACATGATGGCAAAATGCACGTGTTTTATGAAGAAAAGCCAGCAAATTCAAATCGTTATCATTTTGGCTCCAATTTTTTCTGCATAATTTGAAAATTATCACTAATTCAATTTTGGCTCCAAGAATCAATTACCAAAATACCACTAATTCCAATTTTAAAACTCTATAAGAGACCTCATTTCATTCAAATCACAAGCTTTTGATAGCCAAAATCATCTTGCTAAAAAATCTCTCAATTCTCTCCATTTTACCAAATTCACTCAAAGCTACATTTTCAAAAAGGATAGTAAGCTTTGCATTGAAGCTTGCTAATCTTTAAGCTAAACCTCCATCCAAACACTTTTTTCTCCATTAATTCTCTACATCCAAGCTTTGGTGATTGATTCTTGTTGTTGAATTGAAGCAAATTCTGAAGTTGTTGGATAATTCTCAAATTCTACCTTTGGTAAGTTGGATCATCATCTTTAACAACGTGATCTCTTGTGGATTTCTGGTTTTGATTCATTAAGCACTGTTTTATAACTCCATTAGTGCTATTTTCTCAAAAATTTGCTGAAATTTTCATGTTCAATCGGATCCATGATCATAAGGTGTTTGATGAAAAGTTGGAACAAGAATATGCCAAAAATACCTTTGCTGCCTTATTTTTGGGGCTGTTTTGACTCTAATATTTTTTTTCTACACACTCTCTTTGATGGATAATTTGGATTGCAATTTTAAATGTTCAATTTGTTTTTAAACTTAATGAAGTTTGTGATGTAGATGAAGTTGGATAAATGTTCATCAATTCAAATATACCTAAGAATGAATTATTTAATTCATTTTTGGTGCTTTGGATTAATGATATGTTTAGTGCTTTAATCCATCTAGAGGAGTGGTTGAATTTAAAGATGAAAGAATTTTGAAATGGTAATCCAAATTAGCTTATCATTCCCTTCCCCCTTCATCTTATCCCTTTATTTTTTTAATTGTGCTACATGTTAAGGGATGGTGATCTCTATATCATCTATCCAAACATGAAGTACATAGATTGCTATTGACCAGCCTCAAAATAGGTGCGACTTCTACATAAGTCCACTTACGATTGCTTAACATAGCGCTAAATTTTGTCCCGATTCGAATAAATGATCATTTGTGGCCCAAACTTATGATTGCAAGCCCAAGTATGTTAATTTGATCTCTTTGATCCAATAACCTTGAGATTCATTGTGTGGAGGCTTTGGTTCTACCAATCCTCTAATGGATCTACAATACCTTTGGTCAACGCGGATCACTTAAACATCGTTGATCATTACATGTTACTTCTTTTGAGGATTCCAAAATGGATGATATACTTGACAAAAATCAAATGCAACTTATTGTGTAGAGGCTTTGATTCTATCAATCCTCTAATGAGTTCCAAATGCAAGTTTCAAGATGATCATCCAACTAACCACTAATTTCTAACAATTAACTTTACCTTATGCTTTTTATTTTTTATGCTTTATGTACCATTCAATTTGAGCATTTATATTTCATGCCATTTTTATTTTGCTCACTTGAGCATTTACTTTTATGTCATTTTTATTTTGCTCACTTGAGCTTTTCTTTTCCTTTTAAAGACACCTAATAATCAACATGAACCATAAAAATCTTTAATGATATTTGGACTATTTGGTTACTATCCTTGGCATTATGGAGCATTGGACTTCTTGGACTTAGGATTAGAGACATTGGCCTATCTTGGAGACTTTGTGCTTTATTTGATATTTTGTCTGGAGTTCTTGAGGTTTACCTCGAGACATTGGGTTGTTTGTTTGTTTTGTGTGCAGGTTCTTGCGATTACATACTTTGCTTGTAATTTGGAATTCACCCGTATACAGCCGTTACTTTGCCCAATTTTTGCAAAGACTTAATACACTTGAAGTTTGGTTCTCTCAAGAGGTCTAGTATCTTTGCTTTCTTGGTTTCAATCCAAAGAATGAGAATTATATATTGACTCATAATGTCAAGTATTGGCTTCTTGTTGGTTAGATGGTTCTTATCCCTAGCTTTTACCTTATGCTTTAGGATAATCTCTTCTTCTCCTCCCATCTTCTTTAATTTCAAAAATCTTCTCCCTCCTTTTGAAAACCATTCTTGTTTTGAAACTTGAACCATTTTCATAATAAACTTGGACTTAGGTCCATGCATTTTCAAAACATTTTCATGAATAAATTTCAATCAATTTAATAATACCTTGACGTTTTTTTGGTGAGAAGACTAAAAGTCAACCAATCTCATTTCAAACCATTTTGCCACTTTGGCTTTTATCTTTAAAATTTTCTCAAAAGATTAGACTCTTGTCAATCCTTGTAGTGATGCAAACAACTATACTTCTACAATATATAGTAAAGAGAGATATTTTCCGCTTGGGTGATTGAGTGAGGCATTGTTGATTTTAAAATCCAAGTCATATCCTCCACTTTGAGATGATGCAAATTCTCCTTTCTCATGATTATGGGTAGTAAGTATGTTTTCCACACGGACAATGACGATGATGTCTTATCTCATAAAATTAACCGACACACTTGTGTTTCAAATTTTTAAAAGAGGAACTACGTGTACCCAGATCCCCTATTGCACGAAAGGTGGTACGTAGGCACTAAAGATTCGCAACCGCAGCGGGTGCAAAAATCATAAAAATATTTCTTTTCTCACCTCCACCATCCATTTTATACATAACACATTTTCATAGCCAAAATATACAGATTTTTCAAAGAGGTTCCTGCGGAGTACCGTAGATGTTTAGGGTGCTAATACCTTCCCTTTGCATAACCAACCCCCTTACCTTGAATCTTTCCCCTTTTTTTTGGGTTATTCGCTCTTTTCCCATTCCTTTGGAAACAATAAAGCGCAGTGGCGATTTTTATTTTGATTTGTATAAAGTCTAGTCAATCCAATGGCTTAATCTTGAACATTTCTACCGCTATATTACCGAATCGATATTGACCAGAGAAAGGGTAGAAGCCGGGATAAATAATGGAAAGATTCAAAAAGATGCACCCTCTGCTGTTGTAAGGAAACCATTCATTGGAAAGAAAGAAGTGATTATTGTATATCCTCAGAGAAATCAAGATAGGGATGAACGTCGTCCAATGGTGGGGACTGTCATGATTTCTAAACCAGAGCCTGCTAAGCAAAGAAGCAACCATCCAAGAAAGGTCCAACCTAGTGACTTTGAAAGAAGCTCCAAAGAATCCTAACATAACCTCTCCTCACTATCATCCTAATGCCCGCTGTGCACACCATTCTGAGAGTCCCGGCCATGACACTAACAACTGTTGGGCTCTAAAGAACAAAGTACAAGACCTCATTGAAGCCAAAGAGGTTGAGTTCGACGTGCCAGAAAAGCCTAATGTCGTTACTGCCCCTATGCCCAAACACGACCGTAATGTCAACACCGTCGAGGAAGATATGTTTGTTACTTCAGTTGATGAACTTGTGACCCCACTTATGACTACCAAAGAGAATTTGTTGAATGCCGGTGTTTTCCCAGGTTGTGATGAAAGCTGTCATTTTTGTTTATCCTTACCAACCAACTGTCCCTTGTTGAAAGCAGGCGTTCAGTACCTAATAGATAACAAGGAAATTTTGTTCGAAAAAACTTCTGTTCCAACCGTTTCTTATAATGATGTTTCCATCGTGACCATTTTCGACAATTCTTCCAGGATCTCCACCAAAAGACCCGTTAGAATTACATCAGTTCCTAAATTAGCTCCTTTGATAATTACAATGCCTTGACCAATCCCATATTCGTCAGAAAAAACCGTACCATGGAATTATGGAGGGGATGTTTACTACCACAATATCAAGCAAGATTGGTCAGCCGCTGAAGATTCAAGTTCCGAGAAAGTTGACTCTGATGTCAGTAATATCGCAGGGACTAGTAAGATAACCCGCAGTGGAAGGGTTTTCTCTCCAGAAATTGCTCCTCCTAAAGCTATTTCTGGACCCGTAATCATTCCTGTTGTTGTTGCTCCTCTAAAGGCTATTCCTAGTCCTGCAATCATCTCTGATAATACTCCTGTTGAGAAAACTGTTACAATCCCTGTTCTCACCCCTACAGACATTCCTGCTGCCGAGTCAACTGAGACTCGAGGTAAAGATATTTTGCTTGAGGCTGTCAGGACGAAGGCACAATCGGTGGCTATCCCTGAGACCTCTCAGAAAGAGATGGAGGAAATTCTAAAGATCATAAAAAGAAGCGACTACAATGTAGTCGAGCAACTGGGGAAAACTCCATAAAAAATTTCCATGCTAGCTTTATTACTATGTTCCGAGGCTCATGCAAAAGCCTTGGTAAAATTCCTCAAAACTGCCCATGTACCCTAAGAAACATCTGCCGATCAGTTCCAAGACTGCGTAGCCAGCTTGTCTGCAGATAATGGCTTAGGTTTTTCAGATGCTGATTTAACGCCAAGGGAGAGGAAGCATAATGAGCCATTGTATGTCTCAGTGGAATGTAGGGGCACAACTCAGGCTCATATCTTGGTTGACACTGGTTCATCTCTAAATGTTTTACCTAAAAAGGCTCTTGATAGGCTTGACTGCGAAGGATTGACATTGAAACCAAGCAACATAGTAGTGAGGGCTTTTGACGGCTCAAAAAGGATGGTGCATGGGGAAGTTGACATCCTCATAAAGGTTGGGACCCAAACATTTGACTCAACTTTTTATGTAATGGATATCCGCCCTTCATATTCCTGCTTGCTAGGCCGACCGTGGATTCACAATGCTGGCACTGTTACTTCTACGTTGCATCAAATGCTGAAACATCCAATTCAAGGGAAGATCATCATTGTTCATGGAGAAGAAGAGTATATGGTCAACCATCTAAATTCCTTCAGATATGTGGAGCTAGATGGTGAATTTATTGAAACTCCATTCAAGCACTTTGAAGAAGTCCCGCAGATTGTGGCGGTAAGCAAGGTTGTGTCTCAAGTTCCTAAGATCACAAGGCCTCCACTCAAGATGTCGTCTTTGAATGATGCCAGGGAAATGATAGAAGAAGGTGGGTGCACTATTTGGGGACAACTTCCAGATATCCCATACAAATCTGACAATTTGGTATGGGTTTCACTTCAGGTGCCCAAAAGGTTGTACACCACGCTCGTTCCAGAGGACCACCCTTGAAGATCAGCAACTAATAAGTCAGCGTCACGGAAGATGATGAAGACAACTACAACCTGGAGGATTGGATTTACCCAACTGTCAGTGGAGGGATCAGTAACTGGGAGGCTAGAGATTTTGTCCCGATCACTTTTATCCCACAATAATTTGTCTTTACATTTTGTTGGATCTGTAATATTAAAACAATTCAGACTCTTAAAACCTTGTGTCTTACCTGAGGCACAATGGTCCATTTGTAAGGGTTATTATCTCATTTCCATATGACATAAATTAATCATGGACATTTTTGCATATAAACTTTGTGCTCATTGTTTTTCTTTTTACATTTTCATTTCTTTCAAAGATAGCTATACTCTTACACACACTCACACTCACAATGCAGGTCTACATCCATTCGGGATCCCATGGGTAACGGTTCTGCTATGGCCTTTTGTGACTCTCAAAATCTAATCTACCAAGCCAAAGACGAAGGTGAGGAAGATTGTGAAGTACCAGGGGAGCTTGCCAGGTTACTGCAATAAGAAGAGAGGACCATTCAGCCCCACGAGGAACCAGTGGACATAATCAACCTAGGTATCGAAGAAGATAAAAGAGAAGTCAAGGTGGGTGCCAATCTAGAGCCCGGTATCAAAGAGCATCTGATTCAGTTGCTACACGAGTATGTTGAGGTCTTTGCCTGGTCGTATGAAGACATGCCAGGACTTGATGCAGATATCATAGTACATCGTCTACCTATAAAAGAGGACTGCCCACCGGTAAAACAAAAGGTCCGTCGTATGCGACCAGACATGTCAGATAAGATTAAAGCAGAAGTCATGAAACAATTCAACGCCTGATTCTTGGCCGTCACCTCCTATCCACAGTGGGTTGCCAATGTCGTTCTCGTTCCCAAAAAAGACGGCAAAGTGTGAATGTGCATGGACTATAGAGATTTGAACAGGGAAAGCCCTAAGGATGATTTCCCACTTCCCCATATTGATGTTCTAGTTGACAAAACGACACATCACAAAGTGTTCTCCTACATGGGCGGTTTCTCAGGCTATAACCAAATCAAAATGGCGCCTGAGGACATGGAGAAAACAACCTTTGTCACATAATGGGGCACATTCTGCTACAAGGTTATGCCATTCGGACTGAAGAATCCTGGGGCAACCTATTAGCGTGCCTTGGTAGCTCTATTTCATGACATGATACATCACGAAATAGAGGTCTATATGGAAGACATGATAACTAGATCTCAAACAGAGGGAGAGCATCTTGATCATTTACAGAAACTGTTTGAGAGGTTAAAGAAATACAAGCTGAGGTTGAATCCAAATAAATGCACCTTTGGGGTGAGGTTTGGTAAACTCCTACGCTTTGTCGTCAGAAATAAAGGTATTGAAGTAGATCCTGCCAAGGTGAAAGCGATACAGGAGATGCCTGCTCCTCGTACTGAGAAGGAAGTCAGAGGATTTTTGTGACGTTCAAACTACATTTCCCAATTCATTTCTCACCTGACAACTATTGTGAACCAATCTTCAAATTACTGAAGAAAGATCAAGTAGTCAAATTGAATGACGAGTGCCAAACTGCTTTTGACAAGATCAAAGAGTACCTACAAGAGCCTCCTAATTTGATGCCACCAGTTGAAGGAAGACCATTGATCATGCATCTGACTGTTTTGGAAAACTCAATGGGGTATGTGCTAGGGCAACATGACGAGTCAGGCCTAAAAGAGCATGCTATTTATTACCTGAGCAAAAAGTTTACCGACTGTGAAACAAGATATTCACTGCTCGAGAAAACTTGCTGCGCTCTGGCATGGGCTGCTCGCCGGCTAAGACATTATATTGTGACCCATACTACCTTATTGATATCTAAAATGGATCCAATAAAATACATCTTCGAGAAGCCTGCCCTTTCTGGGAGAGTAGCGAGATGGCAGATGATCCTGAGAGAATATGACATACAGTATACCACCCAAAAAGCAATAAAAGGCAGTGTACTAGTTGATCACCTTGCTCATCAAGCTATGGAAGACTACCAGTCCATGAAGTTCGAATTCCCGGACAAAGACATCATGACGGTAAATAATTATGAAGATTTCAGACCATATGACGGACCTGAACAAGGATCCCGATGGACCCTGGTTTTTGATGGGGCATCTAACGCACTCGGCAATGGTATAGGTGCTGTACTCATATCTCCTGAAGGATGTCATACTCCCTTTACGATAAGACTCTGCTTCAATTGTACAAACAACATGGCAGAATACGAAGCGTGCATTTTTGGTCTCAAAGCTGCCATAGATTTGGGGATCAAGTCCTTAAATGTATTCGGAGATTCAACTTTAGTTATCAGCCAGATCAAAGGTGAATGGGACACCAAACATCCTAACCTTATCCCCTACAAAGAACATGTGTTGACATTCCTCCCATATTTTGAGAAGATTACCTTCGAGCATTTCTCGCAAGAAGAAAATCAGCTAGAAGACGCACTAGCCACAATGTCATCCATGTTTAAACTTAAATGAGATAACGAGGCTCCCCAGATCACCATTAAACGAATGGGGGAACCAACTCACTATCACGAGATTAATACTGAAGAAGTAGTGGACCGGCCTTGGTTTCATGAAGTCAAGAGGTATCTCGAGGCCCAAGAATATCCAGAAGGAGCTTCAGTCAATGATAAGAAGTTCGTAAGGATATTCTTTGCTAATTTCTTCCTTAGTAATGGCATTCTCTACAAACACAACCATGACTCTGTGTTACTTTGGTGCGTAGACAAAGTTGAAGCAGAAAAGATCATGGCTAATTTACATGAAGGCACTTTTGGCACCTATTCCAGTGGACATACGATGGCAAAGAAAATCCTACGGGCAGGCTATTACTGGTCTACCATGGAAGCAGACTGCTATCGACACTCTCGAACCTGCCACAAGTGTCAGATTCATGCTGACAAGGTGCACGTACCTCTGGTTCCTCTGAATGTATTGACGGCTCCTTGGCCGTTTGCTATGTGGGGAATCGATATGATTGGGGAAATAAAGCCAACAACCTCTAATGGGCACCGCTTCATCTTAGTGGCCTTTGATTATTTTACAAAGTGGGTTGAGGCAGCCTCATTCGCTTCCGTCACCAAGAATGTTGTCGCCCGGTTCATCAAGCAGAATCACATCACTCGTTACAGTATCCTGGAGAGGATTATTACAAATAATAGTATGAATCTAAACAATACTATGATCACCACCCCGTGCGAGCAATTCAAGATTCAGCATCACAATTCTCCCCCTTACCGGCCAAAGATGAATGGTTTTGTCGAAGCTGCTAATAAGAACATTAAAAAGATCATACAGAAAATGACAGTTACATACAAAGACTGGCATGATATGCTACCATTCTCTCTCCACGAGTATCGTACCACAACTCGCACATCAACCGGGGAAACACCCTACTCTTTGGTATATGACATGGAAGCTGTCTTGCCTATTAAGGTCAAGATCCCCTCTCTAAGAATCATGAAGGATGTAGGGCTGAACGAAGACGATTAGATCCAGACTCAACTTGATCAACTGAACGTGATTGATGAGAAAAGGCTTACTGCTATCTGTCATGGTCAAATGTATCAAAAACGGATGATCAAGGCTTTGAACAAAAAGTTCAGACGCCAAGTATATCAAGTCGGGGATTTGGTGATCAAACGTATCATACTGCCGCAAGGTGATCCCAAGGGAAAATGGACTCCAACATACGAAGGACCATTTGTAATCAAAAGCATATTCTCTGGTGGAGCAATGATCTTGACCACTATGGATGGCGACGACTTGCCGCACCCTGTGAATGCAGACATGGTCAAAAGATACTACGCATAAGAGACCCGCTAGGTTGACACACCAAGGCAAAACAAGGGCATCCCGACGAACCAAAGAGGTTCGGGCAAAAATTAGGGATAAAACAAAAAATATGTACACCCGGCAAGTTGAAAACTCGAAAGGGCGGCTTGGGCAAAAAAGGGTATCCCGGTGGACTGAAAACCCGAAAGGGCGGCCTAGGAAAAAGTTAGGGAATTAAAGCGTATAACTATGTCTTGTTGGACCACCTTACGAACAACCTGACAAACTCAGAGGTTCTGATCGATCCAATCAGCTTCGGACAAGGCAACAAACAAACAAGATGCTCAGAGACACGAAGGCGATAGCAGAATTGGAACCCCATGGGATTATTGCACATAGCTATTTTTTCTTTGTATCAAAATTTTCATTTTTTAAGACAACATTCTCTTACTAGAATGTTTGTCTCATTATAAAAAATTACTTACTCAAAGTCAATACAAAGATATCCCTTTGAAAGTGTAAAACTACCTGTTTTTATTTACTCTTGTGTTTTGTTTACAAAAACGTCCAATGATTTATTTTTGAACATATGAATTTGAATATAATTACTGTTTACAAATAAATGAAGTAAAAAGACATTCACTGATGGTAATATCTTTGAGTTATTCCATAAAATCCCCCGCAGTATGTAGTTCAATCCCCAACGGAACAAAGCTTCCAGTTATCAATCCCCAGTAGAAGTTGTCCATTTTCTCAGGTTTCCCCAACAGGTTCTTACAAGCAGCACACATCATTTCCCTTACAACAAAGTTTATTTCTCTAAATGGAAATTGATCAACACTTCAACTTCACAACATGAAGACTTACACTCCATATCCTCAACAGCAGTCAGGGATTTATTTTCCCCAATCCAACAACAGTGCAACAAATTAGTTCACATATGCATACATCGCATCCATATATCATAAACATCGATAACACGAATGCATATATCACAATCTCATTGTACCATGCATTTCATACATCATGACATTGTATACAACTAATGTTTTTACCCTTTTCAGGATAAGATTAATCAATAGCTACCATTAACAATGTACAAAGGCTTTTCTGATACAGTTCAGATACGCTCCAGACACGGATGTCATTCTGATATTCATTCAGATTCAACTTTTAGATACAGTTCAAATATGCTCCAGACACGGATTCCATTCTGATACTCATTCAGACACAACTTTTAGATACAGTTCAGATACGCTCCAGACACGGATGCCATTCTGATACTCATTCAGATTCAGATTTTAGATAAAGTTCAGATACACTCCAAACATGAATGCCATCCTGATACTCATTCAGATTCAACTCTCAGATACAGTTCAGATACGCTCCAGATACTGATGCCATTCTGATACTCATTCAGATTCAGATTTCAGATACAGTTCAAATACGCTCCAGACACGGATGCCATTCTGATACTCATTTAGATTAAACTTCCAGATATAGTTCAGATACGATCCAGACACGGATGCCATTCTGATACTCATTCAGATTCAGATTTCAGATACAGTTCAGATACGCTTCAGACACAGACGCCATCCTGATACTCATTCAAGACTTAACTTTTAATATAGTTCAGATACGCTCTAGACACATACGCTATTTTGGTACTCATTCAGTTTCAGTTTACAGATACGGTTCAACAATCATTTCTGGATGGAATCTGCAAGACCATATCCGGCAAACTATCCATCATCCTTCCAAATGGCATCTTTAAGCCCATTCCCTATACCATCAACCTTCACATCACCGAGTGTAAATTTTTGAGGCACTCTAGTGTCCAATCATCTTCCACCTTCGAGTCACAAATGGAAAAACTCGCCAATATAAATCTTCAGGATTAAGAAGATTGAACAAGGGCAGCTGTTGTACCCCAAAATTTTCCTGCTCACTTATCAAGAATTTTCTCACAAGATCTCCTTGGACTCAAGACTGCACTAGGGTTTGATCAGCTCAAGACACCTCCTTAAACACTGATGATCAAAATTAGGGTTTGAGATTGCACAAGGATTTTTGAACTTCCAATACCCCATATGACTTTCATGGATCGTTATGGACCCTCAAGATCACTCATGTCAAGTTTCAAGATTTGGATCACACTTTTGCTCAGTAAATTGAGCAGTTGACCTAAAAATCAATTGTATTGGGAAAAAAGTTAACCATGGCCAATTTACAGTCAAACTTCATGACTTTTGATCCAAATCAACATTTTAGACTCATATGTATCATTTGATTAAATTTGGACCATAATTCTCCAAGAAATTTGATCAAATCTCTAAAAGGGCAAAATGGTCAAAATTAGGGTTTTGATTGGGAAAGGGCAATTTCTGATTTTTGACCTAGAAAATGATCAATTGGTTTAAGGCTTGATCTCAAGAGTAAAATTGCATCATTTTTATATAATGACATGGCTCAAAACATTGCTCAAGTCTAATGGATTGATAGATGAATTTTCAGTCAACTGATTAAAGTCAACTGTATACTGAAAAGTCAAACTTTGACTTTTTGGTTAAATTCAAATGCCAAAGATCACAATTCATCAAAACATGTAAAAATATGAAACTTATTCATCAATAAATAAAAAATTCAAGATTTCATTTTGAAAAGTTAAAATTTCTAAACTTAGAAATTTTTCTAAGTGTTGGAAATTTCTTATTTTTTCAAAACATTGAGCAAAATTTTCACCATGATGCAAGATGATTCAAGAGAAACTTCCAACATGAAAGTTATAGATCTCCATGAAATCTACAAATTTTCTTCACAAAACTTCTTCCAAAAGTTCTTGGATCTCAAGTTATAATTTTAAGAACATGTGGTTATGAAACAAAACACTTAGTGAAATTTTGCCCTAATTTGGTCAGGATTTTGACCCAACTTCATGGCACTTTTTCATATAGTTCAAAGGGGAATATTCAAAAGCAATTAAAATATGGGTTGTATAGAACATTTCAAGCTTTCCAAAATTTCCAAGAACTCCTTGAGATCATTTTTGAGTAGGGAGAATAGAAGAGACGAAGTTAGGGTTTTATCACTTGAATTACAAGTCATTTTGTGATGAACCAAATTCAAAATTCAAACTATGCTGCATAAAATCTACTTTGCAGGCCTCAAACTTGTTAGACACTCCATAATTAATGGCTTGCAGAGTTGTTAGAGGTCTCATTTCAAGCATCCAATGCATGGACATGCTTTATATCCATTTTTGGAAGAAAGTGCACATTGCCATTTTGATAAAGTGACTTTTTGCACAAAACTTGTTATTGAGCCTTGCACTTGTTCTCTTCTGACCACACAAGTCCTATAACTCATGAGAAATGGTTTAGACACTTACAATCACTCAGCTCATGCTTGTACTGCACATTGAAACTTGGTTTCCCTCTTTTCTTGAAAATCAAGTAACCTAGCCAAAAGGTTGTAACTTGTACTTCTGACTTGCCAATGCACTCCAATCCTTTTTCTTATAGATGCACAAACTATTTGCATGAAATACACGGATGCTTAAACCCTGAAAAGACCTAGAACTCAAAAACACATCTCATACCTCCATCTTCACACAAACTGACCAAAAACTTGAAACTCATAACTCCGTCGTGCGTTTTCAAGCCTTTTGGTTTCTAAAGCTTCTAAACATCATTTAGAACTGATCTCACACCCTGTTACAGAACTGTAACACCATTCACACCATCCTCCATTTTCAAAAACAGAGCTTTGCACTTGGACTTCTCTAGAACTCCTCAGGTACTTTCAGCTCAAGCTAAGTATTCCATTATCTTCCTGGGAACTTGAGGAAGCTAACCCAATCATTAGAACTCCTTGAAAGCTGCTCAAACTTCAAACCCGGTACCCTCTTAGAAGGTAAGTTTTCTAACTTTGGAACTTTTCATACATGCATCATACATGATTTATTTGTAAATGAAACATGTAGATATCATTGCCCTAAAGCTAACCATGTTCATAGTTTCCATTAATTTTGCCTGAGCTTAGAGAATTTTAAGATTGAATTTTATGAGATTTTTAGGGTTCAGAATAGGGCCATTAAAATTCATGTTTATCTTTGAGCTATAGTTTTAATGCTTTACATTTATGAAATCGTGAAGAAATTTGTTACAAGTTTCATGTTTACAGTTTTCATTTTTGTTGAGATTTGAACAAGTTACAATTGGTCTGGCTGGAGGTTGAAGATGAAGTAGAAATCTGGGCGCATTTTATATCATATATTTATTGTTTTGCTTATGTTAACGGATGTATAGCCACCCCAATGGTAGAAGCGCGCGCCTGTAACCTTTGGGACCTAGGTTCGAGCCCCAGTGGTACCCTTTTGATTTTTCTTCTTCTATATTTTTGCAATTCTGACTTCTTTTTTGCAGGCGTTGGGCCTCCTTGGGCCTTTTTGTTTTTATTTTTACTTGTTAACCCCCCTGTTTCATTTACACGCCCCTGGCCCAATTTTATTTTATTTTCTTATTTTCTTTTTATTTGTTTTCTTAATTATTTTTCTAATACTAAAAAAAATCATAAAAAATACAAGAAAAATATTAGATTTTCATTTTGACATAGTTTATTTATTTTTTCTCATAAAAATTATTTTTATTTAATAAATACTTTATTCATTTCACTAAACATCTTGTAAATTTAATAAAAAAATAGGTTTTATTTATTTTCTTTTACACCAATTAAAATATATTATTTTAATTTAAAAAAAAGCCAAAAATATTTTATAATACTATAAATTATTTTCAATACAAAAATACAAAAATACATTTCTTAAACTTTATTTCGTTTTAATCAATTAATAGACTTAGGATTTTATTTAAAATCTTTTCTTATTAAATTAGGTTTACTTTAATTATTTTAATTAATTATTTTCTTTTAATTAATTAGGTTAAAATTCACTTTTCCTAAAAAAATCCAAACAAAAATATCCATTTTCTTTATATTTGCATTCTTACATATTTATTCATTTTGTACATTATTTCCATTTAATTTGTTGTACAAATTCAATTTGGTTGTAATAGATTAATTAGGTTTATATTCTTGCAATCCCCATTTACAATTTGTACACCCCCTCTCACAAATATTGTAATAGCGTAGTAACTTTAATTTCCACAATTTATCGCTTTATATACAAATGCCAATAATTAGGGTTTGTATGGAAAGACTAAAAGCAATACTTAGAAAATCCTAATTCAAGACAAAATCAAGCATGAAAACAATACAATTGCACACAAACACCCCTAGGGTAATTCCACTTGGCCGCCTTTACAAAATGACCATATTACGCATGTGAGGTATCTTAGCAAAAACAAACAAATACAAGATCATAGTCCCCAGATGACGCTATCTATGTTGCCTTTCAAATGATCTTAGTCCCTAAAGAGAATGCTAAGATACCTTGCAACATTGCTAATCATGATTATACGATGACCCACGCCCGTCCCATTTACATCCAAAGATAGGGTTACTTACCAAATCAATGGTAAGATAACAATGTCAAAGGAAAAGAAAATGAACAAGAAAGACTTTTGAGTAGGTAGAATGCTCCTAATTACTTGCTCAATTTCAAATAAACATACTTGCTATTTTCAAAACAAACACCTACACTTTGAAAACATCTTTCAAAACTTGAAAACATTTTTAAAAGATCAACAACTTTGTATACATTCTTATGAACGAGAATTATCATAAAGTTTTCCTAAACAATGGCCTCTTTACAAAATACTTTCAAAAACCACACAAAGCACAATTTCAAACAAAAGCAAGTGATCTAGCAAGTAACTAAGAGCCCATGGAAAACCATGGATGAAAAGGGTGCTAATACCTTCCCTTTTTATAATCTACCCCCCGAACTCAAGAAATAATCTCAAAGGTCTTTCCTGTGGTTTTTCACCTTTCCTTTTGGATAAAAGAAAAGTCGATGGCAACTCTTGCTAACCACAATATTTGCGATAAAACGCAAAACCCTCAAGTCAGTTCTCCCACCATATCATAATAACGTTTCAAGGCATACGTGCATCTTACATACATTTCATACATACACAAATCTGGCATATCCAAACATACATACACATCACATTCTTTAATATAATACGCATATATTCAGGGTTCCATATTGATGTCAAACATCATACATTTTGCATACATCCAAACATCTCGATATCAGACATCATACATATGTATCATGCAGAAAAAAAACAATGTTACCCTAGATTCATTCATCCAAGGGTCCATTAACTAAATACTTCTCCTGCGATCCAACCCGTCACCTAAGTCTCCATGCCGTGACGCATTCAGCCCATTACCTAAGTCTTCATGCAACAACGAACGAAAGCTCAGTATATTGCCTCTAAGCCGCAATATATTATCCAAATCAAACACATTGCCTCTAAGCCGCAATGTATTTGCAAAACTCATAACATTTCCTTTACACTGCAATGTATTTGCAAAACTCAGAACATTGCCTCTAAGCCGCAATGTATTCGCAAACTCAAGACGTTGCCTCTAAGCCGCAATGTATCCTCAAAACTCAAAACATTGCCTCTAAGCTGCAATGTATTCACAAACTCAACATATTGCCTCTAAGCCGCAATGTAACCTCAAAACTTAACACATTGCCTCTAAGCCGCAATGTAACCTCAAAACTCAACACATTGCCTCTAAGCCGCAATGTATTCGCAAAACTCAGAACACTGCCTCTAAGCCGCAATGTATTCACAAACTCAACACATTGCCTCTAAGCCTCAATGTAACCTTAAAACTCAACACATTGCCTCTAAGCTGCAATGTAACCTAAAAACTCAACACATTGCCTCTAAGCCGCAATATATTTGCAAAACTCAGAACATTGCCTCTAAGCCACAATGTATTCACTAACTCAGGACGTTGCCTTTAAGCCGCAATGCATCCTCAAAACTCAACACATTACCTCTAAGCCGCAATGTATTCACAAACTCAACACATTGCCTCTAAGCTGCAATGTAACTTCAAAACTCAACACATTGCATCTAAGCCGCAATGTAACCTCAAAACTCAAAATATTGCCTCTAAGCCGCAATGTATTACCCGAACTCAGAACATTGCCACTAAGCCATAATGTATTACCCAAACTCAACACATTGCCTCTAAGCCACAATGTATTACCCAAACTAAACACATTGCCTCTAAGCCGCAATGTATTATCCAAACTAACACATTGCCTCTAAGCCACAATGCATTCTCCAAACTTAAACACATAGCCTCTGAGCTGCAATGCATTCATGCTCGAAACATCGCCTTAAACGTTGTGCAATGATTCACAAACGTAACCCATGGCCTCAGTCTTCAAGAAGCCATGCACCATCAAGTATTAATGGGTGAATAAGCCAAGACATATGAAACCACGCTTTTAAGATCAAATATTATCTGCCTCGTTATCAAACTCTGATAAGCGATATATCATCAGCTTCATCTGTTTTCTCAAGACTCGTAAGGGTGTGCTACATCAGTGTAGCCTTATGATTGGTTGGAATTTTTTTGGGTATTCCAAGTATTCAATAAACTCCCAATCAGAATGCGTCAGACCCGCGTTTCCTCGCGCTATTCAATTGGAAGATAATTGAATAGGGGCAGCTGTCGTACCCCAAATTTGTCCTACCTCGATAATTTCGTTCTTCGAGATTAAAATAGAAGAAACACTTAATTAAGGACGGTACATTAGTATCTGATGACCCATCTTTATCCAAGAAAAAGGGTGTATTTTAATTCAAGAAAATGGGGCTTTCTAAATTGGAAATACTCATAAATCCGTTCGTGATGCATGTTGGCCCATGGTCCATGCAATTCAAAAGAAAAATAATAAAATTATTACTAAGTTATTAAATTATAAAGTCTACTTAAATTTAAGTTACTATTAATTAATAATTTCTACATAAGGGTTCATTAAGTGTTATTGTTGTTAGTAAAAAGAGGGGATGAGATGACAATTTTTTTAAAAAGTCCACCAGATTTCGTTTGGCCCATTTATTTTTGGGTTTGAATAACAAAAATGGGGGTGTGTTTACAAACTACAAAGCCCATTGAGGCTTAGCAGCCCATTTAATGTTGGTTGCTATTTTGTTTTTAGGAAAAAGTATTATTATTAAAAATGTTGTTATTATTTTAATAAAAAATAAAAAATAATATATCTTTCTATTGCTGATAAACTTTTTATTAATGCTTTCATTTATTATTATTAAAAGATATTACATTAATTATTATTTACATAATTTATTTATTAAGGATGGTTGTTTAGAAAAATCTGTTGGAGTAAATTGACCAGACTAGGCCCAGTACGCATTAAAAGGAAAACATGGAATCAAGGCTGATAACTTGTTCTTGCTATTTCTTTTATATATCTTGTTGTTTTGAAAAAAAGTTATTTGGGCCTGATTATATAAAAAAGAACTTTTATTGTAATAAAAAAAACGAGGGATTGGGCTGAATAAAAAGTATATGGTAAGTGCAGGCCCAAATATCATCTAACAGGTATTGTGCAAATTAAACCAAAATCAAGGAACGCTTTCTGCTACTAACACTTACTGTGGAAATCTTAAACAAAGTAAGATATGTTAATTGAATCAAATCTTTCACCAACGCAATCAATTACAACAAAAACCCAATCTCTAATATATTACAAATCCAGAAAATCTTTATAAAATCTAGAATTACAGTAGGAAAAAAACCAATGAATCAAATCTCAATTACAGTAAACTGAATCATATACAGAATCAAATGCTTTTACAAACCCAATCGCTATTACAGAAAACTAATGCCAAATCTAAGATTACAGCCAGTCAAATCTCAGAAGATAGAATCAATTACATTAAACATAAAATCCATAATTGATCTAATGGTCCTAAATCTAAGTAACTGTAACAAATAAAACCCTAAAAACTAACTGTATAAATAGGAAGGAAGGAGAGAAGAAATGTAGGGGGGGCGAAAGGAAGAATGAAGAACAAACCCTTTTTGTTGTTGAAGACCAAAGAAGAAAGCGATTAGAGTTTCTGGATCTGAAACCCTAACCGCGTAATTGAATCGTCGATGCCGCATCACCCTCAAGCTTCACCGCACCCTCCATCGATCATCACCATCATCTTCAAAGCGTCACTGTAATCTGAAGAAGAAAAGAGAGAGGAAGGATCAGATAACGAATCGGGCCAAAGATAAAACTCTCTCGGAGGAGAAAGGTTATTTCACACTTAGCTTTATGTTTTCGTTGCGATTGATGTTTGCTTGATTGTTTGGGGTCTGAAACTTGGGGATTTGGGGTGGTAACCCTTAGGGTTTGAGGAAGAAAGAGGGTGAATGGTGAGGTTGTTACGAGAGAGAGAAATGGGGTTTTTTTCTGTAAAAGATGAAATAAATGGATGTGTGATACAGTGGGAGAACTGACTTGAGTGTTTTGTGTTTTATCGCAAATGTTGCGGTTAGCAAGAGTCACCACCAACTTTTCTTTTATCCAAAAGGAAAGGTGAAAAAGCACAAGAAATACCTTTGAGATTATTTCTTGAGTTCGGGGGGTAGATTATGAAAAGGGAAGGTATTAGCACCCGTTTCGTCCATGGTTTTCGATGGGCTCTTAGTTACTTGCTAAATCACTTGATTTTTGTTTGAAATTGTGCTTTGTTTGGTTTTTGAAAGTATTTTGTAAAGAGGTCATTGTTTAGGAAATCTTTGTAATGATTCTTGTTTGTAAGAATGTATACAAAGATGTTGATCTTTTGAAAATGTTTTCAAGTTTGTAAGATGTTTGAAAGTATAGGTGATTATTTTTTAGAATAGCAAGGATGTTTGTTTTGAAATGGAGCAAGTAATTAGGAGAAATCTACCTACTCAAATGCCTTTCTTGTTCATTTCCTTTTCCTTTGACATTGTTGTCTTACCATTCATTTGGTAAGCAACCCTATCTTTGGATGTAAACGGGACGGGCGTGGGTCATCGTATAACCATAATTAGAAATGTTGCAAGGTATCTTAGCATTCTTTTTTAGGGACTAAGATCATTTGAAAGGCAACTTAGATAGCGTCATCGAGGGACTATGATCTTGTATTTGCTTGATTTTGCTAAGATACCTCTCATGCGTAATACGACCATTTTGTATAAGGCAACCGAATGGGATAACCCTAGGGGTGCTTGTGTGAAAGTGTATCATTTTCATGCTTGTTTTTGTCTTGAATTAGGGTTTTATAAGTATTGATTTTAGTCTTCCCATACAAACCCTAATTACTAGCATTTTATATAAAAACAATAAATTGCGAAATTTAAAGTTACTACGCTATTACAACATTTGTGGGGAGGGGGGTATACAAATTCATGAATGGGGATTGCAAGAATTTAAACCTAATTAGTCTATTACAACCATATTGAAATGATATCAATTTACAAGGAAATAAATAAATACAAAGTATAAAATGAATGAATGTACAAAAAATGCAAGATGTAAAGAAAATGTATCTTTGTTTGATTTTCATGAAAAAGGGATTTTGTCTTAACCTAATTAAATAAAGAAAATAATTAATTAAAATTTGAATTTTATTAAGAAAAGATTTTAAATAAAACCCTAATTCTATTTAGTTGATTAAAAAGAAATAAGTTTAAGAAAAATGTATTTTTGGTATTTTTGTCTTGAAAATATTTATAACATTATAAAATATTTTTGGGTCCTTTTTATATTAAAAATAATGTATTTTAAATGGTGTGAAAAATAAATAAATAAAAACATAATATTAATTAAGTTTACAATATTATTTAATAAAATAAATAAAGTATAATAAATAAAAATATTTTTTTGTGAGAAAAATAAAATGAACTAAGCCAAAATATAAATATATCATTTTTTTTGTATTTTATGATTTTTTTTAGTATTTAGAAAATATATTTAAGAAAATAAAAAATGAAAATAAAAAATAAAATAAATAAATTTGGGCCAGGGGTGTCAATGGGAAACAGGGAGGTCAATTAGCAAAATAAAAAAATAAGTCTGGCCCAAAGAGGCCCAGCGCCCTGCAAACAAAAAAAGTCAGAATTTGTAAAACATGTAAGAATGCAAAAGGGTACCACTAGGGCTCGAATCCAGGTCCCATAGGTTACAGGCGCGCGTTTCTACTACTGTGGTGGCTATACATCCGTTAATACAAGTAAAACAATAAATATGTAAGGCAAAATGCACCCTGAAGACTTCATCTTCAACCTCTAGCCAGACCATCTGTAACTTGCTCATTTCTCATCAAAAATAAAAACTGTAAACATGAAACTTGTAGCAAATTTTCTCACGATTCCAGAAATGTAAAGTATTAAAACTATAGATCAAAGATAAGCATGAATTTTAATGGCCCTAATCTGAACGCTAAAAATTTCAGAAGTTTCAGTTTCAAAATTCTCCAAGCTCAAGCAAAATTAATGGAAACTATGGACATGGTTAGCTTCAGGGAAATGATATCTACATGTTTTGTTCACAAATAAACTATTGAGGATGCCTGTATGAAGATTTCCAAGTTGAGAAAACTTACCTCAAAACTGGAAATCGTGTTTGGAGTTTGAGCTTGTTTCAGGCAGTGGTGATGATCAAATTAGCTTCCTTGAGGTCCTAGGAAGCTAATGCAATGGTTTGCTTGAGTTGAGAGTGGCTGAAATGACCTGGAGAAGTCCAACTGCAATGCTCTATTTTTGGCTATGGAAGTTGATGAAGACGGAGTTACAGTTTGCAAACAGGGACATGGATGGTCTGTATTTGGTATGAGGAAGCTTTTGAAAAAAAGGCCTAGAAATGCACGAGTGGTTTTGAAGATTGAAGTTCAAAATCAGAAATGACACAAAGATGGAGGTTTTATGCAATCTCTGTTTTAAGGGAGTTTTTGAGGCTTGTTTTAATCGTGTCCTCCTTGCAAATAACTTGTGTGGTTATATGAAAAAGATTAGAGGACTTGAGGAGGTCAGAAAAGCAAGATCTAGACTTATGGCTATGTTACTTGATTTTGAAGAAAAGTGACAATATAGTTCCAAGATGAAGTACAATCATGGCATGAGTTTATGGGAGGCTCTAGACATGTTTCTTTTGCCTTTGACATTTCTTGTGATCAGAAGGAACAAGTTAGGAGCTCTATGCATTGACTTTGTGATTAAAGCCTCTTTACAAGAATGGAATGGTTACTTTGTGTCATAAATGGAAAATTTGCTTGGATAAAGCTTGAATCAAGTGGATAATAGCTCAAAAACAAGTGTAATATTCTGATTATGGAGATATCTTGAGGTTTATAGGCCTGCAAAACAAGATTGTGCAGCATAGGTTTGAAATTGAATTCTTGTTCATCACAAAATGCCTTATAATTCAAGTGATAAAACCCTAACTTCATCTCTTCGATTCTCCCTAATCAAGAATGATATCAAGGAGTTCTTGGATATTTTGGAAATCTTGTAATGTGATCTACAACCCATCTTTGAATTGCTTTTGAATATTCCCATTGGAACTATATGAAAAAGTGCCATGAAGTTAGGTCAAAATCCTGACCAAATTAGGGCAAAATTTCACTAAGTGTTTAGTTTCATGACCACATGTTCATAAAATTATAACTTGAGATCCAAGAATTTTTGGAAGGAGTTGTGTAAAGAAAAGTTGTATATTTCATGGATATCTACAACTTTCATGTTGGAAATTTCTCTTGAATCATCTTGTATCATGGTGAAAATTTTGTTCAAAGTTATGAAAAAAATATGAAATTTCCAACACTTAGAAAAATTTCTAAGTTTAGAAATTTTGACTTTTCAAAATGAAATCTTGACTTTTTGATTTCTTGATGAATAATTTTCATATTTTGACATGTTTTTATGAATTGTGATTTTTGACATTTGATTTTGACCAAAAAGTCAAAGTTTGACTTTTCAGTATACAATTGACTTTTGATCAGTTGACTGAAAATTCATCTGTCAATCCTTTGAACTTGAGTAATGTTTTGAGCCATGTTATTAGGTCAAAATGATGCAATTGGACTCTTGAGATCATTACTTAAACCAATTGATCATTTTCTAGGTCAAAAACAGAAATTGCCCTTTCCCAGTCAAAACCCTAATTTTGACCATTTTCCCCTTTTGGAGATTTGATCAAATTTCTTGAGGAATTGTGGTCCAAACTTGATCAAATGATACACATGAGTTCAAAATGTTGATGTGGATAAAAAATTATGAAGTTTGACTGTAAATTATCCATAGTTGACTTTTTCCCTAATACAATTGATTTTAGGTCAACTGCTCAATTGACTGAGCAAAAATGTGATCCAAGGCTTGAAACTTGACATGAGTGATCTTGGGGGTTCATAATGATCCATGAAAGTTATATGGGGCATTGGAAGTTCAAATGTCCTTGTGAAAACTCAAACCCTAGTTTTGGTCATCAGTGCTTGAGGAGGTGTCTTGAGCTGATCAAACCCTAGTGCAGTCTTGAGCCCAATGAGATCTTGTGAGCAAATTCTTGATAAGTGAGAGGGAAAATTTTGGGATACAACAGGATGTTTTGTTAAACAAAAAATTAATCTTACATTTGATTCAATGCACACGCACCCATGGTAATAATCATGCACCCATTATTTTGTCCATCAGATCTTCATCGGACGACCATAGGCCAAGTCACCATGATAGCTTCCATGCACCCTCGCCACACGTAATTGAACCAGCCCTTTGCAAACTTTTAATGGGCCAAGCCCAGTTAATGTTAGCACCCCCATTTGCCTTAATTTCTAAACACCAAACCAAATTGCACCCCCCTTCTTGGACTCGTAATGGGCCTAGTTCAATTGTTCATAACACCCCATCTTTTACTTAATAACTAAAAAATACACCCTTTCTGAAATTAATTATATTTTACATTTTTTATGTGATTATTATTTTCTTACTATTATTATTATTATATTACATTGTTATTTTTTTAAATTATTATTATTATTATTATTAGTTATAATTATTATTATTACTAGTAATTTTTATTTATAGTATTATCATTTATTATATGTCAATAGTACTTATTATCATAAATAAATTATGTTTATTTAAAAAAACTCATGAACATTATTTTATGTATTATTTGCATTAAATCTTTTTTATCATGCATTAATCAAGATTTTCGTAACTAATACGATTAAAAATTATTCAACAAATCTTAAAACTATTTTCGCAATAAACTAAACTAATCAACTGGCTTTTTTTGAAAAAGGGTTTCAAACTAGTTTTGACTTACTACCCACCCAGTAAAAATCTCCGCAATCACTACTCTCGACCGAGTGAGAAGTGATTCAAAATATGTTTGCAAACCCCTAAAAAACACCAACCCATACGAACTACGAATTGGGACTCTGATTCCTCATAAGAGGATACGTAGGCATACAATCAAAAATCGTGGCGAGTCTTTTTAATTAAAACTTAAAATCCAGTTTACCTTAAATCTAAACCTAGTGTCTAATATCCTTGTGAACAGGGTGGATGAAAGGTGCCTAACACCTTCCTTTCGTCTAATTGAGCCCGAAACCTAGAATCTCTGTCTGTGAATTAGGGTTTTTTGTTAGGTTCCCTTCCCTAGGATAAAAACTAATAGTGGTGACTCTTGATTTAAAAACCAGTTGCTACATAAGAGTCCAATCTCCTTTGTCTGATAGAGAGCTAATAAACATGTTCTTAGGCACATTGTCTGGTCCATTCTTCAACCATCTGATTGGAAGATCTTCAGCTGGGTTTACTGAGCTGATCTTGACTAACGAGCGGGTAGAAGCTGATATCAAGAGTGGTAAGATTCAAAGGGATGCATCCTCCAATACAGTAAAGAAATCCTTCACTGGAAAGAAGGAGATCCGTGCTACTTATGGCCAGACAAATCAAAGAAAAACGGAACGTCGTCTGATGTTAGAGACTGTTATGATCTCCAATCTTGCATCAAATCAACAACGAAACAACCAGCGCAGGCTGGATGTGCCCAGAAGACAGTTAACCTAGATTAACATGACCTTATCCCAGGTTTTGCCAAAACCATTGAAGTCCAATTTGGTGACTCTAAATGAAGCTCCTAAGAACCCCAATACTGCATCTCCTCGCTAGAACCTAAATGCTCGATATGCATATCATTCCGAAAGTCCAGGGCATGATACAAATGATTGTTGGGCTCTGAAGAACAAAGTGCAAGATCTCATTAAGGAAAAGGAGATTGAGTTTGATCCTCCCAGGACCCCCAACATCATAACTACACTAATGTCCAAGCATGAACCAGGAGTCAGTGCTATTGATGTTGTTTCCGCTACAGAAGATGCTGACAACAATTGTTACATGGACAATTGGATCTTCCCGACTATCAACGGTAGACTCAACAATTGGGAGGCTAATGATTTTGTTCCTATTACTTTTATTAAAGAGTAATTGTCTTTTAGTTTTTTGGGATATGTAATATTTGAACAATTGAAACTTTAAAGCCTTGTGTCTTACCCGAGGCACAGTGGCCTATTTGTGAGGGTTATTACTTCATCTTCGTATGTCATTAATAAATCATCATACGTTTTGCATGCAAATTTTACGCTCCTTGTCTTTATTTTCTATTTTTTACTTTATAAAAAAATAGCTATGTTCTCTTACATACACTCACATATCAAACTGCAGATCCACATCCACTCTGGATCCCATTGATAACGGTTTTGCTATTACCAATTATGACTTTGAAAATCCGATCTACCAAGACGAGGACGAAGGTGTGGAAGATTGTGAAGTACCAGGAGAACTTGCAAGACTGTTACAATAGGAGGAAAGGGCAATACAACCTCATGAAGAGCCGGTTGAGACAGTAAACTTAGGTACTGAGGAGGATAAGAAGGAAGTCAAGATAGGTGCTGATATGGAGCATAGTGTCAAGGAGCGGTTAATATAGATGTTACATGACTATGTTGAGGTCTTTTCCTGGTCATACGAAGACATGTTGAGGCTTGATACTGATATTATGATCCATCGTCTGCCGATAAAAGAGGACTTCCCTCCAGTAAAATAGAAGGTTCGTCGTATGCGTCCTGAGATATCAGAAAAGATCAAAGCTGAAGTCATGAAATAGTTAAACGCCAGTTTCTTAGCTGTTACTTATTATCCATAATGGGTTGCTAATGTCTTTCCAGTACCTAAAAAGGACGGTAAGGTACGTATGTGTGTGGATTACAGAGACCTGAATAGGGCAGGCCCCAAGGATGACTTTTCGCTTCCCCATATTGATGTTCTGGTTGATAACACCGCACAACATAAGGTATTGTCCTTCATGGATGGTTTCTACGGGTACAATCAGATCAAGATGGAACCTGAAGATATGGAGAAAACAACCTTTGTAACGCAGTGGGGAACTTTCTACTACAAAGTTATGCCATTTAGGTTAAAGAATGCCGGGGCAACCTATTCGCGTGTCATGGTAGCTTTGTTTCACGACATGATCCATCACGAGATAGAGGTCTACGTTGATGACATGATAGCCAAGTCTCAGACTGAAGAGGAGCACCTTGATCACCTGCAGAAGCTGTTTGAAAGGCTGAAGAAATACAAACTAAAGTTGAACCCGAATAAGTGCACCTTTGGAGTAAGATCCGGTAAAATCTTAGGTTTCGTTGTCAGCGGAAAAGGTATTGAGGTAGACCCTGCAAAGGTAAAAGCTATACAAGAAATTCCAACTCCTCGCACTGAGAAGGAGGTTAGGGGATTCTTGGGATTTCTAAACCACATTGCCAGATTCATTTCCCATCTAACCGCTACTTATGAGCCAATCTTTAAATTACTGAAGAAAGATCAAGCAGTGAAGTGGAATGATGATTGCCAGACCACCTTTGACAAAATCAAAGAATATCTTCAAGAGCCTCCAATTTTGATGCCGCCTGTTGAAGGATGACCTTTGATCATATACTTAATAGTGTTAGAGAATTCAATAGGGTGTGTACTGGGGCAGCATGACGAGTCTGGTCGAAAAGAGCATGCAATATACTACCTTAGCAAAAAGTTTACCGACTGTGAAACAAGATACTCACTGCTCGAGAAAACTTGCTGCGCTTTGGCATCGACTGCTCGTCGACTAAGACAATATATGTTGACTCATACTACCTTGTTGATATCTAAAATAAATCCTATCAAATACATCTTTGAGAAGCCCGCTCTCTCCGGAAGAATAGCAAGATGGCAAATGATCCTGACCAAATATTATATTTAATACACAACCCAGAAATCAATTAAGGGAAGTGTATTAGCTGATCATTTGGCTCATCAGGCTGTGAATAACTACCAATCCATGAATTTTGAGTTTCCAGATGAGAGCATCGTGTTAGTAACTAATTATGAATAACTTGGACCGGATGAAGGACCTGAAAGAGGATCCCGATGGACTATGGTTTTTGACAGAGCTTCCAACGCACTTGGAAATGGCATCGATGCTGTTATCATATCTCCCGAAGGCTGTCATACTTCTTTCACTTCCAGGCTATGTTTTAATTATACCAACAATATGGCTGAATATGAAGCATGCATCATGGGTTTCAAAGCTGCTATCGACTTGAAGATTAAATTCTTGAGTGTATTTGGAGACTCGGCCCTAGTAATCAATCAAATCAAGGGAGAATGGGACACGAAGCATCCTAATCTCATCCCTTACAAAGATCATGTGTTGACACTGGTTCCATACTTTGAAGACGTTACCTTTGAGCATTTTCCACGAGAGGAAAATCAACTAGCGGACACACTAGCTACGATGTCATTCATGTTCAAGGTCAGGTGGGATAATGAAGCTCCTCAGATTACTATTGAGAGAATGGACGAACCAGCGTACTGTCATGAGATTGATACTGAAGAAGTAGTGGAAAAACCTTGGTTCCATGAAGTCATAAGATATCTCGAAGCCCAAGAGTATCCAGAGGGATCTTCAGTCAATGATAAGAAGTTCCTAAGAAGATTCCATGCTAATTTCTTCCTCAGTAATGGGATCCTTTATAAGCACAACCACGATTCTACTTTGCTCCAGTGAGTGGATAAAAGTGAAGCAGAAAAGATTATGACAGATTTGCACGAAGGTACCTTTGGCACCCATTATAGTGGGCACACAATGGTTAAAAAGATCCTACGGGTAGGATACTATTGGTCCACTATGGAAGCAGACTGTTATCAGCATTCACGAACTTGTCACAAATGCCAAATCTATGCTGATAAAGTACATGTGCCTCCAACTCCTCTAAACGTCTTGACTACTCCCTGACCATTCTTAATGTGGGGCCTCGATATGATTGGAGAGATTAGACCTACATCTTCTAATGGGCACCGCTTCATCCTGGTTGCCATTGATTACTTCACAAAGTGGATTGAGGCAGCCTCATTTTCTTCTATTACCAAGAACATTGTGGCCCAATTAATCATACATAACCTTATCTATCGGTATGGTATTCCAGAAAGAATCATTATAACTAATGGTACAATCTCAATAATACTATGATCACCGAGCTCTACACGCAATTCAAGATCCAGCATCATAACTCTTCTCCTTACAGGCCGAAGATGAACGATGCTGTAGAAGCTACTAATAAAAATATCAAAGAGATAATACAGAAGATGACTGTGACATACAAAGACTGGCACAAGATGTTACCATTTTCTCTTCATGGTTACCGTACCACAATGTGCATATCAACAGAGGTAACTCCTTTCTCTTTGGTATACGGTATGGAAGTTGTCCTACCCATTGAAGTCCAGATCGCTTCTTTGAGAATCATGAAAGATGTGGGTTTGAGTGAAGGCGAATAAATTCAAACTCGACTTGACCAATTGAACTTGATTGACGAGAAGAGGCTCGCGGCTATCTGCCATGGTCAGATGTACCAAAAACGTATGATTAGAGCTTTTAACAAGAAGGTTAGACGTCAGGTATATCAGGATGGTGACCTAGTAATTAAGCGCATCATACTGCCGCAAGGTGATCCCAGGGGCAAATGGACTCCAAAATACGAAGGCCCATTTATGATCAAGAACATATTTTCTGGTGGAGCCATGATCTTAACCATTATGGACAGTGACGACCTTCCACACCCTGTAAACACGGATATAGTTAAAAGATACTACGCATGAACAAAGACCCGCTAGGTTGACTGGCCTAGGCAAAAATAAGGGCATCCCTGCGAACCGAAAGGTTTAGGAAAAATTAGGATATACATATGGAAAAATCTGTACACCCGGCAAGTCGAAAACCTAAAAAGGCGGCTTGGGCAAAAAAGGGTATCCCGGTGGACGGAAAACCTGAAAGGGCGGTCCAGGAAAAAGTTAGGGATTTAAAGCGTATAACTATGTCCCGTAGGATCATCTTACAGCCAATTTTCAGTATCAACTATCAAGCTCAAATGGTACTAATCAATCCAGTCAACTTCGGACAAGAAGCAAAGAGATGAGACACTCAAAAAAATAAAGGCAATAGAAGAATGGGAACCCAATAGGATCGTTTCACATAACTGTTTTTTTTGTATATTATCTTTGTATGGTTTCCACTCTTACGAAGACATTCTCTTACTAGGATGTCCGTCTCCTTGTACAAAAAATGCTTATTCAAATTAATACAAAAGTATCTCTTTGATAGTGCAAAACTATTTGTTTTTTATTTTTCTGTTTTGTTTGTGAAAACATCCAGTGATTATTTTTGAACATATGTGTTATACGGTGGGAGAACTGACTTGAGGTTTTGCGTTTTATCGCAAGTGTTGAGGTTAGCAAGAGTCGCCACCGAATTTTCTTTTATCCAAAAGGAAAGGTGAAAAAGCACAGGAAAGACCTTTAGAGATGTTTTCTTGAGTTCGGGGGGTAGACTATGAAAAGGGAAGGTATTAGCACCCTTTTCATCCATGGTTTTCCATGGGCTCTTAATTACTTGCTTAGATCACTTGTTTTGTTTGTTTGAAATGGTGCTTGTTTATGGTTTTGAAAGTATTTTGTAAAAGAGGCCATTCGTTTAGGAAATCTTTGTAATGATTCTCGTTCGTAAGTGTGATACGGTGGGAGAACTGACTTGAGGTTTGCGTTTGTGTTTGCAAATGTTGTGGTATAGCAAGAGTCGCCACCGACTTTTTATTTTATCCTAAGGAAAGGTTAAAAAGCACAGCAAAAACCTTTGAGATGTTTTCTTGGGTTCGGGGAGTAGATTATAGAAAGGGAAGGTATTAGCACCCTTTCTATCCATGGTTATCCATGGGCTCTTAGTTACTTGCTTAGATCACTTACCTTGCATTTTCAATTGTTTGAAATGGTGCTTTGTGTGTGGTTTTGAAAGATTTTTGAAAAAAAAGAGGCCATTGTTATGGCAACCTTTGTAATGACTCGTGTTTGAGTATATACAAAAGTGTTTTTGTCTTTCGAAAAGTTTTCAATGTTTTGAAAGTTGTTTTTGGAAATTGTGTTGTGGAGTGTGTTTTGAAAAATAGCAAGAATTTGTTTTGCAAATTGGTCAAGTAACCAAGAGCTATCTACCCTAAATTCCTCAAAGATCTTTGGTGTGTTTTAACCCTTTTAACAGTGTTGTTTCACCATTGTATTTGGTGAACAACCTTGTGTTAGGATGTTAAACGGGACAGGCGCGGGTCATCGTATAGACCATAGAGGCAATAGTGCCAAGTATCTTTGGCAATTTTCTCAAGGGACTTGATCATTTTAGGCAACTTGATAGCGTCATCGAGGGACTTATAATCATTTGATTTGTTTGTCTTGCCAAAGATACTTAACATGCAACTATGGCCCATTATTGAAGGCAACAAGTGGATGTAACCCTAGGGGTGCAAGTGTGATTAGTGTTGTCCATTTTCATGCTTTTTTGTCTTTGAATTAGTTAAACTATTTGTTGGTTGATTTTGCATACAAACCCTAGGTCTATCATGGCATAATTAGAAAGCGTTTAAATGCGGAAATTTAAATACTAAGCTATTACATCATGATATAGGGAGGGGGGTACAAATGTTTGAATGGGGGATATTTAGCAAGAAATTTAAATCTAAACTATTACATCCATATTGAATATACAAGTTATTTAATTGTACAATAATTAAATAAATACAATAAATATGAAAAATGTATTATGCACAAAAATGGTTTTTTATGTATGTAAAAGTATTTTTCAATGTAAAATATAAACAAAATAAAAAGTCAATTTTTTTTTGGATATTTTGTGGTTTTAAGGTAAAACCCTAATTTTTGAATAAATAGCAATTATTTATTTATTATATACAATATTATATATTTATTTATACAAACAATAAATAAAAGAGAAGTATATTGTAAAAAAGTGTTTTTTGATGTCAAATATAAATAAAAATAAAAAGGTATTATTTTTACATTTTATCCTAAATATTTAACAAAATATGTATAAGTATTTATATTATATATTACATATACTAAATATATATAAAAATGAAATATTAATTATTTACAAAAGTATATTTTTTAGAAAATGTTTTCAAAAAAGTAAATAAAAAATAATGGCTGAAAATATATTTTTTATGTTATTTTTAATGTTTTAAATAAAAAGGTATTTATGTTTATTTTACATGTATAAGTTCAAATAAACAAATAAAATCCAAATAAAAATGCAAAAATGGGTGGAAAAATATTTTTAATATTTTTTATGTTTTGACAAAAAATAATAAGTCAGAAGAAAAAATAAAAAGTCAAAAATAATCAAAATATCACACAATGGGCCAAGGGGGTGTAAGTGGAAAAAGATGGTGCAAGAAGCAGAAACAACTCAGGCCCAGCCCAAGTCAACCTTCTTCAACCTCCAGCCTTGTTTCAAACAGAAAACACGCGCTTCATCATGTCCAACACAAACTCCTTTTTCTTTGACTTTTAACAAAAACTCACAACACAAACATTATAGAGCATCAAGAGACGAATTCATACATATAAAATTCTTAACCTAACTCTCAGAAACGAGGGAGAATTTCTCCATCCCCAATTTCTGACCTAAATTTTCTATCATGTTCAGGTCCAAAATTCTCTCAACACACACAATATAAATGAAAAGTAAGTATATGGATGGCTTCAGGGCTATGAGGAGAACATGTTTCGTTCACAAACCTAAGCCTAACTCTTCCTATATTGAGAGATAGAAGTTCAAATTTGTACCTGTTCAGCTTGAGTCGTGTACAATAATGGTGGTATCTTCAATGGAGTTTGAACTTTGGTACAACTTTCCTGAAGTCCAAGGATGCTTCCCCTATGCTTGGCTTGCTCTGAAACTGCCTGTATCGAGCTATGAAAGTCAACCTGCACAGCTGAAAAATAAAAATGGCAAACTTGGTTATGGGTGTTACAGCTCAAGTTCAATGCCTGGAATAGCTTCAGTGGGTGATATGGAACATGTTTGAACTCCTTTTAGCAAAAATTCACGAGTGAAAATGTTGGTGGAAGTCAAGTTGCAGAACTTGCTCTGTTTCTGCAGCAAGAGGGTGTTTTTTGTGAATGAGAAGGTTTGGGATGTGGTTCAGTCATGCCTTAGCTCTGGTTTGACGTATGGAAAGTGTTTATGAAGTTTGTTTAGGCTTGTGTTGACAGGAGATCAAAGTTGGATATCTTTTGCAATGTTTCTTCTCCAATAAGCAAAGATAGTCAAGTTGGGTTATAGGCCAATGCAGGTCCCTCAAGCATGTTGCATACTTTGTTCTTGATCAGTGGGATTTGTCCATAAACTTGTGCCTAAAAGATCTGGCTTGTACCTCTTGGATATGGTATTTGACATAAAGTATACCTTTTCAAAAATGGCAAAAGTGCTTTTTCTAATTATGGATTAATCTTGCATGTAATGGCTAAATACACAAAATAAGACTTTAACACAAAGGTTAAGCATTTAATTGTTGAGTGTGAGAAGGATTAGAGGCCTGTAATCTAGCTTGAACCATGCTGACTTGAAAATGGCAATGTTATGAACATGTATTTGGCTATGAACAAAGTGACTTTTGCCCATCTTTGCAAATTTGATTCTCCCTAACCACAAGGGTGTTTGATGAGTTCTTGGACAATTTGGAAAGCTTGGAATGTGTACTACAATCCATCTTTGTAATGCAAATTGAAATTCCAAGTGGAACTATGTGAAAAGTGGTCATGAAGTTGGGCAAAAATCCTGCCTAGAATAGGTCAAAATTTTTCTAAGTTAAGAATGTTTTGCACCCTTGTTCCAAAAATCATAACTTGAGCTAAAAGCTTCTTTTGAGGAAACTTTGTGAATCAAAGTTGTAGATTTTTCAATGGACTACAACTTTCATGTTTTGATTTTTGCTTGAATCCAATTGTATCTTGATGAAAAAATGGGACAAAGTTAGGAAAAAATAAGGAAGTTTCATAACTTAGAAAAATTCTAAGTTATGAAATTTTCTCATTCTAAACCCTAATTTGCAATTTTGGGTTTCTTGATGAACAAGTTTCATAATTTGACATGTCTTGATGAAAAATGAATCTTGACACTTGATTTTGACCAAAAAGTCAAAGTTTGACTTTTCAGTATACAGTCAAATTTTGATCAGTTGACTGGAAAATTTATCTGTCAAACTTATGCATTTGAGATTTTTGAACTTGTTGAATATGTCAAGCCAATGCCATTGAGTTCTTGAGTCCATATGTGAGCTTGGTTTGCCATTGGCTAGGTCAAACAGTCAAAAATTACCTTTGTGCAGTCAAAACCCTAAAAATGACCATTTTGCCCTTTTGGTGATATGATCAAATTTCTTGTGGAATTGTGATCCAAACTTGATCAAATGGTTCATGTGAGTTCAAAATGTTGATGTGGGTCAAAAATCATGAGGTTTGACTGTCAATTGGCCACAATTGACTTTTTCCCCAATACAGCTGATTTCTAGGTCAACTGTCCAATTGACTGGGCAAAGATTGGAATCAAGGCTTGAAACTTGGTATGGATAAACTTGTGAGTCCAACATGAGGCATGAAAGTCACTTTGGGCATTTCAGGTCAAAACATCTTTGTGCAAATTCAAACCCTAATTTGGGTCAACAGTGCAAAGAGGAGTCTTAAGCAGAGCAAACCCTAACTTGATCTTGCGGTCCAAAAGTCTTGTGGTGAGAAAATGTTGATGAAATGAGAGGGCAAATTTTGGGGTACAATAGTTGCCCCTGTTCAATCTTCTTGCACCTGAAGAGTTAGATTGGCAAGTTTGCCTTTCGCGTCTCGAAGGTAAAAGGAGATTGGACACTAGAGTGCCCGAAAAAATTTGCACTCGTCAAAGCGTAGCTGAGGGAATGGGCTTAAAGATACCATTTGGAGATGGGCTTAAAGATTCCATCTGGAAAGTGACAAAATCTTGTCGGGGGATGGGCTTAGAGATGCCATCTGGAAATTGTTGGTAGGAGGATGGGCTTATAGATGCCATTCTGGAATGTTTGCTGAATTATAAAGTGATAGATCAGAAGAATGAGGATCAAAATGGTATCCGTGTCTGGAATGCATTTGAACCGTATCTGGAGACTGAGTTGGTATGAGCAAAAGACTGGCCTCCGTGTCTAGGGCATATCTGAGCTGTGACTGTGTTTGAATGTAGGATGAATATCAGAATGACTGCCGTGTCTGGAGTGTATCTGTATTGTATCTGGGTGACAGAGAAATATCTGTGTATGGAGCAACTGCATGCTGGGGATAAATTCTGAATGAGTGACAGAATGGCAACCGTGTCTGGAGCGTATCTGGACTGTATCTGAAATTGAGATTTATATGAGTAGCAGAATGACTTCCGTGTCTGGAGTGTATCTGAAACTGTATCTTAGAGTCGAGATCTGTATGAGTAGCAGAATGACTTTCGTGTCTGGAGTGTATCTGAAACTGTAACTGGGATCTGAATGAGTGACAGAATGGCTACCGTGTCTGGAGCGTATCTGAAACTGTATCTTGAAGTTGAGATCTGTATGAGTAGAAGAATGACTTCCGTGTCTGGAGTGTATCTGAAACTGTAACTGGGATCTGAATGAGTGACAGAATGGCTACCGTGTCTGGAGCGTATCTGAAACTGTATCTTGGAGTTGAGATCTGTATGAGTAGCAGAATGACTTCCGTGTCTGGAGTGTATCTGAAACTGTAACTGGGATCTGAATGAGTGACATAATGGCTACCGTGTCTGGAGCGTATCTGAAACTGTATCTTGGAGTTAAGATCTGTATGAGTAGCAGAATGACTTCCGTGTCTGGAGTGTATCTGAAACTGTAACTGGGATCTGAATGAGTGACAAAATGGCTACCGTGTCTGGAGCGTATCTGAAACTGTATCTTGGAGTTGAGATCTGTATGAGTAGCAGAATGACTTCCGTGTCTGGAGTGTATCTGAAACTGTAACTGGGATCTGAATGAGTGACAGAATGGCTATCGTGTCTGGAGCGTATCTGAAACTGTATCTTGGAGTTGAGATCTGTATGAGTAGCAGAATGACTTCCGTGTCTGGAGTGTATCTAAAACTGTAACTGAGATCTGAATGAGTGACAAAATGGCTACCGTGTCTAGAGCGTATCTGAAACTGTATCTTGGAGTTGAGATCTGTATGAGTAGCAGAATGACTTCCGTGTCTGGAGTGTATCTGAAACTGTAATTGGGATCTGAATGAGTGACAGAATGGCTACTGTGTCTGGAGCGTATCTGAAACTGTATCTTGGAGTTGTTAATGATAGCCTTTTATTCTTATCCTAAAAAGGACAAAATGTTAGCTAAACACAAAGCCATGTTGCATGATATGTATGATGCAATATATATGTTATATCGATGTTTATGATATATGAATGTAATGAATGCGTATGTAAGCTGATGAGCTGTCTCGCTGAGGATAGATGAATCCTGGATATCCAGAGATAACAGAATCTTGACTACTGTCGGGGAAAGTAAATCCTTGACTGTTGCAGGAAAATGCAAGAATCTTTGGTTGCCGTAGCTGAGACATCCTTGCTGCCTGCTGACAGCTTGGGGAACAAGATCTTCAATTGTTGAGGGGTCTTAGGACCACTGCTGGGGATTGAAACTCCTTGGTGACTTGTAGGGAATGAGAATTCTGATGATCTCTACTGATGAGTTCAGAACCTGGTAGACTTATGCTGGAGAAGTAAGACCGAGAATCTTCAATCTGGCGGGAAGTATCTCTGTGGGGAGAAGGTTCACTAGTCTGGTTCCGCTGGGGATTGAAAGTTGAAAGTTTTAGCTCCGTTGGGGATAGGATTTTCAGATTTTTAAGGCTCCACTGAGATACTGAAACTTAACTCTGAGGGGAATTGAGTTCTGGAAGGTTCTCTGGCTGGGGAAATTAGTTTTGAGAAAGCTCTTGTTCTGGTGAGGATCCTGAAGTTTAATTAAGTTCCGGATTTTGACTTTGTTGAGGAATTTGGAGTTTAGAACTGCTGGGGACTCCTCTTGAAAAGGCATCAAGATATCTACCTGTACCTTTAACTTATCAGTAATCATCTCTTTTGCTTTGCAAGGAAATGATTATGTTCAAATGCATATGCCTATTTAACAAAACATTGGACGTTTCTCAAATAAAACATAAGTGTAGAAAAGCAAAAATAAGACAAAGCAAATTTCCGTATTTGGAAATTGTATTCGTATTAACTTTCTATGAGTATCTTTGTACAAAGGAGACATACATCCTAGTAAGAGAATATTGTCGTAAAATATTGAAAATTTTATACAAAATAAAGATGGCTATGTGAAACAATTCCATGGGATTCCTATTCTGTTATAGCCTTCACAACTCTGAATATCTTGTCCATTCAATGCTTCGTCCGCCGATGACTGGATTGATCAGAAACTCGGAGCTTGTTGATGAAGAGATTGTTCTTTAAAGTGATCCGACGAGACATAGTCATACGCTTTAATTCCCTAACTTTTGCCTGGACCGCCCTTTCAGGTTTTCGATCCACCGGGAAAACCCCTTTTTGCCCAAGCCGCCCTTTCGGGTTTTCGACTTGCCGGGTGTACATATTTTTTTGTTTTATCCCTAATTTTTGCCTGAACCGCCCTTTCGGGTTTTCGGTTCACCGGGATGCCCATTTTTGCCCAAGTCACCCGTTCGGGTTTTCGACTTGTCGGGTGACTTTATGCGTAGTATCTTTTGACTATGTCTGCATTCGCAGGGTGCGGCAAATCGTCGCCGTCCATGGTGGTCAGAATCATTGCACCACCATAAAATATGCTCTTGATCACAAATGGTCCTTCGTAAGTAGGAGTCCATTTGCCCCTGGGATCACTTTGCGGCAAGATGATCCGCTTGATTACGAGATCTCTGACTTGATACACTTGACATTTGACTTTCTTGTTGAGAGCCTTGATCATCCGTTTTTGATACGTCTGACCATGGCAAACAGCAGCGAGTCGCTTCTCGTCGATCAAATTGAGTTGATCAAGTCGGGTCTGAATCCAATCATCTTCACTCAAACCAGAGTCCTTCATAATCCTTAAAGAAGGAATCTGAACTTCCATGGGTAGGACAGCTTCCATGCCATATACCAAAGAAAATGGGGTTGCCCCTGTTGAGGTACGTGCCGTGGTACGGTATCCATGCAGAGCAAACGGTAACATCTCATGCCAGTCCTTGTAGGTGACTGTCATTTTCTGAATGATCTTCTTAATGTTTTTGTTCGCAGCTTCAACAACACCGTTCATCTTCGGCCGATAGGGAGATGAATTGTGATGATAAATCTTGAACTGTTCGCATAGAGCGGTGATCATAGTGTTGTTTAAATTTGTACTGTTGTCTATGATGATCCTGTCGGGGACACCATACCAGCATATGAGGTTCTGCTTGATGAAGCGGGCAACCACATTTTTTGTAACAGAGGCGAAGGAAGCTGCTTCGACCCATTTGGTAAAATAGTCAATGGCGACCAGGATGAAGCGATGTCCATTGGATGATGTGGGCTTGATCTCTCCAATCATGTTAATGCCCCACATTGCGAATGGCCAAGGAGCCGTTAGAACATTGAGAGGAACAGGAGGAATATGAATCTTGTCAGTGTAGACTTGACATTTGTGGCAAGTACGGGAATGTTGATGGCAATCAGCTTCCATGGTAGACCAGTAATAGCCTGCCCTTAGAATCTTCTTAGCCATCGTATGTCCGCTCAGGTGGGTGCCAAATGTTCCACTGTGTATCTCAGTCATGATTAACTCTGCTTCAGCTTTGTCTACACATCAGAGTAAAACACAATCATGGCTGCATTTGTAAAGGATGCCATTGCTTAGGAAGAACTTGGCCGCAAATCTCCTTAAGAACTTTTTGTCATTGACGGAAGCTCCTTCGGGATATTCTCTAGTCTGGAGATACCTTTTGATTTCGTGAAACCAGGGTTGTTCCACTACTTCTTCGGTATTAATCTCATGACAATACGCAGGTTCATCCATTCGCTCGATGGTGATTTGGGGAGCCTCGTTATCCCAGTTAAGTTTAAACATGGAAGACATTGTAGCCAGAGCATCCGCTAGCTGATTCTCTTCTCGCGGGAAATGTTCAAAGGTGATTTGCTCGAAATGAGGCAACAATGTCAGGACATGTTCTTTATATGGGATAAGATTAGGATGTTTGGTGTCCCACTCTCCTTTGATTTGACTGATAACCAAAGCCGAGTCCCCAAATACAACCAACGATTTGATTCCCAAGTCTATGGCAGCCTTGAGTCCAAAGATGCAAGCTTCATATTCGGCCATGTTGTTGGTACAGTTGAAACAAAGTCGGGCCGTGAAAGGTGTATGGCAACCTTCCGAGGAAATGAGTACCGCACCGATACCGTTTCCAAGTGCATTTGAAGCACCATCAAAGTACAGGGTCCATCGGGATCCATTTTCAGGTCCGTCATACGGTCCGTTACCTTCAATGTTGTCCAAAGTCATGATGTCCTCGTCCGGGAAGTCGAATCTCATGGATTGATAATCTTCGATAGCTTGATGAGCTAGATGGTCAGCTAGTACACTCCCTTTTATAGATTTTTGGGTGGTGTACTGGATGTCATACTCAGTCAGGATCATTTTCCATCTAGCGATTCTTCCAGATAAAGCAGGCTTCTCGAAGATATACTTGATAGGATCCATTTTGGAAATCAGTAAGGTGGTATGAGTCAACATATACTGCCTTAGTCGGCGAGCAGCCCATACCAAAGCGCAGCAAGTTTTCTTGAGCGGTGAATAGCGAGTCTCACAGTCGGTAAACTTTTTGCTAAGGTAATAAATGGCATGCTCTTTTCGACCAAACTCGTCATGCTGGCCCAACACGCACCCCATTGATTTATCCAAAACGGTCAGATACATGATCAGCGGCCTTCCTTCGACGGGTGGCATCAGAATAGGAGGTTCTAGCAAATACTCCTTGATCTTATCAAAAGTAGCTTGGCAGTCGTCGTTCCATTCGACTACCTGATCTTTCTTTAATAGTTTGAAAATTGGCTCACAGGTAGACGTCAGATGAGAGATGAATCTGGCAATATAGTTCAAGCGCCCCAAGAACCCTCTAACCTCCTTTTCAGTACGGGGAGCAGGCATTTCTTGTATAGCTTTCACTTTTTCTGGATCCACCTCAATGCCTTTGTTGCTGACAATAAATCCTAGAAGTTTACCAGACCTAACTCCAAAAGTACACTTACTTGGATTCAGCCTGAGTTTGTACTCCTTCAACCTGGCAAACAACTTCTGCAAATGCTCAAGGTGTTCCTCCTCTGTTTGCGATCGAGCTGTCATATCGTCTACGTAAACTTCGATTTCATGATGTATCATATCATGAAACAAAGCTACCATGGTGCGCTGATAAGTTTCCCCTGCGTTCTTCAGTCCGAACGACATCACCTTGTAGCAGAAGGTACCCCATTGTGTAACAAAGGTTGTTTTCTCCATGTGCTCGGGGGCCATTTTAATCTGGTTGTAGCCCGCGAATCCATCCATGAAGGAAAACACTTTGTGCTGAGCCGTGTTGTCAATCAAAATGTCGATATGCGGTAGCGGAAAATCATCTTTAGGACTGGCCTTATTCAAATCCCGGTAGTCCACACACATCCTGACCTTGCCGTCTTTTTTGGGAACTGGCACAATGTTAGCAACCCATTATGGATAGGATGTAATAGCCAGAAAACCAGCGTTGAATTGCTTCATCACTTCTGCTTTAATCTTTTCAGACATGTCGGGCCTCATTCGGTGGACTTTTTGCTTGATTGGTGGACAATCCTCTCTTGTAGGGAGACGGTGAACCACGATATCGGTGTCTAGCCCGGGCATGCCTTCATAAGACCAGGCGAAGATTTCAACGTACTCATTCAACAGCTGTATCAAGCGCTTCTTGACACTTGGTTCCAAATTGGAACCCACTTGTACTTCTTTCCGGTCTTCCTCTGTTCCTAAGTTGACTGTTTCCAACAACTCTTCATGAGGCAAGATGGCCCTTTCTTCTTGTTGTAGAAGTCTGGCTAGCTCCCCTGGTACTTCACAATCTTCGTCATCTTCATACTCAGCCTGATTGACCAAATCTTCAGAGTTTTTGAAGGACACAATAGAATAGTCATCCATAGAATCCAAGGTGGATGGGTACCTGTATTTGTGAGTGTGAGTGTGTGTAAGGGATAGCCATCCTTAAACAAACAAAAATGCAAAAGGAAAGAAAATGAACACAGCAGTTTATAAATGAAAAACGTCCAATGAATCATTAAACATGGCATATGAATATGGAGAGAATCAAAACCCTTATAAATGGACCTACATGCCTCGAGCAAGGCATGAGGTGAAAAATAGTGTGCAGATTGTTTAAAAGTAATTATTACAGACCAACAGGAAATGTTCGAAAGATAAATTACTGATTAATGAAAGTAATGGGGACGAAGTCCTTCGCCTCCCAGTTGTGCAGTCCCCCTTCAATGGTTGGGAAGATCCAATCTTCAGCATTACCCTCTTCGTCTTCGTCTTCTAAATCATTGATTCCGTGAGGAGAAATCTTGATGGGTGCTCTCTCAATCTTTGAGCGACGCATAGCTTTTTGCCCCGCAGCGGTAAATCCCAACCCAAACTTGTCTGTTTTGTGAGGAATGTCAGGCAACTGACCCCATGTTGAGCTCTTTCCCTCCTTCATTGCAGCTTCTGCGTCTTTCAGAGATGCCATCCTGGCCACCTGCTTGGGTACCTCAGCTACTGCCTTTGCTACTGCAACTTCGGGAGCAATTTCCTCGAAGTGTTGGAACGGTGTCTCAATGAATTCGCCCTCCACTTCCACATACCGAAAAGAGTTCAAGTGACTGATCATATATTCCTCTTCACCGTGCACAGTTATGATTTTTCCTTTGACAGGGTATTTCAGCATTTGATGTAGGGAGGAAGTGACTGCGCCTGCATTATGTATCCATGGTCTTCCTAGCAAGCAAGAGTATGACGGACGAATGTCCATCACATAGAAAGTTGAGTGGAATAATTCAGTACCTACTTTGATGGGAATGTCGACCTCCCCGTGCACCATCCTTTTAGACCCGTCAAAGGCCCTGACAATGATATTACTTGGTTTCAGCTCCAAGCCTTCACAATCCAATCGGTCCAGAGCTTTCTTAGGCAGCACATTTAGAGAAGAACCCGTGTCGACCAAAACATGGGCAAGAGTAGTTCCTCGGCATTCAACTGACACATGTAATACGTCATTGTGTTTTCTTCCTTTCGGGGTCAGGTCAGCATCAGAGAAACCCAGGCCGTTGTCGGCGGTAAGGCTGGCTACGCAATCTTGGAATTGATCGGCTGAGGTTTCTTGGGGTACATGGGTTGTCTTCAAAAACCTTATCAAGGCCTTGGCATGAGCCTCCGAACAAAGCAACAATGCTAACATGGAAATCTTCGAGGGGGTTTGCCCCAGTTGCTCTACCACATCATAATCACTCTTCTTAATTATCTTCAGAATCTCCTCCATTTCTTTTTTAGAGGTTCCGGGGATGACCAATGGCTGAGCCCTTGTCCTGGCGAGCTCATCTTGGATCCCTTTCCCCTTATCAGCAGAAGTAGGAGGGACAACCATAGGAATAACAACTTCTTTAATCAACGGAATTCTTGCAGAAAGTTTTATCGGTGCAGGAGTAACTTTGGCAGCAGTTGAGAGTCCAAAGATTGCCTTTGGGGGGGGCAATCTCTGGAGAAAATATTCTCCCACTTCGGGTAATCTTGCTTGTACCGGCAATGTTTCCAATGTCGGCATCTTCTTCGTCAGAGCTTTCTTCAGTTATCTCAACTTGTTTAACACTATGGTAGTAGATTTCTCCACCATAATTCCATGGTATTGACTTGTCAGATTTGTAGGGGACAGGCCCAGGCATGGTTATTTTCAGTGGAACAAACTTCGGAACTGATGTAATCTTAACAGGCTTTTTAGGGACCTTGGAAAGATTGGTGGAAATGGTGATTATTGAAACTTCATTGATAGGGGTTGGAGTAGCGGGAACTTTTTCGAAAAGAATTTGTTGGCTGTCCATCAGGCCTTGGATGCCTATCTTCAGCAATGGACAATCTATTGGTAGGGAGGAACAACAGTAACAGTCTTCTTTACATCCTGGGAAAATCCCAGCCTTTAATAGATTCAACTTGATTGTCAACAGTGGAGTCATCAGGTCATCAACAGCAGAAACATATAGATCTTCTTCAATAGCATGGACATTGCGACCATGCTTCGACATCGGAGGAGATATTACGTTTGGCTTCTCTGGAGCATCGAACTCAACCTCTTTTGCATCTATCAAGTCTTGAATTTTATGCTTAAGCGCCCAACAATCGTTGGTGTCGTGCCCGACGCTGTCAGAATGATAGGCGCATTTAGCATTGGGATGATAATGTGGGGAAGATGTGTTCACATTTTTTGGTGCCTCTTTGATAGTGGTGAGATTCAACTTCAACAAGTGGGGAAGAACTTGTGCAGGCGTCATATTGATGCGGGTGAACTGCCATTGTGGCCGTTCTCCCCATTGCTGTTTAGGTCTGGACTGATTATCACGAGGCTGATCATTTGACGAATTTTGGATCATCACGGCCCCCATAGTCGGCCGGTGCTTAGCTCTTCCCGATCTTTTCTGAGAGTACACAACAGCTGATTCCTTCTTGGTCGGAAATGATTTCTTAACAGTTGTAGATGCAGAGGCATCCTTTTGAATCTTCCCATTCTTAATACCAGCTTCCACCCGTTCGTCTGTCAGAATCAATTCAGTAAACCCTACGGAAGAGCTCCCGATCAAATGGTTGAAGAACGGGCCAGATAGGGTCCCTAAGAACATATCAACTAGTTCCCTATCAGAAAGAGGTGGCTGCACTCTTCCGGCCAAGTCACGCCATTTCTGGGCGTATTCTTTGAATCCCTCATTTGAGGCCATCCCCATACCCTGTAGCTGAGTACGGGTTGGCGCCAAGTCAGTGTTATATTGATACTGGCGATAAAAGGCAGCTTCCAAGTCTTCCCAGTTATGCACTTCTGACCTCTCAAGCTGGTAAAACCAGTCTAGCTGTGTACCGGACAAGCTGTCCTGAAAGAAGTGTACCCAAAGATTTATGTCAGATGTATGAGGTTGAATTCTTCTGACATATGACCTCAGGTGCATCTTCAGGAAAGACAGCCCGTCATACTTTGCAAAAATTGGCACCTTAAACTTTGGAGGGATCACAATCCCAGCAATTAATCCCAACTCCTCAAAATCTAACCCAGGAACCCTTTGCAGCTCCATAGCTGCCAGTCTATCCTCCAGGTTTTTGTATTTGTCGTCCGCTGGCGGGTATTGTTGCTCTGAGTAGTATTCATCTTCCTCAACCTCTTCCTCTTCAGCCTCGGACTCAGAAGGTAATGCAGCCCCTTTTCCCTTACCGGTCCCCTCATCAGATGTGGAGGGAAATTCAAGAACCCTTCTAGCTTCATTCTCAAATCTTCTTCCCAGTGTAGCTACCCCAACTCTTTTCTTCTTCTTTTTCCCTTTTTCTTGATCTTTATTCCCCATCAGTGCTTTAAGATCCTCTTGACCCCTTGCTAAAGTCATTAGGAGCTGTTGAAACTGCGAGTTCTGCCCCTGCAGATCTTTGACCGTCTTCTCAATATCCATCTTACTGAAATAAATAGCAGAAAGATAAGGAACCCTGGTATGAAGACCTGTTTATGCATATGATGAATGATATGTTTATTCATGCAATGCATTCAAGGATTTAGAAATTCAAAATTGTTGCAGACAAAAAAGAACACACGTCATATTAATAAGAAGAAATTTTGTCAGTACGTAAATGCCCCAGGGGCCAAATATTACAAAAACTTCTTAAGGTAAAAAGACGTTGCGCATCCTCTTTGGTGCGATGTAAATGTTGAGGGTCTCCTCCTCGTGAAGTAGGCGGGTAAGCTCCAAAACCTTCTTCTCACTGGCGTAGAAGCTGGCTTCAAAAGTATCTCTTTCCTCCTTGAGTTGGATCCAACTCTTCTGCATCTCCTCCCATGATGTTGGCATATCAGGATGTAGAATGGTGTATGAAGCCTCTCCTTCCTCCACAGGCTCTTTAATCAAAGGGAGAATGTGAGGGTAAGGCATCATAAGACTCTGAGCGCGGGCTCGCACCCACTTGAGATAAGGCTCAAGAGGGATGGAGTTCTTGTGCCCCAGTGTCTTGCTATCTACCTTGTTAGGCATCCTCCAAGCTCTGATGAATCTTTGGCGAAGTCCTTGCGCATTATTGTCGAAGTCAAAAACTAGGTCAGGAATCAGCATGTCATGAGGGCCATCCCTCCGTGCATATCCAAATTGTCTCAAAGCTAGACAAGGGTTGTAGGTAATGCCTCCTCTAATGCCAATTAATGGAACATTAAGGAATTCACCACAACGATCGACGATGATGACATTTTCTCTGGACCGAGAACACCAATGTACATCAGAGTGTGTGAGGGTCATCAGTCGTTGTGACCACCTTAAGCCTTGTTCATTCTTCAAAACAGATTGTGGAAGGTGCAAAATAAACCACCTTGCAAGGAGAGGAGTACAACACATGAGAACACCTCTCTTTCTCATTGTTCGTGTGTAAAATGAGTGGAGGATGTCCCCAAGCAATGTAGGTACAGGATTCCTGGATATGAAGATCTTGACAGCATTGACATCTATAAGTTGGTCAGGATTTGGGAACAAGACCAACCCATAGATAAGGAGTGCCACAATTTCTTCAAAGGCTTGCAGATCCAAAGAATCCCAACACTCTTGTGCCTTCTCAAACAAGAATTTTGCTAAGAAGCCCTTGACGCCACTTCTGGTTTCCCAATCCCCCTTGATGTCATATGGTTGAAAGTGTAGTGCTTGAGCAACATCTTCAGGCTTTGGTTCTTTTTCCGTACTGTTGAAAGGTAGTTGATTAAGAATAGGAATTCTCAGGAGTTGAGAGAATTCCTCCAAAGTAGGCACCAATTGGTAGTCGGGGAATGTGAAACAGTGGTGAAGGGGGTCAAAGAACTGGAACAACACTTTCACCATGTCTTCTTCAATGCTGGTGTTGACTAGGCTGAGAAGTCTACCATGTCTTTCATTGAAGAGAGAGCTTTCTGGAATTCTGGATGTGAGCTCCTTGAGTTGAGGAGGGATTCTCACAAGGTTGACTTGGATAGTTTTCCTGCGAAGAATTTCTATGACCTACAAAACAAGAAGAAAGATGAAGATCCAAACCCTTGAAATGGTTAGTGGATGCATATGATGCTTTATGATGTTCATGATGTATGCACAAACATATGTACAAGCAATTCACACAAAACCCTAGTTTTAGGCTTGCATGAGGTTTCATAGGTAAGTACCCTCTTGAGTGTAGTTGGCTTAAAAACATGTCCTATAAATAGTAACTGGGTTCTAAGGAGCTCAATATCATTGGATTGTTTTCCATGTTCATTGTTTTGGTTTAGCCACTTAACTAGCGACCAAAATATTCCAAGAAAACAACCCTTAATGAGTGTAGTATCGAGTATCTACCAACTTCGGACTGCACCAAAGCCGGTCATCTCACTACCCCTAATAAAAGGCCAAGATGGTCAAATAAGGTTCTAGGTCATTAGTGCTTAGTGACATCACTCAGCGGCCCCGTACTCTCCTTGATTGAACTCAAGGGTTACCGGTACTCACAAATATATCGCACTAATATAGCTATTGCTTCAACCGTGTCGGTATACCCCACACAGTTTCCACAACATATTGCTATCTATGAATGTTTCCCCCAAATCTGGGTGTAGGATTTCAAGCCCAAACAAGAGAACCAAATGTAAAGCAATCAAAGAAAACAATTAGTCATGAAAAAGGTGATCTAAGCCCTAAGGTTACTCCACTTTTAAGTTAATCCCCAGCAGAGTCGCCAGTTCTGTGATACGGTGGGAGAATTGACTTGAGGTTTGCGTTTGTGTTCGAAAATGTTGCGGTATAGCAAGAGTCGCCACCGTTTTATTTTATCCTAAGGAAAGGTTAAAAAGCACAGCAAAAACCTTTAAGATGTTTTCTTGGGTTCGGGGAGTAGATTATAGAAAGGGAAGGTATTAGCACCCTTTCTATCCATGGTTATCCATGGGCTCTTAGTTACTTTCTTAGATCACTTACCTTGCATTTTCAATTGTTTGAAATGGTGCTTTGTGTGTGGTTTTGAAAGATTTTTGAAAAAAAAGAGGCCATTGTTGTGGCAACCTTTGTAATGACTCGTGTTTGAGTATATACAAAAGTGTTTTTGTCTTTCGAAAAGTTTTCAATGTTTTGAAAGTTGTTTTTGGAAATTGTGTTGTGGAGTGTGTTTTGAAAAATGGCAAGGATTTGTTTTGCAAGTTGGTCAAGTAACCAAGAGCTATCAACCCTAAATTTCTCAAAGATCTTTGGTGTGTTTTAACCCTTTTAACAGTGTTGTTTCACCATTGTATTTGGTGAACAACCTTGTGTTAGGATGTTAAACGGGACAGGCGCGGGTCATCGTATAGACCATAAAGGCAATAGTGCCAAGTATCTTTGGCAATTTTCTCAAGGGACTTGATCATTTTAGGCAACTTGTTAGCGTCATCGAGGGACTTATGATCATTTGATTTGTTTGTCTTGCCAATGACACTTAACATGCAACTATGGCCCATTATTGAAGGCAACAAGTGGATGTAACCCTATGGGTGCAAGTGTGATTAGTGTTGTCCATTTTCATGCTTTTTTGTCTTTGAATTAGTCAAGCTATTTGTTGGTTGATTTTGCATACAAACCCTAGGTCTATCATGGCATAATTAGAAAGCGTTTAAATGCGGAAATTTAAATACTAAGCTATTACATCATGATATAGGGAGGGGGGTACAAATGTTTGAATGGGGGATATTTAGCAAGAAATTTAAATCTAAACTATTACATCCATATTGAATATACAAGTTATTTAATTGTACAATAATTAAATAAATACAATAAATATAAAAAATGTATTATGCACAAAAATGGTTTTTTATGTATGTAAAAGTATTTTTCAATGTAAAATATAAACAAAATAAAAAGTCAATTTTTTTGGATATTTTGTGGTTTTAAGGTAAAACCCTAATTTTTGAATAAATAGCAATTATTTATTTATTATATACAATATTATATATTTATTTATACAAACAATAAATAAAAGAGAAGTATATTGTAAAAAAGTGTTTTTTGATGTCAAATATAAATAAAAATAAAAAGGTATTATTTTTACATTTTATCCTAAATATTTAACAAAATATGTATAAGTATTTATATTATATATTACATATACTAAATATATATAAAAATGAAATATTAATTATTTACAAAAGTATATTTTTTAGAAAATATTTTCAAAAAAGTAAATAAAAAATAATGGCTGAAAATATATTTTTTATGTTATTTTTAATGTTTTAAATAAAAAGGTATTTATGTTTATTTTACATGTATAAGTTCAAATAAACAAATAAAATCCAAATAAAAATGCAAAAATGGGTGGAAAAATATTTTTAATATTTTTTATGTTTTGACAAAAAATAATAAGTCAGAAGAAAAAATAAAAAGTCAAAAATAATCAAAATATCACACAATGGGCCAAGGGGGTGTAAGTGGAAAAAGATGGTGCAAGAAGCAGAAACAACTCAGGCCCAGCCCAAGTCAACCTTCTTCAACCTCCAGCCTTGTTTCAAACAGAAAATGCGCGCTTCATCATGTCCAACACAAACTCCTGATTCTTTGACTTTTAACAAAAACTCACGACACAAACATTATAGAGCATCAAGAGACGAATTCATACATATAAAATTCTTAACCTAACTCTCAGAAACGAGGGAGAATTTCTCCATCCCCAATTTCTAACCTAAATTTTCTATCATGTTCAGGTCCAAAATTCTCTCAACACACACAATATAAATGAAAAGTAAGTATATGGATGGCTTCAGGGCTATGAGGAGAACATGTTTCATTCACAAACCTAAGCCTAACTCTTCCTATATTGAGAGATAGAAGTTCAAATTTTTACCTGTTCAGCTTGAGTCGTGTACAACAATGGAGGTATCTTCAATGGAGTTTGAACTTTGGTACAGCTTTCCTGAAGTCCAAGGATGCTTCCCCTATGCTTGGCTTGCTCTGAAACTGCCTGTATCGAGCTATGGAAGTCAACCTGCGCAGCTGAAAAATGAAAATGGCAAACTTGGTTATGGGTGTTACAGCTCAAGTTCAATGCCTGGAATAGCTTCAGTGGGTGATATGGAACATGTTTGAACTCCTTTTAGCAAAAATTCACGAGTGAAAATGTTGGTGGAAGTCAAGTTGCAGAACTTGCTCTGTTTCTGCAGCAAGAGGGTGTTTTTTGTGAATGAGAAGGTTTGGGATGTGGTTCAGTCGTGCCTTAGCTCTGGTTTGACGTATGGAAAGTGTTTATGAAGTTTGTTTAGGCTTGTGTTAACAGGAGATCAAAGTTGGATATCTTTTGCAATGTTTCTTCTCCAATAAGCAAAGATAGTCAAGTTGGGTTATAGGCCAATGCAGGTCCCTCAAGCATGCTGCATACTTTGTTCTTGATCAGTGGGATTTGTCCATAAACTTGTGCCTAAAAGATCTGGCTTGTACCTCTTGGATATGGTATTTGACATAAAGTGTACCTTTTCAAAAATGGCAAAAATGCTTTTTCTAATTATGGATTAATCTTGCATGTAATGGCTAAATACACAAAATAAGACTTGAACACAAAGGTTAAGCATTTAATTGTTGAGTGTGAGAAGGATTAGAGGCCTGTAATCTAGCTTGAACCATGCTGACTTGAAAATGGCAATGTTATGAACATGTATTTGGCTATGAACAAAGTGACTTTTGCTCATCTTTGCAAATTCGGTTCTCCCTAACCACAAGGGTGTTTGATGAGTTCTTGGACAATTTGGAAAGCTTGGAATGTGTACTACAATCCATCTTTGTAATGCAAATTGAAATTCCAAGTGGAACTATGTGAAAAGTGGTCATGAAGTTGGGCAAAAATCCTGCCTATAATAGGTCAAAATATTTCTAAGTTAAGAATGTTTTGCACCCTTGTTCCAAAAATCATAACTTGAGCTACAAGCTTATTTTGAGGAAACTTTGTGAATAAAAGTTGTAGATTTTGACATGTCTTGATGAAAAATGAATCTTGACAATTGATTTTGACCAAAAAGTCAAAGTTTGACTTTTCAGTATACAGTCAAATTTTGATCAGTTGACTGGAAAATTTATCTGTCAAACTTATGCATTTGAGATCTTTTGAACTTGTTGAATATGTCAAGCCAATGCCATTAAGTTCTTGAGTCCATATGTGAGCTTGGTTTGCCATTGGCTAGGTCAAACATTCAAAAATTACCTTTGTGCAGTCAAAATCCTAAAAATGACCATTTTGCCCTTTTGGTGATATGATCAAATTTCTTGTGGAATTATGATCCAAACTTGATCAAATGGTTCATGTGAGTTCAAAATGTTGATGTGGGTCAAAAATCATGAGGTTTGACTGTCAATTGGCCATAGTTGACTTTTTCCCCAATACAATTGATTTCTAGGTCAACTGTCCAATTGACTGGGCAAAGATTGGAATCAAGGCTTGAAACTTGGTATGGATAAACTTGTGAGTCCAACATGAGGCATGAAAGTCACTTTGGGCATTTTAGGTCAAAACATCTTTGTGCAAACTCAAACCCTAATTTGGGTCAACAGTGCAAAAAGGAGTCTTGAGCAGAGCAAACCCTAACTTGATCTTGCGTTCCAAAAGTCTTGTGGTGAGAAAATGTGGATGAAATGAGAGGGCAAATTTTGGGGTACAACAGTAAGAATGTATACAAAGATGTTTGTCTTTTAAAAATGTTTTCAATGTTTTGTAAGATGTTTTGAAATGTGTGCGTGTTTGTTTTTGAAAATAGCGAGGATTGTTTGAAATGGAGCAAGTAACTTAGAAGCTATCTACCTACTCAAATGTCTTTCCTATGCATTTTCTATTCCTTTGACATTGTTGATTTACTATTGATTTGGTAAGCAACCCTGTCTTTGGATGTAAACGGGACGGGCGCGAGTCATCGTATAACCATGATTAGCAATGTTGCAAAGTATCTTAGCATTTTTGAGGGACTAAGATCATTTTATAAGGCAACTTTGATAGCGTCATCGAGGGACTATGATCTTTTAATTTTGTTTGTTTTACCAAGATACATTGCATGCGTAATATGGCTATTTTCGTATAAGGCAACCAAGTAGAGAAACCTTAAGGGTGTTTGTGTGCAAGTGTGTTTTATTGCATGCATGGTTTTATCTTGAATTAGGATTTTCTATTTCATTGATTTTATCTTGCCATACATATCCTAATTGCTAGCATTTACAATTGAAAGCGATAAAAATGCGGAAATGTAAAGTCCTACACTGTTACAATATTTAGGGGGTGGGGGTACACACTTATGAATAGGGAATCCAGCGAGAAAAATAAAGAAATATAACAAAGGGAAAAAAAAGAAAGAAGGAGGGGGTCAGCGCGCTGCTGAGAGGAAGTCAGAAGTTCTGACCCTGGCCTGCTGCAAGATATCAACCTGTTAGTGAAAATGTATAGGTCAGAACTTCTGACCCTGGTGCGCTGCAAAATAGAAACCTGTTAGTGGAGAGGTCAGAAGTTCTGACCCCAGTGCGCTGCAAAACAGAAATCTGTTAGTGGGAGGGGGGTCAGAAGTTCTGACCCTGCTGGGAACACAGTAATTTTCAGAAGTTCTGATATTACTGATAACAAGATAGGCCTCAGAAGTGCTGGCGTCAAAGTCAGAGCTTGGTTTCCCCCTGTGCTAATCAGAACATCTGCAGTTTGATTATTTTTCCACAAAACAAAAGGCATGCCTAGGACAGTCTCAGCAAGTGTCATAGTGTTTCAGAAGACAGAACCAAAAAGGTCACAGGCAAGTTCTGTACTGATTCACTTCCTACTTAAACATACATAGGCATGAAAATCTCAAAACATGTACAGCAGCAACATGATATCTATATTGTATTTCTTGAGCATGCAAATATGATGAGGCTTAAACAGTGTGATGAGAGTCAACAAGTGCTTACCTTGCTATTGGAAGAAATTCTGTGAACTAGAGTTAATCTAAACTCTGATAGTGTTCTGGACAGGTTCTTGGTATGGGTGGATGAAGAGTATATATGTGGTCAGAAACGGTATGGGCAATTTTTTGTCAAGAAACAAATTGGGTGCAAATGAAGTTTTGAGACAAGAGATTCAAAGTTGTGTTTAAGGCTCTTGAAACACTAGGAATTTGACAGAGTTTCAAAGTGTTTTCTTGCTAAAAAGTTTCTGTTTCTTTTCTAGCAATTTTTCTGATGTTCCCTTTTTTTTCCAATGGACAATGGTGCTCTATTTATAGGCAAAGCTTTGTGGGTTTTTCAAACGTTAAGTGGCGCCAATATCATGCGTTAGATGCTGACTTATTCTTGAAGAAAGGTTCATAAAAAGTTGTGATGATTGACAGGTTTGAGCCTAGGCTGGGTTAGTAAGCGAGGATTAAGGAAAAGTGACACCCATGAGCGAAAAGTAGCGCATGAACCCATACCTAAATCCGCACAGGAACTTTGTTATGCTGCACGTGGAGAAACCCTTTGGACAAATGTTCAAAAGTAGTTGTGAGCATTAATGAGCATTAAATGGTGATGAGATTGGTCAAGACTAAGAAATCTTGGAACGTGAGATTTGCATAATTACTTATCTGAGCCAACAGTTCCTGCTTCAGCATACAACACACTCAAACTCTGATCTTAGTATCCTGCTGCCTCAGCAAATTCTGAGGGTTCTCCAGACTTTCTAGCATGTTCTTTGGATTTGCTTCTGAAAATTCTGGACTTAGAGATTCTGTTTCAGTGTAACACCCAATCTTCTGACCCCTTTACCTTCTGATTCCAGCATGTTTTGAAGGAGTTTTCAGGCTTCTTTGCTTTCTTTGCATTCCTCCAGCAAACTCTGACTGAACTTGCGTGACTACTGAAAGAGCCATGTTCTGACTGAATGTTATGTGCTGAGCTAAGTTTGCAACTTCTGACTGCTCCTGCCTAGAGGTTGGTTCAGAAGTTCTGAAGTTTCATTTTTCTTAAATACTTTAGGAAAATTCTAAGTATTTAGAATTTAACTTTTTCAAGGTAAAATTTGACTTTTGAACTTCTTGATGAAACAAACCTCATATTCTAATATGTCTTGATGAAATATGATTTTTGTGTTTTGATTTTGATAAAAAAACCAAAGTTTGACTTTTTTAGCTTGCAAATGACCATTTTGCCCTTGTAAATGGCTTGCTTGGAAAGGAATGATAACTCAAGGCTTGGATTTATATAGGAGAAACTTTGAGAATCCAGGGTGATTTTTCCTGAAAAATGAGAGGACAAATTTTGGGGTACAACAGCTGCCCCTGTTCAATCTTCTTCAACCTGAGGAGTTAGATTGGCGAGGTTTGCCATTCGCGACTCGAAGGTGGAAGATGATTGGAGACTAAAGTGCCCATAAATTTGCACTCGACGATGTGTAGTTGAGGGAATGGTCTTAAAGATGCCATTTGGAGAAATGATAGAATCCTGTTGGAGATGGGCTTGTAGATGCCATCCAAAAGTATTTGTTGAGATGTAGCTTGTATGTTTGAACATCAGAATGGCTTCCGTGTCTGGAGCGTATCTGAACTGTATCAGGAATGTAGAAATCTGAATCTGAATGAGTACTAGAATGGCTTCTGGGTCTGGAGCGTATCTGAACTGTATCAAGAGTGTAGATCTGAATCTGAATGAGTACCAGAATGGCTTCCGGGTCTGAAGCGTATCTGAACTGTATCAGGAGTGGAAATTTGAATCTGAATGAGTACTAGAATGGCTTCCGGTTTTGGAGCGTATCTGAACTTGAATCTGAATGAGTAACAGAATGGGTTCCGTGTCTGGAGCGTATCTGAACTTGAATCTGAATGAGTAACAGAATGGCTTCCGTGTCTGGAGCGTATCTGAACTTGAATCTGAATAAGTAACAGAATGGCTTCCGCGTCTGGAGCGTATCTGAACTGTATCTGATAGTTGAAATCTGAATGAGTATCATAATGGCACCCGTATCTGGAGCGTATCTGAACTGTATCATGATCGCATATCGTTAATGGTAGCTGTTAATCTTATCCTGAAAAGGGTAAAATGTTAGCTGAAACACAAAGTTATGTTGCATGAAATGTATGATGCAATATATGTGTTTTGTCAATGTTTATGATATATGGATGTAATGTATGCGCATGTAAGCTGATTTTCTGTATTGCTGAGGAAAATAAATCCTTGTCTGCTGCTGAGGATATGTGGATTCTTCATGTCTTGAAGTTGGAGTGTTGACAAAAATTCCATTGTGAGAGTAGTGTCGTATACTGCTTGAGTAATCTGCTTGGGGAATCCAGAGAATTTTGATGACTTCTACTGGGGATCTAACAAAGAACTCTGCGGGGAAGAAAACTTATTCCTGTTTGGAAAAAGTTTAGGAGTTTCGGTCGTCTTCCACTCTACTGGGGAATTATCCTATGTTGGGGAGAAACAAAAGTTAACTGCTATCTGGTTGATTTTCAGGCTTCAAGATAACTTGCTGGGGAATTTGGAGAAACTGAATGGTTTTCGCTGGGGATTAAAAGTTTCAGCTCCACTGGGGATCTTAATGACGTACTGTAGGGATTGCTTATGGAATAGCCTAAAGACGTTTTCCTATTCTTTCAACCTGTAAGTAATTGTTCTTTTCCATTTTGTTTATTTGTAAACAATAATTATGTTCAAATGCATATGTTCATTAATGAATCATTGGACATTTTTGCAAATAAAAACACAAGTGTAAAGAAAAAGGCAAATAGTTTTCTGTACTTGGAAAGAGATATCTTTGTATTTACTTTGAATAAGTATTTTGTACAAAGGAGACAGACATCCTAGTAAGAGGATGGTGTCATAAAAGTAAGCAACATTTATACAAAGAAAGATAGCTATATGTGATAATCCCATGGGGTTCCCATTCTACTATAGCCTCCGTATCTCTGGATATCTTGTCCATTTGTTGCTTCGTCCGAAGATGATTGAATTGATCAGAAGCTCCGGGTTTGTCAGTGAAGATATTATCCTTAAAGTGATCCGACGAAACATAGTCATACGCTTTAATTCCCTAACTTTTGCCTGGACCGCCCTTTTAGGTTTTCAATCCAACGGGAAACCCTTTTTTTCCTAAGTCGCCCTTTGGGTTTTCAACTTGCCGGGTGTACAGAGAGATTTTTATTTTATCCCTAATTTTTGCCCGAACCTTTTGGTTCGCCGGGATGCCCTTGTTTTGCCTAGGTGTGTCAACCTAGCGGGTCTCTTATGCGTAGTATCTTTTGACTATGTTTGCGTTCGAAGGGTGTGGTAGGTTGTCGCCGTCCATGGTGGTTAAGATCATTGCCCCACCAGAAAAGATGTTCTTGATTATAAATGGTCCTTCATAGGTAGGAGTCCATTTTCCCCTGGGATCACTTTATGGCAAGATGATGCGCTTGATCACCAGATCTCCAACTTGATATACTTGGCATCTGACTTTCTTGTTGAAGGCCTTGATCATCCGCTTTTGATACATCTGACCATGGCAAACAGCAATAAGTCTCTTTTTGTCAATTAAGTTCAGTTGATCAAGTCAGGTCTGGATCCAATCATCCTCACTTAAACCTGCATCTTTCATGATTCTCAAAGAGGGGATCTGAACCTCAATAGGTAAAACAACCTCCATGCCATAAACCAAAGAATAGGGTGTTGCCCCAGTTGATGTGCGAGCCGTGGTACGGTACCCGTGAAGAGCAAACGGTAGCATCTCATGCCAGTCCTTATAGGTGACTGTCATTTTTTGTATGATCTTTTTAATGTTTTTATTAGCAGCTTCGACTGCACCATTCATCTTTGGCCAATAGGGGGATGAATTGTGATGTTGAATCCTGAACTGCTCGCACAAGGCGGTGATCATAGTATTGTTAAGGTTTGTACCATTATCAGTGATGATCCTTTCTGGGATACCGTACCGGCAAATAAGATTCTGCTTGATGAAGCGGGCAACAACATTATTAGTAACGGATGCGAAGGAAGCTGCTTTGACCCACTTGGTGAAATAGTCAATGGCCACTAGAATGAAGCGATGTCCATTGGAGACTGTAGGTTTGATCTCCCCAATCATATCGATTCCCCACATAGCGAAGGGCCAAAGAGCTGTTAAGACATTTAGAGGAACTGGAGGCACGTGCACCTTGTCTGCATAGATTTGACACTTATGACAGGTCCGGGAGTGTTGATAGCAGTTTGCTTCCATGGTAGACCAGTAATAGCCTGCCCGTAGGATTTTATTCGCCATCGTATGTGTGATCGGTGGGAATAGAACTGACTGTTTTGGAATGCTGGTTCGTGTTTGCGTTTGTTTTCACAAAATGTCGCGGTAAGCAAGAGTCGCCACCGTCTTTTATTTTATCCAACAAGGAAAGGACAAAAGCACAGAAAAATTCCTTTTTTGAGATATTTCTCGGGTTCGGGAGGTAGATTATAGAAAGGGAAGGTGTTAGCACCCTTTCTATCCGTGGTTATCCACGGGCTCTTAGGTACTTGCTCATTATGTTTTCAAAATTTTGCTTTTCTTTGTGATTGTGGGTTTGAAAAGAGTTTTTTGTTTGCAAGGGGTGTAAGTGCGAAAAGTTTTGTTTTTGTTTTAAAAGGAGCAAGTACTTAAGAACATCCACCTACTCAAAAAGGAATTAATCTGTACAAGTGTCCTTTAGACAATACTATCCCACTATTGAAGAGTAGGTAGCATCATCGTTGGAGTTTTCGGGTCAATTCGATTAAGGGACGTGTGGTCACTAAAGCAATGTTAGGACGCCTTAGCGGTAACCCTAATGTCTTAGATCATTTTATCCGAGGCAACCGTTTCGAGGCAACTATGATCTTTGGACAAGAGGGCGACCTCTAAAACTTCCTATACTCAATGATCACATTCGAGGCAACCAAGTGAGGTGTACCCTAAGAGTGGCATGTGCGAGTGTATTGTTTTTCAGTTATATTATCTTTGTACATGTCATGGAGAGCTACTGTTGATTTTAGGTTAACATTGGTCTTGTCATGCATTGCCTATTATTCAAACATCTAACAGTTAATGGTTGCGGAATGTAAATTACGGAAAATAAATCTAAGCTATTACAAGGCGTCGGGTATTTACATCGCCAAAAACAAACCCTTAAAAATTAAATTGCGAAAAAGTAAATAAAAGCGATAAATAAAATCCTAAGTTAAGACTATTACATCCTCGAAGCAGTTACAATATTAAAATATGGATCAAAAATTAATCGCGCGCAAGAAAATTAAATTGAAGTGTCCTTTAGGGTTTTGACCCTTTTTATTCAATAAAGCATATTTTTGTTATTTTTGAATTAAAATGGAATTAAACCTAAACTAAATATTGATTAATTCAATAAAAATATTTTTGGGTTTTTTATTATTTAAGGAAATAAAATAAAATTTATTAAAGTTATTAAAAACCTAATATTCTAAATTGATTTTAATTTATTGCAAAATATTAAAATTATACCTAATTAGAAACTAAATTAATTAAGTTATTTATTTAAAAAAATATGAAATAATGAAATTGAATTTAATAAATAAAAATAATGTTTTTTAAGTTTTCTGATTTTTTTATAAAAAAGAGTTAATTTGTTAATTAATTAATTGAGATAATAATAAAATAGAAATAATAATGAAAAGAAAAATAAAATGGAGAAACAAACTCGGGGGGGGGGGGGGGTGCTAGGCTTAATTTGAGGTTGGAGTCAGCAATATCCAGGCCCAAACGTCCAGCCTGTTGGACTTTTTTCAGATTCCGTAGGTGCATGTTGACCAAGGAGTATGGTGAGCCTCCATCCTGAACCACTGGATATAGATCTGGGACCACTTGGCACATTGATAGTTGAGGCGCATGGTGATCTGCATTCTAGGCGCTATATGGGAACACCTGAAAACAAAATTGAATAATGCTTTGGGGGACCTGGGATTCGAACCCAGGTCCCAAAGGGTTTTGCAACGCACGCTCACCAATCCAACTACACTGCATTATTGTTAATGGAATAAAGAGTAAATATAATATATAAAAACAACACACTAAGCCTAAAAAATAAAGAAAGGCGCGCCACTGATTCGAATGAACCAATGACACAAAGACACACCATCATCTTCTTCAACGCAACCCTGGTTATTTACCTGCGGATTTTTATCCACAGGAAGTTTCGTGGGATGTCTCAAAAATCCTCCCTAGGCCATGTAAATGAAATCCAAGAGTACCAACGTACTCGTCTCTTCCTCCTGGTCATCCCTGTAACCACTATTCGCCTTGATTTTGCATGTACACAAAATGCCTAAAAAACAACACATATGAACCCTAGATTCGGGTACACGATTACAGGCCATGAAAATTAAATTGGATAATGCCAAAACATTCTAAATCAAATAACAATAAAAAATATGCCAATATTTTAAAGAAAAGATGCAAGAATGGATGTTTTAGATTTCATGTTCAGAGCAAGCTTCATGGAGACTTACAGCGCATTATAGACAATGAAAATGCTTGGTTTTGATCACTACAGCTTCACAGGATATTAGGCAAGGGAGTAGCGTTGAGCTTTTGGTCTGAAAGTGCCTCTAAACCAAAATTCGATCACCACTTTTTCAAGGTTTTTTGCAAACTTGTTCTGGCCGTTTCTGCAGAGTTTTGTGCGTGTTCTTGCTTTGTGTGGCTTGTGTGCATATAATAGAATGAATTTAGGTTAAAACATGGGCCATAATCCTTATGCATTGAAGATGGAATATTTGATTTTGATCACCATAACCAAGTTGCCATATTTGCATCAAATCTGAGATTTTGTGCTTGAATTGACTTGGCACGAGTTTGATTTGATTCATAATGATAATTGCAAGTTGTACAAATCACAAAGATATGATTTCATCAATTTTTAGATTTTATTTGATTTAATATTGATTTAAAATGAATTAAATCAATAAAAACAAAATAAAATGGAAAAATAAATGAATGGCCATGCAATCAAGTATGGGACACGTGTGTGGCATGGAAAGACTATATCAAGTGGAAAAAAGTGGGCCCTTTTGTCAAAAATTGGAGTTTTGAGGATAGTTGACTTTTGGCCATTTTGGAAAAATGCCCAACTCCAACAATGCATAACTTCTTCAATTTTGAACTTTTGGATGTTTTCTTGGACTTTTTAGAAACCTTGATATGTCCTCTAATCCACCCTTATGGTCTCATATCATTTTGATGTTCCATTATCAAGTTATAAGCTTTGGAAAAAAAGGTGTTTTTATGGACTTTCAAAAATGACCTATAATGTCCAAATTTGTAACTTTTTGTGAGAGCATTTCTTGATCTTGGGGTGTGAAGATGGATTGTAGGAAATTGCATCCTCAAAATGGGCTTTGGATGGGTCATTTCTCATAAAGTATGAGAAAGTTATGCTTAGTCAAAGTTGAGTTGACTTTTCCTGCAAAACCCTAATTTAGCAACCTTTGAATCTTGATGAATCTTGAGCAATCCTTGATGAATCATGATCAACCCTTGATCAAATGATGAATTATCCTTAAAAATGATAATGTTGACAAAAAATCTCGAGGTTTGACTGTATTTGGGACACAATTGACTTTTGCCCTAGCACAGTCGATTTTTAGGCCTCTTGAGCAATTGATGACCAAACTTTCTCTACAAGGTTTGAAATTTGACATGGATGGACTTAAGAACATATTAGGAAATTGGGAAGCAATTGATGCCATTTGGATGTGAGGACCTTAATGCAACACAAAACCCTAATTTTGACTTGACTGCCTTAGGAGGTGATTTGACTGTCCAACTCTTGGGCCATTTTGAACAACTTGGAGATTATTCTTGACATGTCTTGAGAAATATGGGAGGGCAAATTTTGGGGTACAACAGTTTCCCCTGTTCAATTTTCTTAAACCTGAGGATGTAGATTGGCTTTCGAGCCTTTCGTGATCCGAAGGTGGAAGATAATTGAACACTAGAGTGCCCAAAAATTTGCACTCACATGGTATAGTATCAGCATTGTGATGTTGGGAATGGGCTTACAGATGTCATTTGGAGATTGTTGGTAGGAGGATGGGCTTACAGATGCCATCTGTAGGAGTGTCGATCGCATAAGAGATTCCTTAGCGAGAACTTGCACACCTGTTGTTGTAAAAGATTCCGCTGGGGAAGTCTAACTTTTGTTGAGATTTAGGAACTTGATTGTACTTCAGCTGAGAGAATGCCTCGGTTGAGTCTTAAGAATCTGTCCATAATTCAATTGGGGGGAAACATCTTCATCAAGATCTAGGAACTATCTCGTGCTCAATGGAGTATACCGTTGAGGTTATAGCACTTGTCCACACTATGACGGAGGAAAACATCAAGATCTGGGAACTGACTCGTGCTCCACGGAGTATACCGTCGAGGTTATAGTACTCGTCCACACTATGACGGAGGATAACATCAAGATCTAGGAACTGACTCGTGCTCAATGGAGTATACTGTTGAGGTTATAGTACTTGTCCACACTATGACAGAGGAAAACATCAAGATCTAGGAACTGACTCGTGCTCAATGGAGTATACCGTTGAGGTTATAGTACTCGTCCACACTATGAAGTAGGGAAACATCTTCATCAAGATCTAGGAACTGTCTCGTGCTCAATGGAGTATACTGTTGAGGTTATAGAACTCGTCCACACTATGACGTATGGAAACTGTCGAGATTGAGGACCTAACTCGTGCTCAATGGAGTATACCGTTGAGGTTATAGTACTTGTCCACACTATGACATAGGGAAACATCTTCATCAAGATCTAGGAACTGTATCGTGCTCAATGGAGTATACCGTTGAGGTTATAGAACTCGTCCACACTATGACGTAGGGAAACTGTCGAGATTGAGGACCTAACTCGTGCTCAATGGAGTATACCATTGAGGTTATAGTACTTGTCCACACTATGACGTAGGGAAACATCTTCATCAAGATCTAGGAACTGTCTCATGCTCAATGGAGTATACCGTTGAGGTTATAGAACTTGTCCACACTATGACGGAGGAAAACATCAAGATCTAGGAACTGACTCGTGCTCAATGGAGTATACCGTTGAGGTTATAGTACTTGTCCACACTATGATATAGGGAAACATCTTCATCAAGATCTAGGAATTGTCTCTTGCTCAATGGAGTATACCGCTGAGGTTATAGAACTTGTCCATACTATGACGGAGGAGAACATCAAGATCTAGGAACTGACTCGTGCTCAATGGAGTATACCGTTGAGGTTATAGTACTCGTCCATACTATGACATAGGGAAACATCTTCATCAAGATCTAGGAACTGTCTCGTGCTCAATGGAGTATACCGCTGAGGTTATAGAACTTGTCCACACTATGACGGAGGAGAACATCAAGATCTAGGAACTGACTCATGCTCAATGGAGTATACCGTTGAGGTTATAGTACTCGTCCACACTATGACGTAGGGAAACTGTCGAGATTGAGGACCTTATCTGAAGTTCAACCAAGGATAATTCAATTGAGATTTAAGAACTGGTCAGGTCTTCGACTAAGTTGAGAACTTTAACTGTATCTTTCCTGAAAGGTAAAGGTCAGTCATATGCAATGCATGATATGGATCAGGCAATGATGTTCTCAAAATAAATGAGATTGTATTCGTATGATACGTATATGCATGTATCATGATGTACGGGGATATAATGTTTTAGCTGGGGAAAATAAGTCCCGGAGCTGCTGGAGAATATAGTTGAATTCTTCGTTTCCGCTGGGGATGATGAACAAAGATGATAAACCTGTAGGAGAGAAAAACTCCGTTGGGGGAATAAACTGATGAATAGATTACTCCGAGGTGAATTACTCTGGGGAAGAGACGTTCTGCTGAGGATTTTAACGATAACTCCGTTGGGGATTCTGTTGATAAGCTCTGTCGGGGATTTTAATGATGAACTCCACTGGAGATAGAAAGAACTTCACTGGGGATGATCTTTCAGTCGCAACTTGCTGAGGATAACCCAGTTAGACTCTTGGGAGGATAACCTTCTGAATTTGGCTGGGGAGATTTATTTGTGCCCTGTAGGGGATAAGCTTCTAGAATCTACTGGGTAAGATGATTCAACCCTGGCGGGGAAGCCTTTTTAAAACTGCGTTGGGGAAATGGCTCCACTGGGGTATCTTGTATTCCGCCGGAGAACATTCTTATATTCTGTTGAGGAATATTAAGACTGCCGGGGATGTTCTTATACTTGCTGGGGAATATCTTTATACTCCGCTGGGGAATATTAAGACCTTCTGGGGATACCCAGCCTTTTTGGGGCTGATGGTAGATTAACTCTGCTTGGGGAGAGTATTGCTGATTTGTTCATGGTTGCAAGTCTCAGCCGGGAGAGCTACCATTACTGTCTTATTCTGCGGGGAGTGAAGGTATCGTAGCCATATTCTTCAGCTGAATATACCTTGGTACCTGGTGAGCAAAGCAGCTGTACAGTTTGGACAATTTTATTGCCCCTGTTTCTGCGGGAGAAGGTGCCTGCGGAGGCCTTGTGGATCGAGTATTATCCCAACCTATGAGGTGCTTGGTATCTTTCGATTGAAATGACAAGTCTTCTCCTGGTAGGCAAGTGACGAGATGACGAGACATAGTCGTACGCTTTGATCCCTAGTTTTTGCCTGGACCGCCCTTTCGGGTTTTCAGTTCACCGGGATACCCTTTTTTGCCCAAGCCGCCTTTTCAGGTTTTCAACTTGTCGGGTGTACAAATTTTTCATTTTCATCCCTTATTTTTTCCCGAACCCTTTTGGTTCGCTGGGAAGCCCTTATTTTTGCCTAGGCCAGTCAACCTAGCGGGTCTTTGATTATGCGTAGTACTTTTTTTACTATGTCCATGCTCTCAGGATGTAGGGAGGTGCCCTTGTTGGTAGTGTTGTGTTACCATACTACTAGAAGATCTTCGTTTGATCGTGCAAGATTCGTTACTAGAATTCACGTCCAATGCCCCAATTGATTCAGATGGAGATTTTCCCCTAGCTATTTGGCATTTTGAGAGATTCCTTGAATCTTGACTTAACTGCCCCAGATGATGGATAATGCTCATGCCGTGCCCCTTGGTTGGAAGTGTTTTTCCACTTGAGGTGATCCTTTTTATTGAGAAGGTTTTTTTTGTTCCCTAGATATTCCTCGTGCGAATTTCTCTGCTGTTTGAACAAATAGTCATATGCAAACAATGTTATTTTAAGAATGCAAAGCTTATGTCTGTTTTGAAATTTTTGAAAATGCATTTTTCAGTAAAACAGGTGATTTTTTTGTAAAATGTGATGTCAACTCAGGATTTACAGCAAGCCCTACAGGAGTCAGGATACCTTTGTAACAGTATGCTTTCGAACTAACCCATGCTTCAGCTAGGACTTTTAAGGGTTATAACGTGGCCTAGTTCACGGTTTAAGAAACAAAGGATAAAGGCTCAAAATTTATTTGTACCCACCCGCTCTTCGTGATGTTCTTCGATCCTAAACTCAGCTAATCGTGCATTTAGATCCCGTTTGAGTCTTTTCTCTGATATTCCGGTGATGGTTCAGATACTGACAGTTTATTTTGAACAGGCAGTCATTTTTATAAGAGTTTGTAGGACCTCTTTCTTTTTTATTCCGTTATCCCTGTCTTTTTGCCTGAACTGTTTCTTTTGTGATTACAGTCAGCGGGATGCCCCCGTTTTTTTGTAAGTCTCCTTCATAGGTTTTGACTTGGTGGGCTTTTATTTCGAAAGATAATGACTGCTTGTCCTTACGATTATACGGAACCAACACCGTCTTTTGTTTCGGAAGGACTTCTTTGATGCCATTCATTGTGCACCTGGATCAACTGAGAAAACTACCCTGCCCCAGGTTATAATTAAGAGTTTTAATTTGTGAAAAGAAAAACTCCAACTTCCTTGGCTCAAAGGGGTTGACTAGGGATTATCTTCCTTATAAATCCACTGTTTAGGATTTGAAACAATGTCTGTACATCGTCAGCGGGGTCTGTTCAAAAGCATACTGTAGAGATTTTGGTATCATTTTCGTCATCCTCCCTCTAAAGGCTTAGAATTTTTTAATCGAGAGTTAATCATCACCAATATGAAAGCAATTTGAATATAGTGAATACGAATAGGTTGATTCAAAACAGACATATGCAATGCATTGATAAAGTAACAAAGTTTGACATGAATAAATGTTTAAACAATCAAAAGAAAATTACAAATTGAAAATTCTAATGAACAAAAAAGTCTTCTCGTCTCAGGACTTGTCACTTCAAATGGTGAACCTTGGGGGGATGACAAAAGAATTCAATCTGAGCGTCTTGTGTGAGTTCCAATGCTCCTTCATCAATCAGGTCTTGAACTTTGTTGCTCAACACCCAACAAATGTTAGTATCATGCCCCTCTGTTGGAGTGATATGCACACCTTGCATCAGGATTGTACCTTGGGGAGGCTATGTTGGGATTCTTAGGAGGGTCCCTTAACGTCACCAGATTCAATATCAATAGGTGTTGTAAAGCCTGAGACAGCGACATGTTGAGCTTGGTAAATTGCCTCTTGGGCATATTTGGCTTACTCTGATCAACCCGTTGTTTATGGCAAGGTTGTTGTTGGACCCTTGAGGTAGTAGCAACTTGGAGAGGTCGATTCTTCATCAAACCAAACCTTTGACTTCTCGGAAGTTGATTAATGACTTGGTCCCCGGCCTTGACTGTTTACTTCATGTTGTTGTATCTGTCTTGATGAAGCTGGCTGATAATGGTTCTCAGCTCTTCTTGTTCCCAGGTTAGGCCTTGGATAAGAGCCATCTGCCCCAGCATCTGGGTTCTCATTGTATCTACCTCATCTTGCAGATGTTTCAACTGTTTGTCCTTATTGTCTTCAGGACTTTTCTTGACCAAGTTTCCAACGAGGAGTGTTTTCAACTCTCCCTGCCCCTTGGATAGGTTTAGGAAGATTTCTCTGAACTGGGTTTCTCGAATTTGAAGATCTCTGTTGTCTTGTTGGAAAGCCATTGCTGAAATAAACAGCGAGAACATGAGAGACCTGTATTGGGAGACCTGTTATGCAATGATATGTATGATATATGTATGCAATGTTTTCAAGGATCTCGCGGGGTAAACAAGAAACTTGTTAGAATTTGATAGAAGAAACTTCATGTCGTTAAGAGTCCTTCTTCAAGAGTCAAGCTCACCATATCGAGTGGGTCATAGCCCCTGACTCAAGTTATCGTGTTTGGATTTCTAGACAACCTTGGCTAGAGGAAAATAAATCCCCTTTGCACCTTGCTAGCCATTTGATTTACCATATCCTGCATCACAGACCCTTGAGATCCATGAAATGGTTAAGGAAATGTTAAGGCATGATGTTATGATGTGTATGCTATGCGTTTAAGCAAAAGTGTGAAGTGATGTAAGTAAACCCTACAATAAATCCAAATTATTGGATAAGGACTATAAACAAAACCTGCAAGGAACTCATGTTATCAGATAACAAGAATGTGCAAGTAGTTCAAGTTTGAAGGCACACAAGTCACACAAAAGAGCCCTTAGATTTCAGGCTGGCAAGGAGCTTAGGTACTACCCTCTTTCAGTTCAGTTGGTTTAAACCTGTCCTAAAAATAGTAATCAGGTTCTAGAGGATCTCAATATCACTGACTACCCTCAATCGGTCATAATTCCAGTTTAGCAACCTTTTCTTGCAGCCGGAATCATCGCGAGAGTTTAGTCTCAATGAGTGTAGCATACTGCTACTGTTCTATGGCCAAGTTGGTCAATTTAAGGTTCTAAGGTCAGTTGGTGCTTAATGACTCCTTAGAAGACCCATATTCTCCTCGCTCCAACACAAGGGATATCGGTACAGACCAAGGTGCCACACCAACGTAGCTACTGCTTCATCTGTATCGGTCTACGCCGGACAGATCCCTCACGGTTTATTGCTACTTACCTAAAGGGTATCCCCAGATCCAGGTTAGGATCTATAGAACTCCGATACAAGCCCACAAAATTAAAGCATACAAAGCATACAATTGAAAACATAGTGATCTAATCCTAAGGTACACCTCACTTATAAAATCCCCAACAGAGTTGCAAGTTCTGTGATCGGTGGGAATAGAACTGACTATTTTGGAATGCTGGTTCGCGTTTGTTTTTGCAAAATGTCGCGGTAAGCAAGAGTCGCCACCGTCTTTTATTTTATCCAACAAGGAAAGGACAAAAGCACATAAAATTCCTTTTTTGAGATATTTCTCGGGTTTGGGAGGTAGATTATAGAAAGGGAAGGTGTTAGCACCCTTTCTATCCGTGGTTATCCACGGGCTCTTAGGTAATTGCTCATTATGTTTTCAAAATTTTGCTTTTCTTTGTGATTGTGGGTTTGAAAAGAGTTTTTTGTTTGCAAGGGGTGTAAGTGAGAAAAGTTTTGTTTTTGTTTTAAAAGGAGCAAGTACTTAAGAACATCCACCTACTCAAAAAGGAATTAATCTGTACAAGTGTCCTTTAGACAATACTATCCCACTATTGAAGAGTAGGTAGCATCATCGTTGGAGTTTTCGGGTCAATTCGATTAAGGGACGTGTGGTCACTAAAGCAATGTTAGAACGCCTTAGCGGTAACCCTAATGTCTTAGATCATTTTATCCGAGGCAACCGTTTCGAGGCAACTATGATCTTTGGACAAGAGGGCAACCTCTAAAACTTCCTATACTCAATGACCATGTTCGAGGCAACCAAGTGAGGTGTACCCTAAGAGTGGCATGTGCGAGTGTATTGTTTTTCAGTTATATTATCTTTTTACATGTCATGGTGAGCTACTGTTGATTTTAGGTTAAAATTGGTCTTGTCATGCATTGCCTATTATTCAAACATCTAACAGTTAATGGTTGCGGAATGTAAATTGCGGAAAATAAATCTAAGCTATTACAAGGCGTCGGGTATTTACATCGCCAAAAACAAACCCTTAAAAATTAAATTGCGAAAAAGTAAATAAAAGCGATAAATAAAATCCTAAGTTAAGACTATTACATCCTCGAAGCAATTACAATATTAAAATATGGATAAAAAATTAATCGCGCGCAAGAAAATTAAATCGAAGTGTCCTTTAGGGTTTTGACCCTTTTTATTCAATAAAGCATATTTTTGTTATTTTTGAATTAAAATGGAATTAAACCTAAACTAAATATTGATTAATTAAATAAAAATATTTTTGGGTTTTTTATTATTTAAGGAAATAAAATAAAATTGATTAAAGTTATTAAAAACCTAATATTCTAAATTGATTTTAATTTATTGCAAAATATTAAAATTATACCTAATTAGAAACTAAATTAATTAAGTTATTTATTTAAAAAAATATGAAATAATGAAATTGAATTTAATAGATAAAAATAATGTTTTTTATGTTTTCTGATTTTTTTTATAAAAAAGAGTTAATTTGTTAATTAATTAATTGAGATAATAATAAAATAGAAATAATAATGAAAAGAAAAATAAAATGGAGAAACAAACTCAGGGGGGGGGGGGGGGTGCTGGGCTTAATTTGAGGTTGGAGTCAGCAATATCCAGGCCCAAACGTCCAACCCGTTGGACTTTTTTCAGATTCCATAGGCGCATGTTGACCAAGGAGTATGGTGAGCCTCCATCCTAAACCACTAGATCTAGATCTGGGACCACTTGGCACATTGATAGTTGAGGCACATGGTGGTCTGCATTCTAGGCGCTATATGGGAACACCTGAAAACAAAATTGAATAATGCTTTGGGGGACCTGGAATTCGAACCCAGGTCCCAAAGGGTTTTGCAACGCACGCTCACCAATCCAACTATACTGCATTATTGTTAATGGAATAAAGAGTAAATATAACATGTAAAAAAAAAGCACTAAGCCTAAAAAATAAAGAAAGGCGCGCCACTGATTTGAATGAACCAATGACACAAAGACACGCCATCATCTTCTTCAACGCAACCCTGGTTATTTACCTGCGGATTTTTATCCGCAGGAAGTTTCGTGGGATGTCTCAGAAATCCTCCCTAGGCCATGTAAATGAAATCCAAGAGTACCAACGTACTCGTCTCTTCCTCCTGGTCATCCCTGTAACCACTATTCGCCTTGATTTTGCTTGTACACAAAATGCCTAAAAAACAACACATATGAACCCTAGATTCGGGTACACGATTACAGGCCATGAAAATTAAATTGGATAATGCCAAAACATTCTAAATCAAATAACAATCACAAATATGCCAATATTTTAAAGAAAAGAGGCAAGAATGTATGTTTTCGATTTCATGTTCAGAGCAAGCTTCATGGAGACTTACAGCGCGTTATAGACGATGAAAATGCTTGGTTTTGATCCCTACAGCTTCACTGGATATTAGGCAAGGGAGTAACGTTGAGCTTTTGGTCTGAAAGTGCCTCTAAACCAAAATTCGATCACAACTTTTTCAAGGTTTTTTGCAAACTTGTTCTGGCCGTTTCTGTAGAGTTTTGTGCGTGTTCTTGATTTGTGTGGCTTGTGTGCATATAATAGAATGAATTTAGGTTAAAACATGGGCCATAATCCTTATGCATTGAAGATGGAATATTTGATTTTGATCACCATAACCAAGTTTCCATATTTGCATCAAATCTGAGATTTTATGCTTGAATTAACTTGGCACGAGTTTGATTTGATTCATAATGATAATTGCAAGTTGTACAAATCACAAAGATATGATTTCATCAATTTTTAGATTTTATTTGATTTAATATTGATTTAAAATGAATTAAATCAATAAAAATAAAATAAAATAGAAAAATAAATTAATGGCCATGAAATCAAGTATGGGACACGTGTGTGGCATGGAAAGACTATATCAAGTGGAAAAAAGTGGGCCCTTTTGTCAAAAATTGGAGTTTTGAGGATAGTTGACTTTTGGCCATTTTGGAAAAATGCCCAACTTCAACCATTCATAACTTCTTCAATTTTGAAGTTTTGGAGGTGTTCTTGGACTTTTTAGAAACCTTGATATGTCCTATAATCAACCCTTTTGGTATAATCTCATTTTTATGTTCCATGCTCAAGTTATAAGCTTTGGCAAAAAAGGTGTTTTTGTGGACTTTCAAAAATGACCTATAATGTCCAAATTTGTAACTTTTTGTGAGAGAATTTCGTGATCTTGGGGTGTGAATATGGATTGTAGGAAATTGCATCCTCTTCAAAATGGGCTTTGGATGGGTCATTTATCATAAAGTATGAGAAAGTTATGCTTGGTCAAAGTTGAGTTGACTTTTCCTACAAAACCCTAATTTAGCAACCTTTGAATCTTGATGAATCTTGAGCAATCCTTGATGAATCATGATCAACCATTGATCAAATGATGAATTATCCTTCAAAATGAGAATGTTGACAAAAAATCTTGAGGTTTGACTGTATTTGGGACACAATTGACTTTTGCCCTAGCACAATCGATTTTTGGGCCTCTTGAGCAATTGACTCACCAAACTTTCTTTGCAAGGTTTGAAATTTGACATGGATGGACTTAAGAACATATTAGGACATTGGGAAGCACTTTAGGCCATTTGGATGTGAGGACCTTGATGCAACACAAAACCCTAATTTTGACTTGACTGCCTTAGGAGGTGATTTGATTGTCCAACTCTTGGGCCATTTTGAACAACTTGGAGATTATTCTTGCCATGTCTTGAGAAATATGGGAGGGAAATTTTGGGGTACAACAGTATGCCCACTAGAGTGAGTGCCAAAGGTACCTTCATGCAATTCAGCCATGATCTTTTCAGCTTCAATTTTGTCCACACAACGGAGCAAAATAGAATCATGATTACGTTTGTACATGATTCCATTACTTAGGAAGAACTTAGCTGAGAATCTCCTTAAGAACTTTTTGTCATTGACTGAAGCTCTTTCTGGATATTCTTGAGCCTCGAGATACCTTTTGACTTCATGAAACCAAGGTTGGTCCACTACTTCTTCGGTATTAATCTCGTGACAGTGTGTTGGTTCGTCCATTCGTTCAATGGTGATTTGGGGAGCCTCGTTATCCAAGTTAAGTTTAAACATAGATGACATTGTAGCTAGAGAATCTGCTAGCTGATTTTCTTCTCGCAGGAAATGCTTGAAGGTAATCTGCTCGAAATGTGGTAACAATGTCAAAACATGTTCTTTGTAAGAGATAAGGTTTGGATGCTTAGTGTCCCACTCTCCTTTGATCTGACTGATGACCAAAGCTGAATCCCCAAACACATCTAAAGATTTGATTCCCAAGTCTATGACAGCCTTGAGACCAAAGATGAATGCTTCGTATTCTGCCATGTTGTTCGTACAGTTGAAGCAAAGCCTGGCCGTAAAAGGAGTATGGCATCCTTCCGGATATGAGTACAACACCAATACCGTTGCCAAGTTCATTGGATGCCCCATCAAAGTATAGGGTCCATCGGGATCCTTGTTCAGGTCCGTCATATGGCCTGATTTCTTCACCGTTGTCCAATGTCATGATGTCTTCGTCAGGGAAGTCAAACTTCATGGACTGGTAATCTTCTACAACTTGATGGGCCAGATGATCAGCTAGCACACTGCCCTTTATAGCTTTTTGGGTCGTGTACTGTATGTCATATTCTGTTAGGATCATCTGCCATCTAGCTATCCTCCCTGATAGAGCAGACTTCTCAAAGATGTACTTTATCGGATCCATCTTAGATATCAGCAAAGTGGTATGAGTCAACATATACTGGCTGAGCCGGCGAGCAACCCATACCAGAGTGCAACAAGTTTTCTTGAGCAGTGAATATCTAGTTTCATAGTCGGTAAACATTTTGCTCAGGTAGTAAATAGCGTGCTCTTTTTGGCCAGACTCGTCATGCTTCCCCAGTACGCACCCCATTGAATTCTCTAAGACAATCAGATACATGATTAATAGTCTTCCCTCGACTGGTGGCATCAAGACATGAGGCTCTAGTAAATACTCCTTGATTTTATCGAAAGCAATCTGACATTCATCATTCCATCTGACTACTTGATCTTTCTTCAACAGTTTGAAGATTGGCTCACAAGTAGATGTTAGGTGAGAAATGAATCTGGCAATATAGTTTAGGCGTCCCAAGAATCCTCTGACTTCCTTCTCAGTGCGAGGAACAGGAATTTCTTGTATTGCTTTAACCTTGGCAGGATCAACCTCGATGCCTTTATCGCTAACAATGAAACCTAAGAGTTTACCGGACCGGACTCCGAATGTGCACTTGTTCGGGTTTAACCTTAGTTTGTACTCCTTCAATCTGACAAACAGCTTTTGCAAGTAATCAAGGTGTTCTTCTTCAGTTTGTGATCGGGCTATCATTGTAGACCTCTATCTCATGATGTATCATATCATGAAACAAAGCTACCATGGCGCGTTGATAGGTTGCCTCGACATTCTTCAGTTCGAATGGCATCACTTTGTAGTAGAACGTACCCCACTGTGTGACAAATGTAGTTTTCTCCATGTCCTCAGGTGCCATTTTGATCTGGTTATAGCCTGAGAATCCGTCCATGAAAGAAAACACCTTGTGCTGGGCTGTATTGTCAACCAGGATGTCGATGTGCGGAAGTGGAAAATCATCTTTAGGGCTGGCTCCGTTTAAATCTCTATAATCCATGCACATTCTTACTTTTCCGTCCTTTTTAGGCACAGGAACAATGTTGGCCACCCATTGGGGATAAGAAGTAACAGCCAGAAATCCAGCATTGAACTATTTCATAACTTCTGCATTGATCTTCTCTGACATGTCAGGTCTCATGCGGCAGACTTTTTGCTTCACTGGTGGACAGTCTTCTCTTGTGGGTAGACGATGTACCACGATGTCTGTATCAAGTCCCGGCATGTCTTCGTATGACCAGGCAAAGATTTCAACATAATCATGCAATAGATGAATTAGACGCTCCTTGATGCTCGACTCTAGATTGACACCCACTTTGATTTCCTTTTTATCTTCCTTGGTACCCAAGTTAATTGTATCCAACAGCTCCTCATGAGGCTGAATAGCTCTTTCCTCTTGTTATAATAGTCTGGCCAATTCCCCTGGCACCTCACAATCTCCCTCACCTTCGTATTCGGCTTGGTAGATCAGATCTTCAGAGTCACTGAAGGCTATAGTAGTATCGTTAACCATGGGATCCGGAATGGAAGGGTACCTGCATTTGTGAGTGTGGGTGTGTGTAAGGGTATAGCCATCTTTAAACAATAAAATGTAAAAGAAAGAAAATGAGCACAAAAAGTTTATATGTGAAAAAGCGTCCATGATTCATTGAATGTCATATGTAGATGAAATAAAAACCCTTACAAATGGACCATTGTGCCTCGGGTAAGACACAAGGTTTTTAAAGTGCGAATTGTTCGTGAATATTACAAGTCCAACATAAATGCAAAAGATAAATTACTGAGATATGAAAGTTATTGGGATGAAGTCTCTGGCTTCCCAGTTGCGAAGTCCTCCACTGACAGTAGGAAATATCCAATCTTCCAAGCTGCCATCCTCTTCATTGTCTTCTACTACATTGACCCCTTAATTGCTAATCTTCACAGGTGGCCCCCCAACACGGGTACGACGCACAACCTTCTGAGCAGTCGAAGTAAACCCCAAGCCAAACTTGTCTAATTTGTAGGGAAATTCTGGAAGTTTCCCCCAGATGGTGCATCCCCCTTCTTCCACTACTGCCTTTTCATCCTTTAGAGATGACATCCGAGGTGGAGGTCTTGTGATCTTAGGAATCGAGGATACCGCCTTGGTAACTTCTACTTCTGGAGAGACTTCTTCAAAATGTTGGAAAGGGGTTTCAATGAACTCGCCATCTAACTCCATATATCGGAAGGAATTCAGATGACTAATCATATACTCCTCCTCCCCATGGACAGTTATGATCTTTCCTTGGACGGGGTACTTCAGCATCTGGTGTAATATGGAGGTGACAGCACCGACATTGTGGATCCAGGGGCGTCCTAACAGACAAGAATAAGAAGGACGGATGTCCATCACATAGAAGGTTGAGTTGAAAACCTGAGTTCCCACCTTTATTGGGATGTCCAACTCCCCGTGGACCATCCTCTTCGAACCATCAAAAGCTCTCACCACTATGTTGCTGGGTTTTAAAGTCAGCCCCTTGCAATCCAATCTATCAAGGGTTTTCTTTGGTAAGACATTTAAAGATGATCCCGTGTCCACCAAGACATGGGCTAGGGTTGTTCCTCTACACTCCACTGAGACATGTAATGCCTCATTGTGTTTTCTCCCTTTGGGTGTCAAGTCAGCATCAGAGAAACCCAAACCATTATCAGCTGTCAAACTGGCCACACAATCCTGGAACTGGTCAGCAGACGTCTCCTGCGGCACATGAGCTGTCTTCAGAAATTTTACCAGAGCTTTGGCATGTGCTTCAGAACACAACAACATGGCTAGCATAGAGATCTTTGAAGGGGTTTGCCCCAACTGTTCAACCACATCATAATCACTTTTCTTTATTATCCTCAGGATTTCTTCCATCTCCTTCTTGGATGTTTCAGGAATAGCTAGTGATTGAGCCTTCGTCCGGACATGCTCCTCTTGAAAGTTCTTTCCTTTATTCTCAACAGTGGAAGTAGGGATAGGAATTGTATTGTCTTCGTCGGTAGGTACGCTTGCAGGTATAATCACTAGTGCAGAGGTAATCATTGGAATGACCACAGGTCCAAAGATTGCCCTTGGAGGAGCAATCTCTGGAGAGAAGATTCTACCACTGCGGGTAATCTTGCTAGTTCCGACAATATTGCTAATGTCGGAATTGTCCTCTTCGTAGTTCTCTTCTTCGGCAGTCAATTCATCCTGTTTAATACCATGGTAGTAGATTTCTCCACCGTAATTCCATGGTACTATTTTATCTGATTTGTATGGGGCCGGCCCGGGCATTGTAATCTTAAGTGGACTAGTCTTTGGAGAAGGTGTAATCCTAACGGGTCTTTTAGGGGCCCTGGAAGGATTGGCATAGATGGTTATGATAGAAACTTATTTAACTAGAACGGGTGAAACAGGAGCATTCTCAAACAGAATTTATTGGTTATCCATCAGTCGTTGGATACATTTCTTCAACAGAGGGCAGTCAAATGATGAGGATAGGAAAACATGGCAGTCTTTGTCACAACCTGGGAAAATACCAGCTTTCAACAAATTCAACTTAATAATCGGGAGCGGAGTCATCAGTTCATCCACGGTAGCAACAAACAAATCTTCTTCAATGGCGTTGGCATTGTGACCATGCCTAGGCATTGGAGCGGAAATAACATTTGGTTTCTCAGGTGCTTCAAACTCAACTTCCTTCGTGTCTATCAGGTCTTGAATTTTGTTCTTCAGAGCCCAACAGTTGTTGGTGCCGTGCCCTAGACTTTCAGAATGGTATGCGCACCTGGCATTCAGATGGTAATGAGGAGACGTAGTATTGGGATTCTTTGGGGCCTCTTTTAAAGTGGCCAGATTCAACTTTAGAAGATGTGGTAGAACTTGAGCTGGAGTCATGTTAATCTTGGTGAATTGCCGAACTGGCCTTTCCACCCTTTGCTGGTTATTTCTTGGCTGGTCTGATGCAGGCTTTGGAATCATAACGGCCCCCACTGTTGGTCGGCGCTTAGTTCTTCCTTGATTCCTCTGTGAATAAATAGTAGATACTTCCTTTCTTCCTGTGAAGGGCTTTTTCACAGCTGTAGAGGTAGACGCGTCTTTCTGAATTTTCCCACTTCTTATACCAACCTCCACCCTCTCACCGGTTAAAATTAATTCAGTAAACCCTGCAGAGGAACTCCCAATCAGATGATTGAAGAAAGGGCCTGATAGAGTCCCTAAGAACATGTCCACCAACTCCCTTTCGGAAAGAGGAGGTTGCACCCTTCCGGCTAGATCTCTCCACTTTTTGGCGTAATCTTTAAAGCCCTCATTGGAAACCATGGCTAAACTCTGAAGCTGAGTACGGGTAGGCGCCAAATCGGTGTTGTATTGATATTTTTTATAGAAAGCTGCTGCCAGGTCTTCCTAATTATGGACGTCAACCCTTTCTAATTGGTAGAACCAATCAAGTTGCGTTCCTGATAAACTGTCTTGAAAAAAGTGGACCCACAAGTCTTTGTCGGCAGAGTGCGGCTGAATCTTCCTGACATATGATCTGAGGTGCATTTTAGGGCAAAACACCTCATCATACTTGGCAAATAGTGGCACTTTAAATTTTGGCGGGATCACAATTCCTGACACCAGCCCTAACTCCTCAAAATCTAGCCCTGGTACTCTCTGGATTTCCATAGCGCTTAATCGCTCTTCAAGGTGTTTGTACTTGTCATCAGTCGGAGGGTATTGTTGTTCAGAGTAGTCCTCCTCTTCTTCTTCAGAATCTGATGGTACTTCCATTTCTTTTCCTTTTCTTTCCCCTTCATCAGATGTTGTTGGAAAATCTAAGGTCCTTCTGGCTTGTCCCTGAAATCATCTGCCCATGATTACCACGCCAATTGGCTTCTTTTTCTTTTTCTCTTTCTCTTTTTCTAGCAGAGTCTTCAGCTCCTCTTGCCCCTTGGCTAAGGTCATGAGTAACTGTTGAAATTGCATGTTCTGAGCTTGCAGATCTTTGACCGTTTGTTTGAGATCCATCTTACTGAAATAAACAGTAGAGAGATGAGGGGACTTGTTGCAAAGACCTGTTTATGTTTATGATGAATGATATCTATTCATGCAATGCTTTCAAGGATTTAAAAATTCAAATTTGTTTTAAACAAAAAAGAAACACACGCGATATTAATAAAATAGAATTTGAGTACATCAATTCCCCTTAGGCAAAATAATACAAAATTCTAAGGTAAAAAGACATTGCGCATCCTCTTTGGTGCAATGTAGGTATTGAGAGTCTGCTCTTCAAGAAGTAGCTGAGTGAGTTCCAAAACCTTCTTCTCGCTTGCGTAGAATTGGGCTTCGAAAGTATCGTGCTCTCCTTTGAGCTGTATCCAATCCCTTTGTAGGTCTTTGAGTGATGTCGGCATGTCAGGATGTAGGATAGTGTATGGAACTTCTCCTTCCTTAACAGGCTCAATAATCACTGGGAGAATGGAGGGATAAGGCATCATAAGACTTTGAGCGCGGGTTTGTACCCACTTGAGGTAAGGCTCAAAAGAGATGGAATTCTTGTATCCCAAAGTCTTGCTATCCACCTTGTTTGGAATCCTCCAAGCTCGGATGAATCTCTGGCGAAGTCCTTGATCGTCGTTGTCGTAGTTGAAAACCAATCCTTGAATCAGCATATCATGTGGGCCATCCCTTCGGGCATAACCAAACTGCCTTGGAGCTAAGAATGGGTTGTAGGTGATGCCTCCCCTAATGCCAAGTAGAGGGACATTAGGGAATTCCCCACAACGGTCAACAATGATAACATTCTCTTTGGATCGAGAACACCAATGAATATCTGAATTTTTAAGTGTCATTAACCTTTGTGACCACCTCAAACCTTGCTCATTCTTCAAGACTGATTGGGGAAGATGAGAAATAAACCATCTTTCCAGGAGAGGAGTACAACACATAAGAACACCTCTTTTCCTCATTGTACGAGTGTGAAAAGAGTGTAGGATATCCCCAAGCAATGTAGGCACCGGGTTGCGAGACATGAAGATTTTGACAGCGTTTACATCTATGAGTTGGTCAGGATTAGGGAACAAGACCACCCCATAGACGAGAAGAGCTAAAATCTCCTCAAAAGCTTGCAAGTCTAGGTAATTCCAACAGCTTTGGGCCTTCTCAAACAGAAACTTTGCCAAGAAGCCTTTGACACTACTTCTAGTTTCCCAATGAGTTGTGACATCAGATAAGTGCAAGTGCAGGGCTTGAGCGATCTCTTATGGCTTTGGATCTCTTTCCGTACCGTTGAAGGGTAGTTGATTAAGAATAGGAATCCTCAAGAGTTGAGAGAATTCTTCCAAAGTGGGCACAAGTTGATAGTCAGGAAACGTGAAGTAATGGTGCAAAGGGTCAAAGAACTGGAAGAGAACCTTCATCATATCCTCCTCTGTGTTGGAAGTGACCAAGTTGAGTAGACGACCATGTCTCTCGGTGAATGGAGAGTTCTCAGGGATCCTTGAAACTAGCTCCTTGAGTTGTGGAGGAATTCTTACAAGGTTGATTTGGATAGTTTTCCTGCGAAGTGAATCCATAACCTACAAAACAAGAACAAAGATGAATCTCCAAAATCCTTGAAATGGTTAGTGAATGCATATAATGTTCATGATGTCCATGATGTTATGCACAAGTATACATGTACAAGCAAATCAAACAAGTTCTTAGTTTAGGCTTGCATGGGGTTTCATAGGTAAGTACCCTTTTGAAGTTTAGTTGGCTCAACCTATCCTAGTAATAGTAACCGGGTTCTAAGGAGCTCAATATCACTGGATTGATTCCTTGTTCATTGTTTCAGTTCAAGCCTCTTTACTGGCGACTGAAATATCCCAAGAAACCAACCCTCAATGAGTGTAGTATCGAGTATCTACCAACTTCGGACTGCACCAAAGCCGGTCATCTCACTACATCCTAAAAGGCCAAGTTGGTCAAGTAAAGGTTCTAGAACTTCATTAGTGCTTTATGACATCACTCAGCAGCCCCGTATTCTCTTTGATTGACTCAAAGGCTACCGGTACTCACAAATATGTCACACTAATATAGCTATTGCTTAGACCATGTCGGTATACCCCGCACAATTTCCACAATGTATTGCTATTTACCTATAATGTTTCCCAAATCCGGGTGGAGGATTCAAACCCAAACAAAGAACCATAATTGTAAATCAAACAAGTCAAACAATGTAAGCAAATAAATGTGATCTAAACCTTAAGGTAACCCCACTTTTAAATTCTTATCCCTAGCAGAGTCGCCAGTTCTGTTATACGGTGGGAGAACTGACTTGAGGTTTTGCGTTTTATCGCAAGTGTTGCGGTTAGCAAAAGTCGCCACCGGCTTTTCTTTTATCCAAAAGGAAAGGTGAAAAAGCACAGGAAAGACCTTTAGAGATGTTTTCTTGAGTTCGGGGGGGGGGGGGGGGTAGATTATGAAAAGGGAAGGTATTAGCACCATTTTCATCCATGGTTTTCCATGGGCTCTTAGTTACTTGCTTAGATCACTTACTTTGTTTGTTTGAAATGGTGTTTGTTTGTGGTTTTGAAAGTATTTTGTAAAAGAGGCCATTCGTTTATGCAATCTTTGTAATGATTCTCGTTCGTAAGAATGTATACAAAGATGTTTGTCTTTTAAAAATGTTTTCAATGTTTTGTAAGATGTTTTGAAATGTGTGCGTGTTTGTTTTTGAAAATAGCAAGGATTGTTTGAAATGGAGCAAGTAACTTAGAAGCTATCTACCTACTCAAATGTGTTTCCTATGCATTTTCTATTCCTTTTACATTGTTGATTTACCATTGATTTGGTAAGCAACCCTATCTTTGGATGTAAACGGGACGGGCGCGAGTCATTGTATAACCATGATTAGCAATGTTGCAAAGTATCTTAGCATTTTTGAGGGACTAAGATCATTTTATAAGGCAACTTTGATAGCATCATCGAGGGACTATGATCTTTTGATTTTGTTTGTTTTACCAAGATACTTTGCATGCATAATATGGCTATTTTCGTATAAGGCAACCAAGTAGAGAAACCTTAAGGGTGTTTGTGTGCAAGTGTGTTTTATTGCATGCATGGTTTTATCTTGAATTAGGATTTTCTATTTCATTGATTTTATCTTGCCATACATATCCTAATTGCTAGCATTTATAATTGAAAGCGATAAAAATGCAGAAATGTAAAGTCCTATACTATTACAATATTTAGAGGGTGGGGGTACACACTTATGAATAGGGAATCCAGCGAGAAAAATAAAGAAAAATAACAAGGGGAAGAAAAAAAGAAAGAAGGAGGGGGTCAGCGCGCTGCTGAGAGGGAGTCAGAAGTTCTAACTCTGGCCTGCTGTAGGATATCAACTTGTTAGTGAAAATGTATAGGTCATAACTTCTGACCCTGGTGCGCTGCAAAACAGAAACCTGTTAGTGGGGAGGTCAAAAGTTCTGACCCCAATGCGCTGTAAAACAGAAATCTGTTAGTGGGAGGGGGGTCAGAAGTTCTGACCCTGCTGGGAACACAATAATTTTCAGAAGTTTTGATATTACTGATAACAAGACAGGCCTCAGAAGTTCTGGTGTCAAAGTTAGAGCTTGTTTTCCCCCTGTGCTAATCAGAACATCTGCAGTTTGATTATTTTTCCACAAAACAAAAGGCATGCCTAGGACAGTCTCAGCAAGTGTCGTAGCGTTTCAGAAGACAAAACCAAAAAGGTCACAGGCAAGTTTTGTACTGATTGACTTCCTACTTAAACATACAGAGGCGTGAAAATCTCAAAACATGTACAGCAGCAACATCATGATATCTATATTGTATTTCTTGAGCATGCAAATCTGATGAGGCTTAAACAGTGTGATGAGAGTCAGCAGGTGCTTACCTTGCTATTGGAAGAAATTCTGTGAACTGGAGTTAATCTAAACTCTGATAGTGTTCTGGACAGGTTCTTGGTATGGGTGGATGGAGAGTATATATGTGGTCAGAAACTGTATGGGCGTTCTTTTGTCAAGAAACAAATTGGGTGAAAATGAAGTTTTAAGGCAGGAGATTCAAAGCCGTGTTTAAGGCTCTTGAAACACTAGGAATTTGATAGAGTTTCAAAGTGTTTTCTTGCTAAAAAGTTTCTATTTCTTTTCTAGCAATTTTTATGATGTTCCGTTTTTTTTCCAATGGACAATGGTGCTCTATTTATAGGCAAAGCTTTGTGGGTTTTTTAAATGTTAAGTGGCGCCAATATCATGCGTTAAATGCTGACTTATTCTTGAATAAAGGTTCATAAAAAGTTGTGATGATTGACAGCTTTGAGCCTAGGTTGGGTTAGTAAGCGAGGATTAAGGAAAAGTGACACCCATGAGCGAAAAGTAGCGCATGAACCCATATCTAAATCTGCACAGGAACTTTGTTATACTGCACGTGGAGAGACCATTTGGACAAATGTTCAAAAGTAGTTGTGAGCATTAATGAGCATTAAATGGTGATGAGATTGGTCAAGACCAAGAAATCTTGTAACGTGAGATTTGCATCATTACTTATCTGAGCCAGCAGTTCCCGTTTCAGCATACAACGCACTCAAACTCTGATCTTAGTATCCTGCTGCCTCAGCAAATTCTGAGGGTTCTCCAGACTTTCTAGCATGTTCTTTGGATTTGCTTCTGAAAATTCTGGACTTAGAGACTCTGTTTCAGTGTAACACCCAATCTTCTGACCCATTTACCTTCTGATTCCAGCATGTTCTGAAGGAGTTTTCAGGCTTCTTTGCTTTCTTTGCATTCCTCCAGCAAACTCTGACTAAACTTGCGTGACTGCTGAAAGAGCCATGTTCTGACTGGATGTTATGTGCTGAGCTAAGTTTGTAACTTCTGACTGCTCCTGCCTGGAGGTTGGTTCAGAAGTTCTGAAGTTTCATTTTTCTTAAATACTTTAGGAAAATTCTAAGTATTTAGAATTTAACTTTTTCAAGGTAAAATTTGACTTTTGAACTTCTTGATGAAACAAACCTCATATTCCAATATGTCTTGATGAAATATGATTTTTATGTTTTGATTTTGATCAAAAAACCAAAGTTTGACTTTTTTAGCTTGGAAATGACCATTTTGCCCTTGTAAATGGCTTGCTTGGAAAGGAATGATAACTCAAGGCTTGGATTTGTATAAGAGAAACTTTGAGAATCCAGGGTGATTTTTCCTGAAAAATGAGAGGACAAATTTTGGGGTACAACAATATGAATATGAATGTGATTACTGTTTACGAACACACACATAAAAAACAGAAACACAGTTACTAATGGCTTTAAGAAACGGGACAATGTCTAAAGGCCATCCACAAAATCCCCGCAGATACTTTCTCCAACAGGTACAGAGGCAGGGGCATCCTACTATAATGTCACTGCCATATCCTCAACATACAACCTAATGATGCCGGGTGTTCTTATATCCCCGACGGAGCAAGAATCTCCAATTACTGCCCCCGCATCTTAAAGAAGTCCCTAACATGGTTCACGAGATTTTCAGGATTCCCCAGTAGGATTTCATAAAAATCCCCAAGCAGTTCATGGAGTTTCCCTTCATCAACAATGTTTATTTCTCTAGCAACGGAAATCCATCTCCTAGCATTTCAACTTCACCAAACATTGAAGAATCACATTCTTCATTCCCAACAAAAATCAGGGATTTGTTTTCCCTAGTTCAACAACACTGCAATAGAACAACTGATACATTCATACATTGCATTCATACATCATTTTACAGTCTCATTTATTTTTAGAACATCATTACCCAATGCACTTCATGCATCATGATATTGCATACAGCTAATTCTTTTTACCTTTTCAGGAAAGATCAACAGACGAATGTCATCAACAAATTTCAAAAGTTCCAGATTATTTCTTGAAACCAGACAGGGCAACTATCTGTGAACAACTGATTATAGATCAATTCCCGAAATAAGATGAGGCGACTATCTACAAGACTGGGTTAGAGATTAATTCCTGAAACCGTACAGGATAACCATCTCAACGACCAATAAAATCAAGTTCTAGATTAATTCCTGAAACCAGACAGGACATATATCTATGAACGACTGATTATAGATTAATACCTGAAACAAGACAGGACAACTATCTACACGAGCAGATTGAATATTAATACCCGAAACAGGACGGAGAAACTATCTTCCTTTCTCTAAGGTCAGAGATTAATACCTGAAACTAGACAGGACAACTATCTCAATGACCGACAAAAACAAGTTCCAGATTAATACCCGAAACAAGACAGGACAACTATCTATGGACGACTGATTATAGATTAATACCTGGAACTAGACAGGAAAACTATCTACATGAGCAGATTGAAGATTAACTCCCGAAACAGGACGCTATCTTCCTTTCTCTAAGGTTAGAGATTAATACCTGAAATCAAACAGGACAACTATCTCAACAACCAACAAAAACAAGTTTCAGATTAATACCTTGAACAAGACATGACAACTATCTGTGGATGACTGATTGTAGATTAATACTTGGAACCAGACATGAAAACTATCTACACGAGAAAATTGAAGATTAATACCCGAAAAAAATGGGAAAACTATCTTCCCTTCTCTTAGGTCAGAGATTAATACCTGAAACTAGACAGGACAACTATCTCAACGATCGACAAAAACAAGTTTTAGATTAATACCTAAAATAAGACAGGACAACTATCTATGAACAACTAATTATAGATCAATTCCCGAAACAAGATGGGGTGAATATCTACATGACCAGATGAAGCAATCTTACACGGGTTTCTTCTCTCCAGATGCAGCTTTACACGGGCTCATCCTGAAGCAATCTTACATGGGTTCCTTCCCATTGATTTTCAGATTCAGTCTAACACGTACTCATCCCGAGGTAACTCTACACAGATTCCTTCTCATCAATATCCAGATATAGTCTAACACAGACTCATCCTAAAATATCCCTACACAGGCTCCTTCTAATACATTTCCATGCAGCAGTTAATTTCATTCTCCCCAGCAAGTTACCGTGAATCATGGATTTCAACCAGAAAACAACAAACTTTCATCTCCCTAGTCTAGAGATAACTCCTCAGTAGAGCCATGGAAAACTGAATCTCCTAGACTCTATTCCCCACAGAGTTTTCCTCAAGCAGGAGAACAACAGAAGTCAATATTCCCCAGCGGAGTTCCCCTCAGACAACAGGAACAAGAATCCCCATAAAGAGATATCTTATGAAGTCATTATCTACCTTGGATGGCATCTTTAAGCCCATATGCAAGAACTCTTAGTCATCTTCTTCAAATGGCATCTTTAAGCCCATTCCCTACATAATCAACCAGCACATCATGCGAGTGCAAATTTCTGGGCACTCTAGTGTTCAATCATCTTCTACCTTCAGATCACGAAAGGAAAACAAGCCAATCTAAATCTCCAGGTTTAAGAAGATTGAACAGGGGCAGTTGTTGTACCCCAAAATTTGCCCTCACTTTTCTCAAGACATTTTCTCACAAGGATTTTCAAAAGTCCAAGTTTGCACAAATACAATTGGATTTTTGATGCCCTATATAGTCTCCATGGATCACATTGGGCCTTCAGGCATCAAATCAAAGAAAAATCAAGTTTGCTTGAAGTTCCCAAGCTTCGACTGGACTTTGGCCTCCTTCAAGTTTGTTTCAATTTCCCAAGCTTCAATTGGACTTTTGCTTCCTTCAACTTGCTTTAGATCCATAAGGAAAAGACTTCCTCTAGACTTGCTTTCGTTCCACAAGGAAAAGACTTCCTCTGGACTTGATTTCAATCCACAAGGAAAAGAATTCCTCTGGACTTGCTTTCGATTCACAAGACAAGTACGTCCTTCAAACTTGCTTTCGATCCACAAGGAAAAGACTTCCTCTGGACTTGCTTTCGACTCATAAGGAAAGTACATCCTTCAAACTTGCTTTCGATTCACAAAGAAAAAGGATTCCTTCGAAGTGACTTGCTTTCAATTCACAAGGAAAATACTTCCTTCGTGCCTGATTCGATTCACTAGACAATGGCCTCCTTTTTGCCTATTTTAATCCACAAAGCAATGGCCCCCTCATGCTAGCATCCACAAGGCATTGGCTTCCTTTGTGCTAGCTTCGACTGGGCAATGGCTCCCTTTTAAACGACTTGCTTCGATTCCACCTCTGAAACCTTCAACACACAGTTTCTGCATACATTGGTGGCCCATTTGAAGAACGCACAAGGAATGCATGTGGGCTATTTGAAGAACACACAAGTGGTGCCTTCGAAGGACATACAATTAGTCCATTCGAAGGACACATAATTTTTGGAAACAAGTTTGTTTTGTCTTTTGATGAGTCTTGATTCAAGATGCTTGCTGGTTAAAGTCCTACATGTTTCCAAGCTCAAGCCCCCTGCACAATTACATTAGAAGGAAATAACAAAAGAAGCTTTGACTGGCCAGAATGAAGTGTTCGATTGGGATAGTTGGATAGTTTTAGATCAAGTAACTAAGGCAAATAGTGGCTCAATCGAAGAAGCCATAATGTTGAGGCCTGGAGCCATTCAAATTGGAATTCAGGGCCAATCGAAGAACAAAGTTTGGGGAGCTTGTAGAAAGAATCATACAATTCAAAACGAAAACCAATGGGAGGAAGTGGACTTCGATTGGTTAGCTTGAGGCTTAAGTTCGATCAGGATACCAACCATGACTTGTCCAGGTTCACTCAAAATTTCAAAACGACATGAATAATTCAAAATGGCAATCCTTTAATTTGTATGATTTTGTTTTCAAAGCCATGTTTAATGGATGGTCCTTAATGCCATGTTTCTTTCCCCATTTCCTTGTCTCCTCCACCTCCTATAAATACATAGCTAAAGACACATTGCCAAGGAAGGAAAAAAAAAAGAAACATTTTACCTCCACCCAGACACACGAAAATCTCAAAACTGCCAGAATCGAAGCATACTTTGCAGGGCTCCTCGCTCAAAACCAAACATCCTATCCCTGTCCTGAGATTCCCAGGAAGACTTTCAAGCTCCCAAACAAGTAGTTCCACGCCTAAAGCCACAGATCCATGCATCTTCGATTGGGATATTAATAGTACATGTTTAACGTGAATGAGATCGTGCCATTGTTAGGGTACGATCTGAGATTTCCTTCGAATCTCTGGGTGTAGGTTGTTTCAAGCCAAAATAAGCTTAGACCTGAGGTCAGAAGATTCGAATTAGGGGAAAGAAGGATAAGGTGTTGCTTGTGTGCAGAGGTATGGGTTTCGATCCCTGCCTCTTGCAATGTTTTTTTCTGTTTGTTTTTCTTGCAGACCCAATACCCTCCACGGGAAATCTATCACACGCTTCCAACAATGTCTCTCCCTGGATCGAAGGATAACATCCCTCCCTAGATCGAAGGATAACATCCCTCCCTGGATCGAAGGACAACATCCCTCCCTGGATCGAAGGACAACATCCCTCCCTGGATCGAAGGACAACATCCCTCCCTAGATCGAAGGACAACCTCCTTCCCTAGATCGAAAAGCAACCTCCCTCCCTGGATTGAAGGACCATTTGTATTTGTATTTTTGTTTTGTTCATTTATTTTAATGGCTTTCCTCTTAAAATCAACATTAAATCAAAAAATCACAAAGAAATGTACACCTAACCAAGCTAGAAGATATCTCTCTGTCTGGCCGACACAAGTCGAGTAGACAACTAAGAAATGTCCATAATGCCATTCTGCCCGTAATTCACCTCCTCCTCAGAACAAACAGATATTTACGGGCACGTCTTCCCGTTTTGACTGAGTCCTGGAAGTTACCTATTTTTGCAGACTCGCATATCTAGGCCCAAATATAGGAACCAATGGCCAAGCGCCGAGGGCATTATATAAACCCTCACACATGTGAGGGCCAGATATCCAATATTCAAACCATAAACCCTAATATTTTGCTCGTATCTCTTTGCATCCATTCTTACTTGATCGTCATAGTGCCTTACATGTACAAACCCCTTTTTCTCCTCAACCTTCTAGAAAGCCAAATATCATCCTTCGACCCATTTATAGGTTCTAATCAACCAGTAAGATCAGTGGAACCGTCTGTGGGAAACCATCTTCCTCGTCTTCTTTCCCCATAATTCAAAGACCAAAGATACCTTCAATCCTTTAATCATGGTTGACCATGATGATCATCACCTCTCTGGAAATACTGTGCTCTCCCCTGTCCACAAGACCGATGTAAGCCAGTAACATCCTCACCTCGAGGATGATTTCAATATCAGAGATAGATGGATTGGATCCTCAGATTCAATCGACACCCAGTGTGACGACCATCAGTTCTTAGACGAGCAACGTCTCAAGAACCATACCAAGGAATTGTCAGAGATTCTGCAACCAGTTCTCATTCCTCAGAATACCGACCCGACAGGGGCCTGGGAGAAGAGGCAGTTAAAGTTTCCTCCTCAAAGACACTGACGATATGACTTACCCAACATATCCCCACCTAGGTGTGGTCGTCCACCAAGAAGGGAGAAGTATGACATTTTTCCTCAAGAAACACAACTGCACACCTCCCAAGAAAGATAAAGGCTCTCCATCTTCCAAGAAAACTAAGAGTGACCGTCAAATTGACCGCGGCCGATCACCGTCACCCAAACCAAGGCAGCAACGAAGAAGCCCTTCCCACCGACGAGACAACGATGCTCGGCGGGGAAGGAACCATTATTCCCCGTTGTCATCCCCCGAAGGAAGCGATGATGACGAGCCTCACAACCCGTTAGCAAGAGATATTACAAATAGGCAACTCCCAATCATCCTGGAGAAGCCACCTCCGTTGGGAACATATGATGATACAACTGATCTTGATGAACATATAAAGAATATTGACGCCCTCCTTGATTACCGAGGAGTGAGGGGAACCATCAAGTGCAGACTTTTCCCGATTTCCTTGAGGAAAGGTGACACATCTTGGTACAAAAGCCTCCTAGACAAATCTATTACCTCCTGGAAGCAATTAGGGAAGATGTTCTCAATGTATTTCACAGCCTCTCGCTGACATCCTGAGTCGGAAGCATCACTAGAAGCAATCATCCAAGAAATAGATGAGTCTCTTCGGGTTTACATCAAGCGCTTCAACAAGGAAGTCGTACAGGTCTCAACAACCGACGACATGAAAAAATATATCCTCGAGCGTGGGCTCTATCCCCGTAGTGACTTTGAAAAAGTTGTTGGCATTGAGACTCCGGCCAAGCTTGACTGCCTCCAAATCAAAGACCAGGCATACATCCAGTACAGAGAGAGGAAGGATTTCCCAGTGACTGACCGATCTCAACAAGGGAAGGAACTTCGAGTGACTGACCGGTATGAGTTATGAGCTCCTTATTTCTAGCTCTGAGCCGAGGCAACAAAAAATGCAAGGGACTCAGGACATAGGGATAATGCCAAGGTCTCAAAGAATGATGAGCCATTGACATCCCGTCGAGGGGGATGAAATAAATGGGAGGAGAAGTCCCGAGATTCTAAAGACTACTGGGGGCCCTACTGTTCATTTACGTGACTACACCCCCCACAATGCCTCTCGAGAGCGTATTCTGACAGAATGCACTAATTTCGAATTCAAGTAAGCTAGGGTACACTTTTCCTGCCAAACACCGTCCAAGCCAGAGACAGATAAGAGCAAATATTACAGGTTCCACAAGAGACACAGGCACAACACTGACGAGTGGATACCTCAAATATGCAATTAAGATACTCATTAGAGACGAGCATCTTAAGTAATACAAGAAGAAGGAAAACACCTGCAAAGAGACTCAAGAGGCCAAGAATGTCAAAGAGGGAAAGAGTCCCTCGACACCAGTATCATCCCAGTCTCCATGGGCATCACAAGACCGGAGGATTTCTATTTTCTCGAAATGGAATATGTTCCATTGTACTTCTCCTCACACAGTCCTTGGGAATCCTTCTCGGCAGACATGATCATCTTCAGCGGGGGATTCAATAAGTGCATAGTGGGTTCGATAAAGTGGAGGGTTAACCAGTTGATAGAGGTCAGCTCTGACATGGACGTAACCCTCAACAAATTTAGAGGAGGTTCTCATCCCCTCGCATTCTATCGAGAAGAGTTGTCAGGCAAGCCCCCCAACTTAAGCATTCTACTCCTCGTGCAGGCACACATGGAAAACTTTATCGTCCAACGCATCTTGGTGGACCAAGGAAGCTCGATAAACATCATGTACACCCAGCTATTTAACACTCTGCATCTGAATGAGACTTATCGGACCCCATATGTATGCTCAGATCTTTATGGATTCAATGGATTCATCACCAAACCCTAGGGATACATCGAGTTGATTGTTACCTTCGGCAGGGGGTAATGGCCAGGGTGTAATACGATGGGAGAACTGGCTTTTGGTTTTGTATTTTATCACAAATGTTACAGATAACAAGAGTCGCCACTAACTTTTCTTTTATCCAAAAAGGAAAGGGTGAAAATAACAGGAAAGACCTTTGAGAATTTTCTGAGTTCGGGGGGTAGGTTATGAAAAGGGAAGGTGTTAGCATCCTTTTCATCCGTAGTTATCTACGGGCTCTTAACTGCTATGTCACTTTGTTTGAAATACTTTACGTTCATGTGTTTGAAAATATTTTGAAAATGCCAATAGTGAGACAACTTTGTAATGATTCTTGTATTGGTTAAGAATACGTACAAAGTGTTCGTTTTGAAATATTTTAAAAGCGTGACAATGAGACATGTTTTTGTTTTGAAAAATGTGAGCAAGCGATTAAGAACTATCTACCTACTCAAGGTCTTACGTATTATTTTCCTCCTCCTTTAGATAGTGTTATCCTACCATTAGTTAGTAGGAAGCTCTATCGTTGAATGTGAAGGGACATGCGTAGGTCGTCATTATGGTCATAGAAGGAAACATATAGAGATACCTTAGCAATTCGAGGGGATTGTCATCATATATTCATAGGCAACATCGAGGGACAAGATCATTTCTCGTAGGCAACTTGAGAGACATCGCAGGACCATGATCTTTATGATGATTTTAACCGAGGGTCTTTGCTAAGGGTATCCCTATGTTCGAGGGACATGACATTTTTTCCGAGGCAATGAGTGAGGTTACTCTAGAGGTGCAAGTGTGAAAATGATTCAATTCAGTTATTTATCTTGTTTATTTAGGGTTTTCTATGTTTATTTTCATGTATTGCCGTACAATCCTATTAAACTAAACAGTAATAGCAATAATAAAGTAGTAAAGTGCGGGAAAGTAAACCTAAGCTATTACAGGGCTTCGGGAGTAGGGATACAAAATAGTAAAAATGGGGGAAATAGAAAGTAAAACCCTAATTTAAACTATTACAAATCGTAGCAGTTACATAATTGAAAAATAATGAAATATGCGACAGTAGTAAAGTACGCGAACTTGTAAAGTAAAAGAAACGAGAACAAGAAATTGTTTGTGATTTATTTGATGAAAAAAAGTTTTTGATGTTTAACCTGAAACCTAATTGATTTTAATTGATTAAAAGAAAACTTAGTTAATTAAATTAATCAAATCCCTAAAGTCTAAGTTGATTTTAATTTAATCAAGAAAACCTAAAAAAATTAATTTAGGGTTGATTGAAAACCTAAGACCTAACTTAGGGTTTATAAAAAAAATGTTTTAGAAAAAAGGTTTTGTAAAAGAGAAAAAAGGTGAAGAAAAAGTGAGAAACATAGAAAATAAACCAAAGGGTAGGGGTGGGTGTTGAACCCACGCTCTCAAGCATTATCCGCACATAGCTTACCACCAGGCTAAGCGCTAGTTGGTGCTGGATAACAGGTTCAGTGCATTATATGATAAACCTGCAAAAATATGAAAATATGAGAATTTTGGCAAAATCGGGGATCGAACTCGTGACCTGGGAGACCAATGCCATAGCGTGCGCGTTTCGGCCACTGGGGTGAGTATACATCCTTTCACTTATATCAATCCATAAATGTATATTTTAAACAAGTTGCCTGAACCAGAGAGGCGCCAGAGCCCTAGCTCCGGTCGTCTTCTACGGTTTCTTTCTTTCATTCAACCTGCAAAACACAAAGCGTTAATGATCCAAAAACATCCTATCCCCCTAAATCAAGGGCTGCGCGTTCAATGGAAGGATTATTTAGCCTAAAACTCAATGGTTTGTCCGCTATAATGCAAACGGTGCAAATAGGAGCAAACATGGTATCCTATGATTCTGACTGCATGGGATCATGATGATGATCCAAACCTGTACTAGTGAAACTCAGGAATACATTAGTAGTGTTAATACATGTTAAAGCAAACATAAAATCAAGATATGAATATTATGCATATTATGAAATTGGCTATGCCATGTAATGCGATTTCACACGTTTTGGACCATCCAATTTGGTCCAAACTTACTCTATAGGCTTACTGGAAGAGAATGGAATGGAGGTTTTGTACTGAAAGGGCTTGTAAGTAGAGTTTTGAAATTTTAAGGTTCTTGAAAAAAAGTTGATATTTTTACAAGTTTGAGAGGCAAGGTTTTCGCCTGGTCTTGTATGACAATTGCTTAGATTATATAGGAGAGATTAGGTCAAAAATGTGTGGACTTGGACCTTGTGTAAAAGGCTTTGTACTTTATTTTATTTTATTTTACATTATTAATGAATAAATAAAAAATAATTAAAATAAAAAATTTCAAGAGGTGTAATAACAAGATTTGAGGTGTATGAGGAGTATAATACACGTTTGGACTCTTAAACCATGGCCCAATAGCCCAAAATATCAAGTTTGCTCAATTTGAACTTCATGCATTTGCTCAAAATTTCCCAACTTTCAATGGTTATAACTCTCTCATTTTTCATATTTTGAAGGTGATCTTGGACTTTTTAGAAAGCTCTAGGTGTCCTCTACATTTTATCTTTTGATCATTTTTGTATTTGAAGACTTTATCTTGATATAAGTTGCCTTAATAAAAAGTGTCTTTTTGTTGACTTTTGAAATTACCTGTAATGTATTAACTCATATCTCTTAAATGAAGCACTTTTTGGACTTGAGCTTAGAGATAAAAAGTTGTAGAAAATTGAATTTCCTTCAAAATGGAATTTGGTGGGGAAAAGTTGATGAAGCATGTAAAAGTTATGCCTGGTCAAAGTTCAGTTGACTTCTCCTAAGGAAACCCTAATTTGAAAACTTTTGAATTTTGATGATTTGAGGGATTTTCTTGAGGAATCATGATCAACCCTTGATCAAATGATGAATATCACTTTAAAATGTTGATGTTGACCAAAAATCTTGAAGTTTGACTGTATGTTGACCATAGTTGACCTTTTACCCAATATAGTTGATTTTTAGTCATCTGAGCCATTGACTAAGCAAACTTGTGATACAAGGCTTGAAACTTGACATGAGAATTCTTGAATACATATGAAGAACCATGCAAACCACTTGAGACCTCGGAAACCCAATTTTCCTTGATAAATACCAAATCCTAAATGTGGACCCTTTTCTTAGGAGGAGAATTTGTATGATCAATTCTTAGGCAACCTTGAGCAAATGAGGACCTTAGGAGGATGTCTTGAAGAAAAATGGGAGGGAAAATTTTGGGGTACAACAGCTTCCCCTGTTCAATCTTCTTAAACCTCAAGAGTTAGATTGGCATGTCTGCCATTCGTGACTTGAAGATAGAATATGATTGAACACTTAAGTGCCCAAAAATTTGCACTCGCATATGTAGGCGATAATGCTCTTGGTACTGCTTGAATGAGCTTAAAGATGCCATTCAGAGAAGTGATGGAGAGTCATCATATATGAGCTTATAGATTCCATCCAAGGTAACTGTTGATAGAAATACCAAAATGAGTCTACGTTTGACTGTATCTGAGGAATGTCTTTCATAATGAAGATCTGAAGGAAATGCTTTTCAAAAATAAATCTATGAAGGGAAGTGTTTGTCATGTAGATAGTCTCCCCATCCTGTTTCGGGAATTGAACTACAATCTGTTTTTTGTTGGTAAACCCGTCCTGGTGATAAAGATAGTCGCCCTGTCCTATTTCAGGAATTGATCTTCACCTGGTCATAAAGATAGAAAGATAGTTTCCCTGTCCTATTTCGGGAGTTAATCTTTGCTCTAGGTGTATAGATAGTTTCCCTATCCTATTTCGGGAGTTAATCTTTAACCTGTTCATGTAGATAGTCGCCCTGTCCTGTTTCAGGAATTGATCTACAATTAGTTTTCACAGATAGTTACCCTGTCTTGTTTCAGGAATTAATTTGTGTCTAGTCATCCAGATAGTTACCCCATCTTGTATCGGGAATTAACCTGGGACCTGCTTTTTGTTGGTCGTAGAGATAGTTTCCCCGTCTTGTTTTGGGAATTAATCTCTGACCTGGTCACGTAGGTAGTTGCCCCGTCATGTTTCTGGAATTAATCTTGGACCTGTTTGAGAAATGTTGATGATATTCATTTGTTTGTAGATTTTTACCTGAAAAGATAAAGAGTTAGTTGTATGCAATGTCATGATGTATGAAATGCATTGGTTAATGATGTTCTCAAAGTAAATGAGAGTGTGCTATATGCATTTCATATGCATATGCTATGATATGTATGAATGTGAGATGTCGTTGAAGCGTATTGGTAGCTCTGTATAACGTTTCTGATTGAGCAAAATAAATACCTGACTATCGCTAGGGATAAAGAATATGTGTAATCTTCAATCTTGTCTAGAATGTTTCCGCTGGGAATTCCTACTTTCTGTTTGAGGAAACTTCGCTGGAGAATGTGATTTCTGTTTGGGGAGAAAATTTCAAGAACATTGGTCGTTCACCGCTCTACTGGGGAATTTAATTCTTATATACCCTGACTGGGGATAAAAGAGATGGATAACCTTTTGAGGTGCTGCCTGACTGAGTTTTCGATATGGATGCTGACTCATCTAGGGAGGATAAGAATAACTGATATCTGGTCTGATTTCAGATTCCATAGCAACTCTCTCCGGGGATGGTAATCTGGAATACCCTTTGTTGGAGAGAGAAATTTTTCCGGTGACTTGTAGTAGTCAAAAGAACAGATTCAAGCTGGGGAGACTGTATCCTGTTGGGGAAATAAACCTTGTTGAAGAGACACTCTACTGAGGAAATAAACCTGTTGGAAGAGTATATTCCGCTGAGGAAATGAACCTACTGGAGGAGTATATTCTGCTTAGGAAATGAACCCTGCTGGAGAAGAGAATTCTATAGGGGTTTTTACAGTGTTGGAGAAATAAACTCATCTGGGGAAGAAAATTTATGTGAACTGTGCCGATGACATACTCTCTGACGAGGATTAGGACTCCGTAGGTTGGCGATATTACCAGGGAAAAGATCATACTACTTTGTCTGCTAGGGGGATCTGCTGGTGAGTGTGATTAGGGTATTTCAGACTTGCGGGGAATATATTTTTGTTGAAGACAAGCTTGTGAAGCTAGCTTTGCGGGGGATAATCTTATAGAAATAGATTTGTGGGGATTATTTCATGAAGGTTTCTTTGTGGGGATTTATGGACGACTTGAACGTTATCCCACCTCCTAGAGTCTTGAGTAAATACTCATTCCTATTTTTATGCATATATTTGTTAACAGTAATTGTATTCATATGCATATGTTCATTCAATTTAGTCATTGGACGTTTTTGCAAACAAAACAAAAAAAGTTAAAACAAAATTTGAATTTTGAAATTGTGTTTATATTGATAGTTTGCATATAAATAGATGATTGTTGTACAAAGAGACATAAATCCTAGTAAGAGGAAATCATCATGAAATGAAAGGAGTACAAAGTAAAACAAAACATATAGCTATGTGTAAATGATCTCGTCAGGTTTCAACTCTGCCATTGCCCCTATGTCTTTGAGCATCTTATCCCTTGTTGTCGGAAGAAGTTGACTGAATTGATCGGTACCATTTGAACTTGACGTTTGGTAATAAAGTTGGTTGTAAGCGATCCAATGGGACATAGTCTTACGCTTTTAATCCCTAAATTTTTCCTGGACCGCCCTTTCGGTTTTTCAGTCCACCGGGATACCCTTTTTTGGACAAGCCGCCTTTCTAGGATTTCAACTTGTCGGGTGTACAGTCTTTTATATATATATATCCCTGATTTTTTCCTGAACCCTTTTGGTTCACTGGGATGCCCTTATTTTTGCCTAGGCCAGTCAACCTAGCGGGTCGTTTTCATGCGTAGTATCTTTTAACTATGTTCGTGTTCGCAGAGTGTGGAAGATCTTCATTGTCCATGATAGTAAGTATCATAGCACCGCCCAAAAACATCTTCTTGATTACGAATGGTCCTTCATAGGTGGGGGTCCATTTTCCCCCGGGATCACCCTGCGGTAAAATGATGCGCTTTATTACCAAGTCACCAGCCTGATATACCCGACGCTTGATCTTCTGGTTGAAAGCTTTGATCATACGCTTCTAATACATCTGACCATGACAAACAACCGCAAGCCTTTTCTCGTCAATTAAATTTAACTGTTCCAGCCTAGTCTGAGTCCATTCGTCTTTGTCTAAATCTGCATCTTTCATAATCCTCGAAGGAATTTGAACTTCGACAGGTAGGACAACCTCCATACCATAGACCAGAGAGAATGGGGTTGCCCCAGTTGATGTTAGAGTTGAAGTGTGATAGCCACGAAGAGAAAATGGTACCATCTCATGCCAATCTTTATATGTCACCGTCATCTTCTGTATAAAATTCTTAATATTCTTATTGGCGGCCTCCACTGTATCATTCATCTTCGGTCGATATGGAGAAGAGTTGTGGTGCTTGATCTTGAACTGTGTGTAGAGTTCCGTAATCATAGTGTTGTTGAGATTAGTACCATTGTCCATGATAATCCTCTCGGGGTTTCCATACCGACAAATAAGGTTATGCTTAATGAATCGTGCGACCACATTCTTAGTAACAAAGGCAAACGAGGCTGCTTCAACCTACTTTGTAAAGTAATCGATGGTAACGAGGATGAATCAATGTTTGTTAGAAGTGGCAGGCTTGATATCTCCAATCATATCAATGCCCCACATTGCAAACAACCAAGGGGCAATCAAGACATTCAGAGGTACCGGAGGCACATGTACTTTGTCAGCATAGATTTGGCACTTGTGACAAGTTCTTGAGTGGTGATGGCTTTCCATAGTCGACCAATAGTACCCTGCTCTTAAAATATTCTTAGCCATAGTATATCCACTAGAATGAGTACCAAATATGCCTTCGTGCACATATCCCATAATTTTCTTAGCTTCTTTCTTGTCCACACAACGAAGTAGAGTTGAATCATGAATGTGCTTGTATAAAATCACATTTCTTAGGAAGAACATAGCAAATAACCCCTGTAGGAATTTCTTATCAATGATAGATGCTCCTTCAGGATACTCTTGAGCCTCAAGATATTTTTTCACTTTATGAAACCAAGGCTTCTCTTTTACTCCGTCACTTTCAACTTCATAGCAATGTGCAGGTTCGTCTAGCCTCTCAATGGTAATTCTGAGAGCCTCGTCGTCCCATCTGACTTTAAACATAGATGACATGGTTGCTGATGCATCTGCTAGCTGATTCTCTTCTCTTGGGATGTGCTCAAAAGTGATCTCCTCGAAGTACATGATTAAGGTAAGCACATGCTCTCTATAAGGAATGAGATTCGAGTTCTTAGTATCCAATTCTCCCTTGATTTGACTGATTACCAGGGCTGAGTCCCCATATACATTTCAGAACTTGATTCTTAGTTCAATAGCAGCTTTAATACCCATGATACACGCTTCGTATTCAGCCATATTGTTGGTACAATCAAAGCATAATCTGGCGGCGATGGGCATATGGCAACCCTGAGGAGAGATGATTACAACACCAATTCCATTGCCAAGTGCATTAGAAGCTCTGTCGAAAACCATAGTCCATCGGGATCCTGGCTCAGGTCCTTCATACGGTCCAGATTATTCATAATCTGTAACCAGTATAATGTTCTCGTCCAGGAATTCAAAGTTCATAGATTGGTAGTCGTTTACGGCTTGATGAGCGAAATGATCTACCAGTACACTCCCTTTGATTGCTTTTTGAGTAGTATACTGAATGTCATATTCTGTGAAGACCATTTGCCATCGGGCTATCCTTCCAGAGAGAGCTAGCTTCTCAAATATGTATTTATGGAATCCATTTTAGAGATCAATAAGTTAGTATGGGTCAACATATACTGTCTTAGTCAGTGAGCAGCCCATGCCAAAGCGTAACAAGTTTTCTCTAGCAGTGAGTATCTTGTTTCACAGTCGGTAAACTTTTTGCTAAGGTAGTATATTGCATGCTCTTTTCGACCAGACTCGTCATGATGGCCCAGTACACACCCCATTGAATTCTGTAGCACTGTTAGGTACATGATTAGAGGTCTTCCTTCAACTGGTGGCATCAGAATTAGAGGTTCTTGTAGGTACTCTTTGATTTTGCCAAAAGCTGTTTGGCAGTCGTTATTCCATTTCAGCACCTGATCTTTCTTCAGCAACTTGAAGATCATCTCGCAAGTAGTAGTCAAATGAGAAATGAATCGGGAAATATAATTCAGTCGTCCCAAGAAACCTTTGAATTCCTTCTCAGTATGGGGAGTTTGTATTTCTTGAATAGCTTTGACTTTGGTGGATTCAACCTCAATACCTTTATCGCTAGCGATGAAACCTAGAAGTTTACCAGATCTCACCCCAAAGGTGCATTTGTTCCGATTCAACCTCAACTTGTACTTTTTTAGTCTCTCAATTAGCTTGTACAGGTGTTCGAGGTGCTCTTCTTCAGTCTGAGATCTGTCTATCATATCATCGACATAGACCTCTATCTCATGATGAATCATGTCATGGAACAAAGCTACCATAGCACGTTAATATGTCGCGCCAGTGTTCTTCAACCCAAAAGGCATAACCTTGTAGCAGAAAGTGCCCCACTGTGTGACGAAGGTAGTTTTCTCCATGTCTTCTGGTGCCATCTTAATCTGATTATACCCTGAGAAGCCATCCATGAAAGAGAATACCTCGTGTTAGCGGTGTTGTCAACTAAAACATCAATATATGGAAGTGGGAAGTCATCTTTGGGGCTTGCCCTGTTCAAATCCCTGTGTTGTACCCCAATTTCCCCCCCTAAGATCCCTTCATCATACCATATTGTTTCAATCACCACAAAATCACATTAGGGCTTTTGGTTCTTCTACTTATCTTTAGCTTTGCTCTATGAGGAGTTACCAAGCACCTTAACTTGTTTTCTCTTATGATCATGGATATTTTGCTTTGATTTTCTCTCTAAATTAACAAAATGCAATATTAGTTTGTCTTACTTGTTGATAATGTAGGTCAAGGCAATGAGGCTTTAGCATGTTGCTTCATGGGTTCATGAGTTTATTTCCATGCCCTGATCAAAAGCTTGAGAGATTCAAATCTCACTATTGAAGTTGTTTTAAGGTTGGTATGAAATGGTTGGTGGCCATAGGTCCTCATCATCATCCTCAACAAATTCTATTCACAAAGGAAGAGTATTGGCACAAAAAGTTTGTTCAAACTTAGCAAAGTTCCACCAATCTTTCTTTAGATCTAGAGGCTAGGGTTTTGGACTTCAAAGGGGCATATCTTTCTCATCTTTTGGTATTTTTTAGTGATTCTAAAAACATTCTTCTCTTTAAAGAGTTACCAACAAATCACTTCAAAAATTCCAAGGAGTTTTCATGTGGAAGGAACTTAATAAAGGAGGAAAGTTACAAGTCACCCAGATGAATTCCCATTTTCCTATATATGATTTCAAATGGTCATAACTTGGTCAATTTTTATCACTTTGAGCCCATTCTTTTTCCATGATGACCCTAAGGATGTGTACTTCATGCTTTCTTCTATGTGAAAAGTAATAAAATGGATAGAAGTTGCCTTAAGAATGCAAAAGATTATAGGTCATTTCATGATTTTTGGCCAACTTCAACAAGTCATAACTTGCTCAATTTTTGGAGATTTTGATTGGTTCAAATTGAAAAATGTCATTCAAGAGGTATACTTCATTCCATCTTTTTTAATCAATAGAAAATTCTAAGTGAAAGGCCATGTTTGGAAGCAAGAGATTATAGGTCATTTTTAAAGAAGAATTTGAAATATTTCTAAGTATGGAAAGTTAACTCTTTTTCCTCAACTTTGACTCCATGTAACTTTCAGCTCAAACATCCATTTGATTCCATTCTTTTTCCATTACAAAGCTTGTAACACCATCTTTCCAAAGCATCAAGAATCTTGCCCTAAGACCCCTTGAGGTGGAAATGCCATTGGATTGAACTTGGTAACTTGGAACTGAAGTTTCACCATAAGTCAGAATTTGAAATCCATGTTTTGGCCTTTAAACATCAAATTAGCACGCGTTTATGATCTAAACATGTTTAACCAAGTTTCTAAAGTGGATTAGAGCCTTGAAACGCAAGGATTTGATGAGTTTTGATGCAAATCATATCACACTTTGCTCGTGTATCTGGTTCACACGATTTCCCTCCAATTTGCATCATTCCACACTCTTGAGCATTCCATTTGATTCCCTATAAATAGAGGATCATTCCCCATTCAATTTCCCAAGCTTAGATAGCCAGAATCACCCTGCCAAACTTACTTCACAACTCAGAATTCAACTACTTCGAATCCTATTCTCAAGCCTTTTTCAATCCATTTTCTCCATCAATTCACCTTCCTTGATCTTCCCTGAACCTAACCATACATTTACATTCAAGAATCATGTCCTACATTGCTCCATAGAAGTCCAGTTTCAGAGCTCTGCAACTCAACTTCAATAGGTATATTCCTTCACTAATTCTTCAAAACTTTGGTATCATTGTGTTGCTATCATTGCTCTGGTTCTAGTCGCAACAGTTACTTTCTTCTGGAAACACATTTTGACCATGTATTTTCAAATCCCCTTTCAAAACTTTCTTTCTAAATTGCTTGAGTTACAATTTATATAAATATGGCGCGAGGGTATGGTTGTCTTCGTCTTGAAGAGACGAAACGAATGGCATAGGTCTGAGCTTCTGATTTTACAGTTTGAGAGACCTGCAATTAGTGAGGCTGGAGGTTGAAGATGACCAACGTGTCACCTTCTAACCAATGAAAGCGTGCCATTTGTTTTTTTTGAATTTCTGATTTTACATTTGATTCAGTGCTTTATTCAGTAAAGACCATAATATGCACAACGCGCCAGATCCTTTGGATTTGATTACTAACGCGTTTTGACTCTCATCCAATGGTCCACATCTTTTTCTTTTATTTTCTTTTTCTGATTTTTATATTTTAATTGTTTTAAATTTCAAAAAATCATAGAAAATTCATTTTTAGTCCAAAAAATCTGAAAAAATTATGAAAAATAATTTTGATTATTCTCTTTCTGATTTTTATTTTTTCACAATTTATTTTTGTGTTTTGACATTTTTTATGAATTTTACACTTATTTGATTTGTTAAAAATGTTTAAAAATACTTTTACACATTTTTTAATTCTGAAAAAATTATGGAATGATCCAATGACATTGTGACAAATATTGGTGACTTTATTATATTTTTGTTTCTGACTTTACTATTTTTTTTACCATTTTTGTTTATTTTACTCATTTATTTTAAGTTTTAAAAATAGTTTCTGACTTTTAAAAATTCCCAAATTTTTTGTAAAATTACTTGGCCTCTTTTCTGATTTTTCTATGGTCTTATTTTTCATTTCTTGATTAATTTGAATTTAATTGGCATTTTCTTCTTTATTTTCCTTTTTTTAAAAAAACATTTTTAAACCCTTTAATGTACATATTAATTATATTATGATTTTGTGATTGTCTTGAGTTGATTTTTTGGGTCATGGCTTTATTAACATCATTGGATCCATGGTGTTGAGTTCAACTCCACAAAAATGGATGAATGATTTTAATAATAGTTTGATTAAATATTAATTCAAATGTGGTTTTCTTTTCTTTTTACCCTAATCCCTCTTTATCTCATCCCCTTCTTATTGCACTAAATGTTGTTGGAGCATGATCTCTATATCATGTCTCAAAACAAATGGTGCATAGATTGCTATTGACCGGCCTCAAAATAGGTGCGACTTCTATATAAGTCCACTTACGATTGCTTAACATAGCGCTAAATTTTGTCCCGATTCGAATAAATGATCATTCGTGGCCCAAACTTATAATTGCAAGCCCAAGTATGTTAATTTGATCTCTTTGATCCAATAACCTTGAGATTCATTGTGTGGAGGCTTTGGTTCTACCAATCTTCTAATGGATCTACAACACCTTTGGTCAACGCGAATCACTTAAGCATCGTTGATCATTAAATGGTACTTATGAGAATTCCAAATGGATGATATACTTGACAAAAAGCAAGTGGACTTTTTCTTGGACTTAGGATTAGAAACCTTGGCCTATCTTGGAGACCTTGTGATCTTATCTGATTATTTTGTCTGGAGCTCTTGAGGTTTACCTCAAGACATTGGGTTGCTTGTTTGTTTTTGTGTGCAGGTTTTTGTGATTGCATCCTTTGTTTGTAATCTGGAATTCACGAAAGGTGGTACGTAGACACTAAAGGTTCGAAACTGCGGCGGGTGCAAAAATCATAAAATAATATATTTCTTTTCTCACCTCCACCATCCTTTTTATATATAACATATTTTATAGCCAAAATACACAGATTTTACAAAGAGGTTCCTGCGGAGTACCGTAGATGTTTAAGTTGCTAATACCTTCTCTTTGCATAACTAACCCCCTTACCTTGAATCTTTCCCCCTTTTTGGGTTATTCGCTCTTTTCCCATTACTTTGGAAACAATAAAGCCCGGTGGCGACTTTTATTTTTTATTTGTATAAAGTCTAGTCAATTCAATGGCTTAGTCTTGAACATTTATACCGCTACACCCTGTAGTCTATATACATGTGTACTTTTCCGTCTTTCTTCGGTACCGGAACTACATTTGCAACCCATTAAGGATAGGATGTCACTGCTAAGAAACCTGCATTTAATTGCTTCATAGCTTCGGCCTTGATCTTCTCTGACATCTTAGGACACATGCGACGAACCTTCTGTTTTATCAAAGCACAACCCTATTTCATCGGCAGACGGTGAACCACAATATCAGTATCGAGCCCTTACATGTCTTTATACGACCAAGCAAAGATCTCAACATATTCATGCAGCATCTGAATCAACCTGTTCTTGACACTGCCCTCTAGGTTGGCGCCTATCTTGACTTCTTTCTTATCTGTATCAGTACCAAGATTTACAAGTTCAACCGGCTCTTCATGTGGTTGTATGGCCTTTTCTTCTTGCATTAACAGTCTGGCAAGTTCTCCAGGTATTTCACAAAATATTCCTCACCTTCGTCCTCGGCTTGGTAGATAGGATTTCCAAAGTCATAAGTGGCAATAGCAGAGTCATTCTCAACGGGATCTAGAGTGGATGTGGATCTGTAATGTATTGTGTGGGTGTGTGTAAGAATACATAGCTATTTGAACAAAGTAAAAAGAAAGAAAGAGAGCACAAAATTTGAATGCAAAACATCCAATTCTTTTATTAAATGAACATATGTTTATGAAATGACAACTGTAATACGGTGGGAGAACTAACTTGGGTGTTTTGCGTTTTATCGTAATTGTTGCGGATAGCAAGAGTCGCCATTGACTTTTTCTTTTATCTAATAAAGGAAAGGGTGAAAAGAAGAGGAAATACCTTTTGAGATATTTTCTTGAGTTCGGGGGATAGGTTATGAAAAGAGAAGGTGTTAACACCCTTTTCATCCGTAGTTATCTACGGGCTCTTAGTTGCTAGCTCACTTTGAAAATGCTTTGTTTTGAAATGTATTTATGATTGTTTGAAAGTATTTTTGAAAAGTGACTTCATTTAGGAGAACTTTTTAATGATTCTCATCTCTATAAGAATATATACAAAGTGTTGACTTTTGAAAATATTTCTTTTGAAAGTGTCGGTGTGTTTTGAAAGATGTTTTGAAATGTTTGTGAGCAAGCAACTATGAACATTCTACCTACTCAAAAGAAGTCTTTGTTCTTTTCCTCATCCTTTAGATAGTGCTATCTTATCATTGATTGATAAGAAGCCCCATCATTGGATGTGAAGGGATGTGTGTGGGTCGTCGTATAGTCATAGAAGGCAACCTAGGAGACGCCTTAGCAATTGTTGTAAGGGACTAAGATCATTTTACCGAAGGCAACGTCGAAGGGTCATCGAGGGACTACGATCTTTTTTATCGAGGGTATTTGCTAAAGCGTCCCATATTCGAGGGACATGACTATTTATTCGTAGACAACAAGCAAGGTTACCCAAGAGGTGCGCGTGTGAAAAGTGTTTGATTGCATACATTTTTGTATTTGAGATTAGGGTTCCCTAAGATTGACTTTATCTTTCCATATATACCCTAATTACTAACAATTATATTAAAAGTGATAAATTGCGGAAATTAAAATCCTACGCTATTACATCATTTGGGGATGGGGGTACAAATTTACAAATGAGGAGGTAAAAGCAAATAAAACCTAATTTTACTATTACAATCATATTGAATGAACAAATAATATACAAGAATGTAAAGATAAAAAAACTTTTATGCGATGATACATGCACTTATGCATTAATATGAAACTTTTATGCATTGATGCATGCACTTATGCATCAATACATATCATTTCTTGCCCCTGGAAGTCAAAATCAACTCAGTATGAGTTGATACATAATGGTATACATAAACTCATTTCTGTTTTGTATCGACTCATACACTTATACACTGATACATATTGTGATCGGTGGATCTGGAACTGACTGTTTAACGCTGGTTTCATGAAATGTCGCGGTAAGCAAGAGTCGCCACCGTCTTTTATTTTCTCCAACATGGACAGGACAAAAGCACAACAAAATTCCTTATGAGAATAGTTCTCGGTTCGGGAGGTAGATTTATAGAAAGGGGAGGTGTTAGCACCCTTTCTATCCATGGTTATCCATGGGCTCTTAGGTACTTGCTCTTATGTTTTCAAAATGTTTGTTTGCTTTTCAAATGTGAGTGGATTTGAAAAAGTTTCATTGAAAACTTCAATTCGACTCTTGTATCAGACCTCAAGAGTGTTGTGAAGCGTTTGTTTTGAAATCTTTTAGAAAGTGTCCGTGTGAAAAGTTTATTTTGTTTGTTTTTTGAAGAGAGAAAGTACCCAGGAGTTGTCTACCTATCCTAAGGAATTAGGCTGTGTAAATGTCCTTAAGGTAGTGCCATCCCACCATTGAGAGGTAGGTAGCACCACCGTTGGAGGTGTTCGGGTCAATTCGAGGGTTAGGGGCAGTGTGGTCACTAGAGCAACAGTAGGACACCTTAGAAGCTACCCTTATGCCATTGATCCTTTTTGATTCCGAGGCAACCTTTCCGAGGCAACTGGATCATGTTCATGGACATAAGGACTTACTAAAACGTCATGTACTCAACGACCACGTTTCGAGGGGCAAGGCAACAGTGTGGTCACCAGAGCAACAGTAGGACACCTTAGAAGCTACCCTTATGCCATGGGTCATGGACATAAGGACTTACTAAAACGTCCCATACTCGACGACCACGTTTCGAGGGGCAAGGCAACAGTGAGGCGTACCCTAGAAGTGGTGTGTGAATTTGTGTATTGTTTTCAGTTATGTCTTATCTTGTCATGCATTTGGTGAGCTACACTTTGATTTTATTTGGGCCATTCATTCTTTCATGCAAAATTTAGCAGTTAAGGGGTGCAGAAATAAATTGCGGAAAACGTAAATCCTACGCTATTACAAGGCGCGGGTCTATACATCGCCAAATCTTCACAAAGACCCGTTTTAAGTAAATAAGTGCGGAAAATAAAGTAAAAAAAACAGTAAAAGGTCCTATTTACTATTACATATCTGGAGCAATTACATAATAATCAAACAAATTAAATACGCGCGAATAAAGAAAAGGGAATTAATTTGTTTGTCTTTTTTGGTAATTAAATGAAATTGAAAACTAATTAATTATTTTAATTACAAGAAAATATTTTTTTGATTTTTTTATATTTTTTATGAAATAAAATAGAAAAAAGAAACAAAATTAAAGATTAACCTAAATCTAAATCTATTTTAATTATTAAAAGGAATGTTAAAATGGCCTAATTAACAACTAATTCAATTATGATTTATTTACAAAATAAAAATAATAATAAAAGTGTTAATTATATTTTTATGTTTTTTTATGAAAATGTTAGTTAAATTAATTTAATGATAGAGTAATTATTTTTTTGTGTTTTTTTTGGATCAATTTTGATAATTAAAAGCAAAATAAAAGTCAAATTAATGATTATTTAACAATTAATTAAAATATGCATGCAAAAATATTATTTTTAATGTCAAAAATTAAATAAACATTTTTCTGATTAAAATGCAAAAGGTAAATATTTTTGTGAATTTTTAAATGCATGAGAAAATTATTTGAATAGAAATTAAATTAGAATAAAAAAAATAAGAAAAAAGGAAAAATAAAGGAAGCAAGTTAATTATGGAAAAGGTGGAAAAAGGCCAGAACCAGGACTTGAACTCGTGCCCTCTGGGAATATCCACTGATGCGTTGCCATCTGAGCTGCATGTTTTAATTGAAACAATAATAACACATATATATTATATTAGTAAATCAAATATTCCCCTGGAAAAAAAGAAAAGCGCGCTGATATTCAAACGGACAAATGTGGAGGGAACGCGTCAGCGTCTTCTTCCTTGGACACTGGTTCTTTTACCTGCGGATTTCTATCCGCAGGAAAGTTCGCAGGCTGCTTCAAAAATGGTCCTCAGGCCATGAAAACACCACCTAAAGCCATGGATGATCTCGTCTATATCCACTGATCTCACTTATGCCCTTGGATGGCCTTGATTTAACCTGAAACAAAAACGCCTAAAACAAAGAAACGTGAACCCTAGAATCGGGCACCACGATTCAGGGCCTAACAATGAAATTGGCTAATGCAATCATGTTAGAAATTGATCAAGGAACATGAATATGCTAGCTTTTTTGAGAAAAAACGCAAGAATAGGGAGTTCCAGATTCATGCTCAGAGACGAGTTTGTGATGACTTACAGTGATGTATAGGAGGTCTTAGGGATTGGCAATGGTCGCGTTGGCTTCAGGGCGTTGCCAGGAAGGAAGCTGCGTCTTCAGTTTTGTATGGAAAGGCCTGCAAGATAGCTTTAGGTCTCCCACTTTTTGACAGTTTTTTGAGTTTCTCTCAGGCCGTTTTTGAGCTTCTTAGGTCGTGACCTCACTTGTGTTAGCTTGCACATGTATTATGTAATGAGTTTTGATCAGAATTAAAGCCAATAATGCAATGCATTCATGCTTGGGATTTTCCATAAACTCCATTGAAGCACTTTCCATTCTTGAGCCAAAATTTGAATTCTTGCTTCATTTGGACCTTTGCACGAAATTGGAATGATCATGATGATGTATCAAAGCAATTCAATACAAGAAATATCCCCTTAATTAACTTCTTTGATTTTATTTGATTTTAAATGATTTAAAATGAATTAAATCAAATAAAATTAAATAAAAATGAAATAAATTAATTTTAAATCTTGAAATAATTTGTGGGACACGTGGGAAGCATGGCCAAGCTGAAATAAGTGGAAAAAGTGGGCCCCTTTTGTCAAAAATGAAGTTTCAAAGATAATTGATTTTGGCCATTTCACAAAAATTTCCCAACTTCTCCAATGCATATCTTGCTCAATTTTGAAGTTATGAACATGTTCTTGGACATTTTGGAAAGGTCTTGAAGTCCTATAACCAATGTCTTTGGTCCCATGTCATTTTGATTTACCAATCTCAAGTTATGGTCTTTGACTTAAAGTCCCTTTTTGTTGACTTTTGAAAATGACCTATAATGTTGAAATTGATAACTTTTTGTGAGAGCATTTCTTGGACTTGGAATGTGAATATGGGTTGTAGGAAATGTCTCCCCCTTCAAGATGAGCATTGGATGGGATTTTTCTAATGAACCATGAAAAAGTTATTCCTGGGTCAAGTTACAGTTGACTTTTCAGCTGTCCAAAAATAGAAACTTTTGACACCTTGATGATTTTTGAGCCATACTTATGAAATCATGATCAAGAATTGATCAAATGATGTTTGTGGCTTCAAAATAAGATGTTGACCAAAAATTTTGACTTTTGACTGCCAAATGACCATTTTCCCCTACAGTTGAATGTTGAGCAATTAGGGTTTTTGACTGTGCAACTTGACCTTGTGAGCTTTGAAACTTGACATGTAGGTGCTTGACAATGTGCATGAGCATATGGGACTTGATTGAGCCCTTGAAAACTTCAACTTCCTTGCAAGAACCAAAACCCTAGTTTGACTGGCTTAGGAGGGTGGTTGACTGTGTAGCCCTTGAGTAGACCTTGAACCATTTGAGGTGATGCTTGGCAAAACTTTGAAGATTATGGGAGGGAAAATTTTGGGGTACTACACATATCAATTTCTTACTCCTAGAAATCAAAACCAACTCAGTATGAGTCGACACATAATGGTTTGCACGACACATTTTTGTTTTGCATCGACTCATTCGTGTTTTGTATCGAATCATAACCTATTTTGTACATAACATGTGTCGACTCATAGAGATATGCATCAACTCATACTGTTGTTTTTTACTTCTAACATTGTTCTGTCACACATATAAGTTAGTTCTCAACACATGGTTAGTGAAAATGAAAGGTAAGCATATAGGTGTTAGAACAAAGTTTGAATCTACTACCCTATGTTTAAGTTTTGATGATAACAAATTGAAAAGATATACTATTTATGTGATTCATGTAAGAACTACTTGCTACCTAAAATATTACTTTCTGTTTTGCAGAAACTCTGATAGGTATCAGCAAGAGCACACCTAATCAGCATCAGAATATTGATTCTTAACATCAGCATCAGAAGATGCCATATCAGAATACCAGAATCAGAAGAACAAATCACGCTAATGCTGAAGCTTGATGAACAGAACTGCGCTCAACACTCTGATAAAGACAACAACAGTTCATCAGCACTTAAGCAGAGTCAGAATGAGCCAAGCCAGAACATGCATTAAGTAAGCAACAGTACTGTGCATTGAAAGCGAATTATTACCAACGGCCTCATTCCAGACAAGATCTGCTTGATAAGGAAAGTTTGTTATTAGCATTGAATCAAGAATATTGCTCCAACGTTCAACAATCTCAGTGCTATATAAACAAGACTATGAAGATTGAATTGGCTAATGCTCTCCAACATATTACACGCCTAAAAGCTAATCATAATCTTCCTTCTCTCAGTTTGCTAAACGCTACATATCTTCTTACTCAATCATTGTTTAGCAATCTAGTTTCATAAGCTTAAGTTGTGTAACATCACAGTTGTGATACAGTTTTGTAGAAAACATTCACACACCTAGTTTTATCTTCTTTGTAAGAAAGTGTTTCCTTGACAAACCGGGTTGTGGTTTGCATCAAGAAGGCTTTAGCAGTTGTTAAAGCAGATTGTAATATTCAGTTGAATATAGTGGATTAAGACCTCGTTGGAGAGAGGCGAAATCACCTTGACGGGTGGACTGGAGTAGTTTGAGATCAAACGAACCAGAATAAAAATACCATGTTCATTGCAAGTGTTTTTCAGTTTTACAATCCACCCCCCCCCCCCCCCCCCCTCTTGTGTTTTTCACTTCTTCAATTGGCATCAGAGCGCCTGGTTCTGAGCTAAAACACTTAACCGTGTCAGTACAAGATCCAGCGTCAGAAAAACACAATGGCAGGAAATTACTCTCACACCAGCAATGACAACCATGAGGACAGGGACAGATTCAGCGGGAAACCTCCAGTCTTTGATGGAGAAAATTTTGATTACTGGAAAGACAGAATTGAAAGCTTCTTTTTGGCACATGATACTGATCTGTGGGATATGGTGACAGATTGATACACGCACCCTGTGAATTCAAGCGGTCAGAAGATTGATAGAAAAACAATGACTGACCAACAAAAGCGTGACTTCAAGAATCACCACAAGGCCAGAACCATCCTTCTCAGCGCCATCTCCTATACTGAATATGAAAAGATCTCCAACAGAGACACAACAAAGAAATTTTTTGACTCACTCAGAATGACGCATGAGGGCAACGTTCAGGTCAATGAAACTAAAGCTCTGGCGCTCATTCAGAAGTATGAGGCGTTCAAAATGGAAGAATCTGAATCCATTGAAACAATTTTCTCAAGATTCCAGATTCTGGTAGCTGGTCTCAAGGATCTGGACAAAGGATACTCTACTGCTGACCATGTCAACAAAATCATCAGAAGCTTACCCAAGCAGTGGAGACCAATGGTTACAGCTCTGAAGCTAGCAAAAGATCTCAACAAAATCACTCTGGAGGAACTTATCAGCTCCCTCAGAAGTCATGAGATAGAGCTAGAAGCTGACGAGCCTCAGAAGCAAGGTAAGCCTTTAGCACTAAAATCTAACAAAAAATTTGAGTCTAAAGTTTTGCAGGCAGTTGAAGAAACATCTGATGGATCCTCATCAGAAGAAGACGAACTCTCCCTCCTCTCCAGAAGAGTAAATCAATTGTGGAAGCAAAGACAAAGGAAGTTCAGGAATCCCAGAAGATCTGATCAGAACGAGTCTTCTTCCAGATACAGAAGGACAGAGTCTTCCTCTGGATACAGAAGATATGAAGGCTCCTCAGGAAGCAGAAAGCCAAACACCAAGGACATCATCTGCTATGAGTGCAATGAGCAAGGACACTACAAGAGTGACTGCCCAAAGCTTCAGAGGGAAAAGCCCAAAAAGAAGTTTGGAAGAGAAAAGAAGAAAAGTCTCATGGCCACATGGGATGACTCTGACTCGTCTGAAGCTGACTCAGAATCAGATGATGAGAGAGCCAACATAGCTCTCATGGCCAACATTTCAGAAGATAGTGAAGCTTCTGAATCAGACTCAGAATCAGATACTGAAGAGGTATTTCCTAACTTTGCTGTTAATTTTACCAAGGCTGAACTTGCTGAAAGCCTTAATGAAATTCTGGAAAGGTATCAGCAAATTAGAGTTAAATTTAGAGACCTGAAAAGGAATCTTGAATCTGACTCTAATAAGACTGAGAGTCTCAAATTGGAGAATTTTGAGCTGAGAAATAAGATTTCAAAATTAGAAAATACTTTACAAAACTCTCAGAAGGAACCAATTTCGGAAACTCTCAGCAACACTGATGAGATCATCAAGGAGTATGATCACAGTTTCCAGAAGTTCCTCGCTAAAAGCATAGATAGAAGCAAAATGGCTTCAATGATCTATGGAGTTAGCAGAAACGGAAGGAAGGGAATAGGATACCAAGGTAAGGTTCCTACACCAAAGAATGTCATGGATTTAACCATTAAACACACTCCTCTGAATTCACATTTTGTGTATGGTCACACACATGATATTAAATACACTAGCAGTAAGTACTCTGTGAAACCAAAATTCAACCAGAGTTTTGGTAAATCTAACAAATCAGGACCCAAGAAAATCTGGGTACCTAAGGATAAAATAATACATGTTGCAGATATCTTTAGCAGCAAGTCAGAAACACCAGTCATGGTACCTGGACTCTGGCTGCTCGCGACACATGACGGGAAGAAGGCATATGTTCCAAAGCCTGGAACTTAAGCCTAGAGGCCACGTTGGCTTTGGAGGCAATCAGAGGGGAAAGATAATTGGCTCTGGAACTGTAGGTAATGGAAATCTCCCCTCTATTAATAATGTTCTGCTAGTAGATGGATTAATGCATAATCTGTTATCCATAAGTCAATTAAGTGATAACGGTTATGATATAATCTTTAATCAAAAATCATGTAAAGCTGTTAGTCAGAAAGATGGGACTATCCTGTTTAATGGTAAGAGGAAAAACAACATTTACAAAATAAAACTTTCTGAACTAAAAAGTCAGAATGTAAAGTGCCTTCTGTCTGTTAACAACGAGCAGTGGATCTGGCACAGAAGATTGGGGCATGTTAGTATGAGAAGAATATCTCAGATTAACAAACTCAATCTGGTCAGAGGACTTCCTAATTTGAAGTTCAATTCAGATGCTCTGTGTGAAGCATGTCAGAAAGGCAAGTTTGCAAAACCTTCTTTTAAATCTAAAAATGTTGTTTCTACCTTTAAGCCATTAGAACTTCTGCACATTGACTTATTTGGACCAGTTAAAACTGCTTCAGTCAGTGGCAAGAAGTATGGGTTAGTAATCGTAGATGACTATAGCAGATGGACATGGGTAAAGTTCTTAAGACACAAGGACGAGTCACACTCTGTGTTTGTTACCTTCTGTAACCAAGTTCAGAATTAAAAGGATCTTAGAATCGTTAAAGTCAGAAGTGATCATGGTGGAGAATTTGAAAACAAAGATTTTGAGTCATTCTTTAATGACAGAGGCATTCTGCATGATTTCTCTTGTCCTAGAACTCCCCAACAAAATGGAGTTGTAGAACGAAAGAACAGAACATTGCAAGAAATGGCCAGAACCATGATCAATGAGACAAACGTTGCTAAGATCTTCTGGGCAGAGGTAATAAACACAGCGTGCTACATTCAGAATAGAATCTCAATAAGACCTATTCTGGAAAAGACTCCATATGAATTGTGGAAGAACAGAAAGCCCAACATTTCATATTTTCATCCATTTGGATGTACTTGTTTTATGTTAAATACAAAGAATTATTTGAACAAGTTTGACTCTAAAGCACAGAAGTGTATTATGTTAGGATACTCTGAACGCTCAAGAGGGTACAGAGTATACAATACAGAAACACAGATTGTGGAAGAATCAATCAGTGTTCGTTTTGATGATAAGCTTGACTCTGAAAAGTCAAAGCAGAATGAAGTTTTTGCAGGTATGGAAATTGAATTTACAGGTTCTGAAGACAAGTCATCAGAAGCTCTCAACACAGACACTCCTTCAACGTCTGAAAGGAGCACTGCTAGCAATCCTACAACAACTGCTGATCAACCTCAAAAGAGATTACCTAGAAGCAGCTTGGATCACCCAGAAGAGACTATCTTAGGAAGAAAGGAAGATCCAATCAGAACAAGAGCAAGCTTCAGAAACTCTGAAGAAACCCTCATGGGACTTGTGTCTCTGATTGAACCTTCTTCTATTGATGAAGCACTTCTGGATAATGACTGGATTCTGGCAATGCAAGAAGAGCTGAATCAATTCACCAGAAATGACGTACGGGATCTTGTTCCCAGACCAAAAGGATTCAACGTCATTAGAACAAGATGGGTGTTCAGAAACAAGCTAAATGAACAAGGTGAAGTCATCAGAAACAAGGCACGACTGGTTGCACAAGGTTATAGTCAGCAAGAGGGGATAGACTATACAGAAACCTTTTCCCCAGTCGCCAGGTTAGAATCTATCAGACTTTTAATTTCATTTGCTGTTAATAGAGGCATCACTCTGTATCAGATGGATGTGAAAAGTGCATTCTTAAATGGTTATATAGAAGAAGAGGTTTATGTACACCAACCCCCTGGTTTTGAAAATACAAAACATCCAGAACATGTTTTCAAACTAAAGAAGTCACTATATGGTCTGAAACAAGCTCCCAGAGCTTGGTATGAAAGACTAAGTAACTTTCTGTTAGAAAATGAATTCACCAGAGGGAAGGTGGACACTACCTTATTCTGTAAATCAGTTAAGAATGACATCTTAGTTTGTCAAATTTATGTTGATGATATTATTTTTTGTTCTACTAATCCTTCTCTTGGAAGAAAATTTGCTAAGTGTATGCAGGCAGAATTTGAGATGAGCCTCATGGGGGAACTGAAATTCTTTCTAGGAATTCAGATCAATCAAACTCCAGAGGGAACTTACATTCATCAGAGCAAATACATCAGAGATCTTCTGAAGAAATTTGACCTCTCAGAATGTAAGCCATCAAAGATTCCAATGCATCCCACGTGCATTCTGGAAAGAGAAGAGGTAAGCAAAAAGGTAGAACAGAAGGTCTACAGAGGTATGATTAGTTCTCTCCTTTATCTGACAGCTTCAAGACCTGATATATTATTCAGTGTATGTATTTGTGCTAGATTCCAATCAGATCCTAGAGAATATCACTTAACAGCTGTTAAGCGAATTTTCAAGTATCTGAAAGGTACTACTAATCTGGGTTTGTTTTATAGAAAATCTAGTGATTACAGTTTAGTAGGCTACTGCGATGCTGACTTTGCTGGAGACAGAGTGGAGCGTAAAAGTACTTCTGGAAGCTGCCAGTTTCTGGGAGAAAATCTGATCTCTTGGTCCAGCAAAAGGCAATCAACAATTGCACTATCAATAGCAGAAGCTGAGTACATAGCAGCAGCAGGATGTAGCACACAAATGCTCTGGATGAAAAGTCAGCTTGAAGACTTCCAGATTTTTGAGAGTAACATTCCTATACTCTGATAATACTTCTGCTATTTGCTTAAGTAAGAATCCCATTTTACATTCTAGAGCTAAGCATATAGAAATAAAACATCACTTCATTAGGGACTATATTCAGAAAGGAATTTTGAATTTAAAATTTATAGATACAGATCATCAATGGGATGATATCTTCACTAAACCCCTTTCTGAAGATAGGTTCAATTTCATTCTGAAACATCTCAGCATGAAAATCTGCCCAGAGTGAAAATGTTTTAACTCCATATATTTATCTTCAGAATGTATTTGTTTTACTGTGAACCTCTGATCAATCTTCTTTCAGAAAGATAGAACATGCAGATTGTATCAATTGCTAGTCTTAAAGATCTGAGAGTCTAAGCTCAAAGACAGACGTGCTGATCACTACATCAAACAAGTGTCATCCAATCATCAGCAAATCTCTGAAGCAGAATGCGTGCACGCTTCTGAGAAGGCAAAACGTTGATTGGATGCATTGAGACACATGTCTGGTAACCGTTTTAAGTATCTTTCTCAAATCCCCCAAAATCAGCAAGCATTAAATGAAAGTAATCATGTTTTTAAAACGTAATCATGATTTTATTCCTCTTTATTGAAAATGTTTACAATTTCAAAATATTCTGATACCTATTTAAACACGTTAAACCTCTCACTTTAATCTTTTACAGTTTCTCATTATTTCTCAAAGTATTCTCTGCATTTTTCTGTGTTCATCTCTTGCAAACTCTTTTTCTCAGTTTTTCTCAAAATCCCTAAGTGTGAACATGGCAACCTCCAGCAGTGCTTCTGCAGGTCCTCAGAAGAAAGCATCATCTGAACAGTATCAAGTGCCATTCAGAACACTCCTCACTCCTGTGAAGAATCTTAAAGTGTTATCTGAATTGATCATTGATTTTGGAAGTCTGAAGGAAAACGATTTTGATTTAACAGAAGAAGTTAGGGCACAGAAATGGGAAAGGTATTTTGACAGGTTGGTTGGACCAACATTCCCTATGTTAGTCAAGGAGTTCTGGATTCATGCAACGGCTTCAACGTATCAAGTCACCTCCTACATTATGGGGAAGAAGATTGTGATCACGGAGGATCACATAGCAAAGCTGATTGGTTACAGTGGCGGTGGAGTCCGCTGTATTGATATGGCTGAGAGATGTGCTGACGTGGGCGTCATAGCAGAAAGGATTTTCACCCATGGGGTGCCCAGCAGCAAGATCAGAGATCTGAAGGATCATCACAGAGTTTGGGCGAAGATAATTCTGGGGTGCTTTAACCATAGGAAGCCAACTAGTTCCCCTGATTACATAAATGTAGATCAGCAGTTTCTGATCTACTTTATTAATCAGAAGGTAAAAATCAACTTGGCTCATCTTCTGTTTAATCACCTCAAAACAAGCGTGAAGGAAACCAGGGAAGAAGAAAGAACAAAGAGGGATTGGATACCCTTTGGAAGGTTGATATCAGATATTCTGACTGAGAATAGGCTGATAGAGCATCTGATAGAAGCTCAAGAGTTAAGCACCATTGAACCAACGGTTGGAAAGCCTCTGAACGCGAAGAACTTGAAGAAAATGAAGCTGATAGAGAATATCAAAAAGGAACCCAGCGCTACTCCTATTGCTGATATCACCAGTAGAAGAGTCCCACTGAGTGACTTTCCTTTATTCTCTAAGATAGAATCCAAGCCAGTGGTAGTTCTCAGATATCTGGACGCGTGCAAAGCTGATGGTACAGCCCCAAATCTGAATATCAAAGATCTGCACCAACCTCAACCAGAAGTTACACTGAAGAAGACGAAGAAAAGGAAGGCACCTTCAGAAGGATCATCCCAGCAGACACCCAAGAAAAGAGGTAATTTATCTGCTGCTTCTGTTTTAAATTCTTCTACTATTCCAGCATCAATCCCACCTCCAACCTCTCATAGAATCTCAATCCCCATTCCAACAATAGATGAAACTGAACCAGAAGATGACCCTTCTGAGGCATTACTACTCAGAAGACCCCGAACCAAACATCCCAAACCAACAATATCAACAACATCAGCAATTGACAAAGTGCTGTCTGACATTGATCAACACACTTCTGATCACTCCTCTACCAATCCAAACTCTGAACCACAAATTGTCCCTTCTCCACAACCAGAACAACCTCTCTCATCCATTCTAGAAGAACCTCTTATCCCTGAACAACCAGAAATTCCAACAACTTCTCCACAACCAACAATTCCGTCTCCCTCTCCTCAACCAGAAATTCATCCACCATCACCTCAACCTGAGTTTCATCACTCTGAAACTCCATCTCCTCCACCTTCTGAACCTCACTCACCTCAACCATCTCCTCTGGCAATCCAGCTGCCATGTGGAACAACAGTCACAATGGCCCAGCTGCCATCCTCGCCAGAATCTACACCACCAAATACTCCCAAAACCCCAAACAGTCCAATCATTATTTCTGATTCTCCCACTCCATCTCCAAAACAAACAGCTCCCATGCAAACCACCGAAAACCCCAGCAGGACCTTCATAGATTTAACAATCCTTGTCCGTCTTGCTGATCTGAAAAATAAAATAGCCATTCCAAAACCAAAACGACCAGATGTTGGCTCTGGTATTATGAATTTTGAAACAGGTTTGCAGCAGTGGATTGCTTCTCTGAAGCAAGTCTGTCCTGGAATGATTGACCCAGCTGCCTCTGACCAGCTCTGGTCACAATTCAGAATTTGGGTACGTGCTGAAGCCCTCAAGTTGCAGGATATCAACTATGAGCAGGCACAACAGAACTTCAACAAGCTACTGAAGGAAGTTGAAAGTCAGCTGCCACAGGAACACGTGCTCCCTCTGGATAGTGAGCCATGGTCTGAGAAACAGCCAGCTTCAAAGGTGCAACCAGAAGAAGACAAGACCATTCAAGCTGAAGGAAGTCAAGCAGAAGATGTTGCAGAAAGCTCTCAGAAGCTCCCTGCTTCTGATGTTTCTCAAGCTGCCTTGGACAGGCAGACTCTGGAAGAGCTGAAGCTGAATGACATGCGTCTGCAGCAAAGGATGGATGAAAATGACCAGAAGATGAAAGAAAGGATGGATGTGCAGGATAGAAAGATAGACACAGTTGTCAGCATGGTGCACAAGCATAATGAGACTGCTGATCAGATCAAAGCCATGCTGGAGAACCTGTTCACACGCCTTCCTCCCCAACCTTAGTTTTTTCATTCATGTCTTTTTCATTTTCTCTTTGATTATCTGTTGTACTGTTTTACTCTGAACCTTTTAATATAACAAGTTTTTCTGTTCTTAACTGTTTTAGCACATCACTTACACTTTTTGATTGCTGACAAAAAGGGGGAGAACAAGAATGATATTTTCAATAATAACGGATTACTAAGACAGAAAATCTCAAACATTCTAACTCTTATATACTCGAATATGTTTTCTGTTTTTGCTTAAGTCTAACAGGTACAAGAATGCTCTCTGATATTCTGAAGACTAAAGCTCTGATACTCTGACCCAAAGTAAAGCTCCGATAAGAAAAGCTCTGATACGCTGATCTGAAGCTCTGCTCTGATATGTTGATCTAAAGCTTCTGATAGTCAAAGACTCTGATATTCTGATGTTCAAAGAAAGGCAATAAAGATCTGATCCTGAAGAACTCTTGGAATCAAAAAGGGAAGTAATAAACTTAGGGGAAGTATCTCTCAACTTTGATCCCTTATCTTTGATAACTTCTTATTCTGATACATCTTATCATTAAGTTATCTCTAATGCTTTTCACGTTATTTTCAATTAAAAATATCTGGTTTTTGTCATCATCAAAAAGGGGGAGATTGTTAGAACAAAGTTTGAATCTACTACCCTATGTTTAAGTTTTGATGATAACAAATTGAAAAGATATACTATTTATGTGATTCATGTAAGAACTACTTGCTACCTAAAATATTACTTTCTGTTTTGCAGAAACTCTGATAGGTATCAGCAAGAGCACACCTAATCAACATCAGAATATTGATTCTTAACATCAGCATCAGAAGATGCCATATCAGAATACCAGAATCAGAAGAACAAATCACGCTAATGCTGAAGCTTGATGAACAGAACTGCGCTCAACACTCTGATAAAGACAACAACAGTTCATCAGCACTTAAGCAGAGTCAGAATGAGCCAAGCCAGAACATGCATTAAGTAAGCAACGGTACTGTGCATTGAAAGCGAATTATTACCAACGGCCTCATTCCAGACAAGATCTTCTTGATAAGGAAAGTTTGTTATTAGCATTGAATCAAGAATATTGCTCCAACGTTCAACAATCTCAGTGCTATATAAACAAGACTATGAAGATTGAATTGGCTAATGCTCTCCAACATATTACACGCCTAAAAGCTAATCATAATCTTCCTTCTCTCAGTTTGCTAAACACTACATATCTTCTTACTCAATCATTGTTTAGAAATCTAGTTTCATAAGCTTAAGTTGTGTAACATCACAGTTGTGATACAGTTTTGTAGAAAACATTCACACACCTAGTTTTATCTTCTTTGTAAGAAAGTGTTTCCTTGACAAACTGGGTTGTGGTTTGCATCAAGAAGGCTTTAGCAGTTGTTAAAGCAAATTGTAATATTCAGTTGAATATAGTGGATTAAGACCTCGTTGGAGAGAGGCGAAATCACCTTGACGGGTGGACTGGAGTAGTTTGAGATCAAACGAACCAGGATAAAAATACCGTGTTCATTGCAAGTGTTTTTCAGTTTTACAATTCAACCCCCCCTTCTTGTGTTTTTCACTTCTTCAATAGGTAGCTTCAGGGCTATGATATCTACATTTTATTTTCACAAATGAACAACTAATGATGCTTGTATGAAGAGCTCAAAGTCAAGAAGACTTACCTTGAAACTAAAATTTGTGTTTTGAGTTTGAGTTGCTGTATTGTCTTGGAGAAATCAAGTTAGAGGTGGTTGTTTTTGAGTTTGGAAAATAGTGATGTTATAGAAATTGTTCTTGTGTTTGAACAATTTCTATGTGATGCATATGAAGTATTTGGACAGTTGGTTTAGGGGAAAAATTGCAAGGTTGTATAGTGGGTTGAGGTTTTTTCTGTTTTCAGTTTTTGTTATGTGAAGGAAAATAAAGTTGAGGATGGACAGAGTTTACAAAGCATTCTGTTAAGTTTTCTAAATCCTCTTTTTTTCTCTTTCTCCCCCTTTTCTCTCTCAAAAAAACCTCTCCCTTTGTGTGTTGTGAAAAAACTTATTTATAGATGAAATTGACTGAAATTTGGGAGGGAAATAAATAAGTTTTTGAACTGTTTAGGTACATTGTTTCATTGCTTTTTAGACGCAGCTCTTTAATGTGCTAAGTTTGTGCAAATATGAGACTTATATGATGCAGATTTTGCAGGGCAACATTGCAGGTTTTGACAGTTTTCTTGGCATTACTATGCAGGTTTTGGACAACAGGATATGTAGCATGATGCAGGTCTGGTTTTATGGACAGATTTATGCAGCTTGTAACAAAGACAAGGCATATTTGTGGACATCATAGTGGCAAAGTTTGAAGATTGAGTCAAAGGGAAAAGTTCAAACAAGACAAAGCTTAGGATTTGTAACTTACAATTTTTTAACTTAAAAATGCAGCCTTGTTCTTTACTTGAAAACTTGTAACAACTTGAATTATGGTGAAAAGATGTCATAAAGTAATGAAATTAACATGTATAAAAAACACTTAGAAAAATCTCTAAATCTTGAAAAGTTTGACTTTTTAAAATGACTTTTGACCTTCTTGGTTTCTTAATGATCAAATTTCATATTTTTGAATGTCTTGATGAAATGTGATATTTGAAACTAAAATTTGACCAAAAAGTTAAAGTTTGACTTTTCAGTGTACAATTGACTTTTTTCATAAGTTGACCAAATTTCATCTATCAATCCACTGATCTCGGGAGATGAATTGAAATATGCGATTAGGTCAAAATGATGTACTTGAATCCTTAAGATCATGTTTCAAACCAATAAGTCATGTGCTGAGTCAAAAGTCAAAGATTGGTCATTCTCGGTCAAAACCCTAATATTGACCATTTTGCTCTTTTGATGATTTGAACAATTTTCTTGGAGAATTGTGATCCAATCTTGATCAAATGATACATATGACTTCAAAATGTTGATATTGGTCCAAAATATTGGAGTTTGACTGTAGGTTGGCCACATTTGATTTTTTTCAATACAACTGATTTTAGGCCATCTGATCAATTGACTGAGCAATTTTATGATCCAAGACTTGAAACTTGACATGAGAAATCTTGAGGGTCCATAATGATCCATGAAAGTCATTTGAAACATTAGAAGTCCAACTGTCTTTGTGCAAACTCAAACCCTAATTTGAGGCATCAATGTTGAGGAGATGGCTTGACCTAGTCAATACTTGTGCAAGCTTGAATCATTGAAGATCTTTGTGAGAAATATCTTGAGAAGAGAGAGGGAAAATTTTGGGGTACAAAAACAACGCTTAACAAACAAACTGTTGTGCCTCGGGTAAGGCACAAGGCTTAAAGTCACTGTTTAAATATTACTAAGCAAAAACTTGAAAGCAATAAAAACATAAATGTAGCTATTACTCCTGACTAAAGGAGATAGAAATAATGTCTTCCGCCTTCCAGTTGTTGAGCCCTTTTCCAATGGTAGGAAAGATCCAGATGTCGAGGTCATGATTACTATCAGCATCCTCTATAGTGTTAACTTTGTTGTTGCTGATGCATAATGGTGGTCTTTCAGTACTAGCGCGACGAACAACCCTCTGACCCTCTACAGTGAAACCCAAACCAAATTTGTCATATTTATATGGAATGTCAGGAAGCTGATCCCAAATAGTACAACCAACTTCTTCTACAACAGCTTTAGTGTCTTTCAAAGAAGCCATTCTGGGCGGAACCCTGATAACCTTGGGAATGGCAGAAACATCTTTAGTTGAGGCAGAAGGAATGACTTCAGAAGTGTGACAGGGAGTCTCGATGAATTCACCATCCATCTCTACAAACAAAAATGAATTTAAGTGGCTAACCATGTATTCTTCTTCACCGCAGACAGTGACGATCTTTCCGTTCACAAGATATTTTAGCTTCTGATGTAGGGTTAAGGTAACAACACCTGCCCCATGGATCCAGGGTCGTCCCAGTAGGAAAGAATAAGCTGGCCGAATATCCATCACGTAGAAGGTGGATTTAAATATCTGCAAGCCTACCTTGAATGGAATATCTACCTCTCTGTGTACCATCCTCTTTGACCCGTAAAAAGCTCGAACTATAATATCATTGGGTTTCAGTACCACCCTTTCGCAATCAAGTTTGTCCAAAGCACCCTTTGGTAGAACATTTGAAGAGGAACCAATATCAACCAATACATGATCCAAAGTAGTGCCCCTACATTCAATGGAGACATACATGGCCTTATTGTGATTTCTCCCTTCCAGAGTCAGATCAACATCAGAGAAACCTAATCCATTGTCGGTCGTTAAGCTAGCAACATAACTTCCAAATTGGTCAGCAGAAATCTCTTGTGGCACGTGAGAAGTCCTCAAGAATTTCACCAATGCCTTTGCATGGGCTTCAGAATACAGTAGCAAGGATAACATGGAGATTTTGTATGGGGTCTGCATCAGCTGTTCAACAATCTTGTAGTCGCTATTACATATAATCTTCAATACCTCTTCCAACTCTTGCTTAGAGGTGTCTTCAACTATAATCTCTTTAGGTGCCTCCGTCTGGGCATGCTCTGTTATTGGCTCTTTTCCCCGAGCCTCAATAGTTGATTCGATGGCTATAACTCTAACAGGTGTAGCAACAATCTTCGGAGAGATTTCCGGAGATAAAATCCTTCCACTTCTAGTAACTTTGCTGGTCCCAACAATATTGTCAATGTTGGGATCAACAACTTCAGTAACTTCATCTTCAGTAGTTGGTAACTCTTGCTTAACGCCATGGTAGTAGACGTAGGATCCATAGTTCTATGGTATAACTTTATCCGAAGAATATGGGACGGGTCCAGGTGTAGTGATGATTAGAGGAACGACTTTTAGATTGGTGGTAATCCTTACAGGACCTTTGGAGGTGATCCTGATAGGAGGATCGGATATTACATAGAAGTCTTGACACAGGTTCTTAGTAGACGAAACCTTCTCAACCAGAATTATGTGATTTTCCATTAGGCGTTGAACGCCTTCCTTTAGCAACTTGCAGCCATTGGGTTGGGTTGTATAGTAGTAACATTTTTCAATATAGTCCAGAAATAAACCGACCTGCAATAGATTCTCCTTGATAATTGGGAGGGGAGTAACCAATTCACTTACAATAGCAACATAAAGAACATCGTCAATAAAACTTATGCCTTTGTCATGCTTCAACATAGGTGCAGTAATCATGTTCGGGGTCTCCGGAGGATCAAACTCAATCTCTTTGTTGTCAATCATGTATTGAATTTTGTTTTTTAGGGCTCAGTAGTTATTGGTGTCGTGCCCAGGACTGTTGGAATGGTAGGCACACTTCATATTTGGATTGTATCGAGGAAAGGAGGTGTTGGGATTCTGAGGAGGCTCCCTCAATGTTATCAGTTCCGCTTTCAATAAATGTTGTAATGCCTGAGACAATGGCATACTGATCTTTATAAACTGTCTTCTCGGAGCGTCTTACCTACGCTGATTGCCTTGTTATTATTATTGAATAGGAGCAGGATTAGAAAATAATACCGCTCCCATAGACTGATTGCGGTCACTTTTAACATGGCCTTCTATCCATAAACAATATTGGTCTCCTTCTTTCCACTAAATGTATTCTTCACGACACTCGAAGACACAACCACTTGAATATTTCTGCTCTTGATACCACTTTCAACATGCTCTCCAGTCAGAATCAACTCAGTGAAACCAGACGAGGAGCTTCCAATCAGATGATTAAAGAATGGACCTGTTAGAGTTCCCATGAACATATCAACCAGCTCTCGATCAGACAAGGGAGGTTGCACCCTTCCAACCAGATCTCTCCACTTCTGGGCATACTCTTTGAACCCTTCATTCAAGCCTATAGTCATGTTTTGTAACTGCACGCGAGTTGGTGCAAGGTCAACATTATATTGATACTGCTTGTAAAAAGCAGCAACCAGGTCTTCTCAAGTATGGATGTTGGTTCCCTCAAGCTGATAGAACCACTCGAGTTGTGTACCAGACAAACTTTCCTGAAAGAAGTGAACCCATAACTTTCTGTCAGCAGTATGGGGTTGGATCTTCCGAACATAAGACCTCAAATGAAGTTTCGGACAAGACACACTATCATATTTAGAAAAAGCGGGGACCTTAAACTTGTGAGGGATAAATACCCTTGGAATAAGACCCAACTCTTCAAAATCCAATCCAGGCACTTTCTGGATTTCCATGGCCTTAAGACGATCCTCCAACTGTTTGTATCTATCATTCGCGGGAGGATCCTGTTCATCAGAATAGTCTTCATCCTCATGAATTTCCCCAGAATCCTGGTTGCTTCCATCGTCAGCCCTAAAACTTCTACCATCTTCCTCGTGATTGTCATCTTCATCAGAAGAGATATCAGCAGTTTGAACCGGTTTAGCGGGGCCTTTGAACCTTCTCCCCATATTGAGGATATCAATTGGCTTATGAGTCTTCTTCTTTTTGGCGATGAGCTCCATCATCTCTTTCTGCCCCTGGGCTAAGTTCAAGAGCGTTTCCTGGAATTGGGCATTCTGTGCTTGGAGTTCCTTGACAGTCTGTTCTAGAGCCATCCTTTATTCTGAGATAAACAACAATAAGATGAGAAAACATGTTTATAGAGTACCTTACATGTGATGATGCATGATATGTAAATGCAAGTGCAATGTTTTCAAGGACTGTTGTGAGATTTAAATTTGTTTAAACAAAAGGAAACAAAAGAAATTTTAGTAATAAGCTCAAATTATAATTGTTTTCAATAAAAAGAGTTACAAAACAGCAAAATATGAATTCAAGTCTCCCATGGATGCTTCCTCTTTGTGTTGACATATGCATTAAGGATTTTTTCTTCGTGGAGTCATTTCTTCAGCTCCAGTACTTTATTCTCACTAGCATAAAACTGGGCCTCAAAGGTATCTCTTTCCTCCTTAAGCTGAATCTAGGACTTCTGCAGTTTTTCGAAGTCAGTAGGCATATCAGGATTAAGAATGGTATGAGAAACATCCCCTTCAACAATAGGTTATACGACCACTGGTAGGATAGCGGGATATAACATTTTAAGATTCTGAGCACGAGACCGCACCCATCTAAGGCAAGGTTCTATAGGAATGGAATTATTATGTCCCAAAGTCTTACTATCAATCTTGTTGACCGTGCCCCAAGCACGTATAAACCTTTGATGGTAGTTTTGAGGACTGTTCTCATAGTCGAACACAATACCTTGGATGAGCATATCATGAGGACCATCCCTTCGAGCATAACCAAACTGACGCAGAGCTAGAGAAGGGTTGTAAGTGATGCCCCTCTTATACCACATAGTGGTACATTAGGGAATTCCCCGCAACGATCAATAATAGTGACATCTGCCTGAGATTGAGAACACCAATGGATATCTGCATGAGTGAGTGACGTCAACCTTTGAGACCACCAACCTTGTTCATTATTTATCACTGATCGGGGCAGGTGCAAAATAAACCACTGGACAGTAGATGTATGCAACACGTAAGAGTTCCTCGCTTCTTCATAGTACGAGCATGGAGGGAATGCAAGACATCTCCGAGAAAAGTAGGTATCGAATTATGAGTTAGAAATATTTTGATGGTGTTCACATCTATGAATTGGTCCGGATTAGGAATAGTACCAACCCATAAATCAACAAAGCCAACATATCCTCGAAAGCACGAAGATTCATTGCATATAGAAACCCCTGATCCTTCTCTATTAGAAATTTAGGATAAAAACCCTTGACTCCATTCCTGGTTTCCTAATTAGATATAATGTCCGACCGTTTCAGATGTAAGGCTACTACAACGTCTTTAGGTTTCATAACTTGCTCTAGACTGGTGAAGGGTATCTGATCAAGAATAGACACTTTGAGCAATTTAGAGAATACTTTCATTGTGGGTACCAATTGATAATCTGGGAAGGTAAAATAGTGATGCTTTGGATCAAAGAACTGGAAAAGAACGCTCTTCATGTGTTCCTGGAAGCCAGTAGTAACCATACTGAGTAGGTGACCATGTGTCTTGGTGAATTGAGAATTGTCGGGAACCTTTGAGACTAATTCCTCAAGCTTGGAAGGTATCCTTACAAAGTTGATCCGGATGGTATTCCTATGATTGGAAACCATGACGCTGCAACACAGAAAAAGATAAATCTCGTAGATCCTTGAAATGGTTAGTCATGTTGTTATAATGTCATGTTCAAATTGATAATAAAACACAAGCAAAGCACACAAAGGCCTTAGGTTTAAGGCTTGCATGGGGTTTATAGGTAAGTACCCTCTTGAAGTTTAGTTGGTGTAACCTGTCCTAAAGAAGTAACTGGGTTCTAGGGATCTCAATATCACTGATTTTTCCCATAAGTTTTGTCTAGCAATGCAACTGACTTGCCACTAAAAAAAACTCGAGAGTCGAATATCAATGAGTGTAGTATCGAGTATCAGCCAACTTTGGACTTCACCAGAGTCGAGGCTATCTCACAACCTTCTAATGGCTAAGTTGGGTCAATTAAGGTTCTAAGGTCAGCTAGTGCTCATGACACCATGTGACAACCTAGTATTCTACCCGAATGACTCGAGGGAAACCAATACCAACCAATGTGTTGCACTAACATAGCCATCACTTCAACCATATCGGTATACTCTGTATAGTTTCCATGATCTATTGCTACTTACCTAAAATGCCCCTAGATCCGAGTGTAGGATCTTTGCAAGAAAATAAACCCGAGCAACCTTGAAAATGTAAAGCACACAAGACAAACAAGGAAATAATTTAAAAACAATCTAACTCTAAAGGTAACCTGTTGTACCCCAAAATTTTCCCTCCCATTCTCACACAAGACATACTCCTAGAGGTTCTCAATTGCTCAAGGTTGACCAAGAATTGACCAGACAATTCTCCTTCTAAGGCAAAGAGCCCCCAACTAGGGTTTCAATTTTCATCAAGATGGATGAGATACAAAGGTATCAAATGATTTTCATGGTTCTAATATGCCTTCAAGATTATCCATGCCAAATTTCATGCCTTGCTCAATAAGTTTGCCTAGCCAATTGCTCAAGCATTGGAAAATCAACTATGCTAGGTCAAAAGTCAACTGTGGCCCATGTACAGTCAAACTTCAAGATTTTTGGTCAACATCAACATTTTGAAGTGATATCCATCATTTTATCAAGGGTTGATCATGATTCCTCAAGAAATGCTCATGACCCATCAAAAGTCAGAAATGGCAAATTAGGGTTTCTATAGGAAAAATCAACCAAACTTTGACCAAGCATAACTTTCTCATACTTTATCAGAAACTTTCCTACCAAAGCTCATTTTTAATAGAATCCAATTCCCTACAACTTCTCTTCAGCCCCCAAGATCAAGAAATGCACCATTTGATAGATATGAGCTCAAACATTACAAGTCATTTTCAAAAAGTCAACAAAAGCCACTTTTTTCCAAGACCTTTTAAATCAAGATAACATCTTCAAATGCAAAATTGATCAAAAGAGGGATTGAATTAAATATATTGTGATTTCCAAAAAGTCAAAGATCATCGTCATGAGATAAAAATTGAGCAAGTTATGGCTTTCCCAAGTTGGGAAAATTTTGGAAAATTCAAGAATGGTGCATTGATTCTTTCCATGAGTATGACATTGATTCTTTCCATATAAATTTGTCCCTCCCTTCTACCCTATAAATACATCACCTTGGCAAGCCAAACGCACACCTACACGTTGTACCATAAGATCTACCAAATTTGCAAAAAGTTGTCCAAATCGTGAAAATTCAAGTACTCATTTCCAGCTCTCCTCAAGCCAAACCAAGGATTCAAACATCCCCCTGAGGCTTCCAGGGACTCAATCCAACCCTCTAGCATACAGTTTCAAGCCCAGATCAGGAATATCATCATCTCCCGTTATGGTAAAATTTCTAAAATTCAAATCCTCATGTTTGTGTGTTTTTGAATGCTTTGACATGTATGTATGAGTTGCTAGGAATCATTAGAACAGGTCAAGAGCTTAGCATGAAGTCCATGACGCTTGAATCATGATATGCCATTTTCAAACCGTGTTAGGGTTTTCTGGCCGTAACTTAAAACGCATGAACTTCTAGGCCAAACTGAGGCCAGATTTGGACTCAGGAGGCACTTTTGTATGGAGTAGTCCCTTTGGTTTGCCTCAAATCTTTCTCTTTTGCAGGAACACGATTTCACTTTGCCGGAGAAGATGACCAGAGGGAAACTCTAGCATCCCTGAATTCCTTTGACCCCAGTCAAGGGTGGCGTGGCAAAGATCCATAACCTAATTGGTCAATTCAAATGTTACAACGCGCGCGTGTTTGTTGATTCAACTTTTGATTGCTTTCATATTATATTGTTTTGCTTTATTTTATCTAACGATTGAGTTAACTGGCCCAGTGGAAGAGGCAGCATGAGTAAGGAATGTTTATATGCAAGAGCAGGGGTTCGATCCCTGCCTCTTGCATATTATTTTTCTAAATTTTCTTTCAGATCCAATGCAGCATAGAGCCAGTGTGTACATGGTGTATTTCAAATCTTGGCCATCAAACATTCACCAATGTGGATCTAACGCCTCAGATGTGTGTTGCCACCATGCACCCCTTCAGCTTGGACGTACAAGATCCTTGACAAAGGTTGTGGGCTCTGATTTATTCGGCCTAGCATGTTTTCAGATCAACACCCCCCACTTTTATTTTTGCATATCCATGCCCATGTTTTGTTTTATTTTCTCATTCATTTTTTTTTATTATTTTCAAAAGTAATTTTTTTAAAACAAATCATAAAAAATAAAAAAAATATAAATAGATTTAGGTTCTTTCTAAAATTATATTAATTAATTAATTAATTATTTTAATTTTATTTTATTAACTTAAAATCAATTAGACTTAGGTTCATTTTAATTTAAATTATTTTCTTAATAAAAAGTAAAAAAAAATTAGAATTAGGATTTATTTCATTCAACATTTATTTTTATTAATTAAAATTAAATTTAGAGTTAATTATTCTCTTAACAAAACCAAAAAGAAAAAAAATTTTTTTTTGTTTACTTAGAACTTTTTAGGTTTTTAGATGTATTATTTATTTCGCGCGCATTTATTCTATTCTCGCATTTGTTATAATAATGTAACTGATTATGGGATGTAATAGTTTAGATTTAAAATTCCGCATTTTATTTCCTTGCACTTTTTTTATGTAATTGTCCCAAAGCGTTGTAATAGTCTAGGATTTAAATTTTTGCACTTTTAATTTCCGCAAATATTAACTGTTAGTAACTAGGCGTGTATGAAAAGACTGCAAATTAAAACGTTAGCTAACCTAATAAAAAGACAAAAATAACTGAATCTCAACACATATGCACATATGCATCCTTAGGGTATACCTCACTTGGTTTCCTCGGAAAATAATGGTCATGTCCCTCGAGCGTAGGGATATCTTAGAAAAGACCCTCGGTATAAAAGTCGTCATAAAAGATCATGGTCCCTAAAACGTCCCTCGAGTTGCCTACGAGAAAATGATCTTGTCCCTCGATGTTGCCTATATGATGACAGTCCCTTCAAACACTAAGATATCCGTACATGTTGCCTTCAATGACCATAATGTCCCTTTCTATAGTCCCTCAACATCCGACGATAGGGCTACCTACTCACTAATAGTAGGATAGCACTATCTAAAGTAAAGGAGGAAAAGAACATCCTTTTTCGAGTAGGTAGACTATTCTTAAGTACTTGCTCAAAAACAAATTTTCACACTTACACACTTTAAAAAAAACTACTTTCAAAAACTCTTTATCACACTCTTGAGTGCTGATACAAGAGTTACCATAAAGCAAATAAAACTTTTCAAAACACACAAACACAAACAGTTTTCAAAATGAGCAAGTATCTAAGAGCCCGTGGAAAACCACAGATGGAAAGGGTGCTAACACCTTCCCTTTCCATAATCTACCCCCCTTACTCAGAAAACTCTCGAAAAGGTCTTTTTATGTTCTTTTCACCCTTTCCTTTATTAGATAAAAGAAAAGTCGGTGGCGACTCTTGCTTACTACGATAATTATGAACAAAAAATGCAAAACTAGTATTAAACAGTTGGTTCTTCCACCGTATCACAGAATTATCGACTCTGCTAGGGAAAAATAAAAGTGGGGTTTACCTTAAGGTCTAGATCATGTAAAACTTGCTTGTTTTTCTGTTTGATTGCTTTACTTTTAAGGGTATTTTTTGGGTATTATAGATCCTATGCCCGGATCTAGGAAAAACCTTTTAGGTAAGTAGAAATAGATCGTGGAAACTGTGCGGGGGTATAACGACACGGTTGAAGCGATGACTACATTGACGCGACACTTTAGTTGGTACCGGTAACCCTTGAGTTAGTCAAGGAGAATACGGGGCTGCTGCGTGGTGTCATGAAGCGTCAACTGACTTTAGGACGTAACGAGATGGCCATCTTTGGTGTATTCCCAAAGTCAGCAGATGCTCGATGCTACATTCATTGAGACTTGACTCGTGAGTTTTATTTGGTTACGAGTCAGTCGCCTATCGAACAAACTTGTGGGAAAGGTCAGTGATATTGAGACCCCTTAGAATCTGGTTACTATTTATAGGACAGGTTGAACCAATCCAACTTCAAGAGGGTATGACCTTAAAACCCATGCAAGCCTTAAACCTAAGGTCTTTTGTGTGACTTGATTGTGCTTGCTATATCTTTGATTTCATAGCATAATCATGACATCATGACATGGCATATCATACTAACCATTTCAAGGATTTTCTAGGGATTATCTTTGTCTTGTTTTGTAGGACATGACATCCACTCGCAGGAACACTATCCAAATTAACCTTGTGAAAGTACATCCTCAACTCAAGGACTTAGCATCAAGGATTCCTGAAAGTTCTCCCTTCATTGAAAAACATGGTCGACTTCTCAACTTCGTCACTGCAACCCCTGATGAAGAAATGTTAAAGGTTCTTTTTTAGTTCTTTGACCCGTTACACCACTGTTTCACTTTTCTGGATTACCGATTAGTGCCAACTATGGAGGAGTTTTCTCAGTTATTAGGGGTACCTATCCTTAATCAGCCACCATTCAACGGTATGGAAATAGACCCAAAGCCTGAAGAGATTGCTCAAGCTCTATCTTTACAACAGTCTGATGTAGTGGCAAATTGGGAAACCAGAAGAAGTGTGCAAGGATTTCTAGCTAAGTTTTTATTTGAGAAAGCTCGCCATTTTTGGGATAGCCTGGATTTACAAGCTTTTGAAGAAGTGTTGGCCCTTCTCATCTATGGGATAGTACTATTCCCTAACACAGACCAACTCATAGATGTGAATGCGGTTAAGATTTTTATGTCGCATAATCTGGTGCCTACTTTACTTGGGGATATTCTACACTCTCTGCATACTCGCACTCTAAAGAGAAGAGGGACCCTTCTGTGTTGCACTCCTCTATTGGCTAGGTGGTTTATTTTGCACCTACCCCGGTCTATTCTGAGAAATGAGCAGATTATGAGATGGTCTCATAGGATGATGTACCTTACACATTCAGATATTCATTGGTGTTCCCGGTCCTTGGAGAGTATCACCATCATTGATCGCTATGGGGAATTTCCTAATGTCCCTCTCTTAGGCATTAGGGGAGGAATCACTTATAATCCTTGCTTGGCGCTGCGACTGTTTGGTTATGCTAGAAGGGATGGTCCTCACGACACACTCGTCCAAGGAATCACGTTTGACTATGAGAATGATGTTCAGGATTATCGCAAGAGGTTCATTTGAGCTTGGGGAATAATAAATAGAGTTGATAGCAAGACACTAGGGCACAAGAATTCCATCCCTCTTGAGCCTTACCTCAAATGGGTGCGATCTCGTGCTCAATTTCTTATGATGCCTTACCCCGCCATATTACCTATGATTGTGGAGCCAATTGCTGAAGGAGACACTCCTTACATCATGCTTCATCCTGATATGCCAACTGATTTCGAGGAGCTACGGAAATCCTGGATCCAACTCAAAGAAGAATGGGATACCTTTGAAACCCAATTCTACGCCAGCGAGAAGAAGGTTTTAGAGTTCACCTGGTTACTTCATGAGGAGAGGAGCATAAATGCCTACATTGCACCAAAAAGGATGCACCCGTGGGAAACTTGAATCATCCTTTTGCTTGGAGAATTTTATTGTTGCTTTGTTCCCTTTGTAAGCCCAAGAGGCATTATTGTGATTAATAAAATATCTTAACGTTTGTTCTCTTTCTGTTTAAGAAAATTTGAGTCTTAGAAATCCTTGAAAACATTGCATACATATATCATACATATCATTGCATAAGCAGGTTTCTCATCCTCTTTGCTGTTTATTTCAGCAATGGCTCTAGAACAAACAGTGAAGGATCTACAGAGTCAGAATTCCCAGTTTCAATAGATGATCATGGCTCTGACCAAGGGGCAAGAAGAACTGAAGGCCTTGCTTGTTAAAGAAAAGAAGAAGCAAGAAAGCCAACTGGGTTAGTGAATCTGGGAAGAAGGATCAGAGGACCAGTGCAGCGAGCCTCTGAACTGGTAACTTCATCAAAGGAAGGAAACAGTTAAGAAGAGGAAACAAGAGAGGAAGACTCCAGTCCAAAAGAATCCGATGGTGAATCTGACTATGATGAGGAGCAGTATCCTCCCACTGATGAAAAATACAAACAGCTGGAGGATCGTTTGAATGCAATGGAGGTCCGGAAGGTACTAGGTCTGGATTTTGAAGAGCTGGGTTTGGTCTCTGGGGTTGTCATCCTGCAAAAGTTCAAGGTGCGGTGTTCGCAAAATATGATGGGGTTTCATGTCCAAAGATGCACCTCCGATCTTATGTGAGCAAGATCCAGCCTCACACTGCTAACAAGGACTTATGGGTCCACTTATTTCAGGATAGTCTGTCCAGAACTCAACTAGAATGGTTCTACCAGCTGGAAAGGGCCAACATTCATAATTGGGAAGACCTGGCTGCTGCTTTCTCTACAAGCAGTATCAATACAATTCATACCTTGCTCCCACCCGTACTCAACTCCAAAGTATGTCTATGGGTTCGAGCGAGGGCTTTAAGGACTATGCTCATAAGTGGAGGGACCTAGCAGGAAGAGTCTAACCTCCCTTGTCTTATAGGGAGCTAGTGGATATGTTTCTGGGTACCCTGTCTGGTCCATTTTTCAATCACCTGATTGGAAGCTCCTCGGCCGGCTTCACTAAATTGATTTTGACAGGAGAAAGGGTGGAAGCTGGAATTAGCAGTGGTAAGATTCAAAAGGATGCATCCTCCAGTATGGTAAGCAAGCCATTTGCTGGGAAGAAAGAAGTTAGTTTTGTGTACAATCAAAGGAATAAGGACAGAACTGAACACCGTCCAGCAATAGGGGCTATCATGATCTCTAAGCCTGCACCTACTCAACAAAGGAACAATCAATCGAGAACAGAAATACTGGTAAGACAATTTATCCAGATAAATATGAATTTATCCCAAGTTTTACCTCATCTGCTAAAGTCTAATCTGGTAACTTTGCGGGAGGCTCTCAATAATCCCAACACTGCCTCTCCCTGCTACAACCCTAATGCTCGCTGTGCATACCATTCAGAAAGTCCAGGTCATGATACAAACAACTACTGGGCTTTCAAAAACAAGATGCAAGACCTTCACTAGGCAAAGGAAATTGAATTTGACGCCTCTGAGATTCCAAATGTTATCACTGCTCCTATGCCCAAGCACGACTGTGGTGTTAACGCTGTTGAAGATGATATATTTGTTACTCCCGTTGATGAACTTGTTACTCCTCTCTTGACCATTAAGTGGATCTTTTTGAAAGCCGGTTTATTTTCGGGCTGTGGCGAAGGTTGGCACTTATGTTTATCTCTACCGACTGGCTGTCAATTGTTGAAGGCAGGTGTTTAGCACCTGATGAATGATAGAGAGATTTTGTTTGAGAAGACTCCCGTTCCAACCATTTCTTGTAAGGATGTTTCAATAATAACTATTTCCGCCAATCCTCCTAGGGTCTCCACCAAAAGAACCGTCAGGATTACATCTGATCTGAAGGTGACTCCACTGATAATTACTATGCCAAGGCCAATCCCATACTCCTCGGAAAAATTGTTCCCGGGAACTATAGGGGTGACGTCTACTACCACGGCGTCAAGCAAGACCTGCTGGCTGTTGAAGACTAGGTTTCTGAGAATGCTGATCCCGACATTGACAATATTGTTGGAACCAGCAAAATAACAAGAAGTGGAAGAGTGTTCTCCCCCTAGATTTCTCCTGCGAAAGCTATTACTGATCCTGTGATCATTCCTACTTTTGTTCCCGCTGATACTACTACTACAGTTCCTGTGATTACCCCTGTTGACACCCCTATCACTGAGTTGACCGAGACTCGAAGCAAAGACATATTGGTTGAGCCTGTCCAGACGAAGGCGCATTCAATATCTATCCCAGAGGCTTCCAAGAAGGATATGGAAGAAATTTTTAAAATTATAAGGAGGAGCGACTACAATGTAGTCGAACAGTTGGGGCCGACCCCTTCAAATATTTCCATGCTAGCCTTACTGTTGTGCTCTGAAGCTCATGCGAAGGCTCTAGTGAAATTTCCTAAAACTACCCATGTGCCACAGGAAACCTCTGCTGACCAATTTGAAGATTGTGTGGCCAGTTTGACGGTTGATAACGATTTGAGTTTTTCTGATGCTGATCTGACACCTAGAGGGAGGAAACACAATGATGCGTTGCATGTCTCATTAGACACTGGTTCATCTTTGAACGTGCTTCCCAAGAAGGCTCTGGACAGATTAGTTGTGAAGGATTGACCTTGAAGCCCAGCAACATAATAGTGAGGGCTTACGACAGTTCGAAGAGAATGGTGCACTGGGAGGTGGACATCCCCATCAAAGTTGGTTCTCAGACCTTTAACTCCACCTTTTATGTGATGGATATAAGAACATCGTATTCTTGTTTGTTGGGTCGCCCTTGGACCCATGGGGTGGGAGATGTCACATCTACTCTACATTAGATGATGAAATACCCAGTAAGAGGAAAGATTGTCACGATACACGGTGAAGAAGAATACATGGTCAGCACCTGAACTCCTCCAGGTACATAGAAATGGATGGCGAGTTCATCGAGACTCCGTGTCAAAATTTCAAAGAGGTGCCTCAGACTATGGTTGCAACTGAAACTATCACCAATCTGCCAAAGATCACCAGACCTCCCTTAAGGATGGCTTCTCTCAAGGATGCAAAAACAGTTATTAAAGAAGGTGGGTCTACCATCTGGGGCCAGCTCCTTGATATTTTGTACAATTCTGATAAATTTGGTTTGGGTTTCTCTTCAGGGGATCAAAGGGCTGTTCGTCGTGCTCGTGGTGGAGGACCTCCCCTATGCATCAGCAATCACGGGGTCAATGCCTTAGAAGACAGTGATGGTGACGATGACATGGATAGCTGAATCTTCCCTACTACCAACGGTGGACCCAGTAACTGGACATCAAAAGACTTTTTACCAATTACTTTTATTCAGAAGTAATTGTCTTTATTGTTTTTGGATATTTAATAAACATTATAAACTTTATAGTCGTGTGTCTTACCCGGGGCACAATGGTTTATTTGTGAGGGTTATCATGTTTCAATTTCATATGGCATTAATAAAGCATTGGACGTTTATGCATACAAATTTTGCGCTCTCTATTTTTATTTTCTACTTTTTACTTTGTCTATACAACTATTCTCTTACACACACCCACGTATCAAACAGCAGATTCATATCCACTCTGGATCCCATTGATGCAGTTCTACTATTGCCGGTAATGACTTTGAAAATCCGATCAACCAAGCTGAGGACGAAGGTGAGGAAGATTGTGAGGTGCCCGAAGAACTTGCTAGACTGTTACAGCAGGAAGAAAGGGCTATACAGCCCCATGAAGAGCCAGTTGAGACAATAAACTTGGGCACATAAGAGGACAGGAAAGAAGTCAAGATAGGTGCAAATTTGGAGCTTAGTGTCAAACAGTAGTTGATACGAATGTTGCATGATTATGTTGAAATCTTTGCCTGGTCGTATAAAGACATGCCAGGACTAGACACGAATATTGTGGTTCATCGTCTGCCAACTAAAGAAGATTGCCCTCTGGTAAAGCAGAAGGTCCATCGTATGCACCCTGAAATGTTAGAGAAGATCAAAGAAGAGGTCATGAAGAAGTTCAACAATGGGTTCTTAACTGTCACCTCTTATCCCCAATGGGTTGCTAACATAGTCCCGGTGCCTAAAAAGGACGGCAATGTACGAATGTGTGTGGACTACCGAGATTTGAACAGGGCAAGCCCCAAGGATGACTTTCCATTTCCCCACATCGACGTCCTGGTTGACAACACTATGTAACACAAGATCTTTTCCTTCATGGACGGGTTCTCTGGTTACAATCAGATCAAGATGGCACATGAAGACATGGAGAAGACAACCTTTGTCATGTAATAGGGTACTTTCTGTTACAAAGTGATGATGTTTGGGTTGAAGAATGCTGGGGAAACCTATCAGCGAGCCATGGTAGCTTTGTTCCATGACATGATTCACCATGAGATAAAGGTCTATGTTGATGACATGATAGCCAAGTCTCAAACTGAAGAAGAGCACCTTGATCATCTACAAAAGCTATTTGATAGGTTGAAGACGTAAAAGCTGAGGTTAAATCCGAACAAGTGCACCTTCGGGGTAAGGTCTGGTAAACTACTAGGCTTTATTGTCAGTGACAAGGGTATTCAGGTAGACCCTGCAAAGGTGAAGGCTATACAAGAGATACCGGCTCCTCGCACTGAGAAAGAAGTTAGAGGCTTCTTGGGACGCCTGAACTACATTTCCAGATTCATTTCCCATTTAACTGCTACTTGTGAGCCCATCTTCAAACTCCTGAAGAAAAATCAAGTGGTAAAGTGGAATGACGAATTCCAGACTGCCTTCGAGAGAATCAAGGAATACCTTTAAGAGCCTCTAATTATGATGCCTCCGATTGAAGGAAGACCTTTGATAATGTACCTAGCAATGCTAGATAATTCAATGGGGTGTGTGCTGGGGCAGCATGACGAGTCCGGTCGAAAAAAGCATGCAACATACTACCTTAGCAAAAAGTTTACCGACTATGAAACAAGATACTCACTACTCGAGAAAACTTGTTGCGCTTTGGCATGGGCTGCTCTCCGACTGAGACAGTATATGTTGACCCACACTACTTTGTTGATATCTAAGATGGATCCGATCAAGTACATCTTCGAGAAGCTCTCTCTCTCTCCGGAAGAATAACAAGATGGCAAATGATCCTGACCGAATACGATATCCAATACACGACCCAGAAGGAAATCAAGGGAAGTGTATTAGCTAATCATTTGGCTCATCAGGCTAGGGATGACTACCAGTCCATGAACTTTGAATTCTCGGATGAGAATATTATGCTAGTGACTGACTATGAAGAACCTGGATCAGATGAAGGACCTGAGGAAGGATCCCGATGGACTATGGTTTTTGATGGAGCTTCCAACACACTCGACAATGGCATCGATGCTGTAATCATATCCGCCGAGGGCTATCATACTCCTTTCATCGCCAGATTATGTTTAAATTGTACCAACAATATGGTGGAGTATGAAGCATACATCATGGGTCTCAAAGCTGCTATTGACCCGAGGATCAAGTTCTTGAGTGTTTCTGGGGATTCAGCCTTGGTGATAAGTCAAATCAAAGGTGAGTGGGACACGAAGCACCGTAATCTCATCCCTTATAAGGAACATGTGTTGACGTTGCTTCCACACTTTGAAGAGGTCACCTTTGAACATTTTCCACGAGAAGAGAACTAGTTAGCGGACGCGCTAGCTACTATGTCATCTATGTTCAAGGTCAAGTGGGACAACGAGGCTCCTCAGATCACTATTAAGAGGTTGGACGAACCAACATACTGCTATGAGATTGACACTGAAGAGGTAGTAGAAAAACCTTGGTTTCATGAAGTAAAAAGGTATCTCGAGGCTCAAGAATATCCTGAGGGGGCATCTGTCAATGATAAGAAGTTTCTGAGAAGGTTCGCCATAAAGTTCTTCCTCAGTAATGGAATCCTCTACAAGCGCAACCTTGAGTCTACTTTACTTCGGTGCGTAGACAAGAGCGAAGCAGAGAGGATTATGACAGATTTACACGAAGGTACCTTTGGAGCCCATTCTAGTGGACATACCATGGCTAAAAAGATCATACGGGAAGGATACTATTGATCCACTATGGAAGCCGACTGTTATCACCATTCTCGAACTTTTCACAAATGCCAGATCTATGCTGATAAAGTGCATGTACCTCCAGTTCCTTTGAACGTATTGACGACTCCCTGGCCCTTTGCAATGTGGGGCATTGACATGATCGGAGATATTAGACCTACCGCCTCCAATGGGCCTCGCTTCATCCTAGTGGCCATTGATTACTTCACGAAGTGAGTTGAGGCTGCCTCTTTTTCTACCGTTACCAAGAATGTTGTGGCACAATTTATCAAGCATAACCTAATTTATCAGTATGGTGTGCCAGAGAGAATCATTACTGACAATGGTACAAATTTTAACATTACAATGATCACCGAACTCTGTAAACAATTCAAGATCAAACATCATAATTCTTCCCCTTACTGACCGAAGATGAATGGAGATGTGGAGGCTGCTAACAATAATATCAAGAAAATCATACAGAAGATAACAGTGACATACAAAGACTGGAATGAGATATTACCATTTTCTCTTCATGGCTACCGCACCTCAACACACACGTCGACAGGGGAAACACCCTATTCTCTGGTATATGGTATAGAGGATGTTCTGCCTATTGAGGTCCATATCCCTTTTTTGAGGATCATGAAGGATGTAGGCTTGAACGAAGATGATTGGATCTAGACTCGACTTGATCAACTGAATCTGATTGATGAGAAAAGGCTTACTGTTGTCTGTCATGGTAAAACGTATCAAAAACGAATGATTAAGGCTTTCAACAAAAAGGTCAGACGACAAGTATATCAAGTGCGTGATCTGGTAATCAAGCGCATCATAATGCCACAAGGTGATCCCAAGGGAAAATGGACCCCTACATACGAAGGGACATTTGTGATCAAAAGCATATTTTCCGGTGGAGCCATGATTCTGACCATTATGGATGGTGACGACCTTCCTCACCCTGTTAATGCAGATATAGTGAAAAGATACTATGCATACATAAAGACCCGCTTGGTTGACTGGCCTAGGCAACAATAAGGGCATCTCGGCGAACCAAAAGGGTTCAGGCAAAAATTAGGGATACATACAAAAAAATCTGTACACCCAGCAAGTTGAAAACCTGAAAAGGCGACTTGGGCAAAAAAGGGTATCCCGATGGACTGAAAATTCAAAAGGGCGGTCCAGGTAAAAGTTATGGATTTGAAGCGTACAACTATGTCCCATTGGATCACCTTGCGATCAGACCTCAATACTAACTACCAAGACTCAAATGGCACCAATAAATCCAGTCAACTTCGGACAAGTAGCAAAGTGATGAGACGCTCGAAGACATAGGGGCAATAGCAGAATTAAAACTCAATGGGATTATTACACATAACTATTTTCTCTTTACACACCATTTTGTGTAGTTTTCATTCTTAATGACGGTGTTTTCCTACTAGAAGGTCGGTCTCTTTGTACAAAATTCCTGTTATAGGCGAACTTCAAAAAAATCAATACAAATCATTTAAAGTACAAAACTGTTTGCTTTCATTTTTTCTATTTTGCAAAAAAACGACCAATGACCTATTTTTGACATATGCATTTAAATATGATCACTGTTCACAAATACTTGCATAAAAAATAGAAATATAGTTACTAACGATTTTAAGAAATGGGGCAAAGTCTAAGAAGCAATTTGCAGTCTCGACAGTTACTCCTTCCAGCAGGTACATGGGCAGGGACAGTTTGAGACAAAGTCACCATTACATATGACCCCGTGACATCTATATTCCCCACATAGCAGAAATAACCAAATTTTGGTCCCCTTCTTCCCCAAGCAGGAATTACCTGCTCCAGCTGAAATCTGTATCCCCCAACTGAGTTTTATAATTTCAAACAGTTTATAACCTCCTCCCGGGTAAAGTTTATTTCTCTAACTGCAAAAGTTCAGGCCCCAGCAGAGTTTATGTCTCTACGTCGGCAGAATCTCCCAATAAAGCATCCTTTCTCCGTAGAGTTATTCTCAAGCTTAGTCAATCCCTGACAGAATATCCTCAAACAGAAAGAGGAAATCCTCGGCAGATTAAATCCATTCATCATCCTTAGTGGAAACGAAGGACTCGGCTTCCCAATACTCTTCAACAGCAGTCTGGGATTTACTTTCCCAGACTAAGAAATATTGCAATAGCATCCTGTTGTACCCCAAAATTTTCCCTCTCATTTATCAAGATTTTTCTCACAAGACTTCTTGGACTCAAGACAAGATTAGGGTTTGGTCAGCTCAAGACTCATCTTGCACTGATACCCCAAAATTAGGGTTTGAGTTTGCACAAGGATTTTTGGACCACCAATGCTTCATGTGACTTTCATACATCATCTTGGACCCCTGAGATTGCTCATGGTAAGTTTCAAGCCTTGAACCACATTTTTGATCAGTCAATTGGACAGTTGACCTAGAAATCAGCTGTATTGGGGAAAAAGTCAACCATGGCCAATTTATAGTCAAACTTCATAATTTTTATCCACATAAACATTATAGACTCCTATGTACCATTTGATCAAGTTTGGATCACAACTCCTCAAAAAATTTGATCAAATCATCAAAAGGGCAAAATGGTCAAAATTAGGGTTTTGACTGAGAAAGGGAAATTTCTGATTTTTAGCCTAGCCAATGACCAATTGGTTTCAAACATGATTTCAAGGTTCCAATGCCATCATCTTGACCTAATTACATGGTTCAAAATATCTCAAGTTCATTAGACTGACAGATGAATTTTGCAATCAACTGATCAAAAGTCAATTGTACATTGAAAAGTCAAACTTTGACTTTTTGGTCAAAATCAAGTTCCAAGGTTCATAATTCATCAAGATATGACAAAATATGAAACTTGTTGACCAAGAAAACCAATTTTGAAAATTAGGGTTTTGAATTTGAAAATTTTCATAACTTAGAATTTTTCTAAGTATGGAAATTTTCTTATTTTTTCCCAACTTTTCACCATTTTTTCACCATGATGCAATTTGATTCAAAGAAAACTTCCAACATGAAAGTTATAGTCCTCCATGAAATCTACAACTTTGCTTCACAAACATTTCCCAAAAGATGCTTGGATCTCAAGTTATGAATTTATGAATATAGGTCCATGAACTAAATAACTTAGTGAAAATTTGCCATAATTTAGGCAGTTTTTTGACCCAACTTCATGGACATTTTTCACCTAGTTCCAAGAGGTATTTAAAAATTAATTTCAAATATGGATTAAAGAGCTCATTGTAAGCTTTCCAAAATGTCAAATAACTCTCCAAGATCATTTTTGGTTAGGGAGAATCGAAGAAGAGAAGTTGGCATTTTATCACTTTTGTTCATGCCATTTTCACAAAGCATCAAGTTGCAAATCAGGTCTTTGATGTTTGAATCTTGCTTTACAGGTCCTAAAATCACTCTACACTCCATAATTAAATGCAAACTCAGAAGTTAAAGGCTTTATTTTCACTTTTGAAGCATTGTACAAGAGACATTTCCATTTTTGGCCAAAATTTCACATTGTCATTTTCATAAAGGTGAGCTTTTGCAATTTTGTCCATCTTGAGCCTTGGACTGTCCCTTTGGTGCAAACAATTTCTACAAGTCACAAGTAATGTATAACAACTCTCTGCAGCTATCAAGCAAGCAAGGACAGGCCTGCTAGTTTGGTCACTTCACTTTTCTTCAAATACAAGAAAAGTTGCCAAAAGGTAAAAAGCTTGCACAGCTAGTGAAGAGTGGACTTGGATCATTTCTATACATATTCACAAACTTATCACAAGGCTCAGCATGATTGCATTGAAGCTAGGACTGACTCAAACTCAAAAAACACAAAATTCTGCCAAAACACACAGTTGCTGCAAAACCATAGCCAATTCATTTTTTGCTCGTGCGTTTTGTGACTTGACACTTGAAATACCTCATACACAACATACCAAAGCTATCCAACCCCTTACCCTGCATCTGTAAGCCCTGTTTCAGCCATTGCCATTTTCAAACTTGGAGCTTGCAGCTTGACTTGTGCAGAGAGTTCTGGCCATCCATAAAGCAAGCTAGGCATTGGAATAGCTTGAAGGAAGTTCAAGGAAGCTCACACGATCCTCAGGCCTCCATCAAAGTCCCTACATTGCTCTATCCAAATCCAACTGAAGGAGGTATTTTTCAAAACTCTCTCTCTCTGAATAGGCATCCTCAAGCCACGATTTATGAAGAAAAGATGTAGTCTATAACATGGTGAAGCTGTACATATGCATACTTTTCATTTATATTGACTATGCTGTGAGAATTTGAAGCTTGAAGTTCGTAAATTTTTTAGGTCACGAATTGGGGATGTCAAAATTCTCTCTGATCTTTGAGAGTTAGGTTACAAAATTTATATTGTTGGAATCGTGATCTCAAATGCTACATGTTTTATGTTATGAGATTTTATTTTTATGCAAGCATGTGAAAGATACAGTTTGAAGCGAAAACGCGCGCGTAAGGAGGATGGCTGGAGGACAGGGATGAAGTTCTGGGCCATTGGCGACTTGGGCTTGTTGCTTTTTTTATTCACACCCCCCTGACTTGATATTTGCACGCCCTGGTTTATTTGTTTTATTTTTTATATTTCTTTTTATATTTTCATATTTATTACGTTTATTTATTTTTCTGAATTATAAAAAACATAAAAAATAATTTCTTTATTTTTTGCATTTTTTTTAATTATTTTTTGCATAAAAAAATAGTTTATTAGGATGATAGATTTTATTTTCTTAAATAAATTTGTAAATACAATTAATAATACTTAATATTTTTATTATATTATTTATACACATAAAATATTATTTTCTAACACATACTTAATTTTTGATATTTATATATTATATTATTTATTATTTTCTTGTACAAAAAAAATGGACAAAATAATAATAAGAAACATTATTTTTCTTTTAATTAAAAATTAGGGTTTCACCCCTCCAAAAATAATACTTTTTTTTCTTATTTTTTAGGGTTTAACTTAAATCATTTTCTCATACAAAAAACCAAATACAAAACATTTTTTTACATAAATACATTTGCATTGCATTTTAAATACTTGTTATTTATTTAATTCGCACAATATTCGATTGGGTTGTAATAGTATTTTTAGGTTTATACTTGTGCAAAAATCCCCATTCAAAACTTGTATCCCCCCTCCCATAATAATTGTTGTAATAGCTTAGTTTATTTTACGCAATTTATCGCTTTCATATACCATGTTTAGTAAACTAGGGTTTGCATGACAAGAACAAAAACAAAACAAATAGAAAAAACCTAATACAAGACAAAAGCATGAAAAACGACACACATTGCACACAAGCACCCTTAGGGTTTCTCCCACTTGGTTGCCTAAATAAAAATGGCCATGTTACGCACGCGAAGTATATTGGCAAAACAAAACAAATAAGATCACAGTCCCTCGATGACGCTATTCAAGGTTGCCTAAACAAAGATGATCTTGGTCCCTCAAAAATTGCTAAAGATACTTGGCAACATTGTTATCATGGTCATACGATGACCCACGCCCGTCCCGTTTACATCCAAAGATAGGGTTGCTTACCAAATCAATGGTAAGTCAACAATGTCAAAGGAATAAAAATGCACAAGAAAGACATTTGAGTAGGTAGATAGCTTCTAGTAACTTGATCACTTTCAAAATAATCCTTTCTATTTTCAAAAACAAACACACACACATTTCAAAACATTTTACAAAACATTGAAACATTTTTCAAAAGAAAAACATCTTTGTATACATTCTTACGAACGAGAATCATTACAAAGATTGCCTAAACAATGGCCTCTTTTCAAAATACTTTCAAAACCACACCAAGCACCATTTCAAACAAAACAAAGCAAAGCAAGTGATCTAAACAAGTAACTAAGAGCCCATGGAAAACCATGGATGAAAAGGGTGCTAGCACCTTCCCTTTTCATAATCTACCCCCCGAACTCAAGAAAATATCTCAAAGGTCTTTCCTGTGCTTTTTTAACTTTCCTTTTGGATAAAAGAAAAGTCGGTGGCGACTCTTTCTAACCGCAACATTTGCGAACACAAACGCAAAACCTCAAGTCAGTTCTTACACGACATCATAGAACTGGAAACTCTGCTGGGGATATATTCTAAAAATGGGGTTACCTTAGGGTTTAGATCACCTTTATTTGCTTACAATTGTTTGACTTGTTTTCTTTACAATTATGGTTCTTTGTTTTGGTTTGAATCCTCTACCTGGATTTGGGAAACATTATAGGTAAATAGCAATACATTATGGAAATTGTGTGGGGTATACCGACATGGTCTAAGCAATAGCTATATTAGTGCGACATATTTGTGGGTACCGGTAGCCTTTGAGTCAATCAAAGAGAATACGGGGCCGCTGAGTGATGTCATGAAGCACTAATGAACTTCTAGAACCTTTACTTGACCAACTTGGCCTTTTAGGATGTAGTGAGATGACCGGCTTTGGTGCAGTCCGAAGTTGGTAGATACTCGATACTACACTCATTAAGGGCTGGTTTCTTGGAATATTTCGGTCTCCAGTAAAGAGGCTTGAACTGAAACAATGAACAAGGAAACAATCCAGTGATATTGAGCTCCTTAGAACCCGGTTACTATTTCTAGGACAGGTTGAGCCAACTAAACTTCAAGAGGGTACTTACCTATGAAACCCCATGCAAGCCTAAACTAGGAACTTGTGTGATTTGTTTGTACATATATACTTGTGCATAACATCATGGACATCATGAACATCATATGCATTCACTAAACATTTCAAGGATTTTGGAGATTCATATTTGTTCTTGTTTTGTAGGTTATGGATTCACTTCGCAGGAAAACTATCCAAATCAACCTTGTAAGAATTCCTCCACAACTCAAGGAGATAGCTTCAAGGATTCTTGAGAATTCTCCATTCACCGAGAGACATGGTCGTCTACTCAACTTGGTCACCTCCAACACAGAGGAGGATATGATGAAAGTTCTCTTCCAGTTCTTTGACCCTTTGCATCATTGCTTCACTGACTATCAACTTGTGCCCACTTTGGAAGAATTCTCTCAACTATTGAGGATTCCTATTCTCAATCAACTACCCTTCAATGGTACGGAAAGAGATCCAAAGCTAGAAGAGATTGCTCAAGCCCTGCACTTGCACTCATCTGATGTCACAACTCATTAGGAAACTAGAAGTGGTGTCAAAGGCTTCTTGTCAAAGTTTCTGTTTGAGAAGGCCCAAAGCTGTTGGAATTCTCTAGACTTGCAAGCTTTTGAGGAGATTGTAGCTCTTCTCATCTATGGGATGGTCTTATTCCCTAACCCTGACCAACTCATAGATGTGAGTGCTGTCAAAATCTTCATGTCTCGTAACCCGGTGCCTACATTGCTTGGGGATATCCTCCACTCTTTTCACACTCGTACAATGAGGAAAAGAGGTGTTCTTATGTGTTGCATTCCTCTCCTGGAAAGATGGTTTATTTCTCATCTTCCCCAATCAGTCTTGAAGAATGAGTAAGGTTTGAGGTGGTCACAAAGGTTAATTACACTTAACCATTCAGATTTCCATTGGTGTTCTCGATCTAAAGAGAATGTTATCATCGTTGACCGTTGTGGGGAATTCCCTAATGTCCCTCTACTTGGCATTAGGGGAGGCATCACCTACAACCCTTGCTTGGCTCTAAGACAGTTTGGTTATGCTCGAAGGGATGACCCACATGACATGTTGATTCAAGGATTAGTTTTCGACTACGACAACGACAACCAAGGACTCCGTCAGAGATTCATCCGAGCTTGGAGGATGCCAAACAAGGTGGATAGCAAGACTTTGGGACACAAAAATTCCATCCCTCTTAAGCCTTACCTCAAGTGGGTACGAACCCGCGCTCAAAGTCTTATTATGCCTTATCCCTCCATTCTTCCAGTGGTTATAGAGCTTGTTAAGGAAGGAGAGGTTCCATACAGCATCCTACATCCTGACATGCCAACATCACTCGAAGACCTACAAAGGAGTTGGATACAACTCAAGGGAGAGCGCGATACTTTCGAAGCCCAATTCTACGCAAGCGAGAAGAAGGTTTTGGAACTCACTCGGCTACTTCATGAAGATCAGACTCTCAACACCTACATTGCACCAAAGAGGATGCACAACGTCTTTTTACCTTAGAGTTTTGTATTATTTTGCCCAAGGGGCATTGATGTACTCACAATTCTATCTTATTAATATGACGTGTGTTTCTTTTTTGTTTAAAACAAATTTGAATTTCTGAATCCTTGAAAGCATTGCATGAATACATATCATTCATCATAAGCATAAACAGGTCTTTACACCAAGTTTCCTCATCTCTCTACTATTCATTTCAGTACGATGGATCTCGAACAAACAGTCAAAGATCTGCAAGCTCAGAATTCACAATTTCAGCAGTTACTCATGACCTTAGCCAAGGGGCAGGAGGAGCTGAAGACTTTGCTAGAAAAAGAAAAAGAGAAAAAGAAGAAGAAGCCAGCTGGTGTGGTTATCATGGGCAGAAGGTTTCAGGGACAAGCCAGACGGACCTTAGATTTTCCAACAACTTCTAACGAGGGGGAAAGAAAAGGAAAGGAAACGACAGTACCATCAGATTCTGAAGAAGAAGAAGAAGAAGAAGAAGAAGAAGAGGACTACTCTGAGCAACAATACCCTCCGGCTGATGACAAGTACAAACACCTTAAAGAGCGACTCAACGCTATGGAAATCCAGAGAGTACCGGGGTTAGATTTTGAAGAGTTGGGGTTGGTGTCAGGAATTGTAATCCCTCCAAAGTTTAAAGTGCCACTATTTTCCAAGTATGATGGGGTGTCTTGCCCTAAAATGCACCTCAGATCCAATGTCAGGAAGATGCAACCACATTCTACCGACAAAGACTTGTGGGTCCACTTTTTCCAAGACAGTTTATCAGGAACGCAACTTGATTGGTTCTACCAGTTGGAGAGGGCAGATGTTTACAATTGGGAAGACTTGGCAGCAGCTTTCTATAAACAGTATCAATACAACACCGACTTGGCACCAACCCGTACTCAACTATAGAGTATGGCCATGGTTTCCAATGAGGGCTTTAAAGATTACACCCAAAAGTGGAGAGACCTAGCCGGAAGGGTGCAACCCTCACTATCTGAGAGGGACTTGGTGGACATGTTCTTGGGAACTCTATCAGGTCCTTTCTTCAATCATCTGATTGGGATTTCTTCTGCAGGATTTACTGAATTGATCTTAACCGGCGAAAGAGTAGAGGCCAGTATAAGAAGTGGGAAGATTCAAAAGGACGCGTCTGCCTCAACAGCTGTAAAAAAGCCCTTCACTGGAAGAAAGGAAGTATCTGCTGTGTATTCACAGAGGAATCGGGGAAGAACTGAGCACCGTCCAACAGTGGGGGCCATAATGATTCCGAAGCCTGCATCAGACCAGCCAAGAACTAATCAACAAAGGGTAGAAAGGCCAGTTCAGCAATTTACCAATATTAACATGACTCCAGCCCAAGTTCTACCACATCTCCTGAAGTTGAATCTGGCCACTTTGAAAGAGGCCCAAAAAAATCCCAATACTGCTTCTCCACATTACCATCTGTGATACGGTGGGAGAACTGACTTGAGGTTTTACGTTTGTGTTCGCAAATGTTTCAGTTTAGTAAGAGTCGCCACCGACTTTTTATTTTATCCTAAGGAAAGGTCAAAAAGCACAGGAAAAACCTTTGAGATGTTTTCTTGGGTTCGGGGAGTAGATTATGAAAAGGGAAGGTACAAGCACCCTTTTCATCCATGGTTATCCATGGGCTCTTAGTTACTTGTTTAGATCACTTGCTTTTGCTTTTCAATTGTTTGAAATGGTGCTTTGTGTGTGATTTTGAAAGATGTTTTGAAAAGAGGCCATCATTGTGGCAACCCTTGTAATGATTCTTGTTTGAATGTATACAAAGGGGTTTTTTTCTTTTGAAAAGATTTCAATGTTTTGAAAGTTTGTTTCGGGAAATGTTTTGAAATTGTGTTGTGAAGTGTGTTTGAAAATAGCAAGAATGTTTTTTGCAAGCTTTTGATCAAGTAACTAAGAGTTATCTACCCTATTTTACTCAAAGATATTTCTTATGTTTTTAACCTTTTTGACAGTGTTGTTTCACCATTGTATTTGGTGAACAACCTTGTGTTAGGATGTTAAACGGGACAGGCGCGGGTCGTCGTATAGACCATGATAGCAATTGTGTCAAGTATCTTTGGCAATTTTTGAGGGACTTGATCATTTTTGTTTAGGCAACCAAGATAGCATCATCGAGGGACTATGATCTTTTGTTTTGTTTTGTTTTGCCAAAGTACCTAACATGCATACCATGACCCATTTTTTGAAGTCAACAAGTGGATTGTAACCCTAGGGGTGCAAGTGTGTATTGTGTTTGATTTTCATGCATTTTTGTCTTTGATTAGGTCAAACTATTTGTTAATTTGGATTTTTGCATACAAACCCTAATTCTCTAATCATGGCATAATTGAAAGCGTAAAGTGCGAGAATTTAAAGTTCTAAGCTATTACAACATGATTATGGGGATGGGGGTACAATCTTTGAATAGGGGGTATTTGACAAGAAATATAAAACCCTAGTTTACTATTACATCCAAATTGAATCTCAAATGCATAAATATTTAAATGTACAATATTTAAATAAACAAGATAAATAAATATCAAATAATATGTGTTATGCAAAAAGAAGTTTTTGTTTGTTTATGTATGTAAAAAGTATTTTTAATGTAAAAAAAAGTATAAAGAAATAACAAAAAGATTAATGTTATTTGTTTTAAGGGTAAACCCTAATTTCCTTAAGAAAATAAATACTATATATTATTTATATACAAAAAATATATTAATATGTGTAAAAATGAAATATACTTAAAAAAGGTATTTTTTAGTATAAATAATAATAAAAATAAAAATGTAATATTTTTGTATTTTTATTCTAAGTATTTATTAAAATAAAAGTATATATATATATATATATATATATTAAATATATTAAATATGTATAATATAAAATAAAATATGTACAAAAATAAATTATATTTTAAATAATATTTTCAGTATGAATAAAAATAAGAAATAAAAATAAAAGTATAATTTATATATTATTTTCAAGTTTAAGTAAATAATACAAAAGTATTTAAAATGTTTTCTATATTAGAAAAATTAAGATAAAATGCTAAAAGATCTTGTCCCTATGCTCAAAGATCATGGTTTGACATAAAGTACACTTTTGCAAAAATGGGAATTTGCCTTTACCATTTAAGGCCTAATCTTGTGTACAATATCCAAATGGCCAAAACATAAGCTTAGACTGATGGATTTGCATTAAATTAAGGAGTGTGAAGTGGTTTAGAGGTCTGAAAACTAGTACAAGACATGCTGGTTTGAAAATGCCACTTGAGTGAACATGAATTTGCCATGGATACAAAGTGAGTTTTTGCCAACTTCAAGCATTCGATTCTCCCTAACCACAAATGTGTTTGAGGAGTTCTTGGAAATTTTGAAAAGCTTGCAACATTCTCTATAATCCATATTTGAAATGCAACTTGAGACTCCAAGTGGAACTATGTGAAAAATGGCCAAGAAGATAGGTCAAAATCCTGCCTAAACTAGGGCAAAATTTCACTAAGTTAAAAGTTTTAGGGACCCTTGTTCCAAAAATCATAACTTGAGATCCAAGATTCTTTTGAGAAAACTTTGTGAATAAAAGTTGTAGAATTTGTGGAGGGCTACAACTTTCATGTTTTAAGTTTTGTTTGAACCCATTTGCATCATGGTGAAAATGTGGGACAAAGTTAGGAAAAAATAAGAAAATTTCATAACTTAGAAAAATTCTAAGTTATGAAAATTTTCAATTTCAAACCCTAATTTGCAATTTTGGGTTTCTTGATGAACAAGTTTCATAATTTGACACATCTTGATAAAAAATGACCCTTGGCACTTGATTTTGACCAAAAAGTCAAAGTTTGACTTTTTAGTGTACAGTCAAATTTTGATCAGTTGACTGAAAAATTCATCTGTCAATCCCATGCATTTGAGATATTTTGAACTTGTTGAATAAGTCAAGATGATGCCATTGAGTCCTTGAGTCCATGGTTGAACCTGAATTGCCATTGGCTAGGTCAAAAGGTCAGAAATTGCCTTTGTACAATCAAAACCCTAAAAATGACCATTTTACCCTTTTGGTGATCTGATCAAATTTCTTGTGGAATTATGGTCCAAACTTGATCAAATGGTTCATATGAGTTCATAATGTTGATGTGGGTCAAAATTTATGAGGTTTGACTGTAAATTGGCCACAGTTGACTTTTTCCCAATACAGCTGATTTCTAGGTCAATTGTCCAATTGACTGGGCAAAAATTTGATTCAAGGCTCGAAACTTGGTATGGACAAACTTACGAGTCCAAAAAGAAGTATGAAAGTCAATTTGAGCATTCAAGGTCCAAAAATCCTTGTGCAAACTCAAACCCTAGTTTAGGTCATCAGTGCAAGGAGATGTCTTGAGCAGAGCAAACCCTAGCTTGATCTTGAGTTCCAAGGGCCTTGTGATGAGAAATGTTGATAAAAGGAGAGGGAAATTTTTGGGGTACAACACCATCCCAACTCCAGATGCGCGTACCATTCTGAAAGTCCAGGGCACGACACCAACAACTATTGGGCTCTGAAGAATGAGATTCAAGATCTGATAGACACGAAGGAAGTTGAATTTGAAGCGCCTGAGAAACCAAATGTTATTTCCGCCCCAATGCCGAGGCATGGTCATAATGCCAACGCTATTGAAGAAGATCTGTTTGTTGCTACCATGGATAAATTATTAACCCCGCTCCCGATTATAAAATTGAATTTGTTGAAAGCTAGCATATTCCCAGGTTGTGACCAAGACTGCCATGTTTGTCTGTCCTCATCATTTGACTGCCCTCTGTTGAAGAAAGGTATCCAACGACTAATGGATAACCAAGAAATTTTGTTTGAGAAAGCTCCTGTTTCACCCGTTCCAGTGAAAGAAGTTTCAATAATAACCATCTACGCCAATCCTTCCAGGGCCCCTAAAAGACCCGTTAGGATTACACCTGCTCCAAAGACTACTCCGCTTAAGATTACAATGCCCGGGCCATCCCCATACAAATCAGATAAAACAGTACCATGGAACTATGGTGGAGAAATCTACTACCATGGTATTAAGCAGATTGAACTGACTGCCGAAGAAGAAAGCTCCGAAGAGGAAAATTCCGACATTAGCAATATTGTTGGAACTAGCAAGATCACCCGCAGTGGTAGGATTTTCTCTCCAGAGATTGCTCCTCCAACAGCAGTCTTTGGATCCATGGTCGTTCCGAAGATTACCTGTACACCGGTGATTGTACCTGCACGCGTACCTACCGAAAAAGACAATACAATTCCTATCCTTGTTTCCACTGCTGAGAATAAAGGAAAGAACGTTCAAGAGGAGCCTGTCCAGACGAAGGCTCAATCATTAGTTATTCCTGAAACATCCAAGAAGGAGATGAAAGAAATCCTGAGGATAATTAAGAAGAGTGATTATGATGTGGTTGAATAATTGGGGCAGACCCCTTCCAAGATCTCTATTCTAGCTCTGTTGTTGTGCTCTGAAGCACATGCCAAGGCACTGGTAAAATTTCCGAAGACAGCTCACGTGCCGCAAGAGACGTCTGCTGACTAGTTCCAGGACTGTGTGGCCAGTTCGACAGCTGATAATGGCTTGGGCTTCTCCGATGTTGACTTGACACCCAGGTGGAGAAAACACAATGATGCATTACATGTCTCAGTGGAGTGCAGAGGAACAACCCTAGCTCATGTTTTGGTTGATACTGGATCATCTCTGAACGTCTTGCCGAAGAAAGCCCTTGATAGATTGGATTGCGAGGGGCTGACTTTAAAACCCAGCAATATAATGGTGCGAGCTTTTGATGGATCGAAGAGGATGGTCCATGGGGAGGTGGACATCCCAATCAAGGTGGGAACTCAAGTCTTCAACTCGACCTTCTACGTGATGGACATCCGTCCTTCTTATTCCTGTTTGTTGGGACGCCCCTGGATTCACAATGCCGGTGCGGTCACCTCCACTTTGCATCAGATGCTCAAGTACCCCGTCCAAGGGAAAATCATAACTGTCCATGGGGAGGAGGAGTATATGATTAGTCATCTGAATTCCTTCCGTTATGTAGAGTTAGATGGCGAGTTCATAGAAACCCCTTTCCAACATTTTGAAGAAGTCTCTCCTGAAGTAGCAGTGACCAAGGCGGTATCCTCGATTCCTAAAATCACAAGACCTCCACCTCGGATGTCATCTCTCAAGGATGCAAAGGCAGTAGTGGAAGAAGGGGGATGCACAATCTGGGGTCAACTTCCAGACATTTCATACAAATCAGACAAGTTTGGCTTGGGACTTACTTCAACTGGTCAGAAGGTTATGCGTCGTGCCCATGCTGGGGGGCCACCTGTAAATATTAGCAATCAAAGTGTCAATGCAGTAGAAGACAATGAAGAGGATGGCAGCTTGGAAGATTGGATATTTCCTATTGTCAGCGGAGGACTGCGCAACTGGGAAGCCAGAGACTTCGTTCCGATAACTTTCATATCTCAGTAATTTATCTTTTACATTTCTGTTGGACTGTAATAATTCACAAACAATTCGTACTTTGAAAACCTTGTGTCTTACCCGAGGCACAATGGTCCATTTGTAAGGGTTTTTATTTCATCTACATATGTCATTCAATGAATCACAGACGTTTTTTCATATATAAACCTTTTATGCTCATTGCCTTTCTTTTACATTTTATTGTTTTAAGATGGCTATACCCTTACACACACCCACACTCACAAATGCAGGTACCCTTCCATTCCAGATCCCATGGGTAACGATACTGCTATATCCTTCAGTGACTCTGAAGATCTGATCTACCAAGCCGAATACGAAGGTGAGGAAGATTGTGAGGTGCCAGGGGAATTGGCCAGATTACTACAGCAAGAGGAAAAAGCAATTCAGCCTCATGAGGAGTTGTTGGATACAATCAACTTGGGTACCAAGGATGATAAAAAGGAAATCAAAGTGGGTGCCAATCTAGAGTCGAGTGTCAAGGAGCGCCTAATTCAGCTACTTCATGATTATGTTGAGATCTTCTCCTGGTCATACGAAGACATGCCGGGACTCGATACATACATTGTGGTACATCGTCTACCCACCAGAGAAGACTTTTCACCAGTGAAACAAAAGGTCCGCCGCATGAGACCTGACATGTCAGAGAAGATCAAAGCAGAAGTTATGAAACAGTTCAATGCTGGATTTCTGGTTGTTACTTCCTATCCTCAATGGGTGGCCAACATTGTTCCCGTGCCTAAAAAGGACGGCAAAGTGAGAATGTGAGTGGATTATAGAGATTTAAACAGGGCCAGCCCTAAAGATGATTTTCCACTTCCACACATCGACATCCTGGTTGACAATACAGCTCAGCACAAAGTATTTTCTTTCATGGAAGGATTCTCAGGCTATAACCAGATCAAAATGGCACCTGTGGACATGGAGAAAACTACTTTTGTCACACAGTGGGGTACGTTCTGCTACAAAGTGATGCCATTCGGACTGAAGAATTCCTGGGCAACCTATCAACGCGCCATGGTAGCTTTGTTTCATGATATGATACATCATGAGATAGAGGTCTACGTAGATGACATGATAGCCCGATCACAAACTGAAGAAGAACACCTTGATCACTTGTAAAAGCTGTTTGTCAAGTTAAAGGAGTACAAGCTAAGATTGAACCCAAACAAGTGTACATTCGGAGTCCGGTCCGGTAAACTCTTAGGTTTCATTATCAGCAACAGAGGCATCGAGGTTGATCCTGCCAAAGTCAAAGTTATACAAGAAATGCCTTCTCCTCGCACTGAGAAGGAAGTCAGAGGTTTTTTGGGACGCCTAAACTACATTGCCAGGTTCATTTCTCACCTAACGTCTACTTGTGAACCAATCTTCAAGCTGTTAAAGAAAGATCAAGTAGTCAAATGGAATGATGACTGTCAGATATCTTTCGATAAAATCAAGGAGTATTTGCTAGAGCCTCCTGTCTTGATTCCACCAGTCGAGGGAAGACCACTAATCATGTATCTGACCGTTTTAGAGAACTCAATGGGGTGCGTACTGGGGCAGCATGACGAGTCTGGCCAAAAAGAGCATGCCATTTATTACTTGAGCAAAAAGTTTACCGATTGTGAAACCAGATATTCACTGCTCGAGAAAACTTGCTACGCTCTGGTATGGGCTGCTCGCCGGCTAAGGCAGTATATGTTGACTCATACCACTTTGTTGATATCTAAGATGGATCTGATAAAGTACATCTTTGAGAAGCCTGCTCTGTCTGGGAGGATAGCTAGATGGCAGATGATCCTAACAGAATACGACATACAATACACTACCCAAAAGGCTATAAAAGGCAGTGTGCTAGCTAATCATCTGGCTCATCAAGCTGTAGAAGATTACCAGTCCATGAAGTTTGACTTCCCTGACAAAGACATCATGACATTGGACAACTAAGAAGAGATTAGACCATATGACGGACCTGAAAAAGGATCCCGATGGACCCTCTACTTTGATGGGGCATCCAATGCACTTGGTAACGGTATCAGCGTTGTGCTTATATCTCTGGAAGGATGCCATACTCCTTTCACTGCCCGACTTTGCTTCAACTGTACGAACAACATGGCAGAGTATGAAGCACACATCTTTGGTCTCAAGGCTGCCATAGACTTGGGAATCAAATCCTTATATGTGTTTGGGGACTCAGCTTTGGTCATCAGTCAGATCAAAGGAGAGTGGGACACTAAGCATCCAAACCTCATCCCTTACAAAGAACATGTTTTGACATTCTTACGACATTTCGAGCAAATTACCTTCGAGCATTTCCCGCGAGAAGAAAATCAGCTAGCAGATGATCTAGATATAATGTCATCTATGTTTAAACTTGATTGGGATAACGAGGCTCCCCAGATCACCATTGAACGGATGGATGAACCAGCACATCGTCACGAGATTAATACCGAAGAAGTAGTGGACCATCCGTGGTTTCATGAAGTCAAAAGGTATCTCGCGGTGCAAGAATATCCAGAAGGAGCTTTAGTCAATGAAAAAAAGTTCTTAAGGAGATTTTCAGCTAAGTTCTTCCTAAGTAATGGCATCCTGTACAAGCGCAATCACGATTCTATTCTGCTTCGTTGTGCGGACAAGATTGAAGCTGAAAAGATCATGGCTGAATTACATGAGGGTACCTTTGGCACTCACTCTAGTGGGTATACGATGGAAAAGAAGATTCTACGGGCAGGCTATTACTGGTCTACCATGGAAGCAGACTGCTATCAGCACTCCCGGACCTGTCATAAGTGTCAAATCTATGCAGACAATGTGCACGTGCCTCTGGTTCCTCTAAATGTCTTAACAACTCCTTGGCCCTTCGCTATGTGGGGAATCAACATGATTGGGGAGATCAAGCCTACAGCCTCCAATGGACACCGCTTCATTCTAGTGGCCATTGACTATTTCACCAAGTGGGTCGAAGCGACTTCCTTCGCATCCGTTACTAAGAATGTTGTTGCTCGGTTCATCAAACAGAATCTCATTTGCCGGTACGATATCCCCGAAAGGATCATTGCTGATAATGGTACAAACCTTAACAATACTATGATCACCGCCTTGTGCGAGCAATTCAAGATTCAACATCATAATTCATCTCCCTATCGGCCAAAGATGAATGGTGCAGTCGAAGCTGCTAACAAAAATATTAAGAAGATCATACAGAAGATGACAGTTACCTACAAAGACTGGCATGAAATTCTACCGTTTGCTCTCCACGGGTACCGTACCACAGCTCGCACATCAACTGGGGCAACACCTTATTCTTTGGTTTATGGCATGGGAGTTGTCTTGCCTATTGAGGTTCAGATTCCCTCCTTAAGAATCATTGTTGTACCCCAAAATTTGCCCTCCCATATTTCTCAAGATTTGTCAAAGAATGATCTTCAAATTGCTCAAAATGGCTCAAGGGTTGTACAATCAAATCACCTCCTAAGGCAGTCAATTCAAAACTAGGGTTTTGTTTCTTTCAAGGGATTTGGGGTTTTCAATGGTTCAATCAAGTCTCATAGGCCTATAAACATCGTCAAGCATCTACATGCCAAGTTTCAAGACTCACAGTGCCAATTTGCATAGTCAAAAGCTCCATTTGATCTACAGTCAACTGCAAGGGCAAAATGGTCATTTTGCAGTCAAAAGTCAGAATTCTTGGTCAACATATCATTTTGAGTTCACAATCATCATTTGATCAAGTCTTGATCATGATCCCACAAGAATAGTTCAAAAATCATCAAGATGCAAAAGTTACTATTTTTGGACAATAGAAAAGTCAACTGTACTTTGACAAGGGCATAACTCTTTCATGGTTTGTCAGAAAAATCCCATCCAAAGCTCATTTTGAAGAGGATGCAATCTCCCACAATCCATCTTCACATTCCAAGATCAAGAAATGCTCTCACAAAAAGTTACCAATTTTTACATCATAGGTCAATTTCAAAAGTCAACAAAAGTACACTTTGAGTCAAAGGCCATAACTTGAGATTGGTAAATCCAAATGACATGGGACCAAAAGCATTGGTTAGATGACTTCAAGGGATTTCCAAAATGTCCAAGAACATGGCCATATGATCAAAATTGAGCAAGTTGTGCATTGGAGAAGTTGGGAAATTTTCATGAATTTGCAAAAGTCAACTTTGCTCAAAACACCTTCTTTTTGCTAATGGGCCTCAAATCTCTTTTTGAAACTTCACCCATGACCTATGCACGACCCACCAAGATAAATTGGATTTATTTTCTTAAATTTATTGATTAAATGGATTTTTAATACATTTAAATTCATTTAATTAATTTAAATTATAAGAAAATAGAAGATTTAATTTTTAAATCAATTTGTGAACCAAATATGATCCAAATATGCTGACCAATTCGTGCACAAGCTAAAAGATACAAAAAAAAATCCAATTTTGGCAACTTGTTCAATCATAAAAAATCAAGAATATTTGATTTATCAATCAAGGATTCAATCATCAATGCACATGGATATTGGCCCAACTCTTGACCTAATTTGATTGCCTTATACATAAGCAAGCCAACCATACCCTAATACATGATTGAAAGCTGCAGAAACGACCATATCAAATTCAAGAATTTTCAAGAAAAGTCAAAACTTGTTCTTGCAACCTAGGCTAATTCAAGGTGTTTTGTCCATCCAAACACATTGCAGGAGGTACCAGGAACGATTTGCAATCAAATTCAAGCATTAAAGCTCAAGAAATCGCGACATACCATCTCACGGTTTGCACTTTCTATTCAAAACTGTATCTCTTAATTCATGCGCATTTAACACGTTTTTGTGATTGATTTGCATTGCTAGAGACCATACAAAGCTAATGGAATGATTGAATTGAACCATAGTGACCTGAATCGAGAGATGCCATGATTAAATTTCTAGGGTTTTCAAGCTTTCAAATAGGGCTTTTCAATCCAGGAAAAATTAGGACCAATGGGACACATGGTTGAAATCGTGAGACCAAGACGATTGGAACCCGTACCTCGCAAAATATTTATGTTCACTGTGCTTCTATTCGCTATTTTTCCTTGCAGGAGGTAGTGGAGGTTAAAAACCCCCACTATTTGATTCTGTTTACACAAAACAAAGGTTGACGATGATGATGTGTTGTCATCTGATTGGTATATTTGAATTAGCGCGCGATTTATTTTTTTTCCAAGCATAAGCGTTTGTTTGATATATGTTAATTGTTGTATATATTAATAACAAAGATGCAGCGTGGCTCAGTTGGTGGAAGCATGAGTGGGATGTCCATTGGGACCTGGGTTCGAATCCCAGGTCCCCCCAAAATTCTTATTATTATTTTCTTACGCATACTCCAGTAGATTTCCAGGTATGAAGACCACCATATGCCTCAGAGATCAATACGCCAAGTGGCTTCAGGCCAAGATCCAGTGGCCAAAGTTGAAGGACCACCATAGTATCCAGTCAACGCACATGCATGGGATGGCCACATTCAAAGCAGGCTTGAGCGTTGTTGGGCCACAAATTTCCAGATTCACCTCCTGATTTGGGCCAGCACCCCCCTGGGTTTATTTCTTCTTCTCTTTTTATTTTTATTTAATTTGTTTTTATTAATTCTTAATTAACTACTAACTAAAATAATTTATTTTCATAATAAAAATCAGAAAACCTAAAAAATATAATATTTTTATTTATTAAATTTAATTAGTTATTTTGTAAATAAATATTAACACAATTTATTTAGTTTTAATTAGGCATAATATTAATATTTTTGCAATAAATAAGATTAATGTAGAATTAGGGTTCTTGACAATTTTAATCATCTTTATTTTTATTTTATTAAACATTAAAAAACCAAAAAATATTTCTTTTAATTAATTAATTAGTTTAGGTTTAATTTAATTAAATGCAAAATAACAAAAAATCTCTTTCTTTCCTAAAAAGGGCCAAAACCCTAAAAAACTCTCTGATTCAATTTTTTCGCGCGTATTATTTTTGATTCATATTTTGATCCATATAATTGTATTTGCTCCGAGAATGTAATAGTTTTAATTAGGACCTTTTATTGCTTTTATTTACTTTTCCGCAATTTACCTTTTCAAGGGTTTGTTTTTGGCGATGTAAATACCCGACGCCTTGTAATAGCTTAGTTTTGTTTTCCGCAACCATTAACTGCTAGATGTATGATAATAGGCTATGCATGACAAGACTTATCTTAAACTTAAAATCAATCGTAGCTCACCATGACATATACAAAGATAACATAACTGAAACCTGACACACTCGCACATGCCACTCTTAGGGTACGCCTCACTTGGTTACCTCGACGTGGTCATTGAGTATAGGAAGTTTTAGAGGCCGCCCTCCTGTCTAGAGATCAAAGTTGCCTCGAAACAGTTGCCTCAGATAAAAAGTGATCTAAGACATTAGGGTTAACGCTAAGGCATCCTACCATTGCTTTAGTGACCACACATGTCCCTTAATCGAATTGACCCGAAAACTCCAACGACGGTGCTACCTACTTCTCAATAGTGGGATAGTACTGTCTAAAGGACATTTACACAGCTTAATTCCTTTTGAGTAGGTAGAGGTTCTTAGGTACTTGCTCTTTCAAAACAAAACAAAGTTTTCGCACTTACACTTTTCAAACAAAAGTTTTCAACAAACACTTCATACACTCTTGAGGGCAGATACAAGAGTTAAATCGAAGTTTTCAAACAAAACTCTTTTCAAAACCCACGAACACAAGAAAAGCAAAACTTTTTGAAAACATAGTGAGCAAGTACCTAAGAGCCCGTGGATAACCACAGATAGAAAGGGTGCTAACACCTTCCCTTTCTATAATCTACCTTCCGAACTCGAGAAACATCTCGAAAAGGAATTTTGCTGTGCTTTTGTCCTTTCCTTGTTGGATTAAATAAAAGACGGTGGCGACTCCTGCTTACCGCGACATTTTGCGAAATGCAAACGCGAACCAGCATTAAAAAACAGTCAGTTCTATTTCCACCGATCACAGAACTGGCGACTCTGCTGGGGAGATTAAAAAGTGAGGTGTACCTTAGGATTAGATCACTTGTGTTTTCAATTGAATGCTTTGTATGCTTTAAATTTTGTGGGTTTGTATCGGAGTTCTATAGATCCTAACCCGGATCTGGGGATACCCTTTAGAAGTAGCAACAAACTGTGAGGGAACTGTGCGGGGTATACTGACATGGTTGAAGCAGTAGCTACATTGATGTGGCACTTTGGTGAGTACCGGTAACCCTTGAGTCAAGTCAAGGAGAGTACGGGGCCGCCGCGTGGTGTCGTGAAGCATCAACTGACCTTAGAACCTTACTTGACCATCCTGGCCTCTTTAGGGGTAGTGAGATGACCGACTTTGGTGCAGTCCGAAGTTGGTAGATACTCGATACTACACTCATTGAGGGTTGTTTTCTTGGAATATTTTGGTCTCCAGTTAAGTGGCTAAATCAAAACAATGAACATAGAAAACAATCCAATGATATTGAGCTCCTTAGAACCCGATTACTATTTATAGGACAGGTTTTTAGCCAACTAACTTCAAAAGGGTACTTACTTACGAACCCCATGCAAGCCTAAACCTAAGGACTTGTTTGCTTTGTGTGAATATGACTGTCTGTATATACACTTGCTTACCTTTGCATACATGTACATAGCATCATAAAGCATCATATGCATCTGCTAACCATTTCAAGGGTTTGGATCTTCATTTTTGTTCTTGTTTTGTAGGACATGGAGTCTCTCCGCAGGAAAACCATTCAAGTCAACCTTGTAAGGATCCCTCCTCAACTCAAGGAGCTTACATCCAGGATTCCCGAGAACTCTCTCTTCAGTGAAAAACATGGTAGACTCCTCAGCTTGGTCAATACCAACATTGAAGAAGACATGATGAAAGTTCTCTTCCAGTTCTTTGACCCCCTCCACCACTGTTTTACATTCCCTGATTATCAATTGGTGCCTACTTTGGAGGAGTTTTCTCAACTTCTGAGAATTCCTATTCTTAGTCAACTACCCTACAACGGTACGGAAAGGGAACCAAAACTTGAAGATGTTGCTCAAGCATTACGTTTGCAACCATCTAACATCAAGGGGCACTGGGAAATCAGAAGTGGTATCAAAGGATTCTTGGCAAAGTTTCTGTTTGAGAAGGCACAAGAATGTTGGAATTCTCTTGATCTACAAGCCTTTGAAGAGATTGTGGCACTCCTTATCTATGGGTTGGTGTTGTTCCCAAATCCTGATCAACTTATAGATGTGAACCCTGTCAAGATTTTTATGTCCAGGAATCCCATACCTACATTGCTTGGGGACATCCTCCACTTATTTTACACACGAACAATGAGAAAAAG